>JAGQAX010000023.1:17345284-17945284 GCA_019142605.1 Cephalopholis sonnerati
AGCTTTTGTTTCAACATTTCAAGGACTGCTTTACACTGAAATACAGGTATTGAGAAATCCCCAAGATGATTAGCTTGATGAGAGATAAGGGGAAAAAACTACCATTGAATTCAATTCTTGACCTTGATAACAAAAGTCAAATTGTGTTACAATCATGTTTGCTTTTACCTCGTGAAATACCCAAAAGGTTTGTCGCAATCACAAAATATGGAATTCATGGTTAGACATGGTAAAGATTTCTATATTGACGACTCGGTGGAGCTCATGTCACCTGACACACTCAAGGCCATTAGTTGTATGATTGCAAAGTTTATCATGAGAGGGTTTAAAACACTGTGCACTGACAGTGTAGAACTAGATTTATTAACCCTTTGAAGCCTGGAGCGACATCACATTGCTTGTGCTGTTTTCAGATGCCGATGAAGTATTTAAACCTTTGAAATTTGAGCAAACTGGTGTGATTTCTTTCAAAGACATGGGAAAAAAGATAATGAGCAACTTGGTAAGAAATGTCCCACAAATTGAAAAAAAAAAAAATTTTGAAAATTATTTTAAAAACTAGGGCAAAAAGAAAAAAGCTAGGGTAAAGTATTTATAATTATTTTGAAAAAACAGAATTATTATAATTTTTAATTTACTTGTTTGTTTTTTCCTCACCAATTTTCTTGTCTTTAATTTTCTCTCTTTTTTTTTTTTTGTTTTGTTTTACCAATTTCTTGCTAATTTTAAAGGATTTTTTTGGTTTCATTGCTGATTGCCTTCTTCCCACGTTTTTAAAAGAAATCAAGCCACTTTGTTCAGGTTTCAAAAGGTTAAATCAGATTTATTTGATTTCAGAAAAATATAAATATCCCAGTTGTAATCTTGAATTGGATTTTGACACATGAAAACAACAGGACAGAAACTGGTCATTCTGCGACTCCCGTATGAGTTGAATGCAGCATCTGACCTCTGAGAAATGCCAAGAAATCTGGAGGTTAGAACTCAAAATGCACGGGCACCTTTATGTGAGGGGTCATGAGAAGACACTGTACAGAAGCCCTGAGAGTCACTGATGTTAAACCTTTCACCCAGACATCAAAAATATTAACTTATCAACCAACCTTGGCCCAGTTTGATATTTTGACCTGGCTGTAAATCACCAAATCAGTGCGTAGTGGAATGTGCGGCTGTTTGTGTGCACAGAAATTTGTCCCACAGTTCAGCTGGTGAACATCTGTGTTTTTATGTGATTGATTACAGATTCCAAGTGTATCAACGTGTTTCCATTGTGTCCAAATTCTTTGTCTGGATTCTCCAAAGTCCACATTTCTGGAGTGACTATATCTTCCTGCAGAGCTCCTAAAATACAGCAAGTGAATGCAGCCCTCTTTAGGTCAGATTTGGACGACATAACATCCTGCACTGTGCTTTAGAGTCAGGCCTCATGGAACTGTTTGCATATGATATAAGTCAGTGGTTCCCAACTGGTGAAGCCACAGGGTCCAGATTTCTCCTCAGTCATTAGTTCATGTCCACACAATTACAACATGTTTACAGGTCACATGTGGTCCATTCAGAATAGACCCACGACCCGACAGTTGGGAACCACCTATAAAAGGTATTTAACGATTTGTGAGCTGTTTGAGGGGAACGTCCTGATGTTAACCTTGAAATTTTTTGAGAGATGACAAACAGTGCCTACACACACATGATTTAGTCTTAGACTCGACTGTCTTGTTTGGAGAGGATGAGCAGGTTTACATAAGTGTCACAAACAGATTAAATGCCCATCAGCTGATAAACTATTGATGACTGATTATTGTTAGCAAGTCATAATAAAGCAAAAATGCCCTCTCACTGGTTCCAGCTCCTGAAATGTGGAGCTGCGGCTATATATCTTAAGGTTAATTTAATTCGTTTCCCATAACCGCTTATCCTGTTGGGGGTCGCGGGGAGGCTGGAGCCTATCCCAGCTGACATTGGGCGAGAGGCGGGGTACACCCTGGACAGGTTGCCAGACTATCACAGGGCTGACACCTATATTCACACCTACACCTGTTTTTTAGAGTCACCAGTTAACCTAACCTGCATGTCTTTGGACTGTGGGAGGAAGCCGGAGTACCTGGAGAGCTTGGTATAAACCTTAATGATTTGTAGACATCTAGTTTACGTGTAACCATTATTTCAACTGCATTTCACTGACTGTATTTCAATGAGTGACATAAGTACATGTTAAAATACAGCAACGTAAATGGTGTTCAAATAAACTTATTTAACATCTATTTTTGTCTTTTCTAATCTGGCTTTAATATGTTTGTTTTTTGTGTTGCAGAGATGTCGTCAGGTGAATGTTAGATAGCTGAACTGTAGATTACAGTGACAGTGAATGCAGCTTATTGCACAGGAAAACAACAAAACAAAGGGAGTCTGGTATCAGATAAAGAAGTGTTAGTAGAGTCCATGCAGCTACACATAGTTACGCAGTTCTAGGTAGTAAAGACAAGAGTTGTGTGTGTAAAATTATGAATACATCATGTACACGTTATGTACAACACAATTATTACTGCATCCACTTTCATATAATCTCATAAACAGAGTTCTTCGGTCTCTTTTACTTCATTCGCTGATGTCCGTGTCAGTCAGAGTGAGCCGTGCTGAAAAGTTTGCAACATTTTCCGACCCATTCCAATGTCTTTTTTAAAAAAAGAAAAAAGTTTTTGGTGTCTTTTTCCAAAATGTCCGTCTTCATCTGTGTCCCAGCTACACATTCGTACACGTGCTGCGTTCAAGAGATGTCAGAAAAGTCAGGGAAAATCTGCAACAGCATGCTCCCTCGTAGTCGTAAGGTCAAGTAGGTCACTGAGGATTCAGTGGAGATGTCAGGAGCATGTTTGTGCTGCAGAGGATTCAGTTTACCATTTCTGTAACACTCGAAATACACCTTTGATTTTTAATATGATTGGATCTCAACATCCCTTTTAAAGCAACAGCTGTGTCTGATGCAAATGTAACAGGACCTCTGACCATCAGATTTCTGACCTCTGACACGCAAGCACACACACTCGCACATACTCCTTCCCTTCATATTCCTCCTCTTCTCGCCCTTCATCATACCATCGTCTCCGAGCTCGACCCTTTCCCGGTAAAGAAGTCCCAGAAATTAGAGGCCGGTGACGGTTTGCTCTCCTCCTGCGGCGTCTGTCTCACCCAGATACTGTTCTCTGTTGACCCGGTCAGACTGGAGCAGCTGCCGCTGCTGACGCCTCCCAGCGTGAAGCTCAGCGCAGAGCCCAGCGCGCCCCTGCTGCGGTCCTGGGGGTCATGTTCTTGACCCTGGACTCTGGAGGTGGAGGACAAGGAGGGCTGCGCCAGGCTGAGCAGGTTGTGGTGGGAGTGGAACTGACGCATGTGGCGGATGGATTTACCTGAAGGGGCGTCACCTGGAGGATTGACAAGAGGGCAGGGTTCAAACCAGTAATGTTGCCAAGGGGTTCAGGTTTGGGTTTGGGTTGGGGTATGTGTGTCCTCAAACAAGTCTCTTAATCCCTTTTAATTTGTCCTTTTTGTTTAACAAATAAAAGAAAAAATAAATACAAAATCATTCATAAACCTTAAGACAGTGTGAAGCCAGGGGGGTGTTTTTACCTTTAAATATATTAATTTAAAAAGTAGATAACTTATTTAAAACTTTGATTTCAAGATTGAAGTTTCACACAAACTGGGAAAAACAAAAGACTACAAAACGAGCAAAATATGGTGAATTTTGCAGGAGAAAATCATGTGATGTTTGTCATTTATTTACTGGTCTTTCTTCTGTGAATGCTGTGCAGCCATCTTGGCCAGAGCTCTTTTAAAAAATGAAATATGTTATGGTAAAACAGAACTTGCTCTTGTTACAACCTCTCCAAATTTCTATCTGTGACAGCTAGGTGGTGCTGTGGCCACATTTATCATCCCAGTACGCTTGTGTTATAAAACCTTACAGCCAAATACTTGGTGTGCAATAAATGAACAATTTAGAGCCTGAGCAAGATTATTTGTAGCCTCAAGATTTTTAGAAATAATCATGTTATGCATAAACTAAAGTCAAAAACGCAGGGGTGTTAAACTCATTTTAGTTCACGTGCAGCCCAGTTTGATCTCAAGTGGGCTGGACCACTGAAACCACTGCATAATAACCTATAAATAACAACATCTTCATATTTTCCCCCGTTTTTAGTATCAAGAAGTCCATTTTGAAAACGTTTTTGCATTTACAAAACAAATGACGAACAAATGAGATATCATCAGTTGTTCTGGCCCCTGGGCCGTATGTTTGACAGCCCTAGTCTAAAGTCTAAAACGTTTTTAATTCTTTAATTTCTTATTTTTTTATTTAAATGGAGCAGCTAAGTGTTTACTGACTCAAAACAACAAACCAAATTCTACATAGTGTCTGAAAGGTTTGTCTCCATGTTCCCTGTCATTGACACCTAATTACATAGTTCTTTATGTGAGACACAAAAGCATAGCCTTTTTATTGCTCAACCTAAAAAAGGTAAATATTGTTTCAGGTTCCTCCTCATGCTGCCAGAATATTCTGTTAATTGGTACATTGTTTAATTCATTCAAAAGTTTTTATCTTTTTTTGATAATCTTTTTTCTAATCAATTATTAATTTTGTATCCCAGAATGTTATTCTTTTTTTTTGGTTAATAATTGTTTTTCTTGGCCTGTAAATAGTCAAATCTAAAAGGCACAAAGTCTGCAAAAAATATTGGATATCAACGCCCCCGTACCGTATCTCGATTCCTGTCGCTTCCTGTTCTGGTTCAGTTTGAGAACGTTGAGGAAGACCTCGCTGGTCAGGCTGCCCTCACCGCCGCTGCCATCGGGCGGGAAAAGAGGTGACGGGGGCTCCAGCGGGGACAAACTCCCACTAGACGCTCCCACAGAGTCCAGAGACGCCCCTGTGTCCCGACGACCGCCTGACTCACTGCTGCTCTCCACCGTCAGGTGACTGCCGCTGCGAGAAGGGATGAAAATATATTGTAGCATCAGTAGTTTGTTTAACAGTTTAACAAGATACTCTTAGGGACTTGATTGACTGACTGGTTGTCATGGTTACCTGAGTTTCCTACGCAGCAGATAGTCGATGATGTCTGGGTCTGTCTGGATCAGACTCATCAGGACCTCCTGCTGCAGCTCAGCAGAAACCTGGAGGGTCACACATATTATAGGTTTTGAGTGGATCTTGAGAGAGTTGTTTGTGTTCATACAAAAACCTTTTCTGTATAAAAATAAACAAAATAAAAGCCTTGAAAACCTTAAACTAAATCCATAAAAGGTTAATTAAAAATGGCCCATCTCAGGTATTTTACTTGGTCTCAAAATCTTAATTATGACGTTGAAATTTTTTTGACATTTTTTTGTGTGATTTAACATTTTACTTAAAATTTGTACTTAATTAATTGTACTTAAAAAAATGTAAAATATTTGTGAGTAACTTCTGCATAGAAATACAAGCAATCTCCTTCAATGGGTAAATTCACAGTCCCAACCTAAAAACTAATTATTTGAATGACTTTTATCCAAATAACTTCAATAAAAGTTGACTTTTCCAATTCTTTGAGCATCACAAACTAAATTTCTTTATTTCCCATTGTACTACGTTAAAAAAAAAGTGCAGTGACAAAATCTGAAAGCTGAATGTGATCGTTGACGTACTGTGAAGAGTCTCTTGTAGTTCTGTATGAGCACCAGGGTCACGTTGATGATTGCGGTGCTGTCCTCAATCCCCATCGCATGAGGACTCACATCTCCTCCTCTTTCCCTCTGCAGCAGGTTGGGCCCAAAGATCACCGCCAGGTTTGCAGCTGTCATCTTGTTGCCGGGGATCTGGATGGAGAGAGGAAGAAGGAAAGGTGGTCGTTTGAGTTATGTTTTTAATCGTTGAAATCTTGATGCACTTCAGTGGTCACAATCTCTGCGGCCAATGGATGCAAAAAAGAACAGACAAGAAGAAAATATGTTTCTGCTACACATTTCTTTTATTTCCAAATCAAATTTATTGTCAGCTTTTTTTTCTTATTCAGACAGTTTCAGCACAGCACAGTTTCAAGATGGGCACCCATGATTAGTGTCACCAATTCAGTATCTGACAAAATGTCTCCTCTTCTGTTGCTGAGTTATGACGTTGAATAATGACCAGAAAAGTGTTTAATGCAGAACATTATGATGTCACAGTGAAGTTGACCTTTGACCTTTTGGATATAAAATGTCAATATATAATTCCATCATTACATCCTTTTTGACATTTGTGAGAAATGTCGTCATAGTGTGCGTATGAATTCCTGCATTATGGTCAAAAACATCTTTTGTGAGGTCACAGTGACCTTGACGTTTGGCCTTCAACCACCAGAATTGAATCAGTTCATTGTTGAGTCCAAGTGGACGTTTGTGTCAAATTTGAGGAAATTTCCTCAAGACCGTCTTGAAATATCACAAAATTCACAAAGTGAAACAGACTGATGCAAGGTCACAATGACCCATGACCACTGACCACCAACGTCTTAATTTAATCAGTTCATTCTTGGGTCCAAGTAAACGTTTGTGCCAAATTTTAAGAAATTCCCGGCAGGTTTTCTTGAGGTATTGCATTCATGAGAATTCAACGGTCACAGTGACCTTGAACCTTGACCACTGACCACTAAATTCAACCAGTTCATCACTGACTCAAAGTGGATGTTTGTACCAGATTTGAGTAATGCTCTCAAAGTGTTCTTGAGATATCACGTCACAGAAATTAGATGGATGCAAGGTCACAGTCACCTTGACCTTTGACTTATGACCCCCAAAATCTAATGAGATTACCCTCGAGTCTGAGGGAAAGTTTTTGCCAATTTAAAAAAAAAAAAAAATCCCTCAAGGCATTCTTGGGATATCCCGTTCATATGAATGAGACATATGAGGTCAAAATTACCTTGACCACTGATTTAAAACCTCCAAAATCTAGTCAGTTCATCACTGAGTCCAAGTGAACATTTGCATCATATTTAAAGAGATTCACTCCAGGCGTTCTTGAGATGTCGCTTTTGGAAACTCTAAAACTGCTGAAACATTTATTGCGTTACAACATGCAACCATTAATATGGTTTACCTAATTAATTTATATTTCACTTCCATAAAGCTGAGGGATTTACGAGAAACCGTAAAATAAAGAGTGGTCAAAATCAGCGCAGCATAAACCAAGACATCATGACTTTCATTAGTTCCTATAAAGCTCTTAAACGACAGCTGGATACTACACTTCCCATAATGCATCAACATAGCATGTCATATTGGACCCTCTGATGTGTACTGTATGGTATTTGTCTGTCATCATGAGCAGTCAGCAGCCTACCTCCTCGTCATTTGTCCCTATGCTGTCCTGGGCGTAGCTCTGCACGGTGTGTAACAGGCTGAGGAGGCGCAGCAGAGTGTCGCAGTTACAGGGAGGCAGCAGGTAGAGGAGGTGCTGCAGGTACTGAAGCTGGTCCGCTCCCCTCAGCACTACAGGAGGAACAGAGGAGGTTTAGTTTACAGCTGTTACTGCTCTTTACACTCTGTGTGTGTGAGTGTGTGTGTGCTTACAGGTGGCGTGCAGGAAGGCCGGGTAGAGCTCTCTGGTCAGCAGAGGATCAGGGATGTCTCGGAGAAACTCTTTGAGCAGTGCCGCCACGTCATGGACGCTGTGCTCCTCATCCAGCTGGACGTCCACTCCCATGTCGAAGTCCTCAAGCAGCTGAAGAGAACACAGAAAGGACAAATGTACCCCAGGATGAAAATGAAAAAGTGAAGAGACACATAGGAAAAGACAAAAACAAACACAGAGGTTAAACAGGAGTCAGTTTTTCCCCAGTGGACGCGAGTTCTCCAAAACAGGATATCACACGTCGTCAGCTTTTCACTTGAAGATAATTTTTTTGCACAGTGGAGATTGACAGGAAACACAGGGCGGTGAATTAGGGGAAGATTCACTCTGGCGTCTGAGTATCGTCGTGTTATGTCGACTATTTTTTTTACATGGTTAAAATAACAAAAAAAGGATGTGGATAAACAGGAAATGTCCTCACCTGTCTCACTCTCTTCTTAGAGCTACCAACTCGGAAAATCCCCACAGTCTGAAGACCTGGGGACACAAAATGGAGCAACAAAAGGTCTCATCAAGTTTCATGTATCTACATTTACATGGACACTCAGGCTTCAGTCTGGGTGTGTAATTAAGGTACTTAAACCCAGATGTCTACACTGGCTTCAAGTTAAAAGAGTTTGTTTCATTTGGGGACTCCAAATGGCACAACTGAGATATAGTCCAAGTCTCACCATAGTTCTCGATGTGATTGCAGCACCTCTCCACCACCCGGGGCACCTGTCTGTAGATGGGGTTGAGGCTGAGCTTGGTCTGGGTCCTTTTCTCTGATGAGCTGCTGCCGCCCGGTGACTTCTTCAGCTCCAGCTCAGCCGGGTGGGAGAGCTGCAGCGCCTCCAGCAGGCGAGACTGACTCTCTACGAGGTCGGAGATGGAGTCTACTGACAGACCGCCCTGCAGGGAAGGAGAGAGAGGACTGAATGTAACTAGGTACTTTTACTCAAGTTGGACAAATTTGAGGTACACTTATTTGAGTATTTCCCCTTTGTGCTACTTTAAACTTCACTTCACAGAAATATATCATATGTTCTGCTCCACTATATTTATTTGAGGGTGGTTTAATTTAAATAATTTTTCAGATGTGTAGCAGAACTTAATTTTTTCTTATTTTTCATGTATCATCTTATGACCCTTCAGGTTTATTTTGTGACCCTTTGGAGGGGCCATTCACACTCACATTCACACCTACGGACAATTTAGAGTCGCCAATTAACCTGCATGTCTTTGGACTGTGGGAGGAAGCTGGAGTACCCGGAGAAAACCCACACTGACACTGGAAAAAAATGCAAACTCTGCACAGAAGGGCTCCCGCACCCTGGATTGAAGCAGGAACCCTCTTGCTGTGAAGCAACAGTGCTAACCACTGTGCCGCCCAGGCATAGTTTGGTAAACAGAAAATAGTTCCCAAATGAAGCTGCTCACAACAAGGTCTGTGGATTATCTTGAGTAACCAGGTCATGATTTCTGAAAACAGACATTGCTGTTGAGTTTTTTAAAAAAGTATTCTTTGGTGCTTTGAGCACTGCAAGCCGAGTGCCATCTAGTTCCATTATAATAGAATAGGAGAGAAGGAAGACATCTCCACGGCTGATATCTCCAACACACTGTATTGATAGGCGCAGCTTTGAATGGAGATAAAAAATACTCTCTCGTAATGCTAGAGTAGAGACAGAAAAGAGATACACAGAACGAAGCACTGCCAGGACAAAATGGAAAAGGCATTTGAAGATGGATGTCAGGAGAAAAAGAAGCCAAAAGAAGTCAATTTTTATCACTCATCCTGACGTTAGCATTCCAGTAAATATGAGAAGCTGAAGTACCACAGAAATATAAATCACTTGTCAACCGCCTGCAGCAGATCGTTTCTGGAGGAACGTCAAGTGTCGGAGGAATTTCCAACAGCACAGTTCAGTCCAGGCACCAAACGGGATCAGAGTTCAGAAATTATTAGGAAATTTATTGTGTAAGAGAGTGTAAAGTTTGTCTCTTTTTAAGCCTCTAAAACTGAGAATGTGAGTATTTTGATGGAATGGAAGTCTTACTAAAGCAAAATACATAGATTTTATTTACCTTGAATGAACCTTTACTTCACGTAACATCACTGTAATCTGCTCTCATGGCCCCATTTATGATTAAAAGTTATTTTGGTTCCTTCAACTTAGCTGCTGTATCCCACTGCCAGTATGTTTATACTCCACAGGATACCATTGAGTTATGTGACAGGCAAAAATATGAAACATTCCCTCCCCTTCTAGCTTCTAGATTCTTTTCTTTGTCATACGTAATACTTCAACAATGTCTCTGGTATTTGGACTGCTGCTCAGATGAAATAAGGTCGCACTGTTTTCAATGTGCTGTTACGCTTCATATGAACAGAAAGTGATAAGGCGGCATGAGAAAGACGCGGCATGTGTACGGCCCCTAATTTCCAGGGCTGGTACCTGCGGTTATTCCACAGGCTAGTTAATAACATGTCGGGCAGGAAATCCTGCTGTAATTTCCGAGGTATCTCTTTCCATTTTGTTTATTAGTTGCATTTTGTACCTACTTAGAGTTTGTATATAGTGTTGAATTGGGACTGCAACCTCCACCAAGCCTCTTTTCTACTCCAAGTTAAGGAGGTTTGGCTGCTTCGTCGCTCTCCTCTGAGTGTGTAGGTGGAAAAAAAATTAATTATAATAATTTAAAATGTCTTTACGGCTACTTCTTCCTTCAGGCGTTCTGCTCCTCAGCTATCCATCTTGTTCCAGCCATTAATTTCAACCTTTACTCCCTCTGTGTGCGCTATCTGTCACTGCATGGGACATGGCGCAGTGACAGCGCCACCACATTACTGCTGCCTCATCTGTTAAACTGGAGTTCTCCGGCCAAGTGTGTGTGTGTGTGTGTGTCTTCAGATATGTAAACAGTGAGCTGCTACAGTCCAGACAGCTGTAAGAGGGTGAGTCAGAGTCCCATTTAGGTTGATATGGATGAGAAAACGTTGCCTTTCTCACTCCGATCTCTCTATCTTTCTACTAAGCAGCCATCACTGTAGAGAAATATCTATCAATACAACGAATTTTCAATGTAAGAGTTTTCAATTTAATTTTTAAAAAATGGACTGATGCTTAATGGCCACTTTATTAGGTACACTTGCACAGTCTGTTGCAGTCCAATTCAACAGCTCGGCCATGAATCCTACCTTTCACAAAGTATATACAGTTCAGTTTTTGTTGACATTAATAATTAAAAACAAAATATAACGTGTAACTAGTTACTTTGAAGATTTAGATGATTATTACAAAAGGTAATGAACAAATCAATTTTAAAGTACAAGCAATTTGTGGCATTTATTTTAACAATATTTTTACTATCAGTAAGTAATAATGTAGATAATAGTTGATTGCAGCTCTTTAATATAGTGACACATTATTATTTCTGTCTCTCTTCTTCCAAATATTCGCGCAACCACTCAGGCAGCACTGTGTGTGTGTGTGCGTGGTGTTTACCTCAGTGACAGATTCTTACGAGCTGCACTTGATGGCTGGTTGAGGTTCGATTACTGTGCTCCGTAGCTGTAATAATACTCATTACGGGCTTAACATAACGACTGTTTCTAGATCAGCATGGAGAGGATTACAGGGTGTGACAGCCTCAAGCAGAGAGAGTTCACACACATGAAAAACACACAGTACAAACGCAGCGTTTTTTAGTAAAAACACACACAACTTTGGAAACAAATAGAAGAATTTGGTGAGAAAATGTTTACAGCTGGAGATGCAGTTATAGAGATTAGCGAGCTGCACTGTGGAGGCTTTCATTACACACACACACACACACAAGCAAGCACGCACACATGCTATTCTCACCCCAGAGGACACTAAACCTGGCACAAAAACAAACACCTGCACTGCCAGCTTTTACTTCAGCGATTATCAGAATTTTCATCCCTTGAGTTAGTGAGTCAAATCTCTCTTAAAAACACACAAAAACAAAATACTTAGTGCTTGACTCAGTGTGGGGTTTGGCAAAAGCAGAAGAAATCTGAGACTGCAATATTGTACTTGGAGCGAGAAGAGAGGCAGAACTAAATGTCAGGGTCAACGCTCCTTATCCATCAGTGTGTGCAAGACTTTGTTGTCCATTACAGTTCCACAAAATGAATCTTACTTTTTACTATTCTAAAATTTTAATGCATTAGTAATGTAACACTATAAGGAGATTAATTCGTCAGAATACCTTTACTTTTGATTGATGTATACATTTTGCTATCTGAAACTCTAATTATTTAGTCTTAAAGTTGAATTATGCTGTTTATGGAGGGCTTATGGGGCCCAAATTGTGTCTATTTTTAAACTTGAATTAATAATGAAAAGATAGATAGCCATAAAGCCATGGTTTAAAAAACTCGTTGAATAAATAAGGATGCAAAGAAAGCAGATGTGTGTTCACTCAGACAGCTGTCTGTCTCACCCTCCTTTGTCCTCGGCCGGTGTTATCCAAAAACGTAGGCGACATCGGTTTGTTCTGGGTCTCAAATATGGGCGCTGGTGCCACTGAGTTTGCCGACGGTGAGCTGGGACCTCCTCCTGTGATCGATGAGGAGCTGACGAGTGGCTTGTTCCCGTTGAAGAACTGCCTCTTCTCGGCCCTGAAGCGCAGGATGCTGGCCTCCAGGTCCAGACAGTCTCGCCTGCTCTCCTTCAGGGCATCCTGCCGCAGCTTGTAGGCGCGGTCGTTGGCGATGACCTGGGAGAGAGGGATGCCGAACGCCTTGGGGGCCGATTCTGAGGACGGAGAGGATGGAAAGGGGAAAAAAGAAAAGGCAAGTTATTTAATGTTTTCTAGTTTGCAATGTTAACTGGTAGAACATTTCTGGGATGAGTTTCACAGAAAGATATTTATCATGATGGAGGGATTTCATGGCCAACAAAGGAACAACAGCTTTAAGGTGCTGCAGAATTGGCCCTCCCGTTATTTTTAACAAACTCAGACATTCCTGTCATTTTAGCTGTGCACATTGTTAACAGATGAGGTCTATGCCAAGATGCCAGGTTTGTGGTTTCTGCAAAAAATAGTAAGTTATTTAGATAGAACATAAAAAAGCCAGATATGAGGGACATTTGACCTTTATGAACCAATCAAATGATTATGTGTAATGTGAATGTGCTTCAAGTCCACAGAGAATTATCACCCACACTGCAGTTCCCCTCAGCTTTATGGAGACTTATGGTTAATGGCTTTGCAGCCCAGAGTGCAGCACTTAGCAGCTTAAAAGTTAGATTTTTCTTTCAAAGGTCCATGGACACAAAAACAGAGCTAAAAGGAGAGTGAATATTGGACTTGAACTCGTCAGGTGGACAGAAACATTCTCACTCCAACCTCTTCACATATTGACATTTGCTTAGGGACTTTCCACAGCCACATACAACCTGCAAGGTTCCCTGGGTACGTTGGTTGTTGACGTTCAGGGACACCATGTCAAGTTCTGCCTTTTACATGATATTGTCTTCTTTCAACGTACACTTCCATTTTCACAGGAAATTTAATGTCTACATACAGTCTCTTTCAAAATAAATGCACTACGTCAGTACAACACCATGGGTTGACATTTTTTTCCTTCAACAACAAAAGCACATGGTTGGGTTTAGGCAACAAAAACATGTGGTTAGGTTTAGGAAGCAGAAAAGGGTTTGACTTTACAATCTTACGGGATGCAAACACCCCTCTCTCAGGTTAAAGTTAGTGTTTGGTGGACTGATCCAAAACCCCTACCACCCATCCCAATTGGACTTCAATAACTTGAATTCCTGCCGCGTTTCCCCCTTGCACCACCAGGCAGTGTTCAACTATAATGGCAATTGACTGTTATTGGACGACTTTTTACGTTGGTTTCTTGATGATTGGTTTCACTGCCCAAGTGCTGGATTTCAACGACTTCAGAGTGAGACAGGGTATTCAGACGTATTCAGTGTTATGCAGCTTCAATTGGATTTAATGCCATCTCTATTAAACCTGCTTATCATGCAGTGAAGTTATTCAGGCTTTCTGAGTTACATCAGCTCTCACACAAGTGAAGCAATCATCCAATATGGAGTTCAGATGAGAACGTCAGCTAGATCTGAATGTTTACCATAGTCATGATAGGCTGATATAAATCACTATGTCTACTGAGTAAGAAACAGAATGATTAAAGAACAGACAAGAGAGACAACCAGGTGAGGTTCTGGTCAAGAAAAAAATGAAAGCTGCTCCCCTCACAGGAAACCTCTTTTTTTCTACACTCCAAACTTTGAAATTTAAAAGTGCATGGTAAATTATCAAGAGATGTGTTTTTTTCAAAGTGTTAGAGTGACCAGTACAAATGAGATTACAGGACTGTCTTGTGTTAGTAAACTGCAGAAATCTGGCTTGCATGTCCTGTATCAATCTGGTTTAATGTGACAGTCCTGAGAGTCATGATTGCAAATGTTTGCCTGATATGGTGAAGAGACTCTATCCTTCAAAGAATGATGACTCATACTGGGGTAAGAAAAAAAAACATTTACTTGGTGTTAGAAAAACTATGTGCATGATGCTGTTTTAAAACTATTTATGAAGAACTGTGAGGGTGCATTATTCATATATGTGAGGAGAGATAATGGGAGACACTGATGGGAAACATGTCAGTATGGCATTATCAACTGTTAAAAATTGCTTAAATGTCTCCAGTGTCAGCTCCATGGGAGAGAAATAACACATCTAGAATGGAAATGCTAACTTTTTATCCTCTTTTCTCACTTTAACTGAATCTTTATGTGGATTTTTAAAAGCTAAGCAAAGCTGTCATAATTTTTAAATGTCTTAAAAAGGGGTCAATCACAATGAGCACTTATTTTCCTGTAAAAACAGCTCTGCAGGTGAATTCATTTGTCTGTTGTAAATCAGAGGTTGAAGAAGAGCTGGAAGCCTGAGAGAGTCCCGGTTTATTAACAGAGCACATTCTTCTCTGCTGATCACATCTGAACTCAAAACAGGAAGATGATTTAACTTTAATCTTTGGGGCGAGACTTTTGTTCACAGGGCAAAAAATGGACAAAGTGGAACTTCAAAAAGGAAAATCTGTTACAATTTAAGCACCTGGTTTTGAATGTTTTGGATATCACATCTCAAATGGAAAGGTTGTGACGCACTCTGGGGATTTTGCACCAATTGGCATAACGCACCAGTGGTGGTGGAAATCACCCTGTTAACTCAGCGATCACACAGCCCCTCACAGGAGAGCTTAGAGTTCAAGTACGAGCGGTATAAGAATAGACAGCATGGATGGAGAGAGCAGGTAAGAGAAGGATAAATGGTAATCCTGTTAGAGCGGCCACAGCCACAAACCAGACATCACACTCAGACTGATACAGGCTTACTGCAGGTAAATGCATCACGGGTGAGGTCACTGTCACCGCACAAGTTTCATGGGGCTCTTTTCATTTCACTATTTTGTGCCTCCTTGTCTCCTCAGAGAGGAGGCTTGCTGAGGGAGCTATGAGCGAGGATGCACAAGTGTATCCTTTTTGGAAGTCTTTTATGTATCTGTGACATGTAAAAGAGGGTGATGATGCAGACCCTCATGTCTTTCTTGTCTCCTCTACTCACCTGACTAATATGCAAGGAGAGGAAGCAAGGAAAGTAACTGAGGATGTACAAACTGAGAAATGAGAAAAAGGGATAGTCAGCAGCTCGACTGCTAAAACTGCAAATCCTTTGCTCTGCTATGTCACATGACCACAACAGTTGAGTGCACACTCTGATCTGGCACCAAATCCAGTTAGAGAGGTGAATTAAGAGCATTAAGGGCAACAACAAAAACAATGGCCTGGACTGAAGAGTGACAAAGCAATATTTCCAATCAAGACAGCTGATCCAATATAATAGCAAGTATACAGTATATATATGTGTGTGTGTGTGTGTGTGTGTGTGTGCGTGCGTGCGTGCGTGCGTGCGTGCGTGCGTGCGTGCGTGCGTGCGTGCGTGCGTGTGTGTGTGTGTATCTACGGGGCATTTGGATGTTTTTCTGCAAGAGAAAACAATCTATCATCTGCAAAAGTGCACATACTGCTGACTAGGTCTAAATGTTCAAGAGATGAGCACAAACTTACAGAATTTTGTATAACAAATTTATAAAGTAAAGAAAAAATATTTTGAAAATATTATTTGATTAAAAAAAATATTGAGTTAAATAGATGAAATGTATTAAGTTATAACCCCTTGACAAACAGCCCTAATACCAGATGGAACACCGATACTGGACAATTCTGCAAAACCCCAGATTTGTTTTAACATTCAGTGACAACTTATTTAATTGCACAGTGACTACAGTATGGTTAAGGTATGGTTAAGTATGGTTATCCAGTGAGCGGCAGATCTCTGTGTGAAAATGCCTTGTTGATGCCAGAGGTCAGAGGAGAATGGCCAGACTGGTTCAAGATGATAGAAAGGCAACAGTAACTCAAATAACCACTGGTTCCAACCAAGGTCTGCAGAAGACCACACCAGGTGCCACTCCTGTCAGCTAACAACAGGAAACTGAGGCTACAATTCACACAGGCTCACCAAAACTGGACAATAGCAGATTGGAAAAACGCTACCTGGTCTGATGAGTCTGGATTTCTGCTGCCACATTCAGATGGTAGGGTCAGACTTTTGTGTAAACAACATAAAGCATGGATCCATCCTGCCTTGTATCAACGGTTCAGGCTGCTGGCGGTGGTGTAATGGTGTGGGGGAGATTTTCTTAGTACCAACTGAGCATGGTTTAAACACCACAGCCTATCTGAGTATTGTTGCTGACCGTGTCCATCCCTTTATGACCACAGTGTACCCATCTTCTGATGGCTACTTCCAGCAGGATAACGCACCATGTCACAAAGCTCAAATCATCTCAAACTGGTTTCTTGAACATGACAATGAGTTCACTGTCCTCCAATGGCCTCCACAGTCACCAGATCTCAATCCAATAGAGCACCTTTGGGATGTGGTGGAAAGGAAGATTCACATCATGGATGTGCAGCCGACAAATCTGCAGCAACTGTGTGATGTCAATATGGACTGGGGTCCAACCGGATTTTAGGAAGGTGTACCTAATAAAGTGGCCATTGAGTGTAGACTTTTACGAGTTATTTTTTACCCGTTATCCAACACGTGTTTGCACCTTCAGAGGTATTATCATGGTCTCACACATGTTTAATGTCTGGAATGAGAACATTGTGGCACAACCAACGTTACAATCAAGTAGCCTGTTTCCAAAGACTGAGCCCAAATTTTCAGGAACAGCACAACAAACATGGCCCTGCTGTTGCCTTGAGGGAGGTCAGCTACAGAATAAATGACATTTCATTAAAAAGGATGCTTCCAAGTTTGGTCCTTAACCCTGATTGTCCAGTTGAAGGACGCTCTGTCAGCCGACTCACACATCCTGCCAACGCTGAGTGTAAAGTGACTGTTCCGCTCTACAGCACCCAAAATACACCAGAGCAAACTGAAATACCAGTGAGGCATGAGAGCTCACTCTGCATGTGCCATTCACATGCATGAAACAGGAAATAGAACAGATTAATCAGACTGCACCTAAACTTAACACGCTCACATTCACAGAATCGTGCAAGATTGTTTGAATGAAGACACGTGGACGACGATCACACCCACACGTGCATGGTCACGCCCGGTGAGAAATGCCCCAAGCAGGTCAGACAGCTAGGGTGGACAGGCAGGATGCCACGTTAAGCCTTGAAGGTATGGGATTGACTCAGCTTGAAATAACTCTCAGGTTGTGTTCAGCACTTACACAGCAACATGAATGCATCAATAAAAGGTTGATCAACATAGATACCCTGTGATACCCCGTCAAGGCTGTTGTAAAGGTCTGTTACTGTGTTTTTATATTCAAGATGTATATATTCTGTGTCGTTTGCTGGAAAAAAAAAACTAAATTTGGAAATTTTAGCACCACATTCATTTAAATTGTTTTCCAGGAGGCAAAAAGAAAATAGGATGGACCAAAACTTCTAAGTTATCTGTTCAGTTCTTCCTCTACGATCTCTGCTGCTTGAGGATTGATCTAACCATCCATTCCTCCTCCACGTGTGTCTCCATCATACACCGTGCTCACAGATAAGCTCCTCAGGTGCATTGTTGGCAAACTGCCAGTTAGCACTAGCATGAAGTCACAGGTACAAGCTAAGTGTGAGTGGCCTGCTGAAAGTCTACAAGCAGTATTTGTGTTTTATGATCTTTTTAATTTCTGCTTTGGCATGTCACTGTCCTGACTCAAACAGCTTACTCGCCCTAACTTTTTGTGCACACACGTTTTATTTATCTGATGCATCAATGAATATTACACAAAAAGACATCTACCTCTAGCTGTAATATTCATACTCATTTCTTCAAGGTTTGTGTTTGACTAGTGAGCTATGTTAAGAGTGGCTAACTTTGCCATGTATACCGGATAATATTAGCTCCAAAGCAGGTACTTAGTAGCATCAGAATCACTAGTTGGGTTTCTATTCAAATGTAGAATTAATTTTAGCTAACTTTATAGAAAATCAGTAACAGACAATGCCAATTTATGTGCTACTTTTATATGAATATTGGGCACTGGTTCATCAAGATAAGCAGCGGGTGGTGCTAATTCTCCAGTCATTATACCACTACAGAAGAAAAGGGTGCAACGAGAGCACGTAATTCATACTACACAATGGGTAATTCTACTTCTGGTACTTCAGTTAATTCTGATGCTTGTGTAGTTTTAGTTTGAATTTTGAATGTAGGACTTTTACCTGTAACATAATTCTACACTGTAGTAATACCACTTTTAATTAAGGAAAAGTTCTGAGTACCTCACCTCTGGTGATAACAAACAACAGTGGCCATTTTTACACCTTATTTTGAATGCACATACTAAGTGACTAGTAATCTTGCTTGCCATAATACCACTTGGTTAAAAAGAAGAATTTTTTTTTCATCACAAAATTAATAAACATAACTAAAAAAATAAAATAAATGAAATAAAATAAAATAAAATAAAAAATTAATATTTTTGGGGGGGTATGCTTTGGGGTTACCTTAAACAACACACTAGTAGGAAATTAAAAAATTTGAGGTATTATTTGAAATTCAAATAAAATTGAATGCAGTACTCAGAGAATATATTTTTAAAAAAAAACTAGGTTTAAAATTCTTGCCATTTCAAATTTTAAACATTTAAAAAAAATTAAAAAGGGCTTATCTCAGCAAACTTTAAATCAACAATTTATCAAGCTAAACTATCACAACTCTCTTCAAAACAAGATAGTGAGTTATAGTTCAATGTTTGTTTTAAATTTGAATGCCTGTTTTCAGGGTCCTGGTGTGTGTCTTTCCTGATAAAACTATATGTTTTCTCACTACTTAATTCTTATACAACCCCGCTTACATCAACTAGGATGCTAATTTTACCCTCTTTGTCTTTGAAGAGTCACAGAGTAATACTGCATTCATGCTGTATAAGGAGGAAAAACATATGTAAAATAAACAGCGTGCTCTGCAGAGAGGACTCACCAAGTGCACTATTATAGTAGACTATACAGTGGGAATAGCCTGAACTTTATTACGACTGACATTAATAAATGTATCTAGGTTAATCTGAAGAGATTAAAAAAAAAAAAAGATGACTCTTATGCTTTTGAACAGAATACAAACCTAAAAACACAATACCAAAAAATGTCATGGTGGAAAACATTTGCATTTTAGCAATTTTCTATTACTTAATTATCAAATACAGTTCATTAAATAACTGAAAATTAAACTTTATTCATCTATTTTCTTATTGCAAGATGACAGAAAAAGATAATTTTTGTGGAGAGACATGATGGGGCTGAACCATGTGAGGAAGGCCCAGAAAAAGGGACTTCACATGGCCTCCAGAGAGACATGTTATGATATAAACAGTGCTAATGGTTTCCTTAAGGCCCTGGCTCTTTTTTAAAGTACTGAAACATAATTGAGTGTATATTGTGTGTGTGAACAGCCAAAAGTGGGTATGTTACCTTGAGGCAACATGGTGCCATATGGAAGAATTGCCACTCGAGGACACTACAGCAGGACGGACACTTTGTCTCAAACTGGCTGAAAGGCTTTCTTCCGTACACCTCACCCTGTGTAACCTGGTACATTTCAAACAAACACAATGTCCCCTGCCAACAAGAACTGCCCCCCTCCATTGAAGAAGATGTCATCCGTTAATGTGTCTTACACAGAGCACTCTAATGGCCTCATTTGATCAGTAAGCTCGTGCTTATTCCTCAGTCCTGACGTCTGTTGGCAGGAACAGCCAAGCTGACCACTCTGTGCCGCTGCCTCCTGACATTTGGCCATGTTTTCTGCCATCCGATGCCAACTACGGCAGTGTTAGCTGCTTGATGCTGGAGGTGTTTGCTTGTTTAAGCTAAACAGTTGAGGATTTAATAGTTGGCTGTGGCAGTTTGGAAGTCTTGGATGGCACTTTACAGAGTCAGGCAGCCAAAGTAACGGGACGTTTATACAGCTGAGAGGTCCGATGCTTTACTGCTTCACAGTTATAAGAAGGGGGGAGATTAATAGCTGTCACTTAGTTGTTTTAAGGCTGATTTTTTTTTATTTTTCCTTCTGTTAGCATTGGTGTCAGAAATTTGCAGGTTCCAGCTTCACAGTTGTTCTTTGTATACTATAAAGTAAACCAAACGCCATTTAGTTTTGGAGTTTTGGTGGAACTAAACCACCAGTTGTAATATGTATGTGTGCATAAACATATGATTGTATACATCTGAAAATATCTGGCTACACAATATACACACTACAGTCTGGTGACAAATTAAAGGAAACATCTAAATTAAGTGTCTTAGTAAGGTGATGGGCCACCACATGCTGCTGTCACAATCACAATCATTTACTGTCCCTGTTATATAATGGCTTATTAAAGGCTTATTAAATCTCATCCCATGGGAGGCTGCAGTTGGGGATGCTTACGAGCGTAAAAAGCCTGAAGTACACAGACCTAGCAGCTGAGGCAGAACAACGTGGCTGGTGTACCCAGGTGCTCCCTGTAGAGGTTGGGTGGAGAGGATTTGTAGCCACATCATCAACCAGGCTTCTGAAGAGTATGGAGATTCGAGGACAGGCCTTCCAACAAGCCATCAAGTCACTATCAGAGGCTGCTGGGCAAAGCAGCAATTAGCTTTGGAAGAAGAGGAAGGCCCCCATTTGAGGGGTAACAGTGAAGGGGGGCATACCTGGGATGCCAGGTGTCACTGTTGAGCCTTCTAGAGGTGTTGTGGGCCTATCAACGAAACACCAATGACAGAAGGTGCCCATCAGATGACCCCGATGAAGTGATTACCCCTCTCCCACTCAAGAAACAAGACACAAGACAAGTGCTGATTGTTTTTGGGGATTGTAACAACAAGTCCTATAAGCTCAACTGTCTTCTCAATTTGCAGAGGCTGCTGTTCTTCTTCTTTGAGTTAGCCACTAACTGCTAACAGCTGCTAATAGCTGTGATGGGTAGCGCGCATAAAACGTCGTCAAACTGTCACACCTGTGCCACCCATGATTCCATCTTGCAGGCTGTCCTGTTCAAACAGACACTGTTTCAGCGCTGTTACTACCTCCTGTGGCGGCTTAAAGGCAAGACCACTCAACTCCCCTTTCCGCGACAGTACCTTGGCGAGGCGATATCTCTGCTATGAACAGGCAGTGCAAAAGGGTCTATTTGCTGGAGGTTAATTTAACCTAAAAATTGGAGCGATGTAGAACGCTTTATATTTGTTTCTAAACTGCATTTTTAATTATTTACATAATGGTATTATTTAATGATGTAATCAGTCACATGTATGGTCTCATCTGATAATATTTTACTTCCTTTGTACTACAGGTTTCTGTGTAGATGGTGCATCATAGGGGAATTCGGACTTGTGATGTCTGTATGTCTAATATCCTGGTCCTAGTAGGCCTGACTACTGCAGTTGGCATTTCACTGATGAGACCCCTCTGGACATGTCCTTGGTTAAAAGTAAAACAAACACTAGAACTCAGACAGGAAGACCGCTGTGTGTGTCTGACTGCTCAAAGCCGAATTGTTCAGGAATTTCACTGCTTTCCTTCTTTAGTATTTTTGGTTCTCAGGTCATCGTCTGTTCCTGGAAGACTGAAGGAGATATATTTAGATGCTATTCAGTACGCGCTACTATTTCTCCGTCACCACGCCAGCAGCTGGATCGTAATATTGGTCCTCCGGGGCACTGAGCTAAGTGAACTTAAAAAGCTGTGTTTATTTAACACAGGATGTCCTTTGTGTAAACCCCAGCGAAACACATGTAACAACACAGAAGCTTAGTAACTTCTATTTAACCTTTTCCTAAAAATAATGTCTGAAAAAGGAGACTGAAGGCCAAAGCAGCAAAGAGAAACACAAATATTGGAGGCGGAGCGACTAGAAAAGAACAATGAAATGGCCTAACACCCTCTGAGACCTGGGAGTACCTGTCAATGTCTGCTGTTAATCCATCTTCTGTATGTGTCCTGTGTTTTTAAATGTTGTGCATAATGTTTGAGATGCCCTTTCCAGACTGCAAAACAAATCTACCTACGGGTATCAATAAAGTTACCTTGACCTTGACCTTGACCTTGAGACACTCTCGCCAATATATACCAAATTTACCCAATTATTAGCCAGTTGATAAAGTAAGCAATATTTAAAACTCCTCTATCCTGCTCTTTTTTTGGCACAAGCACTTGTGTGTACAACTGAGGTCAACACCACCAGCATCTAAAAGTCTCTCCCGATCCCCATCTGCAGGGTTCATCACATCAAGAAGACATATGGACACACAAAGCATCAGGATGTCAGGCTTTTTACCTGACACAAGTATAAACATTTTTCTTTTAGATGACACATAGTGTGGTCTTCTTTGTTTCAAGCAAGCCCCGAATAAACATTTGGCACTTATTTTATCTCCATAAACCAACGCTGAAGCTTTGTATCCAAACTGCTACACACTTTCTGGTGTGAGCAATTTAAGTCCCTCCAATGCCTGAGCCAAGCACCTGTGATAGCACTTAGTTATAAAGGAATACTTTACCAACAAAGTGATCATTTGCACATGGTAAATGGTAAATAGACTGCACTTGTATAGTGCTTTTCTAGTCTTTCAACCACTCAAAGTGCTTTTACAATACACGTCACCCATTCACACACTGGTGGCAAAGGCTACCTACCTACCCGCTACTCAATAACCATTCACACGCTCTCACACATCGATGGAACAGCCATCAGGAGCAATACGAGGTTCAGTATCTTGCCCAAGAATACATTGACATACGGACTGGAGGGGCCGGGGATCAAGCCCCCTATCTTCCGATTGGTGGACGAACTGCTCTACCTCTGATCCACAACTGCCCTGGATATATCATATCAATTACTTACCCTGTGTTATGCTGATTTCATGAGAAAAACGTTCTTATTCTTGCTTGCCTCCACGAAGAATCCAAAAAACTGAGAATATTCTTGATAAATTAGAGCAAAAGGACGCAGAGTTTAACAACAGCAGAACTATTTCATGCTAACCTATGTGATGCAGTCTGGCTGTGGAGTGAACATGGATAAGTTTCACTTTCAGTTCAGTTTTAATTAGTAAAGTTTTAGCAAAAATGCACATTAGTGAAGTACTGAGCAAACGACTGGAGAAATGAGACTCAGATTATACTCCACAGGTTGTGTGAGAGTTTTTAAACAGATGTTTTGATATAGTTTTGCTGGCGTTAGACGTGGTCCCCAATCAATCAATGAAACAACATGTTCACCTTTTCTCGTTTTTTTTTTTTTTTTTTTTCCATGAATTCAAGGTAACACTGCATTCTAAATGATATACCAATGGTCATTTTGTGGGTGGAGCATTCCTTTAAATGCAGCCCTCCTTTACTCCAATTCATCAAGAAATTCTCAAGACATTCATTGCATTCTTTATTCACTGTGGAGGCATGCAAGATATACTTTTATTTTTAAAGAATTTACTGTAATACAGACTGAGTCATTAATAAACAAATAATCATTCTATGGGTGAGGTATTCCTTAACTAAATTTTCACCAAGCCCCGCCCCTTTTTGATGGTTCGACAAGCTGTCGGAGTAAGCATGGAGCCCACGCTGTAACTAACTGCACTCCCTGAAGAAATATTATCATATTTTTTGAAAAATGAAAGATGTCAAACTGACTCAGCAGCAACAACAGGTTAAAAAGACAAAGATAGTTAGAAGCTAAAGCCCAACTATAGGCTACAGATCACAGTGTAAAAGTGAACCACCACATCACTGCTGTTTGCCACAGAAGACAATGAATATAAAGGGAAACTTTGCTGATATTGAACCAGCTGTGTGGCATCACAGTGTGTGCAGATGAACGGTGTTTGAGGGCAGCATTAAATTTAGCGATCCAGAAGGTAAAAATCTAACCAGACTATAAATAAAATGTAGAAATTCTTATTGCATCTGCCCTTATCTATTTGTAACCCTCTTTCTCTTCATATTTTCTCTCCTCCATTATCGGCTGTGATTTCCTGCACCAGAGGAATGCTGGCATGGCTGAACCTGCAATCTGCATCAAATCAAGGAAAAGCCGAGAAACCTTGTGGCATTTCCGTTATTCACATCAGCAAATTACATGAAAACAGTCTGGCTTCTTATTATTCTCACACAGTAACTCCACTGTTACCTCTTAATAATCCTGTTATATGTAATCTGCCACCTGCCGACCCCTGAAGGCCACACAGTCATGCCTTCAGTAGTAGGGGGAGCAGAGCCAGCAGGAGCGCTGCCAGGTCCCAATGTTCTGTGTTTTGATTAGCAGGGTTAGCTTCAGCTAAGTCCCTGTGTGTAAGAGGCTGGAGGCAGGATTTAAAGACCTGCACAGACAGCCTGGGAATGTGTGTGTGCGTGTGTGCGTGTATGTGTGTGTGTGTGTGTTTGTGTGTTTTGGCTTGTATCTTGCACTGCTGTGATAATCACCTGAGAATAGAGAACATCTCTTTATGAGAGGTTGGGGTCACATTGGCAGATGAGGCTTACGGTGAGGGAGAGGAGGAAGAAGAAGAGGAGGGAGGTAAAGAAAGCAGAGGAGAGAGATGAAATGTAAAGATGGAGGCAAATTAAAAACAGTTGAAGGAACTAAAGGCCTGTTTACATGTCGTATTACCAAAACTATGGCCTCATTTACTGGAGACCAACGCTTTATTTTGATGCTTAAAGATCCCTGTAGACATGTTTTAAAGTACAACCCCAATTTTATTTGCCTATATCCGATTAAATACAGTACAAAGACGAGATATTTAATGTTCAAACTGATACACTTTGTTGTTTTTTTGGTAAATGTAGGCCTTCACTCAGTCTTAATTTGATGCCTCGAGACATTCCTAAAAGGTTGGGACGGGGGCAACAAGACTTGGACAGTTGGGGAATGCTGGAATGAAATTAAGTGGTGACAGATTAAAGTATCAGAAGAAAAAGAAGAAGATATACTTTATAATCCCTGAAAGGAAATTCAGTGTCTTCACTCTGTTGTCATATACACACAGGCCTGATATACACACACACACACATGCACAAACAGGCCTTAAATGGAGAGATGTCAGGGTGAGGATGGGCACTCAGAACAGTGGCGGGTTCAGTGCCTTGCTCAGGGGCGCCTCTCCAGCTACCAGTCCACACTCCATGTTTGGTCCGGACAGGGACTTGAGCTGGTGACCCTCCGGTTCCAAACCCAAGTCCCTATGGACTGAGCTACTGCTGCTCTAATGACTGGGTATGAAAGGGGCATCTGCAAAAGGCTCGGCAGATTCCAAACAAGGATGGTCACTTTTTTGAAAAACTATGTGGGCAAACAGTGCAGCAGTTTAGGAATGCATCTCAAGGCACATCCATCCATCCATCCATTTTCTAACTGCTTATCCTCTTGAGGGTCACGGGGGGCTGGAGCCTATCCCAGCTGACATTGGGCGAGAGGCAGGGTACACCCTGGACAGGTTGCCAGACTATCACAGGGCTGACACATAGAGACAGACCTACAGACAATTTAGAGTCACCAATTAATCTGCATGTCTTTGGACTGTGGGAGGAAGCCGGAGCACCTGGAGAAAACCCATGCTGACATGGGCGCAGGTGCAGCAAATTGAAATGAAATGGTATACACTTCCAGTCTCCTAACTGGGAGTGGTCGTCTCTCCCG
The DNA here is from genome assembly GCA_019142605.1 of Cephalopholis sonnerati. NCBI lineage: Eukaryota > Metazoa > Chordata > Actinopteri > Perciformes > Serranidae > Cephalopholis > Cephalopholis sonnerati. Next base: position 17,371,180 of record JAGQAX010000023.1, read on the forward strand.
CATACCCCCATCTTGTTAGGAAGTGTAGTCAAAGTTGTGTGAATGGATGAAATCAGATTTAACACATTATATACGGTACATATTTAATGTTTGTTCCTTATTTTGCTGCTTGTTTTTATCTGCTAGCTTAACATCTAATATCAACCAAGTGTAAGATCATGTCAGGTGTTGCCAGATCTCATGAGAGTATGTTGCTAAAACAGACACATGTCTTATAGAAAGTAGTTTTCTACTCATTGGTCTGTCTGACGAAATGCTATTTGAGTGTCAGAATGTTTGGAAGAGTTGGAGCTTGTGAAAACTCTATCCAGTATTTACTTCAGTGACAATGGGGCGAAGGGAACGGTTGTAATCTGTCCTTACATTCACTTTTCCCATTGGAATGAATAGACTCAGGACCACTGCTAATCCTGCCCCAAGTGGGCCCTCTTGGTTTATCAACGATATCTGGTTTCAGGTTTCTATGCGGGGTTTTTGTCAAAGTTTATTCATCTATTGATATGTGTTTTCTGTATTAGACAGCGATTGGCTTTTGTATTAGTGACGCATCTGCTCAAGATTACATTTAAATCTCAGATTTTAGGGAAATGCACAGTATAGATATGTGGAAGCACCTCTCTAGTGACAAACTTTGCGCAGATACAACTCAGTATAGTCAATGTCAGACATTTTATACGACGTAAACAGAGGGAAACTAATTTTTTAAAACAAGCAGGGGTGAACTGAAGCTGACACAAGTTTCTGTGTAAATTAGCTTGGGTGTTTATGTATTCACAAAACCAGTATTTGATGCACACTGTGATCAAAGTACGACACTCCCAGATCATTTCGTTCCAATTCAGATTAATGAGGCAGTTGGCACATTGTGGTTCAGCTTGGTCAGAGGCTGGGACTGGTTTCCTTTTAACTTTATGGGTGGATGACAGCAACAAAAGCAAATTAGAGTAATAAGTTGTTGCTTCACTGCTGAATCTAAATAAAGAATAAGAATGCCTTTGTGTTTACAGTAAAGAGCTGTTACAAATTTGGTAATAATGAGTCATCGTTCTTTTGTTAGCCTTCTTTACATGAGAATGTGCTATAAATGAAGACCTAAGCTGTGGTCATTGGTGGAGGAAGTATTCAGAACTTTTACTTAAGAGTAGCAACACAACAGTGTAAAAATACTTTACAAGTAAAAGTGGTGCATTCAAACTCTTAAGTACAAAAGTATTAGCATTGAGCATACTTCAAGTAACAAAGTACTCATGATGCAGAATGACCCATTTCAGAATAATAAATATTACATTATTAGATTATCATCCATCCATCCATCCATCCATCCATTCATCCATTTTAAGCACTTATCCAAAGCAGAGGAGATGACAATTAATTAGAGGTGTTCTTTGAACACAGGCATATTTTCAAGGTAGTAATCGCTCATAAGTGCCCAGTCTGCACCAAACCACACTGCCTGCACTGTCTATATTTATGCCCCTGACCTCAGGGGATCTTGTTGTGCTTTGGTTTAAAAACAAATTTGAAATTAATCAGATTACCACAAAACTAAGAGACACAAAGTGACTCTGAGTCCTTCAGGGATCCTTGAAGCTAGGTTTTGTTTCAACAGTGGTGTAGACACACATAAAATGGGTGATTTGGGGGATTTACGCCAGAAAATTTTGAGCATCAAACACTTAATTTTCTGCCCTCTGGTGAATTTTTATGCCCCATATTGTGACTTTTCTCCATTTATTCATGGTGTAAAATGTCTTTAATTTTGACAAAACAAAAGTCCTCTGCTACTTTCATGTTTTACTGGGGGAACAATTCACATTTATTAAAAATTAAGGGGGTGTGTCCCCTGTTTTGCCCCCTAAAACCTACACCTTAGCTCGTAGGTCTTGGGCCATAAAGAATTTACCTCCTTTACTTGGTAAGTAACCTTGCTGGAATCACTGGAGCAAAACTGAGAATGTCCAGAGAGGTTATAACTAATCAAAACTCAGACTCTAGTGATGAATGTGTTATTTCAAGATAATTAAAATATGCTATCATGGGGTTTAAAAAAAAGTTTGAACAACATAAATGTCAAGAATGAAACATTACTTTGAAGCTGATTATTTCCAGTAATCGCCTAACGAGAGCACACTTCTCGGAGTAGGTTTGTTTTTGCACTTCAGGGTGACACGACGTGACTGTCAAGAAAGTTTGTAATCAGCCATTAAATCAGTTTATGTCGTAACAACACAGGATAGACGCAGAGACAATGAAACACAAAGCTTGACTCACTGAACACTGCATGAGTCAGCCTGCAGGCCCTTATAAACACAGTATTTCAAGTATGTAAGAGCATTAGTGGTAAAAGCCACTGGACGTCAGCGGTGGTGATACGATTCGAAAGACCAGAAAGGGGACACTGTGCTTGATGGTAATATTTACTGCAGAAAACACAGAGTCTGAGGGTGTCGGGTCACGCAGGGACATCGTGGAGAAACAGATTATCAGAGGAGACAAACTGTGGCCAGAGATGGTTTTATGTTCAACCACACATGACCGTGTTTGTGTGATGAACTTACCTCGCTCTCTCTTTTCCTTTGAAAAGGAGTCAAACTTCCTGCGTAGAGATTTTCGCCTCTTGCGTACTTCTGTGAGAGAAAAAAAGAAAAAGTCACCATGAATAAAATGTTAAGTGGTGATCAAGAGTGTACGAACAGTGAAGACTGTGTGCTGTTTGTCCTGTGGTGTCTGTCTTTCATTTTTTAAGTTATGAAAGTATGTGTGTATGAAAGTGTATTTCACTGCCGCTTATTCAGATAACCGCTACACAAACATTTATCAACACATAAAATAAACCACATTCTGAATTAACTTCATAAACTCAATCATCACTTCTTTTTCTCGAATACAAACACACCCTCATTATGACCTTCTTCCCTTTCCTCCTTTCACTTATCTTTCTGTCCTGTGTGCTCGTACCTCTCCCTCAGCTCTAAGAACAGAGCGGACCATTTCAATAGACCAGACCTTGTTGTTTGTTTAAATAGCCCCCTTTGCCTAATGGCCACACGGCCCCAGACATGAAAGACAAGGGAAATGGTGTGTGTGTGTAAGTGTGTTTTATCTGTGTGAGAAAAATCTTAAGGGAGAGGTAATTAAGTGGTAGTTAGTTCAAAACTATATGTAATGGCGCTGTAATACAGGGAAAATGCATCCCCTAAACATTTAAATACCCCACTGAAATTGAAATCCAATTGAATTGCAAGAGTTTGCATGTTCATGTCGACATATGACATGCAAGGTACCCTGGGTGCACTGGTTGTTAGTACAACACCACAAACTGACCTTTTTTTTTTTCTTTACCAACAAACGCGGGTGATTATGTTTAGAAAAAAAAAAAAGGGTTTGCATTTATACGGAAAACAAACACAGGCCTCCTGGGTGAAAGTCGATGGCTGTTGGGCCCATCCACCACCTGTCCCACCCACCCCACTCGGACTTTTGCCCCCTCAGAGGTCACTGCCCAAGCGCTGGTAATGGACGACTTTGGAGTGAGATTAGGTTGGAAAGTCTGCTTGAGGGCTGTCGTCAGTCATGTGAGTTGACCAACATGACTAATATAAACCACGATCTTCCTTTAACAAAGTAGTTTTGTCACGTAACCCTTACTGAGCCTCTTTGAAAAGATACAACACAGAAGGCTGTACCCAGTGTCATTATAACGCCAGGGTTTTGCCCATGTGTTAAAATATGACAAGTAGGGATAAGATCATGTTAGTTTGAAAAAGTGTTGATTCTCCTTAGTCTCACTTTTATTTAATGAAAAAGAGACAGTTCAAGAGTGAAGGTTTGTTGGAGGAGAAAGAGGCGAAAGCTTGTTGCAGTTGCAGTTCAAAGTCTGCAGCCTGTGGCTGTTAGTTAGTGTCGCGGTCAGCTGATGATAAAATCTGGTGACTCACTGCTTTATGCATCTAGGTTTAAAATCAGATTACTTGACTGGTGACGTGCAAAGTATTGACAAAGAATTTCTCTGCTGGAAAATCCAATTTACTGTCACAAAACCACCATGGCGGACATTTTGTGGCTTCCTAAATCCTTTTTGTTTGGCGTTTTCTTTTTTAATTCCTGTGACGACTAACCAAACGTTGTCAGCCGTTGGAGCAACAGTTGATTTTAACAGAAGAAAATACTCTGCTGATGTGAAGCATCAGCTGTAAATCCACGCCTGTATGTTGTGGCTATGGTTGTGTATATGAGAGGGCATACTGTATGTTGCAGCAGCAGCTCTCTGTGTGTCTGTTTTTATGGTCTGTTTTACAAGTTCTACATCCTCCTCCTCTCACCGGGTTTATGTGGAACAAGCCATTGTTTGGGTTACTAAAGCCGGTGTTTAGAAATCACTAATTCAACATCGGGTCTTTTCCCTATTAAGGAACGATTGGAGTTCCCTGCATCGCAGATAGTGTTGTCCAGAATATTTGGGACACTAAAGATGGAAATACTTTGCTCATTTCCTCCTTAATCAAAAAGAAACCAGCAAATTAAAACAGGAGGGGAAAGAAAGAGTATTTCTGTGTGTGTGTGTGTGTGTGTGTGTGTGTGCACGTCAGGATAAAAGGGTCAAATTCCCATGACTGCAGGAAATTAAAGTTTATTTCCAAAGCGCTCGGCCCCTCCCATCGCACACACGCCAGCTACAGCTACAGCTAATCCCTCAGTGTGTGTGTGTGTGCATGTATGCACTCACAGCGTATGATTACATAATGCACATTCACAGAGAGTGAAGATGACAGAGCAAGACAAACGAGGAGGGAAAACACAGCAGGCTTCCAAGTATACGGTCATAGACTCAGATATTTTCCTGCAGTTTTCTGGTTGGCTTAAAGTTTTGCATCATTTCAATCAAATTCAAGATCATAAATTGATTTCTGCTTCTTTTCAAACAAAATGCAGCTATTATAGCTTTGAAACCTTTCAGGGATCAGAGGATGGATATATTAAGTAAGGTTTTACTGGTGGTAAAGGACTGACTGTTAGGACTTAAAGAAAGCGACAGAGAGGAGTAAAGAAGGAAAACAACAGTCCCTAAAGTTCCCACTGAATGGTAAAATGTTTGTCCATATGCTGCTCTCTCAGCCTGGATCCTCTGCACATAGATTTAACATCAGAGGCAGACTCAGATAAAACTTAATTGTCAATCATATGTCACATTTCACAATGTAAAAAAAGCCAGGGCCAGACTATGCTTGGTCCGGACATTTCCATTTGAATTTGAATTATTTTGGTTTAATAAATTGATTTAAAATTTTCTTTTCCTTTTAATGCCTGATTGTACTTTTATTCTCTTACTTAAGCAACATTTAAATGCAGAAATTGTACCAGTAACAGTATTTTTACAGTGCTGTATTAGTTCTGTGCTACTGTAGTAACAGCTCTCTTTAAGGGACAGAGAGTTTGCTGTCAGGGCCCCGAGACTCTGGAACAATCTGCCAGAGGAAATCAGGTCGGCCGAGTCAGTGATCTCTTTTAAGTCCCTTCTCAAAACATACTTTTATCGGAGTGCCTTTCCTGATTTTACTTGAGTTTTGAGTTCATTTAGACTGTCTTTATGTCCTCAGTTTTTATATACTGAAGTGCTTTTATCAGCTTTTTAAAAAGTTGTTGTTTTCATATCTTGCCTGTTTTAATTATTGACATATAAAGCACTTTGTAACTCTGTTTTGAAAAGCGAGCAATGGAGCAGGTGTGAAGGGTCATTGTTTTCTGTACGACTGTTCCTAACATGTGACAGTAAGGTATTTTACTTGGAACAATTGGAGCTTAAGAGAAGAGTGAGTCAAAGACAAACAGAAGATCTGAGGAAGGAGAGAGTTGGTTAGAGCAGCGATTCAGAGAATGGGCCACGAAAAACACCAAATAAGAGCAAATCTGTCCCGAAACTACTGACACGTTTCACAAAGAATTCACTGGAGCGTGCCAATGAAACCAACAAACTAGGACATACACAGGTACGCGCACACAAACACACACCCAAGTGCAGCTGCACTGCCTGCGCCGTCTATATTTACACCCCTGCTTGACATTATTGCATCATTAATTAGATTATCAATTAACTTTTTTTCATAAACACAGTAGAGTAAAAGATATGAAGTTATGAGATGTAGTGGAGTTGAAGTAGAAAGTGAAGTTGAGCATTTCCACCGCAGACAGAACTCTTAAATGTGGGCCGGCGTTTTTACTGGACAGTGGCTGCATAAGGCCCGATCAGATAAGAAGTGTTTTGCAGGCTGCAAAACGTGAGGTGCACCGCACTGCCTTTTTTTTTTTTTTTTTTTTTTTAATTGAATGCCACTAGTAAAAAACAAACGAACAAACAAATAAAAAAAGCTTGCTGCGCCTTTTTATTGTTGCCAGGCAACCACCCCATCACACCCTTACATGAACCTTCTCTTGTAAAGAGGGTGAGAGGCTGTCAGTAAACAGTTTGTTGGGCTGGATAACTGTGAGATCTGTGTGGGTACATGAGACCCTAAAAAGGAGGGTGAGTCAAGGGGAGTCCCACCAGTTGGTCCAGGAGCTTCCCCTCCATGATGGCTGTTCCCAGGCATATTTTAGGATGACTCGGGCAGTTTGACAACATGCTTTCTATCGTAGGGTTGTACCGCTTTGGGTATCCAGCGACTGCTACCAACAGTTTGTCCTCCATTGTTTACCAACTGTAAACTTGTTGCTAGGTACAGTTTAAGTGGAGGAGTATAATCATAATGACTTAAAGCACCATGAGCTGATTGAGAGTTGATTTCAGGTACAATGAGTAGACCTTTATCTGATGATCTAAGGGATCTCTCTGGTGTTTACTCAACACTCAACATGGCAACATAGGAAGGAGCTAAACCATTAAACATTTATAAACATAAGAAGTAGAGCTCTGCATGTACATAACTAATGTTCTTGTACAAACAAACTGTGGAGGGTTTATGGCAGGCAAAGAGGAGACAGTCAGAGATACAGTCGGAGATGTAAGAAGTCAAATAAACAGAAGTGAACAGAAGAAGCCCAGTGGAGAGCAGAACAAACACGGAGTGGAGCAGGGCAGGAGGAGGTGATGCAGAGACCGTGAAGGACTGAGTGGACTGCAGAGATTTCACCCCAGGGGAGAAACTGAGGACGCATATTCCCACACTTACTCACAGAGCGCTTTGTCTGTGAGCCAGACCAGTAGATTCACACTGCTCCTGCAGTCATGTCTAATGTTATAATTAACTGTAACTGGGTTATAGCAGCCACCTTTACTGTTATCATTCCAGTTTAATCTTCTGTTGGGCAGCATCAGACCTTATACTTATGAGCATCACATGCTAGAGTCTGTGTTCTGCTGCGTAACAGTTAAAGGGGCTACTCATCAGCAAATCTATGCATCAAGTTATATAACAGAGATGTTGTCTGATAGTCTCCGACAGATATATCACTGTAGTGCTCATGCTAACACTCGAGCATATACTGGAACTATGTGGTGTATAGATAAAATATGACCAGGTTTTATTGATCGTCAGAGGGGACTTTAAGGTGTCAGAGCAGCACATGCAAGGAATAAGTACAGATAAGTAGATAAGGTAAAAAAAAAAATCTTAAAAAAAAAAATTTAATTAAATTAAAAAAAAAAAACAACTAATAAAAAAATATATGAAAATAATAAAATAAAACATATAACAATATAAAACATATAATAATATAATATAATAATATAATATAATATAATATAATATAATAATAAGTAAATATATACAAATAATCAATAAAATAAAAATAATAAAATAATAAAATAAAATAATAATAATAAGTATAAAAATTAAAAATGGATATAACATAGAAATTATACAAGATTAAAATGGATGTATGAGTAATAGGACATAACAGTGCACACTATAATAGTAACATATGTAATATCATGGAGTAATTATACTTAGAATATAGTGTAAAGTATCTTATATTGTGAGGAGTCATTTATAACTCGTATACACAGTAGCTAGTGTAGCCAGCTTTGGCTTTCCTTTCAATGTTCCAAGCTCACCTGAAAATGTTCTCAGCTAATATTTATTTAAAGAAAAGTGGTGACATATTGAAATATTAATGCATATAAAATATTTTATTAATATGCAAAAACAGCAGTGACCTTTAAGTGGTCAGTAAAAGCTTGCTTGTTGGAGAGAGTGTTTAGCTGGTTGTGTTGAAGCACCACAATCATGTAAATTGTTCGTTTTTGCCTAATAAATACACATTTCTTTAAATTGATTGATGACTGCAGATGAATGTGCAATCGATCACATTAAAAAAAACTATGTATTAATGTGTATTGTGTATCATTTTATCTCATCTATTTATCATTTATTTACTTGTTTATTTGACAAGGACTCATATGTAAATACACAGTGGATGCAATGCATACAGGTTTCTAGCCATGTCTAATTTGCAACCCCTGTCTCTGCTAAGGCTTTCAGAAATAGTTAGGAGTAGTAGGAGTAATTCAACACAATAACACAATACAACATATACAGTAAAATAAAAAAAAAAAACTAATGCGGGATTGATTTATACTTCTGCGTCAAATCAATGCCGTGTGAGCATAGGTTCTGCATCGAGGTAGAATCTATGCCATTACCCTACACCGTAGCCTGGCGTGCACCTTCCCAAAAACGAAACTTTTATTTGCTTAAATTTCACAGATAAGAGACAATAAATTGTGAAGGCAATAAAGCCTCTCCGAAATAACATTTTCAATGTTGTGTGTTATTTATCCTGGCTTCATATAAGCAAAGGAAATCTCTGCTCATTGCTAGGCTAATTTATACAATGTAAAATGCCATAGGCTTGTGCTAATAATGTTAGCATGTTGTATTTGTTTGGAAAAAGTGTTTAGAAAAAGAGTTGTTTTGTCAGTGAACCTTGTGAGTTGTAATGGAGCTAAATTTTATAACATTACCTTTGTTAAATGTTGCTGTTGTCCCTGGTTTTATATGAGAAGAGGAACAGTCTGTTAGCTGCTAGGCTAATTTATACAATGTAAAATGCCATAGGCTTGTGCTAAAAACATTAGCATGTTGTATTTGTGGGGAAAATGTGTCCAGATAAAGACAAGTGTTTGTCTGTGAATGCTGCGAGTGAAGTGAAGTGAGTGAGTGAGTGAGTGAAGCCAATTTGTGTACTTGTGTTTGAATTTGTCTCTATTAAGACATGTTTAATGTGTGTTTAATGTGTGTTTTGAATCAGTTAAATTGTACAGCACTTTGGGAGTGCAGAGGTTTTAAATTTCAGATGGTAATGCATTCCACATTATACCTCTTATATAAAAGGATGTTTGACCAAATGCTGTTCTGTGTTTTGCCAGTCTACAGTGTCTACTTGTTACATTCCTAGTTCTTATTCCAATATGTTGTTTGTTTACTAGTTGACAGGGTATTTCTGGTGCAAAGTTGTTCACACACTTAAAAATCAATCTTATAAACAATCAAATTTACAAAACTGTCAGAACTAATACATTGGATTTCTGTAGAATTAGGTAATGGAACCACCCAGCAGGTTTCCGATCCATTACTCTCAATGCCTGTTTATATAACGACCTAATGGGCGTAATTGTTGTTTGGTTATTTTGCCTTTTATGGAGCATTGTGATGGTTTTTGTGCTGTCTGGAGCTGTTTCTACCAGGACTTTGAGTTGTATAACCATACACAAATACAATGTCAGTGCAGTATTAAGTTCACTTTTTTTTATTTACATATTTTGTTTGGAAGAACAATAAAGTTTGCTGTTATTTATTAATAAGATCTCCAAAATCTTACCAAACATTTTCACTCCCAAGGAAATAAGGAATGTAGTACTGCATGTTTTTTTGCGTTTTACAAGCACCACATCCTCCCTCTCCGACTAGTTTGACGTGGGTTGAAGGTGTTGCTTCGGCAAGTAAACACTTGTGTTTACAAACAACTGATTCGAGGTCGGGGCTGTTTTCCATTAGAGAACACATGGCATCATCCCAAACATCCCACATTGCTCCGTGTGGAATATGTGGGGATATTTGGAAAGTCTGTTTCCTGAATTTCAACCTTCTTGCGGGAATCTGAATCCCTGATTTTCCAAATTGAAATCCATAGAGAGCCGAGACAGGGCAGTAAATGGCAAGTGATTTACAATTGTTTTCCCACAAATCTCAATGTAACTGAACCCTGACCTGATGGGAAAAGAGTCTACATTTAACCCTACACATAAATAAAGAATAAGATAAGGAGGGAAGAAAATAGGAAAAATTTCCAAAAGTGAGGAGAGCAAGGATGAGCAGAGTTTCACAGGATGTAAATGGCTCTGAGTCACTAACTTGTTTCCATCACTTAAGGGGAGATCTGTTTACGTATCCTCTTGAGACTCTCTTTGACCAAGTCGTAACCCTAAAATATATTGTGAGGACCTGCTTTATGTCTCCATGATGTGACTGTGTAGACAGATAAATGTCCTCACAACATGAGTAATGCACATTCACACAGGCTTAACGTCCCTGACTCCCGACACTTTGAGTCATAATAACAAGCCGCTATATGTGAATAAATGTGCCACTGTTATTTGTAACATTTATACAAATGATCTGATCTGATGATTCTTAAAGGGCTGAATGAATGAGATCCCAGTGGGGAAAATAAAGATACTGAAGCAACAAAAGTAACAGAAGAAATAATCATCACAGAGTGTGAACACAAAATAATACAAATAAGACAGACACAAACTGACGTCAGAACATCGGCATTAAATCTGGACACGTGCAGTTTTTCTCAAGCATCAGAAGATTATATTATATGCAGTTTACTTACAACTTACAGTTTAAATCAGTGAAAAAAAACTTCAGCCAAAAGATTATTGAACAAGTTAACTCTATATTACTGCAGACAAGATGCAAAACTATTTATATTTATCTATATTTACAGAAAAATTATGACAATTAAAATCCACTATGGTTTTAATTTCACTTTTGCATAAATTATTTTTAAAAATCATGGAATTATCAAATGAACTACCCTGAAAAAAGAAAAAAAAAGTCAATAGAACTTCTATTATAACTTGGCTATAATCAATATATAATTTCATTTAAATAATCTGGAAACAATGTGATAATGTAGAAAAGGCCACAAAAATATTGAATGAATTGTGCCATTTAAATAAAGTTATCAATATTAGCAATGTTTTCATGAGTGGGCCCTTGTTTTTTTTTTTTTTTTTCGGTGTATGATGGAATTTTTACATGCTTTGTAGAAACATTGAGACAGTCTTATGCCTTGATGTAGTTAGTCTGTAGTCTTAGCTGTACCCTGCTGTATTGATCAAAGGATGACCTGGTGAACCCTGCTGTTATAACCCCACTGTAAATAACTTCATGAGATGGCAGGATGAGATCTTCATCCCCACAGGAGATTACACCTAGTTGTAAAATCCTGAGGTGGGTCATTATCTGTTTTATTGTACCCCAATTGTTTTCCTTCTCCTGTTGAGGAAGTTCTGTGACGTTTCCATCAAAGGGCCAGAGGCATATCAGAAAGTATAAGAACGGACTGAAGCATTTGGTCAGGGAACACAACGGTGAGCTGCTTTCCGCTTTCCGCAACAGGTGCATGCATGATTACACAAATGAGGCGATATACATTTCTGCCAAAGCTTTCACAGTGTTGTCATTCATCTACAGGTGTCTGTAATTTGCCATGGAAATGCATGGAGGAGATGAGAAGGCCTGCGAAGCTAGCAAACATGGATGTAATGCAGGTTTCGTCTTACTCAAATTAACAAACAAAACTTAATGTAAACAAAAAGTTTGCTTACAAGAACACTCCAGGATACCTTTAAAGTGAATAAAGACTTTTTTTTTGGTATCACTTATCATTATGAAGTAAATGTTGATGGCATAATGTAACGGCCATAGAATAATGACACCATCTGCATTTAGACTGGCTCTCTATAAAGGCTCTGACAAACCAAGCCAACTGTTGACTGTTGTTAAATGGTGGGCCATCAGTGAGCGTCTGTCTAGTTTTTGTGGTGTTCCCTGCACCGTTGGCCCTCGTGACCACTTGTGGGTTCTTTTCCGGCAGATGGTGGAGCCCATCGGTGAATGAAATTACGTCTATTGGCAGTTCAACTCAGTGTATGTGAACAAAAAACAGAAGTGAGGAAAGTAAACAAATGGCTACAGTCAAGAGGGCGTGAAATCAAAACAAACTCTTTACTTTTAGTCCGATTATTCTTCATAGCCACTGAGTTCTTCAGCAGAAACAGTTAATGATTGTTTGTGTTAATGTTCACTAGCACATGGAAAATGCTTTGCTCTGTGTCACTACTGCCACCTGCTGGTATGGAGGTTATTTCCTCTCATGCAGATGCTGAACATATGTGCTGGTTTGCCATGGGCTGTAGTCTTTGTGGTGTGTTCAGTGCAACTTTTTGGCTGAGATTCAGGTGATATGAGGATGCGCAACAGTCTGTCTTTACTACTGCTAGTTCTTTGATGTCAGCTTGGCGGGTGTCTGGGCCTTGAGCCGCACTTTCAGTACGCAATTCTATGTGCCACCAGGTACGAGCTGCCAGGATAATGAGTGCTTGATTTAGGGCACAAAGGAAGAGTGTCAACTATTGCGCAACCAAACAAGAGGAGGATAGCGCTTTTGTTTTCCCCGGTAGCTACCGGCAGCTATCTCCAGTTACCGAAGAGTATTGTTGGAAGTTCTTTGACATTAACTGTGGAAAACAAACTGCGGTGTGTCCTGTGTTGTTGGTAGTTGCTGGTTCTGAGGAAAACAGAAATCAGTCCAGTTGTCTTTGCAACAGTGCCAACAATAATACCACTTGGGAAAAGTTGGAAAGTTGTCTGTCTGTGTCTGATTAAGATGCCTTTGCCATTTCCTGTTTTGAGAGAAACTGCAAAAAGTAAGTTAAGAAAGTAAGTTAAATATATATGTTTTTATTCCAGTGGGAATCTAAACCATGACAGCACATGAGCTACAGGATGACTGAGCTTCACTGTTCATCGAAGATCATGTGTGAACCAGTGGTCAAAGTTGAGGAGGTCAGGGGTTAATTACCCTGAGAGAGAACAACGGTATGGGAGAGTGCAGTTGAGTCTGAGAAAAGCAGCTTACATCAAGACTGGTCTCATAGGAGAATGGCTACTGACAGATCCTACACACACACACACACAAACGCGCACAAACACACACACCGCTTCTACAATCAGCTGTGTTTGTTTCTTAGCATCAGCCTCTATACTCTGATCCCTCTGACCTCAGCGATCCCTCCAGTCCCAATAAACACAAGATAAAAACCTCCCAGTCTGCAGTCTGTGAGGTGTTTGAAGGATTTACGGTTTGTTGGTGAAAAACTATCCCACTTTGGCTGGACTTTCAGAGTTCAGATGGACACAAGGATTGCACATGAACAGTATATTCCAGGGTAGGGAGTAGTGTCCAGAAGCAAGAAAAGGAGTGGTTGTACAAGTAAACATCAGCGAGGAAAAGTGTTGAGGTATTTCCTGCTGTTATTAAAGATTAATCAGACACACAATACAGCGTCTGATGTAGTGGTTTGGCTGTTAAGAGAGGACAACAGCTGACATAAAAGACGGACTTTCTTACTGAAGGAGAGAAAGATGATTTTGTTTGTGGAAGTCTGTAAAACAAGCTCACATTTATGACCAAAAACCTTTAAGTGACACAAAATGTCTTATAGGTAAGAAAAAAATACATATATAGATCCTTTTAGAGCTGACGTCACAATGATATCAGTTTGTTAGCTGGAGGCAAAACACGACTCGCTACCACAGGAGCCTTAAAATGTGGTCTTGTTGTGTTATTGGGAGCCAGAACAGAAGGAGTCATGACTCAAGAATTAAATTTTATCACATACTAGCCACCACTGCCCGTCAACAAAACCAAAGACAACTGAGGTTAAATGTGATAAGACAAAAGGACTGGACAGAAGCGATCATCAAAAATGCTCACATGTGCAGCACACACTTCATATCAGGTTAGGGAGAAAGTATTTACTGTTGTAGGGATGAATAACGTTATGTGTATTAAGGGTTTTCATGTCCACCTCATCAGAAATTGGGGAGGTATTAAGAGGAATACTGGATATCTCTGTAACACTAACTTTTTAGCTCATTAGCTAACTTAAGTTTCGATAGCAACTTAACATCTAACAGCGCGCCAAATTTATGAACAGTCCAGTTTGTGCGCTCCGGCTCGGAATTAGTATTTTTGGATGCACCACTTGTATGGCCGACTCCATTGTCTAAAACAGGCCGACAGAATTTGCTAGCTGGCGCTAACTAATGTCTGTGGAGAATTGTTTTGCCTCCAGCTAAGCCCCGCCCACCAAAAAACATCATACTGTTTACTAACATAAAAGGGTCTACACTTTCTAATAGTAAATCAGAGATAAAAACAAAACATTATCCATCTTATCTCTGATTGATGTTTAATCCTAGTATCATTTTAGGAGAGAAATAACAAAAATAAAAATGAACCTAAAAAGCCTTTAAGGTTGCATACAGCCCCAACAACCTTCACAAAGAAGTTAGGGCAGCCTGTACAGTAAGTGGTTTGAGAGGAGAAACCCAGGGCAAAAAAACATTCCTAAAAAGCACTAATGCCAGCTGATAATTAAAGGAATAGTTTACCCAAAAAACAAAAAAAAAAATTACAGCATATTAGTAAAAAATAGACTTTGATGGAGGCTGAATGGAAGACGGGAAAAAGGTTATAAAATGTCCAAAAAACTTCATGAAAATTCCTGTGCAGCATTATTCAAGTGTCTTGTGTCCATCTGTGGCTCATGGGAACCCAAACACAACTATTTTCACTGTTGCTAAACAAAGCACTTTCCATGAAGGAATTTGTTGCGCATGCATGAATTTTCAGGAAATGCTTTGTTCAGCAATAGTTTAGGGAAAATAGTTGTGTTTAGATTTCCGTTAGCCCATGAATGGATACAAGGCACTTGGACAATGCTGTTTGCAGTGACATGCTTTCACTTTTCGAAGGCAAAATATTAAGATAAAGGCAAATATTGCAAATGGCACTGTTTTTAATTTATGAGAGTTCTTCTTTAAAAACAAGCATATTTCCATAGCGGCAATCACTCATAAGGGTCCATTCTCCACCCATCACATTATTGGAGGGCCCACTCTCTCTATGGGCCTCTTATGTGGTTTTTTCACTTAGTTGATCACTTTCTGAGTGTTGGTCAAAAACGCGCTTGGTGTGGTCACAGTGACCTTTGACCTTTGACCACCAAAATCTTGTCAGTTCATTGTTGAGTCCAAGTGACTATTTTTGCCAAATTTGAAGAAATTCCCTCAAGGCGTTCGCGACATTTTGCGTCCTCAAGAATGAGACGTACATTTGGACGAACGTATTGTAGTGCCCCTAACTTGACTTTTTATTCCTTAACTTTAACACAGGCCATTATGGGCTGTAACCAACACTAAATCAACAAACCTGGCTTTACAGGTGTTCTCTGCATTAGCAGATACTTTAACAATCTGCTAGTGGCAGGAATAACAACAATGCTCTCTCCTCAAGCATCTGCCAATCACAGGTGGGTATCTCACACAGATTATTGTCATAGGTGCTAGTATTTACTGGCAGGCTTCACAGCATCTAAAAACACAGATTGTCGCTGGGAGTAACACGTTCACCGACATTATGGAAAACTCTGTAACTTCCATAACAGACCTTTTTACTGTAGCTGAACACATTCTTGATAGTGACAGAATCAATTCAATTAGCATCACGTCATCCAGTTCTTTACGATATGTACTGATGGAAAACCAGAAAGCACACTGCCTCCAGCCACGGCTATCACCAGCAGAGGCATTAGAAACAAGAACAAAAGAAAAATGGCCTCAAAATGGAAACTAGTACGGATGAGCCTCTGTCATATTTATCTAGAAAAAAAACAGCTGCTTTTTGGCTCTTAGCAAAGAGTTACCCATGATATCATTTTTGTGTCCAAAGCAAGCAGAGACTGTCCTTTCTGGCTGTAAGAGGAGCCATTTGTAAACTCTCCTCATCAGAAAAACAACATTTTTGAAGCGTCTAAAAAATAGCATTTGATTGCACTCCGTAGCAGAGCAGATAGTAGCTTTCTATAACTGCCCTTTTCTGGTATTTTATTTAAGTATTTAAGCAGTTTGCACATATCTCAGGCACCATATATGTATGTTTCTTAATCCTTTATCCTCAACTGCACTCCCAATCCCATCAGTGGTATTTTAGATATCGAGTGAGACACATGGAAGGATAAACAAATCATGCAGCATCCTTTGCCCTTTCTTATCATAACTAACAGCTCTGATTGCTTACACATGTGTACAGAATGTTTTCTTTGACCAGAGAGAGTTGACTGAGCGTACAGGCTCATCCACACTGTCCTCCTGCTTCACACTCATTCCTCAGATTCACCAAGAGTGTGTTATGGCTCCCTCGAGGACAGTTTAACCTCAGCTTTTAATAGGAGGGGGCCTGATTCAGTCATACCAGTCACATCTTTTTGAACTGGCGCTAGGTTTCACACGTCATAACGAGCCTAGTGCAACATCTAGGCTGCCAATCCTCTCCACAACCAAGACAAAGCATTGAATGTGGTCGCATTCATCAACAAATGTGAGTAGGCTTTTTATACTGACCTCTTTTAGGTTTTTTTTCCCCCATTGTTCAGATTTCTAACTTAATTGTTGATTTAATTGATTTGAATTTGTTTTAAGACATTAGTGAGTCTTGAAACATGCTTGTGTGTTCTGATATTCAAGGTATTAAGAAAGTTGACTGAATGACCAAAGGCGATTGTGGATTAAGAGATGTTTCTAGCACTGAGAAAGGTCGCCAATTCCTAAAGAAGAAATGTTTACATTTTAAGAAATAGAAGATTGATACCACTCTCGTATCTGTATGCTTAATGTAAAGCTATAGTCACCAGCTGGTTAGCTTAGCTTAGCCTAAGGACTGGAAACAGAGGCAAACAAATACCTACCAGCACCATGAACACTCACTAAATAACACATTATATCTTCGTTTAATCCGTACAAAAAACAAACATAGAAACAACAATTTGTGGTTTTAAATGGCTCTATGTTTAGTGAAATGCATACAGCACATAAACCTTGTAAAACCACAAATTGTTGTTTTTACATGGGGTTTTTGTGTGGATTAAGCTAACACAGTGCAACATGTTAATTAGTGAGCTTTAGAGGTGCTGGTAGGTGTTTTGTTTTTTACTCCAGACAGAGCTGGGTGAGCTGTTTCCATCTACTTCCAGATTGCATTCCAAGCTAATCAACTTGCAGCTCTAATTTCGTAAAACTCATATTAAGACAGCAAATCCTGGATGTAGGATCATCCAAAAGACTTGATATGCGTTGAAAAAACAGTCTGAACTTAACATACCTCTTGGGATGCTGATCTTGAAGTCCAGGTCCCTCTCCTCCAGATGGTACAAGGCGACTTCCTGTAACCTGGCTCGCTCCAGCTCCGACAGGCTCTGGATCGGCACAGGCTGTAACCGCACACTCTGACCCAACATGGTCGCCCACGTGTGGTCCCCCTGCAGAGAGATCAGAATAGTTAAAAATGTAACCAAATACCATAGTTTTAAAGATGAAATGGAAATCTGTCCTGGCTGTAATCAGTGAACATTATCAACTGACCATCAAGTCTGTACTCTCATTCTCTAACAAGACATCAGGCTGTAAACTACAATGATGCAGGTTGACCAGAAGCTCAGAGTCGCTACTTGCATTTGTTAATATTCCTTTAATTCAGTTTTTAATTATTATTTATTTGTGTATTTTTAGTTTACCCATCTTTGTCTCTCTAAAGAACAATTAATGGTAATTTTAAACTCGCTTTTTATAGCCATGACCTTCCTTTTCAAAAAGGTGAAACTCCACTGACTGAACAGATTACTCTGCATAGTAATAGAGTACTATAACTGTTGTTTCATGTCTTAAATGTCTTGATACAGTGTTCTTCGAGTTTGTCAGGATATTAGATGGACTGATGGCCTTTGATTTTGATAATTGCAAGTGCAATGCTAATCTTTGGAATACCCCTCTAATGAAGGTAAATGTTAGCTCTATACACCCATCAGCAACAACAGTTAAACCACTGACAAGCGATGTGAATAACATTCATCGTCTCATAACAATGCAATGTTCTATGGGGAAACCTCGGGTCCTGGCATTCAACAGTGGCCCCTCTCCAGTACATTCCTCTTTTGTTTGAGGCTCTCTTGGTAGCCATCTTCTTGTTATAGATTTTTTATCGGCTGCCAACATTATTTTAATCAGATACTTCTCCCTAGAGTTGGTTGTGGCAGAGATATTCCTAAGATACATAGTGCAGAAATCATATTTAATCTCAAAACCCATTATTGAATTAATCACTCTCACTACTTCCCCCCAGCAAGGCCAGATCACTGGGCAGTCCCAGAGGATGTGGAAATGATCTGCCTGGGAGTTTCCACACTCCCTCCAGCAATGTCCACTTCCTGGCTGATCTTTCTGAAATTGATTTATTTTCAGAGTGGTGAAAAATCTAATCATATTTTTATATATAAATTCCCTCCATCGACCTGAACTTGAAGAGCTAAAGGTGTCGACATGGCTTTACGAATTCCCCAGATCCCAATCTGATCAAGCATCCATGGGGAGTGGCCGTACCCGAAATCACAACCCGCAGGACTCTAAGGCTCTGTGGCAAATGCCCCAGTGACAGACAGGACACTCACAGAGGTCCTGTGTCTCAATGGGTCAGAGGCCTTGCCATAGATTAGACTTGGCTCTGTCCTATCGAGGCATGGACACAGGACCTCTGGGGCACTGGTCCATGCCACGGATGCTCGACTGGATTGCAGTGGTGTTTGGGTGGGTGGTGCATGTCAAGGACCAGAGGCTTCCCTGAAGATCACTGCACTGTAACGAGATTATCTGTGATATTTACTTCACCCATCAGTGGTTTTAGAGTTGTGGCTTATCGGTGTATGTCTTCAGAGGAATGTAGATGTTATCCTACTGTAACGTGGACATGCAGGTACCGAAAGTAGCTTGCTCCTGTATTAATGCTGCACTGGATTTGTTGCAGTTTTTGTTCACCCTTTTAAATTTTATTCATTCATGTATCCATTCATTTTTAATTTATTAAAAAGAGGCAAAACTTTTTGAACTGAACCCAGCAGTAACACGTTATATGGTCAAATATCCAAGGCTCTCTTGCTTTTCACTCAGAGATTTTGATGATACGTCTAGGCCTTTTCCAGCACATTACATCTAATGACACTTGTTGACCTCAGAGCACGTTCCATAGGCTAAAGAAGGCTGTGGGATACAGTTGAAGTTCTGAATAAAGCTAGAAAGTGAACCTCAAACACTCCCATGGGAAAATGCTACCACGCAACACACTGACAAATAAATAGAAGAGGCCTATTGTTAGTCCAGCAAAACATTTTCAATATTCCCCAGTGGACAGTTGGAAGTTGGGCTTTTTGCTGCAGTATAAAACAGATGTTCTCTTAAGTGACTTCTATAAAGAAATAAGTTGTCTTCCAATAAAGATTTGAGTGGACACATTTATCTAAACAGTGGAGATGCTTCAACTGGCTGAGCTCCAGCTGCAAAAAAGAGTGTTTAAGAGACTATATGTCTTGGAGCTGAGCCAAATTTCTATGCGATCCAGCCTCCCCATGGACACAATTCTGTTTTTATTTCAAAATGATCAAAGCTGGAGTTTATTATAGGCTTTTCTATGCTACAGAAGCTGTACAAAGTATGTCTGATGCTTCAGATTGACCAGGGATTTCTACTCTTTGTACTTTTTGCAAGTAAAAAAAAATTGAGGTACTTGTACTTTAGCCACTTTACAAACTTAGGGAGCTTTCAGACCTAGAGTTGTCTTGCTTTGGTCTGAATCAGGGACTAATTTTGTTACAAAGTTGCCTAGAGTTGGTTTGTGTTCTCACAGCAGCATTTTTACAAGCAGACAAGATAAAATGCCTTGTGTGAGAAAGCTGCTCTTGATTGGTCAGAATTTCCATGGGGGAAAAATCCAGGAAGTAAACAAAATGTTAAGGAAGAGTACACTTGCAAAATAAATGTGACACTTTCTAATATCTACACAGGTTGATTTTAGTGCTGCTCATCGTGGACTATATTGCTTGCGTTGTTGATTTCACCAAGTTTGAAAACGAGGCGCGGCTCCAACTAGAAAATATTTTGATACATTGAATGTGCTGAATGTGCATATTAAGGCAGTACAGGAGGAGGCGCACATTCATAATCCTCCGGAACTGTAACATGCTCATGTTTAACCCAAACAATGCGTAATGCGACTGCAGTTGGTTGGATCGAGGTCAAATACGTTCTCACCACAAACAAACCGCACCAGAGTTTGTTTGTAACTGGACCGAGACCACCTCCCAAGAAGGTTGAGTGCGATTGCTGTGTTCACACCTGCCCAAATGAACCACACTTAGAGGGGAAAATGAACTTAAGTTCGACTGAGCCAAACAAACAGGGCAGGTGTAAAAGTATCCTAAGATTTTAGCATACAGAGTTTGTAAAAAAAAAAATTGATGTTATAAATTAAACTACACAACGGTTTATACACTTACAGCTGAATCAATTAATTGATTAATTGATGGGCAGAAAATGCATTAGTTCCACAGCTGCGGGGCTCTAACGAAAAGTATTTTGGAGCAAGGTCGTGTCGGGCTAAGTAATTAGTCAAAGTTTAAAATCAGTTCTATACTTAAAAGGTAGCCAGTGTAGGATTGCAAGGATGGGATTTATATGGTCTTGTCTCTTGGAATAAGTTAAAAGTCTGGCAGCCCAGTTTTGAACAAGCTGGAGACGAGGAATGGTCTTTTGGCTGAGCCCTGAATACAGGAAATGACAGTAGTGCAGACATGATGATATAAAAGCAATAATGACTTTTTCAAGGTCCGCTTGAGATA
Organism: Cephalopholis sonnerati; assembly: GCA_019142605.1. Classification (NCBI taxonomy): domain Eukaryota; kingdom Metazoa; phylum Chordata; class Actinopteri; order Perciformes; family Serranidae; genus Cephalopholis; species Cephalopholis sonnerati. The sequence goes on from JAGQAX010000023.1 coordinate 17,392,196, forward strand.
CAAAGTGTTTTACTTTTGCAATGTTTCTAATATGATGAAAGCATGTTGCACAACCTTGTATTATATCATTTGCATGACAAAACAAAGCTCAGAGTCAAAGATAACACCCAAATTTCAGGTAGAATGCTTTTTGGGGGTCCAAAAAAAGGACCTCAGATTTGGACTCACTGAGCTGAAGGAAGTTTTGTGACATCCAGCACTTAATATCTGAGAGACATGCCATAATGTGAGAGAGACTGCGGAACATAAAGTTGCATGTCATCTGCATAACTGCGGAAATCAATATTATATTTTTGGGTTATCTGACCCAGAGGAAGCATATATAGATAGAAAACAGAGGAGGACCTACTGTGGTCTACCGTATCAAAGGCTGCACTCAGATAGAGCAGAATTAGAATCGAGCAAACCCCAGAGTCAGCGACGATCAATAAATAATTTGTAATCCTATTAAGAGCTGTTTCATTTCACATAAAGTCACAAGGGACATTTTTCTGCATTGATTTTTACATTTAATATTCTAAGTGCATTTTCTTGATTATAGTTAAATACTTTAACTTGAGTAACATTTGAAGTCTTTTGCTTGTGACAGAGTATTTTTACAGCATGGTATTAGTACTTTTACATAGATAAAAGAATACCTCCTCCACCACTGATAGAGAGCTTTGTATACACAGCGGTAACAGGGAGAATGGCAGATGGAGAGAATAATGAATAACAGGATGGAGTGAAGCAGACTGATAGAGACAGGAGAGGCTTTAGAGAGAGTGAGGACACAGGGACAACAAAGTGAATCTGAGCCGGAGTGAAAGGGTGAGGGAGTGTTTGATGGAGGGATGCAGCGGTCACAAGTTAACAAGAACCAGATAAACACACTCCAGATCTGAGGCCTGTTTTTCACGACCGGTTCACCCTTTCAGACAAAAATGTGACTTCAGTATATATGTGTATGTGTGTGTGCGTGTGTGTGTGTGTGTGTGTGTGCGTGTGTGTAGAGTGTGTTTGTGTGATGAAACCCATTGAGAAACCATGAGCATGAAGTCTGAGGAATTCAGCACAGAAGCTTGTAAATTAATCAGCTGTGAAATCCACACAGTGATAAACAGAGGAACTGCACTATGTTCATCTTCTCCTTTCTTTTCTCATCCTTCCTCCTCCTTTCCCTTCCATTTGTTTTCCTTTCTTCCTTCCTTTTCTTGCATTCCTTCTTTCCCTCTTTTTCCTCCCTTGCCTTCTTCCTTCTTTCCCTCCGTCCTTCCTTCTCCCTTTATTCATTTCTCACTTCCTTCTCTTTTTCATGCCTTCCTTCCTTCCCGTTTCTTTACCCTCCTATCTCCTTTCTTTCTTTCTTTCTTTCTTTCTCTCTTTCTTTCTTTCTCTCTTCATTCCTTCCTCTTTCCTTACTTTCTCTCTTTCCTTCCTTCTCTTTCCGTACCTTCCTTCCTTTCTTCTAATCTACCTTCCTTCCCTAATCCTTCCCTTCCCTCCTTCCTTCCTTCTTTCTCTCTTCATTATTTTCTCTTTCATCTCTTTTTCCTCCCAACTTTTCTTGTTTCTTTACCCTCCTATCTCTCCTCCTTTTCCTTTCCCTTCTTTCCTCCCTCCCTGTCATCCATCCTTCCTTCTCTTCCGTTTTCATTCCTTCCCCTTTCCTTACTTTTTCTTCCCCTCCTTCTCTTTCTGCACCTTCCTTCCTTCCTTTCTTCTCTTTTCCCCTTATTCCTTTCTCTCTTCTCTCCTTTTCCCTCCTTCTTTCCTATTTCTTTACCCTCCTATCTCCCTTCCTTCTCCTTCTTTCCTCCCTTCCTTTCTTCCTTACTTCCCCCCTCTTTTTTCCCTTTTGTTACTTTCTCTTCTCTCTTTGCTCTCTTTTCCATCCTTCCTTCCCTCCCCTCTTCCATACCTTACTTTCTCACTTCCTTATTCCTTCTCTTTTTTCCTTCCTTCCTCCCTTCCTTTCTTACTTCTTCGTTTCTTTAGTTTCTTACCTTCCTTCCTTCCTTTTCCTTCTGTCCTTTCTCCTCTTTTCCTGACCTCCCTTATCCCTCTCGCTTCTTTTCCCTTGGTTCTGACCTTCTGTCTTTCTGTCTCTTTTCACTACCATCCTTCCTTCAGTCTCTCTTTTTCTTTCCTTCCCTCCTTTCCTCCTTCCTTCCATCAGCCAGGTAGGAGCCTCATTGAGACTAAAATCTCTTTCATCCTTCACATTCCAGGTCCTCACTTTATAACACAGTCTACCTGTTAACAATGCGTAGACTCGTCCCTAAGCTTACCCCATGACAACATTAGTGACATCACTTGGGTCATTTTTCTCAGATGTGACAAAGCTCCTCAGAACACATTACACAACTGTCTTCATACACTGAGTGAGCTGTAACTCACTATGACTAATAAAGTCATTTTAATATGTCAAATTTGTGGAGTTTCCCTTCATGTAAAGTATGATGAAGTTAAAGTTAAGTCACCAAGGTCAGCTTTAAAGAACATTTATACTACCAAGGACTCCTGCAGGTGTCTTCTGCCATTTTAACTGTGTTTATATCGTATTTCCTAATAACTTATGTGCAAAACCACCCCAGCCTTTTAATGTAAAGTCTCTGGTTTCTGCCTTTGGCACCGAGCCCTGATTGAACTTTTACATGCGATAAGAACAACACAGGAATTCTCACACAGTTGCATGTGTTCCCCTATATGGCCTTGAAACTTATGGGAAAAAATGCTGAGGCAATAGAGGATTTTTTTCTTTTACTTGCACTGCATTTATTTTATAAAGCAGAAAACACGCAGCAAGTCTTTGCTATGTCGGGGACAGAACCTCTGGAGCTATAAGGCCTCCATTCTCACCTCTATTTTACAGCCATGTAACATCACATGTCTCTGGTCAGCTTCTAGTCATACCAAACCAAGTTAATCGCTACAGAACTATATAGTGCTCTTTTAATTTATGAAATGAAGATTGTGTTATTTCTTCTTTCAAAAGTTAGTCTGTCTTTAAAGGAATGATTCAAAGCCTATAAAATCACTTTGACTAACCTTAGATATGTACATGCCTTTATATAATCGCTCTTTTGTAAACAATCAGCCTCAGGCCTTATCTTGACCTTTAAAGCAGCCTGACTTAAACATGGTGACCTTTCATAGTTGAAATGATTGCCTTGCCCTGTACGCTTATACGTATACTTCCACGTGTGTCTGAGTGCCTCATGTCTGTAATTGAGTCGGCCTCAGCCCACACGGCACAGCTTGATTGGAGAAAATTGCTTTGGCCTTAATGCTAAACGTAACCAGACATGTCGACCGTGGTGAAACTGGATGAAAGTTGCCCGCAGAGGCTGGTGAGGCCAGGCGACGCACAGTGCCTCAAAGCAAACATGGTGCAGTGGGAAACAATGCAATGGGAAAGTTGGTTTGTTGTCTGGAATGTCAAGGGAAGTGACATTTGGGATAAGTGTTGTGAGTCATGGTAGTTCATTTAGAGAAAGTCAACCTATACATTATCTCACATATTTTCTTTCTCTGTGACAGATGTGCATATTTATGTCTCAGAAAATAAAGCATTTGTCACAGCGCACATTTTTCTTGTGCACAGAGGAGGTCATCCCTATGTCTCTTAGTATAAAGTATCACTCTAAGAGATTGGTATCTTCACAGCTCAAACTGCAGAGGAACGAAGGAAGATGGATGTTTCAGATGCAGTTTGAATGGTAAAAATCTGTTCAGCCACTGTGGAGATATCCATGTCTAAAGTCAAGAAAACTGCCTCGCCTGTTAATGTAGGGGTGTAGGTTTCCAGGAGTATAACATCATAAGCTGTAGGTGATTTCAACATGTTGACCCAGGGTCAGGGTAAATTGAACATTTGACCCAGAGGGGAAAAAAACAGTGCTGAGAACTTAAAAACTAATCAGAGAATATTGACCCAGTGTGATCAGCACACAGCAACCAAAGACAGGAGCAGACTGAACGTTGGCCAAAACAACACAAACAACTAATACTCATTGCAACTGGCAAGCAAACATCCATCCATCCATCCATCCATCCATCCATCCATCCATCCATCCATCCATCCATTTTTGGAACCACTTATCCTCTTGAGGGTCTCGGGGGTGCTGGAGCCTATCCCAGCAGACATTTTGCGAGAGGCAGGGTACACCCTGGACAGGTCACCAGACTATCACAGGGCTGACACATAGAGACAGACAACCATTCACACTCACATTCACACCTACGGACAATTTAGGGTCACCAATTAACCTGCATGTCTTTGGACTGTGGGAGGAAGCTGGAGTACCCGGAGAAAACCCACACTGACATGGGGAGAACATGCAAACTCTGCACAGAAGGGCTCCCGCACCCCGGGTTCGAACCAGGAACCCTCTTGTTGTGAGGCGACAGTGCTAATCACCCCATGGTGGTTAGCTTGCCCGGCAAGCGAACATCATTTTATCTGTGGCGGCCTTACTGCCACAGATAAAACATCTGCCGCCACATTTCCATTTTAAATTTTCGGGGCTGGACCGCTCATTAGGAGCACTGTTGGATTATATATGCACCGTTCAATCATTCATTGCATCACACACTCAGGCCACAGAGGGAGCAACAGGACAGCAGGTGCAGAGAAAGTGAAACTTAACCGTTCATTGCGCGGGGCATAAAAGTTTTCCTTCACTCACAGATAGCTGCTTGTCTCATTCATCGATCTGATCAGAAAAAACGTAAAGATGGCAACTGTTAGTCAGCTATGTGTTTCCTGTTCCCACATGTAACACTGTGATCCAACCTAGTCTCACTCCGAGGTTGTCGAATACTTGCACTTGCTCAGTGACTTCTGGCGTCAGACGCCGACAAACAACGTTGCCTTTCACGATGCTGGTTGCCTGTTATTGTTTAATGGCACTGTCAGCATCTGGGGGAAATCTGGAGGGACAACGACAAAAGTCAAGGGGGTGAAAGTCCGACTAGAGTGGGGAGAAGGGGTGGTGGATGGGTCCAACAGCTGCCCGTGTTTACTTCCTGTATACACATAAAGCCAAACCATGTTCGTTCTTTGTGAACCCAACCACGTGCTTTTGTTGCCGAAACCTAACCATAAGCACGTGTTGACTTAACGTGACCACATGATTGTTGCTGATGGAAGAAAATGCCAATTCACGCCATTGTATGGATGTAGTGCTTTTATATATGTCAGAGACTGTATTCAAACTGTACGCTTACTGTGAAAACTCAAGTGGATTTTGAAAACAGACCCTGCATGTAATAGGCTGAAATTGACATGGCGTGGTGTCAGCAATCAACGCAACCAGGGTACCTTACACGTCATATCTCCACGTGGAAAGTCCATGACGGAACACTGATATGTGACGTGGTCGGAGTGAGAATGTGCTGTGTGATCACATTACGTGCTCAATTATTTGTGCTGAGTCACTCTGACACGCTGGATTTGCTTTGCTTACGTGGGGACAAAGTGCTGCGTCCAGTTTGTCCGGCTCCTTTGTTTTGTTCATTTTTGTGGCTTGAGTTGTAGAATCAATATCGAAAACTTTGAAATTGAAAGCAGTGATTGCCAAGACTATAACCACATTGAACTGTGAATGTGGTTTGTGGCAGCACATTAAAATCAATGAAACCAAACATTACATGTCTTAAGGATCAAATTCAGAGACAAGCGACAGATGATAGGCGTGAGGTTTTGACTGGCTGAGCAGTTGAGCAAAGTTAGGGGCCGTGTTGCCATAACTGTCAGAGATCTAAAATGAGACATTTTAACCATTCTTTGTTTTTTTAAAATTCATATTTTCTGTACAATTGTGGCTGGAGTGAATACCAGGAACTAGGAAGCGAGGCAATTCAAACCACACGACAAACAAACCCTACAGGAAAATGGAGGAAAGGGGAGCACAATGAACCAAAGAGAAGCCGACCACATTTCTGTCTGAAATCAAGGGCCTATTGTTTCTAAAATTACTACAAAACTCTGGCGGTAAATCTGCCATTATCATTGTTACTACACAAGAGCAATGCCTGAACCACAAACTTAATATTTTCTTCCCAATTTCCAGATGTTCACCAAGTCATTAATGGCTGCGCTCTCATCTTCTTGGAATAAATGAGAGTGGAATTAGAACTGGACACAGGCATCAGGATGAATACCTTTGTGAAACTGTAGTGCGACCAATGAGCAGTTCAGCTCTGGAGATCAAAGCACAAAGCAGCACCTGTTTAAACTTTAATATTCCCGCACTTTTTAGGCCTTTGTCCTCATTTCTTTTAAATTATGGAACTAAATTAAATCCTTGTGATACGCTCACAGTTTGTTATGCTACGTTAAAGTTTAGCTAAAAGGCTAAAGATGCAATAAAATGTGTTTTTGATTGTGTGTTTACATAAAGTTTGTGTGTTTTTGTACCCCGTCCCTGATGAAGTGATAAAAAAGAAAGAAATGTGCCCTGATGGCGAACAGATGCTTCTTGTTTACTTTTACCTTTCACTCCTCTCTCCCCTGCACCAAACCTCAATCACTTTTTCATCATTTTAAATCTCTCGCCTCCCCTCCTCTCTGTCAGGCTGCTGTTAATGCGATTGTGTATATTCGTTGCTCCCATGGGTGGTCCTGCTCGTGTCTCCGTGTGCTTTTTATCATTACCCTCATGCTGCCCTCACCTCTTGGCAAAACAGTGCAAATGAGATTAATCCGGCTGCTCCTTCACATTCATCAGCAGGAGGTGATGAGGTTAGTTTTCCCTGAGTTACTGGAACATTTAAATTGTCATTGACACTAATGAAAATGACACAAAATGACTGTCCTTTTGACAAAGTCTCATAAAAAATGTTTCTTTTTCATCACTTTGTGTTTAATATCACTGCTTCACTTGGACATAGAAAACTTCCCAAGTTGATAAGCTTCAATTTGAGCCCAAGCTGACCTTTCTATCTTGGAAATTACACTTGCTTTGGCCTAAATTTATCACTATACCTGAACAGAATTTTCAATCACTAGCCTTTCAGAGAGTCAACTTGCCAGCAATGTGTTGATATTGCCAAAGTTTAATATGCTGCATGCTTAAATAATAAACTAATTTAACACTACAAGGAATCTTTTTTCTCTTGACTCATAGGCACACTTTATTCACACTTTAAATAAAAGTGTTCTATGCAGTTGCTGCACTTCACTCTTCTATCAAAGAAACTAATATATCCTACAGGAAGTCAGCCTCAGTACTGTCTGCTGTTAGAGTGGTTTCCCTGTTCACTATACAGTATATTTTCTCACATTTACTCATCCCTTCATGCTGCCCTGAAGGCTTTGCTGCTTCATTGGTGACGTACAATAAGTTTACAGTCAGCTCTTTATACCAACTCTGTATTAGACTAAAAATGAATCACCAGTCCAGAAGCTGTGACCTGCTTCTCCTTTATGTTTCATTTATACAAACAGCACTTAGACTGTACTTGGGAGCTTTTTGCTCTTGCGTAATTTTGGCAAATACACACAGTGGCATAGAGTAGAAATTAACAAGGCTTGCTCACATATAATACATAATGTATGTACAGTTTTTCCACAAAAGCATGGTACAAGAAAAGTTTACAACTTTAAGAAATATTTAAATTAGTGTTTTTCTTCTCCCTGAAAAAACAACTAAACTCATTAATCATTTTCCTCCCATCTCACATCACATAAATAATGTGCTCAATTCCTGCTGTGGCTCCTTGATTCTCTCTAATGAAGGAACATTATCTTCACATTATTCTGCTCCACGTTGTGTTTTCATCAAATTAATCAGGGACGGCGGCCGGCCTCATTAGGATGCTCTCAGAGAACACATCACAACCGAGCCTCCAGTGCATTAGTATGCAAAGGTGCTTACTCATTCGCGCCAGCACTGATGAGGGAACACAAACACACACAAACACACACAAACACACACGAAAACAACGTACGTAAACAGACAGGCAGCACTAATAGGCCCCTTGGCAGCGCTAAAGACTTTAAGAAACAGGTCTTGCGTCTACACAGCAGCCCTATTGTGTCAGCCCTGACTAAACTGGCACCACACACACACACGCAGAGTTTTCGGGGCTCACACAGACTCCCTGCTGTCTGGAACGCGATGTCAGGTCAGTAGACGAATACTAATAGAAGTGGATTAGTGGGATGATGCCAAACGCCTTGTTTATGTTCATGCAAGTGCAGTGTGTTTATTTCAGTGTGTGTGTGAGCTGTGTACACTGTGTAATAAAAACATATTAAGAAGAAAATCAAGAAAATGTGACTGAATTTCAAGATTCACTAAACTTGTGTCAGCTGTTTTTCTGAAGTGTGACATGCCACAAAGATTCTAGTCTACTTTCAGTTTGTGTAAACAACCTTCAACCTGTAAACAACTCTTATAAACTGCATTTCTAGTGAAGTATGGGACATTTAAAGAGCGTGAGATCCAGGATTCTTTTTTAATGAAAGGCTTGACCTCCTTCCGGTGAATTGATTAAGCAACCTTGTCTACTATCTCTTTAAAGACTGAATTAATGGTGTTTACAGAGTTGTGCACCTGCCTAATTTTAGCCAACAGGACTCCCCGGAGGGAGTGAGCTTTAAACGGGCTTCTGCTACAGCAAGACTTAAGAAAAAAGAGGCATTTTGTGCACAACAGACATTAAAGAAAACACAGAACCGATTTTAAGACAAACAAAAGTCTCACAACTTCAGAAATATACCTTGAATTCTTCTCATTGTACTTGTTACATGGAAATATTTAATGTCCAGCTCCTATCCTTATTCTTGTAGCACCTTGTGTAGATATTCTGTACGTACGCTAGAGTCTCCATATGTAGTTTCATCCCAATGAACCACTGTTTGCAGAGTTGTTTTGTAATATATGTCATGGGTTTTGACTCAAAATAGTCCCAGTAAAACATTCATTAAAGTATTCTCCTCTACAAACTCACACAGTCACAAGGGTAGTCTGTATTTCTATAGTACAAAACCTGAGCTGAATCCTTCATCCATCAACTTTTTCACATAGAATAAGGTAGTAAGAAAGGCTGTAAGTATGAAAATCACACAGCAGACAACATGCACTTGGCACACACTCTCACACACACACGCTGTACCTGTTTCGGGGTGTCCCTTTCTCTCACTTATAATCTCCTGTTACAGGTCCTTGCAAAGTTTTTTTCAGCCCTCTTTATCCAGAATCTGTTCAGACACTTGAATGCATCTCTGAGCACTGAGCTGAAGGAGAGGACCAGCAGCTCTGAGTTAAAGTAGCAAGTGAGTGAGTGAGTTAGAGACAGAGAGGGAGGGAGGGGAGGAGGGGAGGAGGGAGGGCTGAGAAGTGAGTTACATTAAGAGAGAAGGAGGTGCAGCGCCACATACTGACTTCCAGGAGCTGAGAACATAAACACAACAGAGGGGGGAGGAGAGAGAGAAAGGAGGGAGGGGGAGTGGGAGAGGAGGAAACTGGGAGAGGATGGGAGGAAGAGTGACAAAGGAAGAGGACAGAGCCAAAGGAGGAAGAGAATAAAGGAGATAAAGAGGAAGGAAGAAGAGAGGGGATGAGAAAAGGAGACAAGACGGTGGAGAAAAGAAAGACAGAAGGCCGGGACAGGAAACAAGGACGAAAGCAGACAAAATAGGAGGGTTAAAAGAGGAAGGAAGGTGGTGGAGAAAAGAGAAAGTGAGTAAGAAGGGAGTGAAAAGAGGTATGAAATAGGGAAAAGTAAAGCAGGAAATCAGGTGGTAAGGAAGAGAAGGAGATATAAAAGGGAAGTAGGAGCTATAGGGAAGGAAATAAGCAATTCAGAGAGTAGCAAAGGAGATGTAGGATGGAAAGTAGGAGGTACAGAAGGAAATAAGTGGGTGGGAAGCATTGTAATGGGCTAATACAGGGTATATAGGGGAAGAAGGAAAAATAGAAGTAGGAAGTGAGGGGGGAGAAAGAATGGAGGAAAAAGAGGTATAAGAGAAAGGAGGAGGCTAGGAAACAAAGAAGGAGACAGGGAAATACAGGAAATAAGGAACATATGAGGAAGTGAAGGTACAGAGAGGAGGGAGATGAGGACGTAGAGAAGGAAAAAGTGGATATGGAGTAAGGCACAGAGCTAATAAAGGATAGGGTTGATAGGAGGTAAGGAAGAAAGAAAGGAAGCATAAAAGAGGAGATAGAAAAGGAAAGATATGGTGCAAGAAAAGGAACTAATATAGGAAATAGGAAGGTGGGAAGGGACTATAGAGGAACTAGTGGTAGAAAGCAAGAAAATCAAGTAGGGAAGAAGAGAATAACAAAAGAAGGTAGAGAGTAAAGCAAATGGGAAAAGTAGGACAAGGTGGAGAGCAAGATAAGGAGTTAAAATGGGGAAAAGGAGGTGGGACAGAGTAAGACAATTAGGTTGAGAAGCATAAAGGATAAGAGAAGGGAATGAAGGAGGTATAAGGAGGTAGTGGAAACAAAACATGAGGAGGTAGGGAGTGTGAAAATGAGGAAGGAAAGGAGTTAAGGAGACAAGGTGGTAAGAAGTAAAGTGGGTAGGTGGATTATAAGGAGATAGGGTGAAAGAAAGGGGGCAAGGAGTGGAGGATGCAAGGTAATAAAGATAGTGTGGCAGGTGGAGAGTGGAATGAGGAGGGAGGAAAGGGGGCAAGAGTGAAGTTGGGGAGAAAGGAGGCAAGGAAGTAAGGAAAAGACAGAGAAAGGTATAGAGGGAGGTAGGAAAAAGGAGAGATAGAAAGGGAGGTTGACAGGAAAGAAGGGAAGGAAGAGGGAATAGAGGAAGAGAATGAAGGTAACAAGAGGAGAAGCGAGAGAGAAGGAAAGGTAAGGAGGGAGGGAGGGAATGTGAGTGGGAGGAGGATTAAAACAACGGGATAAAAGCTCTATAAAAAGGACAGAGCGGAGAGCAGAGGAGAGGAAGAAACACAAGACTGTGAGAGGAAAAGATGTTTAATTGGAGGAGAAGAAACGAAGAAGAAGAACAGAAGCTCTGCCTCAGGAGCATTTCTCTCTTTCAACTTATGGGACTTCCAGTGGAGTGATCTTATATGAGAATGTTCTACTTTGATTTTAAAGCTGCTTCTGACTCACAACTCCACTGTGATACTGAAATTAACTGGATCTCTCTTGGACATCTGTTTGTTTGAATTTAAATCCAAGCCCTAACACTTTTTTGCAACATGGTGTCAGACGAGAGATGTCAAAAAAACAAAAAAGTGCTAAAATGCATACCCCATAAATCCATGTCAGAACAAGCTCGTACAAAGCACAAATATCCATATCCAAAATCTAAAATACGACTTAAAAGAAACATCGAAGTTTGGGGTTTTTTGGCCACTTGGGAGCAGTGCAACAAGCTGTAAATAAAATGGCCGAGCCCACCTCTTCAAGCAGGTCTCGGTCCGGTTGTTTTGGTACGCACCCGAGTGTGATTGCTTTCTTCACACCTGCCCAAACGAACTTGAGTTACAAACGAACTCTGGTGCGGTTTGTTTGTGGTGAGAACGTGTTCAGACCTCGATCCGAACCAACTGCAGCGGTGTCTAAAAAAAATAAAATAAAAGTCTGGCAAGATGAGCCTGCAGTGCGTGCTCGCCACCCGGTTGCTAAATTGTGCCATTCGCGCATTTGCTGCTGATTCGGCAGTCATTTTTATGCCATTTTTTCCTGGGGTAGTACGTTAACTTGGGCTGGGCAGGGTGATCATGGCCAAGGTCTGCGAGCCGATGCATCCCACGAGCATGCTGATTACCACTACATGCAGACTGAAGTGACGGCTCGGTCGGCGGCTCTGCTGAACTTGTTCACAAGCCTGTGTCTGGTGGTGGTGGTGCTGGTGCTGATGTGCTAGATCCAGGGTCTTCAGAGGCAGAAGTAGGCGGTCCACTAATCTTCATCCACTTTCGGATATCCATTTCAAAATCATTCACGTAGCCAATTAATTAGCTTAACAACAAGTCTCTCCGATGACTGCCCGTAAACGTTACACCAACTGAGGCGACACCCCCAAATGCCCCCTTGTGATGCCGGGTGTGGTTACAGTCCCAGAGGATTATTACTGCGCGCCTCCTCCTGTACTGCCTTAATATGCACATTCAGTACATCCAATGCATGTGTTGCATTTATCTTGCAAGTGTACTCTTCTTCGTCAACGTTTTGTTTACTTCCTGGATTTTTCCAACATGGAAATTCTGACCAATCAAGAGCAGCTTTCTCGCACAAGACATTTGATCTGGTCTGCTTGTAAAAATGCTGTGAGAACACGAACCAACTCTAGGCAATTATGCAACTTTGTAACAAAATTAGTCCCTGATTCAGACCAAAGCAAGACGACTCTAGGTCTGAAAGTCTAATATTCTCTCCCTCTGTTTTGGTCTCCACCAACTTCTGACAAAATCAATGTCAATTTTTTTTTTTTTTTTTTTTTTGGACGATTCAGTATGTTCAAATCAGCATCAGGGACGGTGGAGCCTGTTGGTGAATGATACAAACAACTAAAATGAAGAGGGAGTGGGGCTGATTCAACTTGTTACATTTCGTGAGATTATATTTCTAGCGAATGAGCTCTTAAGCAAAAAGAGTTTATTACTGTTTGTGTTATTGTTTGTTGACACACAGTTAGTATGTTTTGTTTTTTTTAACATTGAGTTGTGTTGTCAATGTGCTAACTGGCTAACTAGCATCTTAAATCTGTCCTGTTGGTCTTTAAGTTACCCTTTAAAGATGAATACAAACTACCACTGCTATTGAGACTTATTTCCTCTGACAGGCGCAGAATGTACGTTCTAGTTGGTTTGGCTGTGGTATGTTCAGGTACAACTTTTTGGATGAGACACAGGCGACCCAGTTGGTCTTTGCCACCGTTAATTCTTTGATGTCTGTTTAGTGTGTCTGGGCCCCTATCTCAAAGCAGACGCTTGCTGCAGCTCGTCTGCTACTGCTGATAGCAGTTAAATAAACAGCTTGTTGTGGGTTGTAAACCAAAACAACAAGCTGAAAGACCAAATTTCCAAATTAAACTACATCTGCGCCATCTAATTGATGATTAAGGAACATTTTATCCTCTTGCACCATAGATAAACCCTGACATGACCTCTAGAAGTCTGTCTTGTTTATGACGTCATATTTAATGTTGGTCATTTAAAGGCTGTTCAACAGTATTATTTTTATTACAGATGCATCATTAATTTGAGGCACGTCTGCATTTTTGTGGGATTAATGTGATAATAATCTGGGTAAATGACAGAAGTTATCAGCACCTGACTCAGACAGACTGTGACTTATTTTGTTGCCATGTAAAATCAATAAATTGAGAAAATCTAGCAGGAAAATTCCATCCTGCAATTCTGATTCCTTTCAACAGCTGTGCAGACGCCAACGTGTGTGTGTGTGTGTGGGTGGGTGTTTGTGTGAGTGTCTTAACAAGCCTGGAAAATGTCTGTCAGCACGCCAGCTGTTGGGGCCCAAAACATCAGCAGCTAAAATGGATGACACTGCGACCTTTTGACCCCGACAGAGTTCAGATATCATGACCCTGATTATCTAACAAGGATAGATGGTAACAGGGAGAGATAAACAAGTTGCTCCACAGGGGAAGTATTACAAATAAACATGACTCACTAACACAGAGGGTGAAGACTAAACAACAACAACGACAAAAAAAACACAATTAGTGAAAGAAAGGAAGGAAGAAAGATCCATAACAGTTAACATGACAGCCTGTTCTTGAGACTCTTAAGTTGAGTTGCGTCCCCTCGTAGCCGCCATGAAAACATTAATGTGAGATTGATATTTATATCCACACAGCTTATGTTTTTAAGCTGATTTCAGAAAGAGATCTGGGCGCAGCAGCAATGAAGATGGCAGTGACGGATAATGACAGATTTAGGTCTAATCTTTTTTTTTTCTTCTTTGCACTGTATTCCCACGGTTGGTTGTTTCTCTTTTCAAATTAATAGCACAGGCCGTCATAGCAACACCTTTCTTTATACCTCTGTGCTGGTGATAGCTGTAGCCAGAGGAATTATGTTTTTGGGTTCTGTTAATTTATCCCATTGTTGTGAACACGAAATCCAGGAACGCCGTGCGGGTATTTCTTCAAATTTGGCACAAACATCCCATTGGACTCAACTATTTGGCAGTCATAGGTCAAAGGTCAAGGTCAGTGTGAACTTGCGTCCATTTTATTCTTGTGAACAAGATGTTTTACAGACACCTTGAGGAAATTTCTTGCAATTTGGCAAACCATGCACTTGTATAGATTTTAGTGGTCAAAAGGTCAAGGTGACTTTGCATCTGTCTCATTCTCATTAAACACAATATCTCAAGAACATCTTGTGGGACTTTCCTCAAATTTGGCACAAACCAACCCTTGGACTCAATGATGAACTGATTAGATTTGGTAGTCATAGGTTAAAGGTCAAGGTCAGTGTGCTCTTGCCTCCATCTTATTCTCATGAATGCCAAATCTCACAAATGCCCAGGGAAATTTCTTGAAATTTGACAAAAACGTCCACTTGGACTCAACAATGACGTGATTAGATTTTGGTGGTTATAGGTCAAAGGTAAAGGTCAATGTGAGCATCCATCTTATTCTTGTGAACACGATATCTCAAGAACATATTGTGGGATTTTCCTCAAATTTGGCACAAACCAATACTTTACACACACCTTGAGGAAATCTCTTGCAATTTGGCAAACCATGCACTTGTTTAAATTTTAGTGGTCAAAAGATCAATGTGACCTTGCATCTGTCTCATTCTCGTGAACACCATATCTCAAGAAGATCTTGTGGGACTTTCCTCAAATTTGGCGCAAACCAACCCTTGGACTCAACGATGAACTTATTAGATTTTGTAGTCATAGGTCAAAGGTCAAGGTCAGTGTGCTCTTGCCTCCATCTTATTCTCATGAATGCCAAATCTCACAAACGCCCAGGGAAATTTCTTGAAATTTGGCAAAAACGTCGACTTGGACTCAACAATTAAGTAATTAGATTTAAGTGGTCAAAAGTCAAGGTCACTGTGACCTTACATCTATCTCATTCTTGTAAATGTGATATCTCAAGAACACCTTGAGGGAATTTCAGCAAATTTGACACAAATGTTCACTTGAACCACCTAACTCTAATCAGTTTATTCTTCAGACCAAGTACAAAGGTCAAGGTCAGTATGACCTTACAAAACATGTTTGTGGCCATAACTTCAGAATTCTTATGCAGATTATGACAAAACACCACACAAATGTCTAATAGGGTAAAATAATGAAGTTATGTCATTATTTATCCAAAAGGTCAAAGGTCAACTTCACTGTGACATCATAATATTCACTTTGGCAGCCATTACTCTGCGTCAGGAACAGAAGGGGAGACATTGGGTCAGATACTTAGTTGGTATCACAAATCTTGGATGTCAACCTTGAAACTGTGCTGATAGTGTGAATCCAGGTAGAAACTTGTTTGATGGAACTAGAATAATTTCCTGGAAGTAGTACTACAGAATGCTTTGATTACTTCAAGGAAGTTAAGATCCTTCTCTTTGTAGTACACTGGATGTGCATCAGTGTTAGAGACATATCTGTAGTAAATTCATTTTTAAAATGTTTCATGAATAAGCCATGTGACCAGTAAAAGGCCTTTTAGTTTTAAACTCCACATTTCCACTGTTTAAGTCTTTGTTGTTGTAGTTCAACTATTATTTTCCTGTACATGGTTAAAGTCATAATTTGTGATGCAGAAATGAAAATAAAAATCAGAATTTATATTACTCGAATAAAACATTTGGGCAGCCAGTGTGAAAATTGCTGAAAATACTCATTTTAAGCAATTTAAGTTAAATTAGGTTCCACTGTACAATCACAGGTCTTAAGTCACACAACCTCACTAAAAATAATCAAAGTTGCTATATTTAGATTATCACTTCTATCCAGGGGAAAATGTCTGATAATAAAAATGGACACAATAAGAACAGGATGCTCGTCTTACTGTTGCATAATGTAGAAATGGGCTTATTGCAGTTGAAATAATCTTGACCTTTGACCCCAGTGGCCTGTTCTTTTCCATTGATCACATGGATATCACATGCCGGTTAGTGAGTGTGTGCCGCTCTTCTGGCTTCTCCCTATCCTCTTTGATCCTCCTTATTTCCTGTAACTCCGCCATACATTTCCAGGTCAAAGGTCACGAGTGACATTACATGACTGTGTATCTCATGTCCTAAAACTCATGTGCTGACTCTGACTGTCTGCTTAAAAACAGGATGGATGATTAACAGGCAACACACACACACGGACACACAGGGACATACACTGTTGAACCAGGATATCCATGTTACGCCTGCACTTCATTGACTACACCTCCACCTACAGCCTAAACTGTGTACTACAAGACAAAATGATTCATTCATTGAAACATGAGCTTGAGCAGAGAATAGGTGCGCAGAAAAATAAAATCCAACAAAAGTCCAGGTTCAATACTCACTTAATTAAAGGTATGTATCAGCAAAATGTACTTAAAGTATCAAAAGTAAAAGCAGTCACTGTACAGTAGAATCTTCCCTGTCAGTGTTTAACTATCATGACATTTTTTGGATTAATGTTACAGCTGCATTAATGTATTTGCTGCATTTTATTGCCATAGATGTTTAAGGTGGTACTAATTTTAAATCGTTTATAAGCTGCTGGGTAGTTACAGCAGTGGTTCTCAATGTTTTCGTGTCAAGGACCCATAAGTTTATGTCTTCCTGAGACCCTGTGTCCTCATACGAGGATGTTACATACTGGGTTTACTTGACCTTATACTTCATTCTACTTAAATCAGACCTCTTGTCCTTGTTCGTCGACACTTTTTGTGCCATCTAGTGCTAGTGAGAGCACAATACACTAATCCATGTAAAAACAAAATGGCAGCCATCTGTCAAGTTGGTCTGCAGCCGATCTCGACACAAAAGTTGATAAGGTCCAAAACCTGATCAAATGTTATGATTGAGACTTGTTTATTTATTACTAATGATGTTTGTAGTCTGATATGGCAACAAATTTGACCAATATAGCAACAGTAACAAGCTAAGATGCTGTTAATTAGGAAGTACTTCATTATCGTCTCATTTAAGGACATAAGGACTTAATCATCATTTACAATGTTTAGTTTTTTATACTTATCTGGTCCTACTAATCCTGAATAGCTAGGGGGGCCCCCATTTTATAAGATTTCGCTGCACAGACGTCAATCTGAAAGGATTTTAGTGGTTACATATGACTAAGATCAGAATTCTATGGTTGTCAACCAAGGTTATTATAGTTAACTGAAACTAAAGTAAAAACTAAATGTCTTTGGTTTTAGTCTTTGTCATTCTGGTCAGTTTTGTCAACACAATAACCATGAGAAGACACTGATGCACATGTTTATAGAGACTGAGATGTCTACATGACTGTAAATTAGTTGCCTTTACAAAGTCTTATTATTGTCATACCTGTTCTGAACTTCTTAAATCTTGCTCCTGACAAATACTCACAATATTATAATAAAAAAAACTAAAACTGAAACTAATAAAAACTAAGCTAAAACAAAAAACTAATGAAAAATACAAATCTATATAACTTTGTTAACTGTATTACATAACAATGAAGGAAGTGAAACCTATGTTCAGAATAGTTACTCCTATGACTTTTACTCACACTGCGCTCACTGCTGTTGTGAAATACGCAGTGAAAATAAACTATTTTCACTGCGTATTTCACAACCAGACCTCTGGTCGAGAACCGCTGATTTACAGAATGCATCATATTCTATGAAATCATTATATGTTCATAGTGTCGCTGACCTATGAGAACTACACATCTCTTTGTGATGATGCATTTTGAAGCTTTTAAAGAGTTTATTTATCAAGAACTAGGAATTTTCTCAAACCATAAAGAAAGTCGTCATCCTTAAGTCCATTAGAAGAAAATCAAATCACAAAATTTAAAGATACATGGTTTTCACTGGTCAGACGGTGTATGAAAAATTAATGTGAACAGCAACTAAAGCTGTCAGTCAAATGTAGTGGAATAAAAAGCACAATATTTTCCTCTGAGGTGAAGTGGAGCTTAAAGATAAAGCTGAATAACATGGAAACACCACAGTTAAAGTTGAAAAGGTTCAGCTGTGATCCACCCAGAGATCATATTTTCTGTTTGTCCTCCACATTAACTTTCTGCAGCACACTGAGTCCCACCCAGATGTGTTGTGAAACTAATGATTAGTAGATAAGAAACATGAAGGTAAGAGTTAGTGTGCACTGTTGGTATGATAAGTGTTCTGCTCTGACTACAGTGACAGGCTATAAAACCTGCCAACAAATTTGATTTCATTGCACTTTGAATTCATCCCTCTAACTGTATCTCATATTTCAGTGTATTAGGTAACCGTGCTTTGTTGCCAACAATGAAATGTTTGAGTTGTAGTTTCTCATGATACTTTAATGGATACTTTTTAATCATATTAGTGTGGATAAGACGTGTAAATTAACTGGATTTTCGCTGGCTCTCAGGCTGCTTCTCAGGCTGCTTCTCAAACTACAGATACAGTACTTCTGTGTTTTTGTATGCCACCACGCAAGCGTAAGCAAATTGACACAGTAACACACCTCTCTCTCTTAAACTCAGACCAAACTTTTAATTCCAACAGGAAAACTAAGCAGTGCTGATTAAATACAGACCAAGATTCTGTTACCGTGTTTTTCAGAAATGTAATTTAGCTACCGGTTACTTGTAATTCAAGAAGTTTGTTACAGGCTTCCTGCCATATTAATTCTTGTGTCAGAACAGCCAAGCTCACATTACACTAGCACTACCAGCAGAAGTGTAAAGGTGTTTTCACACCCGGTTCTTTTAAGCCCTAAAAACGGAATCAGAGCTGTGACTCCTTGGGACCCCTCGGGAGGTGGTCTAAGTTTGGTTTGCTTCAAGTTTACTTAACCTGTGCCTTGTGAACAGGAAGCGCCCAAGGTACACTTTGCTCTTTGCCATTGTATCCAACCTTCTAGATCAGTGGTTCCCTTTTTCTTGAGGGACCCATATTTTTCACCATGTTTGACTTTAACCAAACACCTCCCCCCCTAACCCCTAACCCCTAACCCTAAGGGAACATAAATCAATTAAATTTTGACACATAGCACATTAAAATTATTACACCCCTTAAAATCAAGAGGGCTTTGGTGCCCCCCTAAGGGAGTCCCGCCTCCCTGGTTAGGAACCACTGCTCTAGATCACATGCTGTTGCACTTGGACGCTTGAAAAAGCAGACAAAACCATTGTTGATCTGTAACACTTGCAAGGACGCAGGATGAAGAGTAGTTTGGTCCGTGGAAGATACTACACATCTAGAGATGTAGAATGTAGAATACATCAAACGGCAACAGTCTACAGCACAGAAACACTAAGGTTTTCCTCCAGTTTCCAATATCTGAAAGTGAGGGCTTTATAACTGCACTGCAATGCAACATTAAAGTTAAAACGAAACTATTTCAATATTGCAAACAGAAAGAGGACTGAGACCCCTTTCAAATGAACTGACAATGTGAACGCACAAAAAGAACTGAGTCCCT
This sequence comes from Cephalopholis sonnerati, assembly GCA_019142605.1. Taxonomy (NCBI): domain Eukaryota; kingdom Metazoa; phylum Chordata; class Actinopteri; order Perciformes; family Serranidae; genus Cephalopholis; species Cephalopholis sonnerati. The sequence continues at coordinate 17,411,763 of JAGQAX010000023.1, forward strand.
TATCTGTTGGTCCACTTTAAGAGGACCGAGTTCGGTTTGTTTGAAGAGGACTATATGTGAAAACACCCTTAAGTGGTCCAGTGAGGAGCAGTGCATTCTGGTAGTTGTAGGTTTTCAACCTCTTGAGCAAAAGCAAATGCCACAGCCTTTTTCCTCTGTTTTCTCATCTTTATACTACACAGACAGCCCAGCTTTATTAAAAGACCGTCATTCCAACAGGGAAATACTTATTTAAAGAGAAGTAGACACAGGCAAACAGGAGTAGAGACTGCTGAGCTAAAAAAAAAGTGATGCAACTTTGTAATTCCATAAAAGGTGAGAGTTCAAACTGGCTTGTTTTATAAGTGAGGAAAAGTGAAATTGTAAACCAAAGTACACAACGTAATCAGATAACTCCTTCACTGACAACTTCAGCTAATAATTTCAGTCTTACAAGCTGCTCACAGCAGGAGTAAATGCAGACACACGAGTAAAAACTGACCTTAAGGCTCTCAGCTATGTACTTTACATGCAAAGCAAACTATTATGTTGCACTTACAGAGATAAATATAGTAACAGAACACACCTGGGGCAGCAGTAAATGTAGCTTTCCTGGCTATAAAGTTACCTGGATCACTTTCCTGATGCTGCTACGTGACTGAGCATCCAGCCAAGTACTATAATGCATGATCAAGCACATACATAAACACGCTCACTGTCCAAATAAAGAGGCAGATTCCCAGAACCTGTTTACTCTTGTTATCTGGATTTGCGTTATTTTGGCATCACATTTCATGCTGAGTGATCATTTATTTGGCTCATAAAAAGTCTTGGATGGGATATCATTTTATGGCTGTAGCTCAAAGTACACAATTAGTATCTAACAGTTACTTAAAGATGAAGAGCACTCCTCATTCACATTTGTTTTTTCTGCAGACAGACAAGACTGGAAAGGTCACAGAGTCCTTTCTTTATCAGTAGATAGTCAGGAGCAAGAGGTTACTAGATAAGGAATTACTGGCTTCGTCATGTAGAATGAATTAATGTCATATGACTGCATTTACCATGAAATAGGAAAGGAACAAACAGACCACCAGATCCACGAATAAGGCTTTTTCGTCAACTTGAGTGAACTTTGCTATTGGTCAGGGTCAAAATGTGTGTCAGAGTATCCTGTGAGGGAGGAGACAGCGATAGCTTACTGAAGCAGATACAGCCAATATGTACAGCTGAACTCCCTGTAGTTAAGTGTTTTACGACCAGCTAGCAAGCAGTTACGAACTGGGTAGCACGGAAGCTCTAGCTGGAGGTCTGACGCTGCATTTATGTCCACTGCTTGTTTGCAACTTGCTGCAAAACCTTACTTCAGTGAGTTTGCAACTTGCTGCAAGTCGGTTTATGCTAATGCTAATAATGCTAATAACTGAAGGCAAATAAGTGCATCAAACATTTGTTATCAAATCCATTAAGAGGACAATGTCAGAGAGATTTTGGCATGAACATCAAACTGACACTGTGAAACAGAAGGGCGGACTTACACCCTTGGCTGGTTGCACCATTCAGCGCTTTGCAACCCTGTCTTACATGGTTATGGTTAAGTTAGCATGGTTAGCACAAGCAGATGATACAGCTGCAATACATGTAGTTACATGTGTTTTCTCTGGCTAGCCAGGGAGGTAGCTACCTTTGTAACCTCCAGTTAACATGCCACCATAAACTAGGTAATGTTGGCAAAATGCTGCACTTATGTAACATTGGAGTTCCCACAATTACAGGTTTGCGACTTGTTAATACCATTGACTATAACATAAAACTCGTAATTCTGATTTAATTAGTACAAATGTCTCCTTATGCCGTTACCTTGTCGTTTTGGAGAGGCTCACGTGTCTCAAAAACCCTGAAAGGTCACCAGTAGGAGTGTAAGTTCCCAGTAAGATCAATCAAGCCGGACTTGTTGCAGGTGAGAGGATCATTGAAATGCAGCACACCAGACCAGCCCTCCAACTTATCCATGCTCCCAGGGTCCTCTCAATGACACATCAAGGAGACCTTTGACAGGATTCTATGTTCCTCAGCAATGTTTCTCCTAATGTATTGCATTTGGAACGTCCATCGTCCACTTGCTTTTTTCTTTTTGCAATCTAAACTGTAAAAATAGCCCCTTACCAAAAGTCCTCCAACCCACCCCCTAACCTCTAAAACGACCCACAGAAGCGTTTCAAAATTTGTGCCGCTTATGAAAGCTACAAAAAAAATATCCAACTTGGCAGTAAATATGCAAAAGAGCAAATATGGAGACATCAGTCAGTCTGTTGTCTAACGCCTCATTTCCATTTATGTATGTGACTGGTGTCCGTAGATCCATCAATACACGGATGATGCCTCTAGTGTTCAATGCAAGGACGTGCAGTTCTTTACAGATGGATAGAAACCTGATAGCAACTACATGTAGTCATGGTCGGGGAGGCTAATTTGTCCGTTTGCCATCCAGTAGTTTGGAATATGCGCTTGGAACATTACCGGGACAGAAACAGGACAGGATGATACAATTAATTACAAAGACGTATGAACGGCTGAACGAGTCATAATGACAATCTGACTGTATGTAATATATAACCATGTTTTAACAGGAAAACATTACTCAGATTCACAACGTGTTAAAAAGTTCAACAAGTTTTTTTTAATCATACAAATGATCAACATAGGAAACTGAATGAAAGAGAAAGGCCTGTTAGCCAGTTAGCAGCCTGTTAGCTAAGCTAGCACACTTTTATACGGTCTCTCCGAAATCTACCGCAACGTACTAGGCAAATTCCAAACCAAAATATTATAGAGGGGAGGAGTTTCGCAGGCACATCAGATATCACAGAGATTCCCATAGGAATTAATCGACTTTCAGTAGCCTTGTCTCTGTACACATTTGAACGTGGAAACGAGGCATAAGACAATAAACCCCACAACAATTTTTCTGTCTTCTATAGATCAAGATTTTCAGTGGTTTTCCTCTAATGATTCTCTCTTCCTCTACCACCCAGTGCCTTTGGTTGCCTCTAAAAAAACAATTATAATATCACCATGTCAGATTTTACTGTATCCCAACCCATCATCCTTTGGTGTCCCTGTCTCTCTCCCTCTATTGGTTTCCCAGAGGATTTGGGAAAAGGAGAAGAGGAAATGCCAATGCCGACAAAGGAAGCAAGATTCCAGTGAGGATATCGATAACAAGTCTGTCTTTCTGTCCCTCTCTTTCTCTTCTCTAAACAGGACGTTCACATCCACACCCATCATCATCGTGCTCATCGCCACCATCACTGTCTGACAGCTTGTACCCTCCTCAAAACATCCTCCTCTCTTATTTTAATATGCTGTTGTGGCTGCAGGAGCACAGCCAGGATTCAATGACTTCCTGCTGAAGGAGGTAATTGTATTGAGGTTTAGTCTGTGATGACGTCAGCCTGTCTTGTTAGATAATATTGTTTGGTGTAAAGTTTCAACCAAAGCACTTAAAAGTTCCATATAGAAAAAAAAACAAGACTCAAGGGCGACAAAAACTAGCTGCATTTGAAGCACTTTTAAAGAATGTTCACAAGCCTGGGTTGCAGACATAGCAAGGAACTAAGTGCATTTACTAAAATACTTTAAGTACAATTTAGAGGTACTTTTACTTTACTTGAGAGTCTCCATTTTCTTATACTTGATTGGAACTATTTCACCTCATAACAGAGGCATTTACTTGATAATGTTAGTTACTTACACATTGCTGTTACAGATTGGGATTAATAGCACAAATGTATGTCAAGAATCTATGTAATGTCATAAATAAAGATATGACTCTTTAGATCCCTGGCTTTAAGTTACCAAGTTACCCTGTAGTATATGAAGTGAAGGAAATTAGCCCTACCTTAAGCAGCTGCAACAGAAAAGTAATAAACACATCATGATCTGCCACCCAATATTATTCTGATACGGGCCACACTGTATAATGAGTATGGACAAATCTTGCTTAGACTACCCTACACTGCTCCATGATCTCTGGTGGCACTGCTCCTTTTTGTCCATATCTGTAAGCTTTGAGAAATGTGCACAAATATGGACGACATGAACACAGACTGCGGACGAAAGGTTCTATCTTTATATGAATCCAAAGTTTTATACCAAAGTCCTTCTAAGGCAAGTTGTAACACTCCAACGCCATCTTTGATATGTGCCAGTGCAGCTATTTGAACTTAACATCCTTCACCCATTGGTGAGGGTCTGGTTCTCTACTTCCAGAGCTCGCTGGGACATAAAAACTATATGAATGGCATCAGCAAAAAAGACTGATCCAAATCGATGAGAAGACTTGCCAGTTGTGTTCCTTAATAAGGTTTAAAACCGCTTTTTTCTTCCTCAGGTTATTCAACTGCGCACGCGCGAAGCTTCACGACACCATTTCAATATACGGCTCCAACAACGTAAGACGTCACAGGTGCGTGAGCTTTGTTTTGAGGGGTGGGGAACCCTGGAGCACAGCGTATTTAATAATCATGAGAAAGCAAGCGAGCGCACACCTGACCAGATACCTGTGGCTTCTACAGGTGGTGCAAAGGATCTTTGCAGCGGAGCGGTCGAGATGACATGTAAACAGAGGAAAACACTTATATTTTCAACTGTCTGTTTATAATTTCATCCCGACTGTAACCAATGTCTGTGCAACAATTTGGACCAATTCATTCATTAGATGTTAAGACATTGTTCTGAATAGGCTTAAATGAAAAATATGGTGGATGGTTAGGCCCCCTATCTTCTAGGGATCTCATATCTATATAAACATTTTATGGCAATACAGCCAACAGCTGTTGAGATATTCAGTCAAACCCCAAAATGGTGGTGCTAGATGAAAGATCAGAGGATCAGGCAAGCCCTAAGGGTACCATGACTGTCTGTGCAACATGTCATAGCAATCCCTTTAATACTTGAGATATCTCAGCATGACATTGCCACTCCTTAAAAGCACCAACCACCATTTCCAAAGGACAGCAGGATTTTGTGCTCCCTGCCAATACTCACTTCCTGTTGCTTTGATCACTTGCTCTTATCTTTGTGTTTCCTACCTCAGTACATGTTCACAAATTCTCTCCTTAACATTACATGATCACACAACAAGGAATAGAGAGGAAAGAAGAAAGAGGGCAGAAGAAAGACGACGTATAAAACTCACATTGCCAAAATTACAAATAATAAAAAAAAGTGATTCATGTTTTCTGCCTCCTGCAATTTAAAAAGACAGGCTGTTATCTTTTCTCCCAAAGGTCCTTACTCCTAAAATCAACTCCACAAAGTCAATAGAACAAAGAGATGATCCTATTTTGAAGAACACTTTGGGGAATCATGACTCGGGGAAAAAAAAATATATCAAAGCACTTCTTCAGAAACCATATCCTCATACTGCCGTCCCAGAAAGGAAGAGAAAGTATAACAAGAATGTTTTCTTTTTATGTTTTAATTTAACATAATAATGCATGTCTTGAGTGCATCGCAGTCCTGTTCAAAGAGTCTTTGTTCCAAAAAATGTCAAAAATCTTCCTTATGAAATTCAGCAGACACAGAATATACTTTGTGTGTGTTCGTATGTGCCTAATTTGTATCGTTCAAACGTTTCTGACATCTTGTGTAGATTCCCACTTGCTCTGGTATACTCAGTATTGCCTCTGTATGTAGGTCTTTGCATGAGAGGGTCCTAATGATGTTGATATTCAGCCTCAATACCACATATAAAAGGCTGGGGTGGATAGATGGGGTAAGAATCCACTCAACCTTAACAAAGGAGACCACTTTGTGTCTTGCAATATACCGACAATCAACATTGGTTTCTTTTAACCAAGAAAACAAAGTGTCCCAACATCTAAACCTTCTAAATATTAAACCCAGCCAAGTCACCGGACGGAAATGTTGGCGTTGTACGTTATATAGTATCAACATTTCCAAAGTAGCATAGTATGTGAGCTGACTTTGTCATCGGGAGGCGTAGGGGATGGTGGATGGCATCCTAGACGAGATGCTGCACTCAGCCAAACCGATTGTGATTCAGCGAGTTATAGTCGTATGCCCCACAAATTTTTAGGCTCCAAACAGGACTGTTTAATAGCGACCTGTCAGTGTTTTTCCTGGAACTTTTAAGACTTCTATTGTGGGTGTTTTCTCAAGACCTTTCTGTGTGGTTACATCTTTTTAGGCTCCATTCAGCATGTTCGGCCCATCAGTGTTTTTCCAGCGGCTTTTAACACTCCAAATGTGGATGTTTGTAGCGACCTATCAGTATTTTTCTGGCAACATTTAAGGCTCCAAATGTGGGTGTTTTGTAGCAACTCGTCAGTGTGTTTCTGTCGGCTTTTTAGGCTCCAAACAAGGCTGTTCTGTAGCGACCCTTCTGTTTTTCCAGCTGTATTTTCGGTAGCGACCCATAAGTGGGGATATGCCACGAAAAGTAGTTGTTGTTAAAAAAGGATATTGCTGCGTTTTCTGCCAGGATAGTGGTTCGAAAAGTGGTTGTAGCAGGTATTCCAAGCCAAAAATAGTCTTTTCCCAGCCATAACCAAGTGCTCTTTCTGCCTAAAGCTAACCACACATTAACCACAGCATTGTTGAAATGTACAGTGTCAACATATCCAGTGCATATCATGCAAATGTATTTTATCTGTGGTTTGCAGAAACATACAATGCTAACATTTTTCTATCAACTAGGTTGTCAAAACTGTAACAAGTTTTTTTAATCACTTAGTGGAAACAGAAACACCAATATATCGCCACCTTGTAAGGCCCAGACCAACTACACCCATATCAAGGAACTACTGCTCACTGTTGCGCATGACTGGAGTCCCAGCCAAAAAGTTGCATATGAACATACTGCAGAGACTACAGCCAATGGCCAACCAACATGTTCTGCGTCTGTGTGAGAGAACTAGCTCTCCACACCAGCAGGCGAAGGCTGCCTGTATTCAGCATTCAAAAAGGGAAAGCAGAAAACCACCATGAGGCTAATTAGTCAGTTCGCACATTAGCAACACAATGCAATGTTGAAAAAAGAAAACATATTTACTGTGCACTACCAAACAATAACAAACAAGTGCGCATTGTTTCTGCTAAAGAGCTCAATGGCTGAAAGCATAATCTCCCCTTTTGTAATGAGTTTGTTTCAGTCTCGCACCCTCTTGACTTGAGCTGTTTGTTTACTTTCCTCACTTTCATTCCTCTTCATGTACACTGAGCTGAACAGCCAATTGGAGTGATTTGTCCACCCACAGGCTACACAGACTCTGACATCAACTCAACATGCTGAATTGGCAAAAAAAGTCGACAAAAACCAATGAGGAACCAATGATGACCGACAGTCGCGCAGCCTCTTGGTGTGTCAGGACCCTTAAGTTGATACAGTAAACTGATACAGCAAGCTTGTCAACAAACAGTTGCTTATCCAGCAGACACAGAACTAAGTTATCATTCAGCTAGAGTTGGGTTTCTGGCTACCTCACAAACATACATCTCTTATTCTCCATACTCCCACCTTGAAAAAAATTGTTTATGCCTAAAAAAAAAACTACAACTCAATGCTTTTGAGCTCCTGTGACAGTAGTCTGTAGCTGACTGTGACCTCTGACCTCCCCGTTGTAGCAGAGAAGAGGAAAGACTCCACCTCTGCAGCCACTTAGAAAGTACCACACTATTTCCGCTGCAGCATTTTGCCAGCCTTGAGCCAAAGTGTTCTTGTGATGTTAGATTTAAACTCTGACCAGTACACAAAGCAACTGATTCACCAATGGAAGGTCACAAAGTCAAGTGCTAATTTTTTATTATTATCAGGTAAAGATCAAAATTCCATGCTAACCCATCTTACGGCAATGACACAGACATGTCTCTGCATGCATACTCTGCATTTTTAAATCAGATTACAGGAAGAATGTCTGTCTCAATTTTAGATGGTTATTGAGAGGTCAAGTTTCTGCAACAAACAGACTGAAAAAAACTACACAGTACAAAGACCTACTGCTGTGAAGGGCATACTTTAATTACATCGTTAAAGATGTAAACCAAGTTATAGAAGCTAAAAATGAACCAGCATGCTGACATGAAACTGAGCAATTAATCAGCAGCAGGTTCGTTTGTCCTTCTCTTGTTTTCCCCTCCCAGAGGGCCGAGGAGCGGGAGGCATGATGTAATCACCATCTGCTTTTGGGGCTGTACGACATACGTTTGTTGTTGTGGAGATGTACTATAGCATGACAGAGTACAGCATTTCTTTCATTTCTGTCAGACAGCATTTACTCTTTGTAAGTTCATATGAGAAATTCATTTTTTAGCATCCTTTGATCCAGTGTGCTTTTCTGAGTTTGTTTTTTTTATTGTGACAGATATGAACCAGAGAAGTGGGGGAAAGGAAATGAAGAGGCAAGGAGAAGAGGACAAACAAACAGCCTATTCTTGCACTGAAACACTTGTATAAATGGTTGCATGTATAAATGGTGTTAATCAAACTTAATTCACAATGCAAAGCAGGTCCTGACTACTGTATGTACTGAAATATATAGCCACTGAAATACTGATACAAAAACAATTGGATAACACTGTACAATACAGCCCGCAATCACAGTCTAAAGCTAGACTTATACTTGTGTGTCAGCTCAATGCTTATACTTGTACATAGGTGTTTAGTCGATTCAAAACATACATGAAACACACAGTAAGCATGGTTTAATAGAGACAATGTCAAACACAAGTACACTAATCAGCTTCATTATAACTCGCAGCATTCACAGACAAACACTTGTCTTTATCTGGACACATTTTCCCCACAAATACAACATGCTAATGTTATTAGCACAAGCCTATGGCATTCTACATTGTATAAATTAGCCTAGGGGCTAGCAGACTTTTCCTCTTCTCATATAAAGCAAGGGACAACAGCAACATTTAACAAGGTAACGTAACATTATTCGGCTCCATTACAGCTCACAAGGTTCACTGACAAAACAACTGTCTACTAAACACGTTTTCCAAAAAAATACAACAAGCTAACGTTATTAGCACAAGCATATGGCATTTTATATTGTAAAAGTTAAGTAGTTACTAAATACTTAAATGCTATTTTGTGGAGGCTTTATTGTCTTCACGATTTATTGTTTCTTATCTGTAAAAATTTAAGTGAATAAAAGCTTAATTTCCACAAAAACAGACAGGAAGTCTGCCTTGCAGCAACGTGTATTAACATTATTGGGGAGGTGCACATCAGTCTAAGGTGTAGGGTATGATGCTGATTCAACGTAGACGATCTGGCATCTAGTTATCATTTTTGGTATTTTTGTTACTTACAAAATGTAACATCAGTTGTAGCATGCTACACATACTGGCACATTTCACTGTTATTCAAACAACTCAAATGACTTTTGGTTTCACATAGAACGCGTACAGCAGTCTCTCGGGTGAAAATCTGCACTTTGTTTGATCCATACACCTCCCCTCCCATCTATCCTCTGTGGGCTGTGTTGCTCTTTATGCAGCGGCACCAAAAAATGCACCCCAGGGTCAGACGAGATATGTTACTCCTCCAGCCTGTTCTGAATCAGCCCCGCAGCCTCCTACCAGTGAGATGTGCCAGGAACACCTCTAACAGGAGGTGCCCAGGAGGCTGACCTGAACTGACCCCTTACGACGCGAAGGAGCAGCGGCTCTACTCCGAGCTCCCTCCAGATGTCCGAGCTCCAGCCCCGCCTTTGTTCTGAGGTAACTCAGTTCAGCTGTTTAGGTCATTTATGGTCATGAGCTATGGTCAAGAGTTTTTGTAACAGGGTAAGACAAATTTAATAAAGTTTAGTGTAACAAGGCCAACAGTCCCCAGACAGATATTGCAAAAACAACGATTGTGACAGTTAAAAGAAACGTGGACCATTGGTAGTAGACTTGACACAAACAGCAAACTTAAGTCTCAAGCTGGATGCTTTGTACGCTACATCCACATGTGCCTCTCAGAGACAAAAGTCATCATTTACACCTCTATGAGAGGACAGTCCCCATATAATCACCCTAAAATTGAACATTGAAAAAAAAAAATGAAATAGGACACAAGCATGCAAAGTAAATAGAAATTCTTGTATATTATTAGGTATCACCGATAACTACAGTCAAAAAGAGAAAAGGAAGTGTCACTGTGGTGACAGCACTGACCCTGCCACCACCGGACACAACCATCCATCTTAGGATGAAAGTGGTGTTGGGATGAGGGCACCATTTGGGGGGCGGGCTGGGATTCCTCTACAGGGAAATGACAGGAAATGTGGAAAATGCCAACCAGAGCTTTGAAGATGGAGCCCTGCTGTCTGACGTATCCTGTGCCCTCTGAAATGTCATGGAATAACTGAAGTGATATCTTCAATTTAAAAAAACCAAAACATTTAATTTAGATTTTTTTCTTAAACTACTGATATCCACTTCAGCGTATGGTGATTTCCAAACACCTTTAACATCCTTGACATCTGCATTAAAGCTATCTGAATACAGCTCTTCATCCCGTTTCTTGGAGTAGACTCCTGGAAAGTTCCACTCTTATTCCCTCCTCATCTTTGACAAGCTGCCTGCTGCTTGTGCAACAACACTAAGTCACATTAAGAGGTGGATTTTTGGCCAGATAACATTAACTTGAAATGACTGAGGCTACAGCAAATCCTCTTAAAACCCAAGGAAACTGCTCACAGCAGAGTTCAGTCAGCACAGCATGAAGCGGGATTTAAGAACATGTCGTCATACAGTGGGTACAGTACTGCCTTTCTGCTTCCTTTAATTTTCAAGGTAGCTCAGTTCCTAAATTATTATAATATAAAACATGACCCCTGCGAAGGACTGTCAGAAACCCTCTTCAGCTTTGCTAAAACTGATTGTGCACAGAAACTTCTTTAGATTTTAGCCTTAAAACATAGAATACTTTCATATGTTGCTCTTTATTAAAAACAAAATAAGTTTCATTACACTATATTTAAAGAACACAAATTCTTTTAAAACTTTTAATATAACCTTTGACATGAAAAACCTCTTTAATAAAACTGCTTCAAATGCCTTTTTACTTTATACCATAATTCCCCCTCTAATATAGTTTACTGCTGTGAAAACATCAAAAAATTCTTGGCAAAATGTGCATTTTTCAATTTACGTTAAACTCATCATGAGAATCTTATGTTGCGTTCAGACATGATGCACTGCGAATTTTTGCGTCACGTTACTTGCACAAGTATGAACGTTAGAATATTTGGTGTTGACTCGCTTCATTCATTCATTCATTTCCGTAACCGCTTATCCTCTTGAGGGTCGCGGGGGGCTGGAGCCTATCCCAGCTGACACTGGGCGAGAGGCAGGGTACACCCTGGACAGGTCGCCAGACTATCACAGGGCTGACACATAGAGACAGACAACCATTTACACGTACGGACAATTTAGAGTCACCAATTAACCTGCATGTCTTTGGACTGTGGGAGGAAGCCGGAGCACCCGGAGAAAACCCACACTGACACAGGGAGAACATGCAAACTCCGCACAGAAGGGCTCCCGTCTGGGTTTCAACCAGGACCCCTCTTGTTGTGAGGCAACAGTGCTAACCACTGCACGTGCCGCCCGACTGGCTTCATATGCACGTAAAAAAAAAATAAATAAATAAAAATCGCTGAATCAATTAATTAACTTCTGCTGGTATGTCATTATGTTAGAGCTACCTATGTAGCAACTGTGTATGGGCTCAAAACGGACACCTTATCTGGGGCTCACTTAGGTAAACCCACCCTTATGATTAACTGGCATGGGGCCATTATGGAACCAGTGGACAATCCCGTATAGGACCGGTTTTTCCGCCCATTTACTACCCACATGGGCTCTACAAACAAAATTTGTGACCTTCTTTTTGCCGGTGCAAAACTGATCTGACACAACAACAAAAAAAAACATCGGCCACTGACGTCTTACTGTCCATACTGCAACGAGCTAGCTTAGCATAGCTGCCTCCCAGTGTGTCTCTTACTGGAGTAGAATGTTTTGGTTTGGGGGTGGGAGGGAACTTTTTTTTAGTAAACTTTTACCTCTAACAGTAATCTCTGTAAACAGATTTCACCCCCCCCCCCCACAATTGCAAGGGAAGAGAAGGTGTACAAACTTAACTATTGCGACCGGCCTTACAATGTGTAAGCAGAATCTTGGCAATGGGACAAGATGTTGGTATTGGAAGTGTTCTGGTTTTCATTTGTGGTCCGTTTGTTGTCAGTAGTATTAACCAATTACATTAGAGCAGCAGGTTAACGGTCTGTTTGGAGGGGCGGAACGCATTGGCCAAAATGCAATCTTGGAATGCAACCTTAGCTTTATGTTAGCTTTTGTTGAATTTATACACAGATATCTGTTTGTAGAGATTAGCTGAAGTGACCAGCACACAGTGTATCTGATTGCGACACCAGATCTCCCAAAATTTTGCCCCCAGAGGCTTATCATCCTCGTCAGACCAATAGCTGTTTGAATCAAAGATTGCTAACGGTGTTTCTGCACTGGGGAGTAGCCACTAGATCTTCTTCCACCACTGCTTTTTAGCTCTGTCCTGCCTCAAGCAGAAAAACAATTTACAACAAAACACAGAACGGTGACAACCTTTTACTACTCCCTACTTATCAACTAAGACTCAGGGGCTTTGCTCAAGGACACCTCAGTGTAACTGCTCCCCTGACGAGGCTTGTGACTGAGCTCCCGAAAGCCACATGGCTGAACTACTGTCAGGATCTCAGGGAGTGTCAGAGACAGTCTGCCGTGTGAGCCGAAGTCTAGAGCGATCCACCAGCTCCAGAAGTCAGTAAATCAGCCAGATGCTGATGTTTGTGGCCGACCAGCAGACGAGCCATCACGAAGTACTAAACGCTGACAGCACACACATATACATGTACAGGACGATGGATACGTGTGGACAGACAGAATGACAATGCCTCTCTTTACCTTGCACTGTTTTTCCATGAGTGAGGTAAGAAGACTGAGGGGAAACATAGAGATGCCAACAATAATATCAAGTAGTTACAACATGAAAAAAGAAAGTCTGGTTCTCTAATGACTGAATTTCTGACTCACTTCACGCAGAATAAACACAAAGACAGAGAAAATAAAAAACGGAAAGTATCTCATCCATGTTTCCACTGTTTTCTTTCCCGCTCCGAGCCTCAGATTTACACACAACTAAACACTCTCAGGGTTAAGAAGTGGGAATCCTGTGGTTTTCCTGTCGTAATTTAAATAAAGGTCGTCCCAGGACAGCGATGATACGTTTACACACAGAGGAGTGTGTGCAGAAATCACACACACACCTCTACAAACATGCAAATGAAGGTTTAACTGCATCCACAAACACATGCGTGCACACGCTGAAACCACACAGATGTTATCCGTCCTTTCCGGAGTCTGGAATGATTAGTGTCTCTTCAGCTACTGATTAACACGCTTCTCGACCACATCCCCAACTCTGCACTTTGGTAACTCCGCTCTCATTTTTACAGTAGCAATAACCATGATTTTTACAGACCCAATGCACCAAACGATCATAATAAATCTACAGGGGGAAAACAGGGGTGCTGGGATTCATGACTTTTTTCCAGACTCTTTTTGAACAACACCTTTAAGAGTGTGTACATGAGTATTAGTGGTGAAATTTGCTTAAGTATCAAAAGTAGCAGCACTGATAGTGTTAGGTGGAAAGATCAGGTGAAAAAGGAAATCAAGAAAAGTAGTTAGCTGAAAAAAATGGAGGCCGAGAGGAAGGAGGAGGCTCGAAAGGAGGCCGGAATTTAATAAAGACAGTATTTTTATCTTATAAGCTTAAAAGATAAGGCTGGCGTCATTCTATGTTTCTGAATATGCTCAGCCCCGGGCCCACTGCTTCCTACTGAAAACATAGATCTTTATAAATACCAATCATGAACATGGAGGTTTCTCTTTTTAGAAAACATTTCTAAAGCTGGAGGAACCTGAGCATTTAGTCTTGCCATCACATAGTTTGTCAAAGACTATAAAATGTCCCGTCACAATAACCAAGAATAACCAGATGTTGCTACATCTAAAATACAATATTGACCGACACCTTATTCAGATTTTTTTTTTTTTAATTCTCAAGTCTTCATATCAGCCTCAACAAACCCTCACAACAGACAAACTACACTAGAGAAGTCTCTAGCCCTGAATGTTTTCTCAAAAGTCCTGAATCTATGCTATTCCATAAAGAAATCTATTATAATTGAGTGAATGTCCTTTTGTTTAGAATATCATAGAGTACATTTACTTGGGATACTTGGGGAGCATTGATTTGCAATTACAGCAGGTATTATCAGTCCCTCCAGAAAATCGCAGACTTGCGATCCCAATAATTAATGCAAATTCAACAAAAGTTTTAATATTTATCAACATTTGCGGGGGCTTGCAATTTTCCAAAAGTCCTGCAGTTTTTCTGTATTTTCCAGATGACCAAATGAAGTTGATTTGAAATGTCATCAAATGCGTCATCAAATCGCGCCAATGGCATTGCAGTATGGAGGAACGCTCTGTATTGACATAAGAATTTGCACTTTGTTTAAATGCATACAGTATGTGTTGAATTGATTCAGCTGTTGTGTTTACAGAAGATGTAGCTTACATGTTGTTTAACAGTCACATTGTCTGGTTTGAAAGCTACAATATTCACTCAGGATTTTTTAAAACATTATTGAAGTCCATGTTTTGAAACTAATTCAATAAAAAGAAAGAAGAGAACTGGAACATTTGCAGCTGTTTTTATAATATTCAGTATGATTATTATAGCAAGAGATTACATGACTTATTTTTTTGGAGGCAGTATTTACGAAAAAAAAAAAATCTCCTAACTTGCAATTTTTGTCATTTGCCGCAATTTCTCACAAAAAAAATTACATAAAATGCCACAATTTTTATCGCAATTTTTTGACAAAATTGGCTGCAAATTCAAGGGTTTTGGGCCAAAACTTCAAGTGTTTTTTTGCCGCAAGATCTTCGAGGGACTGTATTATAATAAACATTACAAATGTAGCAGATTTGTCAGTTTACCATTCATTCTGTGAACTCAAGCATAGTGTTATAAAAATAGGTTGAAAGATTAGTGATGCTGTAAATGCCAAAGTCCTACCTTGCCTATGTTATGTAACTAAAAAATAGTACGATCAGACAGGTTTTGTAAGTAAAATTTGTCATCTTCAACATTTGGTTCTTTATGGTTTCAGAATGAAAAAGATAGTTGGAGAACAAGTAGTTGCAAAATAGGAGGTAGGCTCTACAGGATTATTTATTTCCTTGGTAACTATCATGTCTCTCCTAAACCAGTGCTTCCCAACTAGTGGGTTGCGGTCCAAAAGTGGTTCGGGGTTCCATTCTGAATGGACCGCAAGTGACTCACAAACGTGTCAAGTTTGTAAAAAGCATGCTTTAATGTGACGTGCAATGAATTTCTGACACAGAGCTTTTATTTTGAAGTGCTGTTCCCTGCTGTAGAGTGAGAAACCAACAAACAGCTACTTGACAGAGACAGCAAACTAGCTTGACATGGCCAAATGCAAGTGTGATGCTAAATATAATAAACCTTGAACTAATGACGAGGAAGAAATTTGGACCCCTTGGCTGCACCAGTTGGCAACCACTGTGCTAAAACGATTATTAGGCATTCTATTATGTCACATGGCTTGAACATAATCCCTATAGCTGCCACTATAGCTCCGCCCCTGCAAATAACCAAGTTGTATTACATGCTTTTTTTTTAATGCCATATACAGTATACCCTTTAAAGGTAACATACATAAGGGACACATGGAGAAACACTGTCTACGTTTTTCTGTCTCCAAACCATCTGATCATTTCTGTTTCATTGCATAAGAAGAAAACTCCTCATGCACTATATGACACAACTAACACCAAAGTTATGAGCAGTATTTTACTGGACGCTTCCATTCAGAGTAAAGTACAGTACAGGCCAAAAGTTTGGACACACCTTCTCATTCAATGCGTTTTCTTTATTTTCATGACTATTTACATTGTAGATTCTCACTAAAGGCATCAAAACTATGAATGAACACGTGGAGTTATGTACTTAACAAAAAAAGGTGAAATACCTGAAAACATGTTTTATATTCTAGTTTCTTCAAAATAGCCACCCTTTGCTCTGATTACTGCTTTGCACACTCTTGGCATTCTCTCCATGAGCTTCAAGAGGTAGTCACCTGAAATGGTTTTCCAACACTCTTGAAGGAGTTCCCAGAGGTGTTTAGCACTTGTTGGCCCCTTTGCCTTCACTCTGCGGTCCAGCTCACCCCAAACTCAATCTTGATTGGGTTCAGGTCCGGTGACTGTGGAGGCCAGGTCATCTGCCGCAGCACTCTATCACTCTCCTTCTTGGTCAAATAGCCCTTACACAGCCTGGAGGTGTGTTTGGGGTCATTGTCCTGTTGAAAAATAAATGATCGTCCAACTAAACGCAAACCGGATGGGATGGCATGTCGCTGCAGGATGCTGTGGTAGCCATGCTGGTTCAGTGTGCCTTCAATTTTGAATAAATCCCCAACAGTGTCACCAGCAAAACACCCCCACACCATCACACCTCCTCCTCCATGCTTCACAGTGGGAACCAGGCATGTGGAATCCATCCGTTCACCTTTTCTGCGTCTCACAAAGACACGGCGGTTGGAATCAAATATCTCAAATTTGGACTCATCAGACCAAAGCACAGATTTCCACTGGTCTAATGTCCATTCCTTGTGCTTCTTGGCCCAAACAAATCTCTTCTGCTTGTTGCCTCTCCTTAGCAGTGGTTTCCTAGCAGCTATTTGACCATGAAGGCCTGATTCGCGCAGTCTCCTCTTAACAGTTGTTCTAGAGATGGGTCTGCTGCTAGAACTCTGTGTGGCATTCATCTGGTCTCTGATCTGAGCTGCTGTTAACGTGCAATTTCTGAGGCTGGTGACTCGGATGAACTTATCCTCAGACGCAGAGGTGACTCTTGGTCTTCCTTTCCTGGGTCGGTCCTCATGTGTGCCAGTTTCGTTGTAGCGCTTGATGGTTTTTGCGACTCCACTTGGGGACACATTTAAAGTTTTTGCAATTTTCCGGACTGACTGACCTTCATTTCTTAAAGTAATGATGGCCACTCATTTTTCTTTAGTTAGCTGATTGGTTCTTGCCATAATATGAATTTTAACAGTTGTCCAATAGGGCTGTCGGCTGTGTATTAACCTGACTTCTGCACAACACAACTGATGGTCCCAACCCCATTGATAAAGCAAGAAATTCCACTAATTAACCCTGATAAGGCACACCTGTGAAGTGAAAACCATTTCAGGTGACTACCTCTTGAAGCTCATGGAGAGAATGCCAAGAGTGTGCAAAGCAATAATCAGAGCAAAGGGTGGCTATTTTGAAGAAACTAGAATATAAAACATGTTTTCAGTTATTTCACCTTTTTTTGTTAAGTACATAACTCCACATGTGTTCATTCATAGTTTTGATGCCTTTAGTGAGAATCTACAATGTAAATAGTCATGAAAATAAAGAAAATGCATTGAATGAGAAGGTGTGTCCAAACTTTTGGCCTGTACTGTACATCAACAGTCACTGGTACTTCAGTACTCCCAGTAATTCAGAACTCATTTCTGTAGCTGAACCTGCAGCTGGAAGTACCCACTGTACTCTGGTTATATAACTGTGAGTGAGCACGACTGATGGGAGATTACACACTGTTTATGAGGACACCCTGAAGGCACTGGCACTCGCTCCCAAACCACTGCAGCCACACACACACACACACACGCACAGACGACTGCATACACCAGATGCACAGAAACCTTGGGGGTATCTCCAGAGTGCAGAGTGGAGAGAGTGGATTGATGTTAAAGGTTAAAATAAAAGTACTATTTCTGTGTCTGTCAGCAGAGTGAAATTACAGAAAAGCTGGTGGAGATTTTATAACATCATAACTGGAAATCAAAGCCACAAATGTGAGCGTGAGTCAGTTTAAGTATGAATCGCCATCAGGTTCTTTTCGGATGGTATTAAAAGTTATATCGTATCTCTCTCACACACACACACACGCACACTTGCTGTCACTATTCATTTATAGCCCTTTTCATGAGAAGCTATGACGCTGATTGATTGCAGCATACTGTAAATTCAACCATAACTTAACTGAAATTCATCACAAAGTCAAAATTTTTGTTGTTTTTTTTTCCTCTGTGTATATTGTGGTTGAAATAGGTGTTTGCATCTGAACTTGAGGTGTAGATAGCAATCATTTTAGCCAGGATATATTTTTTAAAAATGATTCAAATATTTAGAAAGAAAAGCAGCAGATCTTCACATTTGGGATTCTGGAGCCATGATTTATTTATTTTTGACATAGCTAACTTAAATGACTGTCCAAATAGTTGCCGTACATTTCCTTTTCTTTCTTTTCTTTATTTTTTTGTATTTTGAAGTGGGGGAAACCAGAACACCACACAGCAATGAGGAGAACATGCAAACTCCTGTGAGGTGACAATGCTGTGCCGTCCCTGATGTGACAAGTAGAAATTATGAACACATATTATAACAAGGGTGAAATGGACAACAAGGATGCAGAGAAAACTAGAGCCTACGCTGAACTTATAGACATTTTGGACGACAAAAGTCTTCCCCTGATTATGAGAGAAGCAGATGATGACAGGAGAAAAGCACTGAAAACACTGAGGGAGCATTACGTGGGTAAAGGTGATGATAAGATAACTTTTGATGGTTTCAAAGAAACTTCGCACCAGTTCCACTGACTGACTAATCAGAGATGATCGGATCGATGGGTTAGATTAGAGGAGCAGTTGCTACAGACGCAAGTAAAAGCAAACTCTCAGACCCAGCACTGGCTGCAGGGTGCATGGTTTCCATGTGAACACAGCTGGTTTCATCTAACGTAGGATGGAAAAACTATGGACAACAGTAAAATGAGAGCGCTGTTCTAAGAAATAGACCACTCTACTGTATATCTAAACTAAGCACAAAAAGTAAGGAAATTGGTGTTTGGTAGATTTCTTTGTTGTAACAATGCTTCTTGCCAATAAATCTTATACTGTTGGAAAGCCTGTTTATTTCCCTTTTAAATGGTGCCATATTTGTAAGGAACATGCATTTGTGGGATGAGCAGCAGAGCTGAGTATGTGGGTTGCGCCCATGAAAAACTTGCCAAATCTTCTCTGCCAATGCCAAACAGCTTTTTTTTTTTTTTTTTTTGCTGTTGACTCTTGTTTGGTGTTTTTTGGTGGGCTGGATGATTGAAGTCTGAAGAAACAGGACATATTGGCAATTTAACAATTTATTAATTTAACAAACAGGAGCCTCAGTAGCATGTGGAAGAACCATACACAGCCACAACAGCCTGGCACCTTCTCTTCATGCTGGTCACCAGTCTGGCCACACACTGCTGTGGGATGGCATCCCATTCTTCAACCAGCATTTGTTGCACATCAGCCAACATGGCTGTGTTGGTCACACTGGCACAAACAGCACGCCCATCCATGCTCACAGGTGCTGACAATCAGGTGCCAATCAGACACCTGATTGTCAGCACCTGGGGGTACCAGAAGCTCAAAACAAGAGTCAATAGCAACAGCAAAAAAAAAAGCTGTTTGGCAAATTTTTCATGGGCGCAACCCACATACTCAGCTCTGCTGCTCATACCACAAACGCATGTTCCTTACAAATGTGGCACCATTTAAAAGGGAAATAAACAGGCTTTCCAACAGTATAAGATTTATTGGCAAGCAGCATTGTTACAACAAAGAAATAATCTACCAAACACAAACTTCCTTACTTTAGTGCATAGTTTATATGAAACATCAAACAGTTAAGTTTCACTGTCAGTACAACTGGCGCTCTGCTGCTCTGCCTGTACCCAGAGTATGTTTTGCACTCCAAGAGTGTGGTAATCCTCCAACAGTACTCCTAATGAACGGCCCAATTCCAAAAACAAAATCAACATGTGACCACAAATTTGGATGTGATGGCCACAAATAAATGAATGTGTGGGGAAACCCTGGACTACACAGCCAGTATGGACAGAGGGAATCTTTACAGCCACCAGTATCTCTCAACATACACGCTGACTTTAGAGTGTGGTATCAAGACAGACTTGATACAAAGCTGTCCTTTTAAGTGCGTGGGGAGATGAGACAGCGCATGACTTGCAACCTCCATCTGAAATTATCCTCACAATTGATTTATTTTGCAGCATGAAGAAGAGCCAGACACCCGAATGGCTCTCCTGCCTGTGGTCACTGTCAATGCTACTAGTGTGGTCCACTTCAGCCCTGGGATAATTTCTCCTGCAGTAGGATGTTGGGAGATAAAACTGTTGAGAGTGACTCTAGTGGTTGACTGATGCCTTGCACTGTTGTTTGGTTGAGAACATGCAAACTCCGCACAGAAGGGCTCCCCCCACCCTCGGCTAGAACCAGGAACCCTCTTGCTGTGAGCCGACAGTGCTAACCACAACATCACCATGCCGCCCGACCAGTGAGACCATTGCATAATATCCTATAAATAACAAACACCTCAATTTTTTTCCCCTCTTTTTTTGTTCAAAGAAGTACATTTTATAAAACGCTAATCCATTTACAAAACAAATGACAAATAGTCTTTGGTGCCTCCAGAAGACTTAATGCAATTTCAACAATATCTCAGTTTTTTCACAGACTCCTGTGTAGTAATCCTGACATCACCACACCAAACTGAAGTGAAAGAAGAGAACTGCTTTATGGTCGGGCTGAAAAAGCCCCTGAAGCAGCATTTTACATTAAGAAACCTACTCATTGTATTACTTGCTCCTGAAACCTGGCACCTCTTTGTCTTCACAAATGGATCAGTATTATGTGTGCAAGGTCAGGTTTGCTTAGAAAATACTGAAGTGTGTTAATGATGGCAAAACAATGAAATCACGCCCACTCAATCTGAAAAAAATGACTTGTTGAAGGGAATATATGAAGTGTTTTTCATATTGTTGTCTCATCGCACCTGAAAATCTGCTGTGTTTGTAATGCTTGTTTGAAAGTTTTTATTATTTAAGAAATTAAATTAAACGCTGAATTGTAACAATGGACAGATTTTTAATGATTTCTTACTTAAATGGGACACCTTGTAAATTTAAGTTGATCAATAGTAATTCCGCTGAGTAGGTTTCCATTATTGTTTGAGTTTTGCTCAATTAATTCTTGTCAGTAGATTTCCCCATGGCTTTAAGTTGCACAAAATATAATTTATTGAGTTATGGATTAATCTGTGGAATTTAATTTTAACAAAAACAATTTAATTAACTGAATTTAGTAAGCATAAATTAAAAATATTACATAAATATTATATTTAAATTTGAAAAAATAACACAAATGAAGTAAACTGAAGATGAATTCAATCAGTTAAATGAAACATTGTGAGCATTATGAACTTATATGGGTTTACAAAAGCAGGGTGGAAGTTTACCCAGAAAACCTATCAGTTTGAAATAAATTGGAACTTTCCCACATTTTAGGAGAAAAATGCTCCTGTCAGACAGCCCTTACAATTCACTAGATGCAATATGGGAGTTTCAGATTGCATTAATACATAACATTTCACATTTCACCATTATCCATTTCATTTTTACTATTGCAGCTCAACATAAAACCCAAAATTCATCATAAAAAACTTGTACAAACTGAGTCCTACCTTAGCAAGACTGACTTTCATTTTGGCATGTTGGATTTAAGTCTCTTTCTAGGCCTCCCTCACTGTGATGTGGTAGAAACTACAAATAAACAGTACATCTGTTTCGCGTGTATTTCTCTATCTGAGTCAGCAGGAAACCCGAGACAGACTGCAGGTGACACCTGAGAGGAACAGGTGGTGGGATCTGACCCTAAACCCACAGACACATGTGTGAAGACGTTAATACGGTCTGTTTCTCTGTTTCTAACAACTCTGCCCACCCTATGCCTTCAACCTAATCTTCCCTCTGTCCCTCTGTCTCATTACATGTGGTGTTCATTATCAAGCAAATCATCCAAGATGTTGGGCAATATCCTCACCAGCAGACCAGCAGTACCAGCAGAAAAAATCATTGCACACACATTTCCCACACACACACACACACACACTAATGATTTCTCAACATACTTCTGTGAGTACAAGCAAAGTACAAGCTGCTCATGCATGTCTATTTTGGCAAATATGTCACAAAACACACAGACAGTCAGCCAGAAGCAGATTCAATGCTATCAGTCAGAAAGGAGTGAACCAACACTCCTCCCTGATGCATTTACACTTCAAAACACTACTTGTTGCTGCAGTTATATGCTCTAAAGAACAATTTATGGGGTTAGTGGATTACGGTTAAAATAAAGACGTTTTTTCAGCATGAAAAAATTATGTTTGTTGCATTAAAGTGTTTTAGTCGGTTAAAATCAAAAGCACTTTTGACATTTTTGAATAGGATGGATTAAAAATGAATAAATTGGAATACTTAAAAAAAGAATAATATGACCACTTAATATCCACACAACTTTTGGATAAATATTAAGTTGGTTCAACTTAATTATTTTGAGGTTAAAGCATATTATGTTAGTTGTACTAAACTACTACTTACAGTAGTAAACTACTCAAAAATTTGCATGCAAATTGTTATCTTGTGTTTTTAAGTTGAACCAGTGCATTTTTCTTTATAGTGTACTTTAAAATATTCCTTGTTGATGCATTTAGGGGTGCACTATTACAAGACTGACTACTTTAATAGCCCTCTTCTTACATTTTATACATAAAAATTTGAACTTCTTTGGTTTTATTTTGTTTATCATTTCCTGCTAGTTTCATTTATTTGATCCATTTTATCGTTTACATTTACATTTGTTTTACTGTCAAGATCACTGTAACTTTGTGCAATACAAATATATATTATTATTATCAAGTTTTGTGTTACAGGCTCTTAAAGTCACGCTAACTGTATGAAGTATAAGTAACAAACTATGTAATGTAACCACACACTGGAGTCCAACTTCAAGCATTTCTGTAAGGCAGAATAATATAATTTTCTCACTTAAACCTCAACAAGCAGAGCCGAAGAACAACAGGCACATTAACTAACAGGCAAATATACATATCGACAGAGAAAGTCTGCATGTGTATAACATTCTTACCAGGGTAACTTTGCTGTCCGGTGCAGGCATCAAACATCAAACATGGGGAGCAATCATCTCTGTCTTTTGCATTTGCACCTCTTTATGGCAGACAAGCAGGAAACGTGGTGAGATAACTGTCACATTAGCTTCCTCTCTTCTTATCTCTTTAATTTCAGTCAGGAGAGACGGTTTAGTGATGTAAGAGCTTGTGTTTGTGGCACAGACATCACATCTTGGTTGTGGTGGTGACAGAGGGGAAATGTTTGTCTGCAGGTGCAGCTCATTGTGATCAATGTGATGGTGATTGGCTACTGGGTGGGTAGGAGGCGGGAGTTGTAGCAATAGGCGTACCGGATTGGCTTGAGTGAAGCAGGAGAAAGGTGCCCTGTGGATTTTAAAGTGATTGGACAACTGAGAGAGGCAGGGATGTTTATGAATGGACAGAAGCCATGTGGGGCTTACTAATAAATAAACAGAGGAGAGCCAAAGGTAATTTCTGTGATTGAAGATCACAGAAGCCCAAAGTTTTGTTTTTTGGTTTGGATTTCTGGGCTGCGTTCAGACCCGTCAAAATGTAGCAATACGGTTATTTAAACAGAAATGGTGGTGCATTGTACACCCTGTTGTGTTACACAGGTGTGCTGCCTTTTAATACATCAGGGTTTAATTCTGATTAATCCAAAGGGACTTTATTAGTGCGAGAAAACGTACATGTATGTTGTTCACTGTTTTGAGATTGAACGTTCCCCTGGTTTTGCTCTTTACCTTGGAAACGGCATTTATTTAAAAAGATGAAGAAGATATACTTTATTAAATCCCGAGGGGAAAACACAGACGCACAAAGAGGACCTATATGTGCGTTAGTTGGAGGAACGTGAGGGGGCTTCCCATAAACAGATGCCCCAGGAAGTAGGGGCAGTAGTCTGGTGCCTTGCTCAAGTGCACCTCGGCAGTGCCCAGGAGGTGAACTGGCACCTCTCCTTCTGCCAGTCCACACTCCATATTTGTTCCAGATGGGCACTTGAACCATCTACCCTCCAGTTCCCAACCAAGAATGGGAATCTAGCATGATACTACAACACCAGGGGGCAAATACAAAACAAAAACAACAAAAACTCGTGTTAATTATTTCTTTAAACAAGGCCTTAATTGGTATTAAAATGTCTTGAATCAATCTTTAAAGGTATTAAACATGCTTTGACATGAAATATAGGACTTTATTCATCTTTTTTTCTGATGTTGCATTGTGAAATCTCAAAAAATAATTAGTAACATCTATTTTTCCCCCCAAAAAATATTACCAATTGTCTGCTAGCTAGCTGTCACTGTTTGCTGGATGACATGGGGAAGTGCAAATTCAAGGAAAATCAAGACTTCGCAGCACAGCTGAAATCAGTACAAGGCATTGTGCATGAGGCTCAGTGTATTTTATGTAAAAAGTTTTTCAAACTCAGCACAATAGGAATACAAGCAGTGGATTCCCACATGCAGAGTTAGAAACACAAATCACCAAAAAAAACTCTCCAACAAATGCCAGGTATTTCCCAGCTCTGTTTTACTCTCGTCTCTACCATGCAACAAAAAAGTTGTGTTTTATGTAACAATAAACATCTGGGCAAACTCTGCCCTTACCCTTTGTAATTGATGTTGGCTCATGTTTTTGTTTTTCTTCTGTTTTGTTATTGTAATATCAGTCTTGCGTTCCAAACTAAATGGTCTGAAAAAGTCTTAAGTTGAACCCTATAGCTCTTTTAGAGCTTTCAGTCACATCACATACTCCTCAGCAGCTGCTCAGTTGTCACGGAATTGTAGATGTTATTTTTTTTTAAATTTTTTCTTAAGCACTTTTTGAGGGTTTCCTCGTCCATGTTGACTAAAGCTTGAGGTTCATTCTGCACTTCATGGTTAAGGATTAAATTTGAAAACTGCAACTTGCTTCCTTCCAGAAACAATTTCCCCTTTGCTCCATAGAACTGACTATATTTCCTTGGTAGAAAGTAGTTCCCGTAAAAACTGCAATCAACAGCAGTTGAGTTTTTGAATGTCCTTATGTGTTGGATGCTTTATTTCAGATAGTCATTTTAATATTAACAGCCAGACACAAAGGAAATCATTAAGCAGCCATATCAGAACAAATGGATTATGTTGGAAATCTCGACAACAATGGACCCCCACCAACCTCCATCCATCCCACCTACTGACACACCTTTGTAAGGAACAGAAATAATGAGAATTGAAAGCAAATAAAAGCATGTTTTACCTTTAGAGTTTACTTGACATTTGATCACCTCACAACAGCAACAGCATGAAAACCTACACCAACAACTTAACAAGCCACTGCATCAGGTGCAGAGGTCAAAGCTGCAGCGTCCAGTACATAAATACAAGCAAGACTTACATACATGGACATTTTAATCTAATTTGTCCGCGTCATGGAGCCAAATAAAGTTCCAGACTCAAATCCACAAATCAAAAAGACAAGCAAGAAATATGATTGACCCGTACAAGCTGCACGTAACCGTGACAGAGGCGAGGGGGGGAGACAGATGGGGGTGACGGTAGAAGGATAGAAGAAGAGACATGTTCTGCTGAGAGCGAGACAAGCAATGACAGATGGGCAGATGCAGAAATAATAGTTTGAGAGAAAAGTGATGCAGCTGTCTGGTAATGTCTGAGAGGAAGGAAAAATACAGAGAGAGGGAGAGTCATTATTGAGCGGTGCTCCAGAGCAGACCCCTTACAAAACAGTGTCATGGTACAATAATGGTAATGGGTGGTATTTTCAGTTTTGCCACGGTACTAGCAGTAATACTGCCCATGGCACAAAAAGTGTGTTGCCATTGTACAATTTTACATGGCACTTAACTGGAGTACTGTCAGAACAGAGGGGTGGTATGGACGTCTGGTACAACACACAGCAACATCCATGAGCAAGTATACAGTAAAATACGTTATAATTTAAAATGAAAATATAAATTATGGCTGGGTAGTAGGCAAGTAAGTAAGTTTTTAAGCAAAAATAAATTAAAATTTCTCATTCCAGCCTCAGGCTTTGCAAAATTAAACTGCATATCTTAAGATTTGTTGCTGCTCAGATTAAACAAGACATTTGACGATATCACCAAAAGCCCCAGGAAACTGTGTGAATTTCTTACTGTTTTCAGATATGCTATAAATTAAATGATTAGTCAGGTGGTCAAGAAAATAATCAGCAGATTAACTAAGTAAAACAAGAAAAGTGCATTACAGTCAAGATGGCAGTGAAGATAACAAAAAATAGGGATTTATTTATCTCGTATCATGCTTAATTTTAGTGGATATTAATATATTGGGTTATGGAATTAAACTGCAGATTAAAAGGAGACCAAACTTTTCTATGGATGTCAGTTTTTGAGCCATGAAAAGGTCAAAACATGTCCTGCAAACACACAATAGTTTGTTGTTTTTAGCTGAGTTGATTTCCGGAAAACTCAGAGCCCCTACTGGCCGGTTATGAGGAGTAAGTCAGCAGACCATGACAGAACAAAACGGTCAATAAAACAGGTTTTTTAAACAATTGTGAATTATTGCGACCATGACGGATCCTTCAGCATACAGTCATAGATGCGCACACAAAATATTAGGTTGATTGGTCCAGTAGTATGGGAGATTAGCAAGCTTATGCCTGTGGGACATGATAGTCAGTTATTTTGCTTTTTTTTTTCTCCATCTAGCGATCAAAATCAAAATCAGCAATGAATTGTATTTGGCTCCAGTACACATGATAGAATTAAGTTTACTCAAGTTCATGTCAGCTAACAAGTCTTTATAAAAATTTGCAAGTGTTGCAAGTCTTTTAGGTCCCTGCATACTGACCATTAAAACGACATGACAGCTAAACAGCAGAAGTCTCAAGACAAGTTTATTCTTTAACAAGTCAGTTATACATCAAATCTCACATCAGTCAAAGACCAAGTCAAGTCAGGTAGTAAGTCTTGTAAAAGCCAGTCCAATCAAGTGGAGTCACAAGTATTAATAAGCAAATTTTAAGCTCGGTGCCCAGTAGTTAAATATACAAGGCCTGATTTGCACTGTGGTCTTTATTTTTAATCTTTTGTGTTTTTTAAAAGGTAAAAATTGAAATTAATTTTGGTTCCAGTAACTGAGGTAGCAGCAGCTAAAGACAAAACACGTTTCATGTCCTCATTCTTGTGGCTTAGGTGTCACAAGAATGAGTCCTCCACTTTAGACTCAAATCGCAAACCAAGTGCCCGTCTTTTACAATCATACAAATTCACTGCAGAAGAAGCAGAGACACAAAGTGCCAAAGTTTATGTTCTGTATTGAGGAGAGGGCACTGGTAAATCGGGGAAAGGAAGAAAAAGCAAAAACATAACTTTCCAAACAGCCCCTGTGTGGGAATACAGTAGTGCAGCCAAGCTTCATTAAAATGGGGATCTTCTAAATCTGCACACTGACTCACTGTTTTCATTTTTGAGGACAAACACTTTGGCAACCCTCAGTGTTACGGTTCTGGTCCATATTCAGTGTGAAAGAAAACACATCCCAATGTATAATGACACCCCCATTATACAACACTTAAACTCAGAGCTCAGGTTTCAGCCTGCGGAACAGAATGTAACTCGACTCTTCCTGCTGAAACACACAACCTACTTAATACATACACACATGTTAAAATGGAGCAGCCATGCTTTAAACAGTAGTCAGGTCATACAGTGTGCTGTATGTCACTGTAATGTTTCACTTTCTCTACACAGCTCAGATAGTTCACACATTTCTGTCGACCATCACCACCAGTGCATGAGGTGTTAACAACACTGATCCTTTTAAATGTCACTACTGAACTTTTACAGCTGAACACACTGTATAATGTCTTTACACTAAGACAGTAGACCAACAACAGACCATAGTTCTGTGTCTCTTTAGCCCCTTAGTTGCTGTTTTGGCCACTTTGGTGCAATGCAACAAGCTGTTAGTACAACACTGAAAAAATATCCCCTCATAAAGTTGATATAATGAACATGTTAGCAAATAGCTGCTTACGTACACTACAAGATGTCACATTTCTGGCTTCATGATGAATTTATAGAATTTTTTGTAGCTCTGTTTTTGGTCTCCACCACCCCCTAATTGAAAAATCTGTCTCTTCAGCTGCTAAATGCTCCACTATGTTCGCCAGCTAGTCGCTAACCATGTCTGCTTATTAGCTAAAAACACTTGTCTGCTATTAAGAGGCTGAGGTGTGGGTTCGTCATATAAGGGACACCTTTTCGTTACACATAGTCATTGATCTATTGTTAATATAAAAAAAAATGAGGCAGTTTAATTTTGGCATCATTGGGAAAAATCCCAAAATAACGTCTTTACCTTATCTTGGCTCTATTTTCAGGCTTTAGAAAATCTAGTCTGTAACACATTGGCCAATGACAGGTCATTTCAGAGAGAGGGAAATGCCATTGGCTGTTCTACAAATGTAGATGCCGGTGCATGTTCCTTTGGTGAAAGCCTGACTGAATGGCAGAGAGTCCTACAGAGAAAGTTGCTCTTCCAGCATTGGCAACAACAGCCTACACTGCAAAGAAACCCCAAAAAGAAAGACCAACCCAGTCTCACACTGAAGTTGTCGAAATCTGGTGCTTGGTCAATAACCTCTGGTGTCAGACACTGACAGAAAAAGCCGTCCTTTCATGTCAGCATAATTCATGGCCAGGTGCTTTTACTGTTTAACAGTGCCTGGTGACATCAGGAGGAAACGCAACAGGACAGCAATGAAAGTTAAGGCGGCGGAAGGCCGAGTAGGGCAGGTGGATGTATCCAACAACCATTGACTTCTGAGTCTTTGCTTCCTGTAAAATAATGAAGCCAAACCCTGTTCTTTTTTTCCTAAACCCAGCTACGTGCTTTTGTTGCCAAAACCCAACCACATGCGTGTGTTGGCTAAAGTGACTTGGCACGGCGTCCTAGAACATCAACAATCAACACACCCTTTGTACCTTGCACATCGTATCTCGATGTGGAAAGTCCCTGACCAAACATTAATACGCGATGAGGTCAACATGAGATTGGTTGGAAAGACGGACTTATCAAAAAGTGAGTCTGACAATAAGCGAACAAAGCATGTATCAACTTTGGCGATGTGTTTCAGAGATGGAGAGAAAATGGTGCTAATAGTTTAGCCTTGTGCTAACTACAGTCAACAACTCACAGCGGTAACTTCATGTTCATGTTTATGTTCAGAAACGTTAGCTACAGCCTCAAATCACACAGTGTTCTCCACTTTGGTCTCTGCTGCTACAGATAACCTCACCGAATGGAGAGCAGGCAGCAGTTTTGCATCTCCAGCAACCATAATCCATACTGCACAAGCCACAGCTCCAGGAGTTCGGACAACCCTGACTCCCCACCAGATCAGCAAACTTTCTGTTGCTGCCATTACACAGGTTAAACCCAGTGCTGCTGCTGGCCACCAGTTTACTGTGGCACCTGGCGCAGGAGGCTTTCCGCTAGTTGAATTTGAGCCACTACAGCAGCTGACTGAAGGTTTGCTCCTAAGCTACTGCCTGCTCTCCTCCCAGGGAAGCAGCCTTAAGCATCAGGGAGCGAGGAGAAGAGACTGTGAGGTGGTGAATAAACTGCGTGCTACTGTACAATGAAACAGGATTAATAAATAAATGTATTGGAGACAAGGGTTTACTGTATGAAGTGCGTGCGTGCATATGCCCGTGGAGGGGCTTTGGACAGGCCTACCCTAGCTTTTATGCAGCTTTAGAGTGATTTTGAATCTTACTTTGCATCGCTGTATTAAGTTTAGCCAGGAGCCATTAATAATGTTATCCTTCACTTAGTCAACACACATTACAGTGAGGTCTAACAGGCTACAGGATAAATGCAATGTTGATTATCAGCAATAATTTATCTTACTTAAAAACGACTCGGAGGAAAGGCTCATAGGAAGCAGAATAAAAACATCACGCAGAGCTTCAGTTGTAATTAGTACAGATTTAGACCATCAGTTTAGACTACCTGGAAAGCAATAATCAAGATAAATGGTCCGCACGAGTCGAGAGCTCCACCATCTAATGCAGGCGTCTAACACCATAGATAGTTTAATACAAAGATGTTTCTTATTAAAATGACATCATCAAATTGCTCAGACTTAATTACATATGAAGATTATGCTCCCTCACTGTAGCTTCAGATTGCCTTTCCATATTGGAGGCATAAAGATACCGACGAGGAAAAGGGGAAGAGTTACAAGGTTCAGGAAATTTACTCCAGGTTTCCATGCAACCACAAAACACTCAGCACTTCCTTCTTTCTTTGTATTTGTCAGGGAAGTAATCCTAATATTTTCCTCTTGGCTGCAATCACAATTTATTACCGTTTTAGCGAACCTAAAGGAACACAGCTGTTTTTTCTGTCTCGTGTATCAGAATCTAAAAACATATTTCCACGAGTTTGGTGGACAGATAGGCGGCAAGCCAAGGAACAACTGATTGGATTTCTGGACGTTTTTAACCACAACTATGAAACTGTCAAAGGTGGAGCCTTGATTTCACATCCCAAAGGGGGGGATTTAGAATAATTGCACGGCAAGTAAGATGTGATTTGACTTTTTAATTTTACAGGAATTATGTGTTTGGGTGAAACGGCAAAGTTGAGAAATTATTCCTAGGAATAATTCAGGATTATAAAGTCCAGCTGAGTTTAATGGCAGTGCAATAAAAACAGGGATGATAAAAGAAGTACAGGCCACATGTGACTGATAAACATGCTGAATCAGAGACCTTTACATCACAGGATTGCACTGCTTTTTAATCTAAGGAGTTATGTAATCTTAAATTTACACTTTCTAAAAGACTGAAGTGGATTTTAAAAAGTTTCCTCTTTGCTTTGACAGAAAATGGCTACCTGCTTTCACCACTAAACCCCATTTGTTTACAAAAATCAGCCTTAATCTTTTTCATTACACAGCATTATTTCAAAGCCTGTCAGCAAATTCCACATAAAATAGGAGAAACGGGGATGGCACCGTCGCACGGCAACAAAAAACACCAGACAAACACACATGTACGCACACACAGAGACGTTAACACACACAGAAGCAGACCCATTTGTTACCCACCACATAGTAGAAATGCATGTCTGGTCGCAGAGGTCGGTCTTCTACGTGCACAGCTGGAGGTGGAAGAGGGGATGGTGTCGGTCCATTCAGCAGGCGCATCAGTCAGGAGTGTGTGTGTGTGTGTGTGTGTGTGTGGCCCTCAAAGGTATTCCAAATAATCAGGATGTTTAAAAAAGCCTTCCTCTTATCTCAGTCTTTCTCCTTCTTCTGCTGTCTTCTGTCTTTTCTATATTGCCTCTGTCTTAACTCCTTCTTCTTCTCTCCTGCACTTGCTGTTACTCCTCCCCTCCTCCTCCTCCTCCCTACATGACTTCAGCCCCTCATCCCTCCCTTCTTTTTCTGTTATGGTTCCACTTCCTCTCTTTTTTCCCCTTCCAGTTGCAATTTCATCTCCCGTTTTGTCCCCCTCCCCTTTGTTCACCCCTCCTTAGCTTTGTAAAAAAAAGTTTTCCTTTTCCCCTCTTCCTCTGTGATGTTTTTGTTTTCTTCTCCTCTTTGTCTTTTAAAATTTGAGAAACATCTTTTAATTAGCGACACAGCAGCAAGGGTTAATTTCCCCTCTCACTCTTTCTGTCTCTGTGTTGATTGCAGATTGCTGTCAGTACTTCCTGTGCTAGCTGCGGCGACCACTGTGTGTGTGTGTGTGTGTGTGTGTGTGTGTGTGTGTGTATGTGCATTTATGTGGGTGTGTGTGTGTGTGAGTCATAGATAACATGGCATGCTCTCCACTGTCAGAAACAGGAAGAGTGGAGCTTGGTAGTTTGGCCCTGATGAGAGGACCTTCCCCCGTGTGTGTGTGTGTGTGTGTGTGTGTGTGTGTGTGTGTGTGTGTGTGTGTGTGTGTGTGTGTGTGTGTGTGTGTGTAAGCTGGTTCAGCAGAGTGATTACTGTAACAGCTTCAAAATAAAATGCCTGAGTTTAATCACATCTCCTTCTCTCTGCACCGTCTCATGTGTACACACACACACACACACACACTGACCACCTTTAAAGTGCTCACAGTTCATGACCCTTACTAATATCTATATGTAAACAGATTTAAAGCTGTCTATGCCACATTATCTGTATTAGATACCCATTAAATACATCAGTGCTATGGGTCAGCTTATATTTCCATTTAATTTCAACATTATATTTGATGCTTTGTGTTCAAAACTCATTAGAAAATTGTTTATGGTCTAAAGAGAAAATGTTAAATGTAGTTAAATAAACATTCTTTTAAATTAACATTTGTCCTTACTGACTCCAAGACACCTCAGCATCAACACCACATCTACATGTGACTCTCTGTTAGCCAAAAACAATCTTTAAAGAGCAACTTAACGGCACCTGAAAATCTTGTTTCTGCTGACCTCCAGTGGTTTAACTTGTGATGTTTAACAGTGACGTTGAAGTGTACTTCACGGTCTGTCAGAACACTGTGACTCACTGTTTGGTGTGGTTCCAGCTGCAAGAGAGCAAACTTCAGATTCAGTAGTTATCAGTCTTTTTTTCAGTAATGTACCCCTTTGAAATACTTTTTCTAGCCAAGTACCCCCAGACCAAAACTTTTTTGGTAGAAAAAAAAAGCCTATATAAAGATGTACAAATTAATAAATAAATAAGATGAGGTAAATCATATCATCACGCATTCTTTCTGATTCTGAGGGTATTTTGTTAGCTCTGTTTTCACTTTCTTTTTCACTTCTGTCTTTGTGTTTTCAGCTGCATTGCTGCAACACTGTCACCACATATCCATTTTCTTAATTTTCATCTGCCATTCAACATTGAAACTAGCCTCCCGGTCACAGGGAACAAACGTAAACCTGATGATTGCATTTGTTGCAGCAGTTGATAGTTTACAGCAGTTTAGGATGTCAGTGAAAATAGTAATATCTGAACAATGGGGTTTATCATATTATATTTACATTCTTTATTGCTATTATAATACTGTAGTATAATTGTTTTTAAAGTGGAATTGTAAAAAAAAATTCTCACATGCCCCCTGCAGTACTCCAAAGTACCCCTAGGTGTGCCCCTATTTGAGAAACACTGTTTTAATAGAGTGGACACTTTCAACCCGAGATGGTGGTAAAACTCTGCTTTTCAGCCTTAAATGAAGTCACTCTTTATATGTATCTTATATAATGATATACACTCACAGGCCACTTTATTAGGTACACCTGTCCAACTTCCTGTTAACACAAATAGCTAACAGCCAATCATGTGGCAGCAACTTAATGCATTTAGGCATGTAGACGTGATAAAGACGACCTGCTGAAGTTCAAACTGAGCATCAGAATGGAGAGGAAAGGTGATTTAAGTGACTTTGAACGCAGCATGGTTGTTGGAGCCAGACGGGCTGGTCTGAGTATTTACTGGAATTTTCACACACAGCCATCTCTAGGGTTTACAGAGGATGATCCGAAAAAGAGAAAATATCCAGTGACCTTGTTGATGCCAGAGGTCAGAGGAGAATGGTCAGACTGGTTCAAGATGATAGAAAGGCAACAGTAACTCAAATAACCACTGGTCACAACCAAGGTCTGCAGAAGACCATCTCTGAAGCAACAACACGTCCAACCTTGAAGCAGATGGGCTACAGCAGCAGAAGACCACACCAGGTGCCACTCCTGTCAGCTAACAACAGGAAACTGAGGCTACAGTTCACACAGGCTCACCAAAACTGGACAATAGAAGATTGGAAAAACGTTGCCTGGTCTGATGAGTCTGGATTTCTGCTGCAACATTCAGATGGTAGGGTCAGAATTTGGTGTAAACAACATGAAAGCATGGATCTATCCTGCCTTGTATCAACGGTTCAGGCTGGTGTTGGTCGTGTAATGGTGTGGGGGATATTTTCTTGGCACACTTTGGGCCCCTTAGTACCAACTGAGCATGGTTTAAACACCACAGCCTACCTGAGTATTGTTGCTGACCGTGTCCATCCCTTTATGACCACAGTGTACACATCTTCTGATGGCTACTTCCAGCAGGATAACGCACCATGTCACAAAGCTCAAATCATCTCAAACTGGTTTCTTGAACATGACAATGAGTTCACTGTACTCCAATGGCCTCCACAGTCACCAGATCTCAGTCCAATAGAGCACCTTTGGGATGTGGTGGAACTGGAGATTCTCATCATGGATGTGCAGCTGACAAATCTGCAGCAACTGTGTGATGTTATCATGTCAATATGGACCAAAATCTCTGAGGAATGTTTCCAGCACCTTGTTGAATCTATGCCATGAAGAAGTAAGGAAGTTCTCTCAGTTAACTGATAATAAGTCTTACTTCATGCACCTGCACACTGTCAGCTGGAACTTGAAACTGAGCATTCTGGCACTTGTTCTCAGTGGTACTTCTCCTGGATGGTTTGCATGTTGCTTTGGACAAAAATATCTGAAAAATAAATTAATGTAAATAACATGAAATAATCAGTCCCACAGTGGAGAAATTTGCATGTGAAATGAAATATGGATTCACTTTGTAAAGAGGAATTTTGGAACAAAAATAACTGCTTTCCAATATAGTTTTTTCCCAGGTTGCTGTGTTACTGTGGAAGGTGAGCCTTTCAGAATTTTATCATGTAATTTTAGTAACAGAACGTCTTATACTGACAAAGAAATTCAGCTGTACTCCATGTCATATGCCCCTTTATGAATGATCTCTTTCTTCTTCACCACCTTTTAATTACTTCAAGAATCTAAGTAAATGTCATCAACTAGATCAGAGCTAGTTTCACCTGATTAGCTTTGCTTTCTATGATTTAATGTGTAATTTGTTTAACTTTCACCAAGGTTGCACTGACAATAAATAGACACTAGGTGGCTCTAGAGCCCAATAAGAAACAGCGATACAACTGTGCGTGTGTGTTTGAGTGTGTGTGAACAGGAAGGATGCAATTAACTGAGCGGATGTCGTTATAGAGCTGGAACATGAAACACTTTGCAGAAGCAGACTTGATAGCTCACCTGAATCCACACACACACACACACAAACACACACTCTTGGATTTAAAGACACACCACTATACTTGTAAGGACACTGCCCCTAACCATAACCTAAATATAATTCTTACTTTATCCCTACAACCAGGTCCAACCACCCTTTGAAGTGAGAATCAGACATGTCCTCACAAAGTGTAATACTGTAATTGGTCCACACAAAGATAGCAGTTCCAGCACACACACACACACACACACACACACACACAAAGTGAGACAGCCTTGAGAAGCCCGGGACAGGTAATTATGTAAGTTTGTTTCTGCAGTGAACGCTGACTCTGCTGCCTCTTGGACGTGAGTGCAGCTAATTATGAAAACAACCGTCTTCCCCCGGAGCTCCGACAGCATTCACATACTTAATGGAGACACGGATACAACTGAGGACTCTCCGCAGGCTGCGAACCTGCATGCAAACTGATGCTTCTAAAATAAAAAAAAAAAATGTAGAAAGTAACAAGTGCAGCAGTGATCTGTATTTAAAGGATATTAAAGGGAAGTTCCACCTCACACAGCTGTTTAATATTATCAATCTTTGTTTTTCAGCATATTCAAGGAGTTATTTTGGGATGATTAAGTGTTAACCCTTAAATGCCCCAAACTTGATAGTGACCTGGCACTTGGAGTATATACAGTAATGCAGATTAAGCCATGTATTAAAAGTCATGTATTTGCACTCAGCATACAGCAGATTAAGAATTTAACACTCTCGCATACCTCACGTCTCTACACTGTGTGGCCAAAAGTATGCAGACACCCCGGCCAAATTTTTCAAGGGCTCATTTATTTGGCCTGGACCCCTTAAGCCGAGTTCAGACCAAAGATTCGTGATGAGACAAACCCATTTTAGAAGGTTGCAGAGAAAAGTTGCTGATGGTGTCACCTGCAACTCAGCCGGTCAAATCGCCGGTGGCTGGTTTTAGAATGTGAGGCTGGGCACCTGTTCGAACAGCCGAGTCTGCTGGTGGGTCGGTGCTGCTATTTGCCGTATCTACTTATGCCCCCGCACACACACATTCTCACTGACTGATTAGTTGGCGCTGGTTATTAATATCATTGTGGTGTCTTTATGATGAATACAGTCTATCTGATGCTTGTTCTGTTTCTGTTATTCACTCTTATATTACTACTACAAATGCAACTGTAGCCAGTGTCTCACTGTAACTATCCTCATTCATATTTCAAGAAGTTACAGATTATATTCAGCCACAAAATAAGCCTGAAAAGCTGGAAATCAGAACGAAAGTACAGAGAGTTGTTGCATAGAGATGATACACCATCTCATCTGGTTGCATTGGTGTGAATGTTGCAGAAGGACATGTTATAAGCCGTTGCCTGTTTCAATTAGTCTCATTGCAAATCTTTGGTCTGAATTGGGCTTTAGTTACAAGAGTGAGGTTTTTTGCACTGTACACATAATCATATGTTAACAACAACACATGCAAAAGACTTGTATGCATCTCCTTAGGGTTGCAAATTAATATAGCCATAAGTGACCTTGTAAATTCTATTGTACTTAAGCTAAGAAGAACAGATATTGCTATGACCCGACACCTCCTGTCTCCTGTCTCCAATCATGAGAAAAAATGTGTATATTTCTGCAAACCATCCGTACTTTACATTTGTACATTACTATGTGGCGGATACATTGAAACATTACCTTTATTTTTAAGTGTTATATTGTAGGCAACTGGACTTGCGTGAGTTTCTTGAAGACGTTTCACCTCTCATCCAAGAGACTTCTTCAGTTCTTCAGAACTGGACTCAGGATTGAAGAGGTGTCTTGGATGAGAGGTTAAATGTCTTCAAGAAATGCAAGCAAGTCCAGTTGCTGAGGATATACCACTTAAGTTTGAGTCTGAGAATCTTTACTGTCATACCTACATTTACATGCTGTGGTTGATGAATGGTTAGGTTTACGCACAAAAATCACCTGGTCATGGTTCGGAAAAGATCATGTTTGGGCTTAAAAAAAACCCATGATGGACACAGTCTCTGCAGGAAAAGCAGCAACGTCTCGGCAAAAAGCAGCTAGTTTTATTTGTTCGTCTTTAACAGTGGTTTGCAGCTTGGCAGGCGTCACGCCTTGGTATTTTGTCACTTTAGAAATGTTGATATGATATACTTTGTTTGAAACACACAAATGTTAACGTATTAATGGTTTGCAGAATCCCAATATTTTCTGGGCTGCCTGGCCTCTCATGGATTTCCATGGACTTGGAGCCTCGGAGACAGCAGCACAACTTTGCACATCATCACAGCCCCTGGTGCCAAGAACATGTTAACATTTTGTATAAATATAAAGTTCATTTCCCAGAAATCCTGAAAGGTAAGTAGAACAGTTTACAGCAGCAAATTTAGCTCAACCACTAAAACACTCTGCAGAAACCATAAGGGCCTTAAGGCCTCTATTTATTACCCCATCTTTCAAAGGAGGCATTTGCCCCAGGGCCCCACCACCGCTCAATCTGGCCCCGACTGGGGGGGAAACAGGAGAATCCACAGAGCCTTGATTAGAGAGGATGGGAGACTCTTTTCCTATTGCTTTCCCATTTTGAAATTCAAACATGGATGTATTTTTATTTACAAATCCAGAATTGGCTCCTTTAGAAGAAATGAGCAGGCTTTTAAACTTCCCATATTTGTTTAAAAGGATGTTCAAGGTTGTATACTTGATAAGCAAGTATGAAATCTGGTCTAACTGTGCGCAGTGGTTCTTCTCTCCTGGGTGCCAGCTGGTGCAAGATAAACCAAAAAATATCAAAGTTCCAGCGCACACCAGGATACTGTTTTATCAACAGATTACATTAAAAACAAAAAGGCGCAAACTACGCCTTTCGCATGCTGCTTCATCAGATTCTGAAAATTCGATGTGTTGTACTGGAATGGGGGCTGTAGGAACACAGATAGTAATATTTCTTTCATAAACCAGCCTCTGCTATATGAGCATGCATAGTAATTTCTCGACAAAATATCCTAAATAAGTAAACAATAATTAAACTTTGGATCAAGAGGTTTTAGTTGGCGTCTCGTGCTTCAGATAGAAACACCCAATTAACTAAAGTGTTGTTGCCTCCTCAGGAAGACTCATTAATACCGATTCAGAGAGTAACCTTGAGGACTAGCGGGGCAGAAAGCACAAACAACAGCGGGAGAGCAAACAAACAAAACATTCCGTTTCTTTTTTTAAGCAAGAAAAATAATTTATTTATAATGATATAATAATTTCATCACATTGGCATTGCATAGCTGCAGAGGGAAGCGTTTGTGTGAGACGCTTCCTCGCAGCTACAGAGCACACCATTGGATGGGGCGGGGAAACAGAGGTTATTCAATACATACACGGAATATTCCTTTAAATATGTCTTTTTCAATGAGGAATAACAAAAATAGAATAATTCCAATAACTCTGTCTGTCTCTCTTTCTCTCTATGTCTCTCTTATTATCATCTCTGTGTCTTTATAAGCTGCCTATACAGCCCCTAAACTGGGGTAAATTGGGTTGGGGGGGTTTGTTTTACTTTGCTTGGTGTGGCAGGAGGGTGGGGTTAACCAGCGAATAATGTGATGGGCAACATGCCTACTCCAAAGTTCCCCTGAAACATTCAAACAATGTAAACCTCACCCCTCTGGCACTCCTAAACACAGATGCAAGGTACTCTTTGGCCCAAATCTGCAACCATCACCCCTCTTTCTATTTTCACCCTCTTTCACTCTCTCATGAAGCAAAAAGGACCCCGAAATAGACTACATGATGGCCTTCAAAGTTTTGGTGTGATCAGTGATTTTGTACGGTCAGTTGTTGCTCACCACAAGCCAGTGGACGTCAATAAAAGTTGGATTTGTTGCGCCCAAAGTGACATCTGAAAAACTCAAAAGAAGCAAATGTAACAACATGGTTACTTCAGGTGTACTTAAGTAAGTAAGTTATTCTAAAAAATTGCTAACTGCACGGTCTGTGAATTACAGTATACAACTTTACACAAATGCTTGGTAATGGCAGATTCGTCATTGTCATTGGCTTTCAGTGAAACCTACAGTATTTGGGCCAGTGTGTACTGTATACACACCTGATGTTGGATGCAAAAAAAGTAAAAACATTTTGTGATATCATCATGTTGCTGTTGCTGTTTTTATGATTTGTCTCTTTGAATAAATGTTTAAAAAGTTTAAAAAAGTTTAAAAGTTTAACTTCATTAAAATTAAAAAATATTGAAAATTGTGTTAATCTAAAAAGAAATTAGAGGATTTACTCAATATAAATGAGTTGAACTGATTTAGTTGCATTACCAATTTATTTATCCAGTACTTAAATTTAGTGACTACATTCAAATGCATAAATTAAATTCATTGTAATTAAAAACAAGAGATGTTGATTTAAATCAATAAAATTAGTGCAAACTCTTGTCACATTTTTTAAATTATTATTTTAAGGACGTATTAGTTTTTACACTGTAAATAGGTTGTTGAAATTCTAGAGTTTTCTAGTGGTAATGTTTTGGGGCTTTAGGATGAGTACTACTATGTTGTGATGAGCTACAGGTGGAGTTCTGTACGGGCCGAAAACATGACACCCAAAGTTACAGTATATTTGTGAAACAATCGCAGTTAGTTAGTAGAACCAAAACTAAGTGGTTAAGTTAAGGAAAAAGATCATGGTTTGGTTTAAAAAAGGTTTCTTGCTATGACTTTTGGTTCCACATGGGACACAAACATTTGTCCTCTGGGTAAAAGTCCTATGTTTGTTTGACCCGTTTATCCACCCTTACCTCCTACCTGTGATTTGGGGCTTATTTTGTTCTGGAGTCTGAAGTCTAAAGGGATGTTTGATTTGTTCATGCTGATCTGGCATTTGGAGTCGTTTCTTAGCTCTATTCATTATCCTTAACAAATGACTGTAAACATGTCATTTACACAAACTTTGTTAAGCTTATTTAGATAAATCTTTCTGTTGGCTTTAGAGAGTTTTATCCTTGCCTGAACTCCGAGTCTCCAACTTCTTCTAAACAGCTTTTATTTATGTCTCTTAGCAACAGGTGGCTGTTTGGCTGTTCTGTATCTGCGGAGACCGACTGTAAAATTAAACCAAATTAATTAACGAGCGATTGCAGCGCTCTGTGCTTTTCTTGCTTTCCCGCACCTTTTTATCATTTTGTAGGGAAGCGAAAGAGAGAGTGAGAGAGAGGGAAAAGCTTTTAACATGATTACTCCTCTGAGTCACACGACAGCTGAGAAGAAGGGAGGGAGGAGGTGAAGGAAAAGATGATGGAGCGTGTGTAAATTTCAGCGTGGTAATCCCCACATTCAGCAAAATCAAACCTTTGCTCCACACCCTCATTTCCCCTCCTTCCTCTCTCCCCTACTCCTAAAGAAGGGATAATGGATTAAATATTCAATATATTTCTAGTGTCAGCTCTCTTTTCACACTTTATATAAATGTCATTTCTTAATATAATATGCTGTCAACATATTTTAGAGATTGGTAATTTAGTTCTACAGACATTTCTTGGAGGCAGAGCTGCTCCTCAGGCTAAAATATTCTCACTGGTTGGTGTGTGTGTATGAGAAGAACTCAACCAAATACACAGAGGACCAACTGTTCCCATTTTAGGTGAGTTTGCTGTTAGTAGACCTTAAATGTATCCGAGAAACACAACCAATGAGATTATTTCAGCTTCCTGTGCAACTCTGCCTCTGGAAAAAACTGTAAAAAAAAAAAATAAAAAATTACATATTATTCTCAATATTAAATGATTGTATCCCTACAAAAGGGATAACACCCTTTTTACCAGTGTACCCATATGTTTCTTTGTTGTACCTCAACTCCTTATGAAAGACTGTCAAACTAAATGTTTCATGTTAAAGAAATTTGCCGTCTGTCTTCACAGGAAGTAAAACAATGGAAGCAAATAAGTATTTGAATTTTAACAACCACTGAATACCTGATATTGAAATTTAAACACAACTTTAAAAAGTATTTTACTTTGAAAACCACTTCTCTTTGAAATCAAATGTCAAATTTCTTGATTTGAATAGAAAAAAAAGAAAAGACAAAAGAAATTTAAAGATCCAGGTTGCTAAATGTTGATTGGTCAAACCTCGGATGTTGCCATTTAAAAGTTTTCAACCAAACATTAGTCGACTGAAAAAGGTCATTAGTCACAAGATTTCATTGGTCACTTAGTCGCAAAGAAAAAAACAAACAAACGTGAAACTCTTGTCAAATAAATCAAACCCTATATGACTGGACCATGTGGGAGTTTAATTTGAAAGGACAGACACAGGAAGAGGCCACGCTCAGCAGTCAGACAGGAGTCACGTTACAAACCAATCACAGCCGACAGATATCTTTCCCTTCTTCTGTAAATATTCAGTCTGATAAATACGGAAAAGTCGATCATGTTAGTGCAGGGCTACCCAGAGCTTCACATCTGTCCCACGGACGATAGGCCTACACACTTATAAACAGCTCCTGGAAGAAGATCAGCTCTGCTCTCAGGATTTCAGGTAAATAGGCTATGATACGGCGCTTGCCAAGGTTGCTTAGCAACCTCAGATGCAACCTGTGGCCACTCTTAAAAGTGTGGACAAAAAAGGCACAAAAGACCTCACGTTTTCCAGGCAGTCAGAGACGCAGCATGTATACGGCCTCTAATTTCCAGGGCTGGTACCTGCGGTTATTCCACAGGCTAGTTAATAACATGTCGGGCAGGAAATCCAAAGTGTGGGATCATTTTGAGAAGGTGAAGGACCAACCCAAGGTGATATGTAAACTCATCTTCATTGGTCGACTACAAACATGATGTATCATGTGAAACATGGAAGTAGCTACATGCCCATTAGCCCACAGCGTCATTAACAGGCGGCTCGCTCAGTGTGTGACGTGCACTTGGAGATAAAATATAGGCCTATATCAATGAAGGTTACGATACTATTCTTTCTCACACCTTCAACTCAAACCATTGTGCTGCCCCGCCCAAAATATATAATATAATAATTGAATTAATATCGTAAACATGTGGGTGACTAGTTGACTAATGGCCCTATTGGTTGACTAGAAACTGTCTTGGTCAGGGGCAGCCCTAGAATTCAACCAACTGAATGTGAGCAACCTGGATCTTGATACTGAATACTCATTTGCTTCCATATAGAACTGACACAGTGGTTTGTTGACCCTGACACACACTGAAACTCGCTGACACATCCTATCCTTTTACACCCCCATTTTTTGATGTGTCATGCATCTACACACCACATTGTACTTTTTGACAACACACTGTTCCTGTTATTATTGTGCTGAAACAACACATCCTCTGTCTCCTAACACTCTGCTCCTATCTCTCTTCTCTGTTCCCATATTTTTAACAAAATCTATTGGGTTTAGTTCAAATTGTGTTTTGCAGTTTTTTGATCTCCCTTCCAGCTTCACTTATCTGATCTCAGATCTGTGATCGCTCTGAGGGATATTGCTCTGAAAGGGGAAAAATATCACTACACTGCCGCACTCTGCATGCCTGTACATGAATGCAGATTTGGGCAAATATTGGTTTGGTAAATACCTAAAATATCAGAGTCACTTGAGGCACCAGATTTTCAAACTTTTCTTTACAGTTCAGATTCAACATAAATGCTCCCTTTTAAACCTGTACTGTTATTTTGGCCAGATTTTTGCCATGGTTGTTTGTGTGTGTACTGCCAAGGCAGCTGAAATGAAAAATAATTATAATGAAATTAAAAAAAAAAAAAACACAGTAGGCGCTGCAGCAACACGCCCCTAATTCAGTATACAAGGCAAACAAACACAGAGTTTTATAGGTTTATCTTTTTTCATTCACTAAATATTTAAAACAAGCGTCACTTGACTAGTCATCATAAATGGTGATAATTTATGCATTTTTAAAATCGTCGTCTTTTTTTTCAGGATGATGGAATACCTGAAGGACTGTTGTAGGGAAGAGAGATGCATGTGAAGGAGTTTTTTTAAAACTCTCCTGTTGTTGTGTGGTTCCTCCTTTTCCATCCACTAGGGGGAGCTCTGACTCAATAGCACCGAGGGATAGTTTCCCTCCTCCCTCCACACGGTCCATCCATGCAGGGGTAGAAGTCAGGTGTTAGAGCTGAACCACTGCTAATCCAAAATTCTCAGACCGTCCACACGCTGATCCAGAACTGAGGGTCGGTCAGGGGTTAAATACCACAGGGTGTTTCGTTCACAGTCCGAAAGTAAAGGTCCTTTATGCAAAAACACATTCAAACCCTGCCTGTTTCTGTGTTTGCGCACAGATCCCATCCATTCACCCATGTTAATTCCATGTTACACTCAAAAGGAAAAAAGTATAAAAACTCAGAGAGCAAGAAA
The DNA here is from genome assembly GCA_019142605.1 of Cephalopholis sonnerati. Lineage (NCBI taxonomy): Eukaryota > Metazoa > Chordata > Actinopteri > Perciformes > Serranidae > Cephalopholis > Cephalopholis sonnerati. Next base: position 17,455,413 of record JAGQAX010000023.1, read on the forward strand.
GAGAGAAGGCAGAAGATAAGCGCTGACAGAAAGATGTTTGTTTTTGCACTCTCAAACTAAGCACAGCATCTATTTTCTTAACAGTCATTCATTGACATTCATCCGGTGTCGTGTCGTCTGCCGAGCTCAGATGCATAGACTGAATGCAGAGAGAGGGAAGAGAGAGAAGAGAGATGGGAGAAACAGGGGAAGGTTAACGGAAAATGGGGGAGGGTCAGGGAGGGAGGAGAGGATGGAGAGAAGGTTAAAAGAGGAGAGGATAGAGAGGCGGTGCTACGTGTAAAAACAGAGAGAGGTTGCAGTATATAGGCGAAGAGAGAGACAGAGAGTGTGCTACTGTATGTGCCAGAGGAAGAGTGATTACAGGAGAGAAAAAGAGAGATGATGCTATATGCAGAGAGACAGATGGAGTGTGTGCTCCAGCAGCGATGAAAGGAGGAGAGGAACGAGTGGAAAGGAGAAGGAGGAGGAGGGTGTCGCAGACCACCACCCCACCTCCGAGACGAAAGAGACAGAGTGTGAAAAACGTGCACGGAGGAGGGCAAAACAAACAAACTATTCCTGTAATGTCACTCTGCGACACTGCAGACAGACGGAGTCTCTGGCTAGAGCTGGAGGAATCCCTTTAAACAGATATCTGCATATTAATGCAGAATCTGTCGACGACAGGACGTGATTTTGGTATCAGAAATGTTCTGGTTTCCATTTGTGGTGGTTTGAGGTCCACAGAGTATTGACATATCACGTCTGAGTGGGCTTTGCTTAGAGGCTGGGAAACGGTTCCTGTGGAGAGGCGGAACGCATTAGCCGAAATGCAGTCTCGCAGGGGACTGCCTATTGTTCGCACTGCCCGAAATTCTGAAGCCCTGTTAGTCCAAAATATGTCTCACTGAACTGAAAGCCCATTTTGCTGAAAGCCCGTTATCCAAAAAACAAACACCCATGGCTTCGAAGTCCAGTTCCTCCAAAAATAAACACTGCCTGCAGTTAGACAACACAAACGCCAGAAAAAATGCTGGCATTATACATTTGTTCATTATTTTGTAGCAGATCCGCTGCAACTTAATGTTTCTGTGTAGGTAGGTTGGGCACAAAGTCCACTTAATTAAGGTAAGGAAAAGATCCTGTATTGACTTAAAACGCACATTAGGTGGCACAAAAGCTGCAGGAGAAGCAGGGATGGGTTGGTGCCAAACACCCAGGTTTGGTGGCCCAAACACCGTTGGGAAAGGCCACAACAGGTAGGTAGAATACCACCAAGAAACACCGCAAAGGGTTGGTTAAAATATTTGGTTGCTAGAACCTGTCTGTGAAACTAAAACCAACTGCAGTGAGTCTGTACTTTCAGAGAAACAGGACTTTGGAGCAATGGGCGTTTCTGTTTCGGATAACAGGCTGTCGGACAAATGGGCTTTCAGTCCAATGGGACATTCCAAAGACCAAGTCTTAACAATAGAATGACACCATCTCGAATCACATCAGCTATTCTGTGATGACAACTTAGCTCTTAATTACCTTATTTTTCAATGTATCTGCATTCACATGTGGATATCTATGTGTGTATATAGCATCTCATGTTGCTAATCTGAGTGTAAACTAGGGATGCACGATATTGGATTTTTGCTAATATCCAATATGCAGATAAAGCAATACCGATATTGATATATCCACTTTTTTCCCTTGCTTTTAATGATCAAGTCTCTTCTGTAGTGGAATTAACATGAAGTTATGCATGCATACTCTCATCATGATGGCCCACCAATGCTTTTCAATGTCTGTAATTCATTGTGCAAAGTAAAAAAGAGCATGTTGGCCAATTCCAATATTTCATTATAAAGCGAATATCGGCCGATACCGATTATGTGACGGTATTATCGTGCATCCCTACAGTAAACAACAACCGACACAGGGAACAGGAAGTCTCAGCCTGAATATCTCTTATCTGGATATCGCTGGCTACACCAGAAGCGACTGAATGTTGGCGGTTATCCCCAGAGGCTTCATCATTTTCAAACCTTGGCCTTAACCTCAGATTGATTCCAAGATTGGCGCTGTTATGACCTGATGTCCTATCATCACTAGACTCCATTATTCCTGAATTCCAAACTCTGCCAGTCATTCCAGAATCCTTTGGGTTCTGGAATTCTTTTTCCTTCTCTAATCCACTGGTTGTCAATCCTCTTGACTCTAGAATCCTATTGGTTACGAAATCCTTCTGAGATCCGAAATCCTTATGGTTCCGTAACGCATGGACGTAGGGGGGGTTGCTAAGGTCATTCTAATCCTATCCGAAGATGGGAGTGCGGGGTGACGAGACACATACACACACACACACACACACACACACACACACACACACACACACACACACACACACACACACACGTAGTGAGGTCACACGCGCAAAAATGCCAAACACATAAACAGGCACATGTACGTGCACTCTCTCTTTCTCTTTCTTCTCTGTCTTGTTCTTGGCACTTCCCCCTATACACGCACATGAACACACACAAGCGCACAAACACACACACACACACACACACACACACACACACACATACACACACGTACACACCGCTAGGTCCCCTCTGGTCTGTTTGTAGTTTTTAACAGTCCTTTGGTCCCGTCACCAGAGACCAAAATGAATAAAAACCCTGTTTAATAACCAGGCCTGCTTCATACTCTCCGTACAGAAACTCCACAGGCAAGATTTCATCAGCGCACACACTCGTATGAACACACACACACACTGTTCTGGTCTGTTCTGTTTGTCTTCCATGGCGTTACTCCTTAGTCCATGTGTGTGTGTGTGTGTGTGTGTGTGTGTGCTTGAGTGTGTTTTCCCTCCATGGTGTGGGCAGTTTGTAGTCCAAGCTGCTTGCTGCTCTGTACACTATTTTTAGTCTTTGTGTCTGCAAATGATATCCGTTGGTAGATGCGTTACATTTATCTTTGTACATGATACATACAGTACAGTCTAATGAAACATGTACAGTATATGGCCATCTAGCATGTGTAGGAAAAAATATAAGAAAACAAAAATTTTTAAAAAGACTGAAAAAATAATGGTTGATGAGAGGAAAGAAAAATGCAGCAACGCAAAGGGTGCGCCATCTAAACGACCTCCAACGCCAAGGAAAAAGAAAAGTGCTTCCGTTCCAAATTGCCGTCCATTTGCTGGGTGCTTCTGTGGAATGTTTTGTGAAGGTTCGTGTTCATCGCATGAGCGACAAAATCTGTGACATGCTCATGCCTCATCTTTGGTGGCAAAAAGCCCCCACATGGTTTTTCTTTGTAAATCCTGCGCTTCATCCGCTCAAATCAGAATGTTCAGTTTTCTGAAAATGCTGATGCCTGCTATGGTATTGCTTTTACCATAGAGAGAAGAAGAGTCACGATGCCCAACGTTTCGGGCATACTTGCTTTTTCAGGTGCATCATCACACCATTAAGAATTTATCCTCAAATTCACGTAGGTCTACAGGTGTGGGTGCTGTAGCGCTACTGGTTGGAGGGTTTCGGTTGAACCGTAGACGAATCATTAGGAGGTCTCGCATCTTCTGTATTTTATTCCATTTATTTCTTGAATTCATTTGATCACTGATCCTCTGTGGTATCCTTGTGGATCAGTATAACTGGTTACATTTGTATGACCATCGTCATCATCAGGGACTGTTGTTGTCTTCATCCAGAAGGAGTCAGGAGTAAAGATATCCACTGTATATCCCTATGTTTCCTGTAACTACTCCACCCATCCATCTGTGCATCCAGCTTCCACACTGACCATATCCCCGATGAGGAAAACACGGTGCGGTGTTGAAACGTAACCTTAAATTCTCCAACTTTCATTGAAAATATATTGAGAACGAACTTTGCTCTCCACAGATTTCTGGCTCTCCTAGAGGGACCGGTTTGACAGGGATCAATAGTGCTTCAACCATGGGAGGGACCATTTTGTCCAAAAATGTGCTCCAATTTGATTGGACAGTGCAAATGGTCAATCAGTAGTTGGAGCAATCCGGTTGGACATGTTAGTCAGAAGGCCCCATCTGCAGTGGGTGGCACATTGTAGAATTGGTTGGTAGCTTTGTCAACAGCAAACGGACCTGGTTAACATCCGTTGACAACACTTCCGTTCATTGATCGTTGGGTTTGCCATTCCCGGATGCTGCGTCTCCTCCCTCGCCAGTCGACGTGGTGTTTGAAAACTCTGTGACCCGTCGCGCCAGCGGGTTTGTGCTTTTGAGAAGCTCCATGGCGGAGACTCTGGCTCCTCCGCTGGAAGACTTGCTGCCTTTCTTCTGGAGCAGGGCCATGAAGTTCTCATTGCGGGAGCTCGACCTCTGACTGCTGCCTAAGGTCAGATTTCGGAGGTCGCTACCGCTGGTGCTGTGCTTCACCGGGGACACCAGGCTCTGGCGGCTGCCGAAGGAGTCCGTTGGCTCTTTACGTCCCAGAACCTTTCGCTTGGACCTGAGAGAAGAAAGAAGATTACTACTAAAGGTGGAAAATGGGAAGATATAGCAGCATATTTAAATTCACCACCATTTGTAGCTGTTTGAATTCATAATTCAAAATTTACTCCTCAGGCCCAATGTGTCGCACTTAGACTGACACCCCTCCTTTAAGAAAATAAAAAAATCTAAAGCATGTTACTACAGAAGGGACTCCATCCTTTCTTGTAAGAGATAAAAACATTGACTCCTGTTCTTCTTCTCCCCCCCTCCTCACCTTTTTTTCTCTGCCTTTCAAGCTATTTTCAGCCTCATGCAAGGTAAAATCATGAACACTTGTTGCTTAGAGACTAGCTTTCTTGTGATTCTGTGTGTGTGTGTGCTTGCATTCATATGTGTGTGTATGTGTGAGAGAAAGATTCTCAGAAAAGGACGAAAAAGGGCTGCTGGTCATGCAGTAGCACACTGTACATGTAACCGTTGCTAGGGAACCTTATGCTCCGTCCGCTTCACACCTTTTCAACAAGACAATGCGTCTTTGGTCACATGCTTTGGGTTATAATAAGCAGGCAGACAAGCTTAGTGTTGGCTGAAACCATTTGTGCCATCAGAATAAGTTTATACTGGCATGGAAAGGCATCTACTGTAATATTACTGTTTGTAAATACTATATTATGGATGCAGACTGTAAGTCTGCCGTGTGTTGAGGGTATGTGGGTGCATATTCAAACCTGTGAATAATAGTGAACAAGTCTTCTGTTGTGTGTGTTGCAGGTGTGCTGGCCAACAAGTCGTCATCTGTTTCCTCTGCAATGTGGAGTACCGTCTTCTCATTGGCTGTTGAATCATCTGAACAAGACAAAGTAAATAACATATTGTTAGTGTAACACATCAAATCTGTAAAGTTCTGCTGACTTTGTTGTTGTTTGGCCAAAGCCAACAATCATAATACATATGTACTGTATGTCCCTTGCAAGGCAAATAAATCTGAATCAGTTACATACAGAAACAGCTAATAATTATATAATAGAGATAAATGTCATCTTCACTGTTACAAACAGTGGGAACCAGCCTGTGTTTTGATTTGGTCCAATTTTAGAGCAATTTGGCTTTGATTTGCTCTGAATCTTCTCTGGCAGAATCAGGAGGTTATGCATCAAATACAGAAGATAGGAGCTCCACAGCTAAAATCAAATAGTATTTACTGGCTAATATGCACTAGGAAACACAGCAGGCTGTTCTCATGCACTGTTTGTACATATACATATGAAAACTAATTCACCACAGATCGTATATAATCAACATAGTCATGAAACAGTAACCCATGTAACCAGTCAAGAGTCATTTGGGATTTATACCTCTGCGTCAAATCAACACCGTACCTACGGCGTGGACTCTGTGTCAACGTGCCTGACATGCACCTCCCCAGAAATGTAACTACATGTTGCGGTGATGCAGACCTCCTGTCTATTTTTGTAAGCTGAAACCATTTCCCTCAGTGGAAATGGTCCTTTAAATTTCTGTAATATCACAGATAAGAAACAATAAATTGTGAAGACAATAAAGCCTCCACAAAATAACATTTTAAGTCTTGTGTGTTATTTATCCTGGCTTCATACGAGTAGAGAAAATCTTTGCTTGCTGCTAGGCTAATTTAGACAGTGTAAAATGCCATAGGCTTGTGCTAATAATGTTAGCATGTTATATTTGTTTGGAAAAAAAGTGTTTAGCATAATACAATTGTTTTGTTGGTGAACCTTGTATTTATAACGTTACCTTTGTTAAATGTTGCTGCTGTTTCTGATGTCATGTGAGTGAAGGAAAAGTCAGCTAGTAGCTAGGCTAATTTATACAAAGTAAAAAGCCATAGGCTTGTGCTAAAAACATTAGCATGTTGTATGTGTGGGGAAAATGTGTCCAGATAAAGACAAGTGTTGTCTGTGAATGATACAAGTTATAATGAAGCTGATTTGTGTACTTCTGTTTCAAATTGTTGCTATTAAGCCATGTTTAATGTTTGCGTCTGTTTTGAATCAACTCAGCTTTACAGCACTTCACAGAAACCCCAGCGACTAATGTTTTGGAAGTCTTACTGCAGAGTGACACAGACACACAAGTATAAATGCTCACAACAGCATAGGCCATGTGTGTAGGCAACGGTGTAGGCTCTGCAGAGAGCTGACGCACAAGTATAAATCCCACTTCAAGAGGGAAGTAGTATAAAGAGCAAAAGTCCACGTAAGGAGGCAGCTTGGGGTGGTAGATCGGTCAAACTAAACAGGACTTTTGCCCAGGAGACCCGTCTTCATGTGTGTGAAACTAAGTGAATTTTGAGTTATTTTAAGGTACGTTAGCACCATTCTTTTCCTATATCTAACTTATGAAACTTTGCTCTCCTAAACCTAACCACCGGAACATTTTGCCTAAATTTAACTTACCCTACTTTAAGTTTAGTCTACCTTTGCGTTATGTTCGTAACATGACGACTCCATTATTGAGGAACTAATTCTTTTGATATCATACCGAGCATTGAATGGGGATACGTTAAATACTGCTTGTATGGAGGTTTTTTTAATTGTAAACAGCTTCTGAATACACAACCACACCTTGAAAACTCTAATAAGTGTACAAGTGCACATATATCTAGTCAACAAATGTAATGTAAGTTACCAAAATGAACTTGCTGCTACCTAGCTCAGTCATTAAGACACTATCTAAAACATGGAAAAGAAAGCTTTTGGAGGAAGACCATGGAAAAATTAATCAAATTTCTTAATGTCTGCAGAACTTTCTAAGAACTTTTACCAAAACACAGTTTAACAGTTCCCATTTGACCCTAGTAGTTAGCTGTTTACCTTTGTCTCCTCCAACTACATATAAATGAAAGATATATATAAATAGCTATTTGTGTTAGTAACAAATGGAAGCTGTTGGACATGTTTGGCATAAATATCAATACACTGAGTGTACAGATGGTAAGCAGAAAAGTGTGTTTTAATGGTTTGAGTTTCTGTGGACATTTTGATCCTTTTATTTCAGTTTGGAACTGGGTCACCATTAAAATCCATTTTAACTGCCGCCATGAGCAAAGGACCAAGTTTATTAAAATCACCTTTCAAACCCACAGGGTAAAAAATGTGCACCTCAAAAGTTAAACTTTCAAAGACGTACTCCTTTTTAATGTTTTTTTTTTAATGTTTAAAGTAAAGTTGGAGTTACAGTTTGCATGATGAAGCCAGAGAATTAATTTTTTAAATCTGTCACCCTTACCTGCCCCAATCCCAGTGCTGGCCATTTTCCCTCCCAGCTCTGTGAGGGAGGAATCCTGCAGAGATGACTGAAGTGATGACTCTTTTGAACTCTCCTCCTCTGACTTGTCATCCAAGTGGTTCTCTTCTTGCTCTAGCATATCAGGTACACTAGGAGAACCGGGTAATTCTTCTGGTGGGAATGCTCCTACAGGAGACCGAAGACCCACGGGGCTGTCGGCCTGTGGGGTCTGACGTTCTGTGCTGCCATTGGTGGACGAGTGGACCGAAGAGGGAAGAAGCAGGACATTTGGCTTCTTGGGGACTGGAGGTGGGACCTGGAAAGAAATGAGAAATTAAGTACAGCAAGAGTTCTGAGACCTGAGTACAGTAACTTAAAAATGAATCTGTTCACAACATTAACAATCTCTACCTTTATGAACTGTATTTATACTGCTTGCCTTAATGACACACTTAATGACCTTAATTGCAAGAACGCCCCTAAAATGAACCATTTTCCGAGAGATGTCTTTCTCACCTTGGGTTTCTTTTTGTCTGACAGTTCTGCCAGACAGGAGATTGTCATCCTCGAGGGGAGGGTCTTGCTCTTGTCCTGTAGCTCTGGGGCCTCCTGGTTACTGCAGGGAGAGGGAAGTGAGCCTCCTTCCCCAGAACGGATTTCTGGGTCGACGTCAAACTCAGGCTCCAGTGCTGGGTCTTCCAGAAGAGGCTGTGGGTCTGGAAGAGGAGGGAGATCAAAGAGGGACTGGGAGTGGGGGAGGAATTGATGATCATAGGCAGTTTGTGGAGTGGTGGTAGAATCTGGGAGACCAGAGGGACTTGTTGTTTGTGGTGGAGGTTTTTTAGGTTTGGGTTTTTTCATGACTTTGTAGATGTTGCCCAGGGGCACGGGTCGGTCCACAGGTGAGGCAGGAGGTGAGTCGAGAGCTAGAGGAGAAGTGGAGGAGGGGGAAGGAGACTTGAGCAGGAGGTTTAGGGGCCGCTTGGGTAATGGGGGCTTGACGGCAACAGGTGGTTTGGGTTTTGGTAGGGTGGGTGGTGGACTGGGATCCTCGCCTAGGTCTCGGTTATGCTGTTCTTCTTCTATGGTGTCAGATGCCCCATCAGGGCAGTCCTCCAAGTCACCACGAGAGACAGAACGAAGCCGAATAGTCTTCAGCTCATTCTGAGTGACCACAGGCAGTGCCTGTGAGGAGCTGGGGCTAATTTTTCCTGGTTTCGCCGCCGTCGAGGTGTCAGAATGTCGTCTGCTGGCCTTTTGCTTTGGCTTGATTGATGACAGCTCTAGATGTGCATTACCAGGCATCTCGAAGGACAACCTAGACCTTGCAGCTGGGTCCTTGGGTGATGGTAGTGATGATTTTCTTTCTGGGATCTTCGGACGCAACTTACATCCCAATGTCATTGCTGTCCCTGTTGTCCCTACTGTCCCCTGACCTGCCATTTGACTGAGTGGAACAGTTGGGGTGGGAGTCTCTGACTGGCTGGAATAGCCACTTGATGGGGACATGAGTCCTGGGGGTTTAAAGGGCGAGGAAGCCTTGATGTCTGTTTCCATGGAGAGCTGTGAGGGTGAGGTGGCTCGGGAGGTGGAGGGAGAATCGAGCAGGGACTCAGAGCTGCCCCTTACTTTCATACATTCAATCACTGTGGTACCTGTTGCTGTGCTGGAGCCTGAAAGAGATCTGGAGAAGAAAGGAAAAAAGCACTCAATGCATTTCAAGTGTTTTTTTCTAGTCAAACATCAAGAAAACTTGAGAGCCAATGCTTAATTAAGTCAATAAGAAAACAAATAACCAGACTAGGTCTCTTAATAATCATGTTATCAAGTAATTGTACAATAAATGGACATGACCTTGATAATTTTGCTGACCTTGATATTGCCCGTTGTGTTTACATCTCTATTTGTTTATATAGGAATTTTACCAACATTTTAGCCAACATGATGCCACAATAAATAGAGGGGTGATTCCTCCTTTTTTCCCTCTCTACCCCCACCTACTTGCATGAGTGGAGTGTTTGGAGTGTAAGAGGCACATTACTGGTAGTTGTTAGCTTGCTAGCTTAGCTTGTGTCAACAAGTTAAAAAGTCGTTCGTTTGTAGTTTTACCTTCCAACAGCTCAATCTCCACTCTGTAAATCCACCAGCTCCCAGACTGTCCGCTTCCAGGAGCAGACTGCAGCACACCAGCCCGATTATGGAGATCACTACCTTGTCCTGGACCTTTGCTAATCCTTTCTATTAGTCTTAAGAGCCATCACTTAGATTAACCTTTGTTAAGTTAGTTAAGTATTAGGTCTCAAACTGAATAATTTTGGGCAACTCCCGTTAATATACTTTTTTTTCTCCGTACCTTTTTTGTATATATTAACAGGTGTTAAAGTCAATCAATCAATTTTATTTATAAATCCCAATATCACACATCGCAATTTGCCTCAGACAGCTTTACAGCATGTGACATCCCATATTATAAATGTATATGATATCATTATTGCAATTATTTCTGGGACAATATACCGTCCACCAAAAGCAATCATGGTAAAAGGCCAAAACCAGGCTGACAGATTCAAACTGGATCGAGAAACTAAGCTTCTCAAATAAAGTGTGGCTTCATGTCTTACCTGTAAGGGTCATTCTTCCACTCCCCTAGCTGCCAGTGAGTGGGGAAGGTCAGCTCTGTCTCTCCCTCCCTCTCTGGTGCCTGGATCTCCAGGCTTGGCGGTCCATCAGGGCCTCCATGACCCAGCTCTCGCTCAGCAACAATGGGTTTGGAGGAGCTGGGCAGAAGGAAATCAGGCTGGAAGTCTGGAAAATGGTCCCTGGGGATGTGCAGGCTTTTTGGCCGACCATCCCGGTAAAGACTGCTCTCATGATGGATTCTCCCTTCGGCTTCTCCGAGGTTCTTCATGAGAGAGACGCTCCTCACCGGGGGTGGTGGCTTGCGCTTGGATTTCTTAAGTGAGATGGAGCGGGAGCGTAAGCGCAAGCGGCCATCGGCGCTGTAGTCTGAAGCTGTGACCGAGATTGTGTCTGTGGTGCTGGCGCTGTCTTCAGAGCTCCCTCGAGGGTAGAGAAGGGCATAGTTCTCACCCAAACCCAGGAAGTTATGATGCTGTTGTTGTTGGTCTGTTATTGCCATAGCATTACCATTTCCTGTAGGCAGGACATTCCCGTCTGGCTGGCCTAGACCACCTTCTGTAAAGCAGAAGGAACCAGAATCCGTGGGCGTAGAAAGGGAACGCTCCCGGAACTTGAAAGCGTTTGCCGCCGCTATGGAACGTGCCGACCTCTCTCGCCCTCTCCCTGCCTCCCCAACTCCCCCACCTCCACCTCCACCTCCCCATCCTCCGTCCGCTGCAGCCCCTTCCGTCTCGCTCCGCTTCCCCATCATCGCTGTTGCTAGTGAAATTCCTGGTATGTTGTTCCCTCCTCTCCCAGAAGGGTTCGTCACAGACGTGAATGAACTGGAATGTGAGCTCGCTGGCTGTCCTGAGCTCACTAACATCACCCCGTCTTGCGTCCCTCCTCCTGAATTGCCGATGATGGTGTGCTGTTTGGGTGGGACTGCTGGGCCTTTGTTGGTGCTGTATTTGTAAGGTTCGTTCCACGCTCCGGGAGAAAAAGTAGAACCCTTGGGTCCGTTCCAGGAAGCGGACGGTGTGTTTGAGCACAGCAGCCCAGAGTGGTCCATAATTCCCAGGTGAAGTTGGTCCTGGGCACTCTGCTCCAAATTGTTATCTGTAGAGGGGGAAGAGGGAGAATTATTACAACTTAACTAATCCGAAGAAGCTCGACTGGCCATAAAAACTCTCATGAAGAAATGAACACTCAACAGTTTCTATCTATAGCTGCCCATTTAAAGAACTATTTCACTTTATAGCAGATACACCCCCCTCAAAAAATTAAAAGATAAGAGCAGAGTATATCACCTTTAACAGCATGTAGTTGATTGTCTTGCTTACTTCTAAAGCAATAACTCCTTTGGATATACTGCAGCTCTCTGCTTGCCAGCTAACTTATATCTGAAAAGTTGTGGACTCCTGCAGACTGTCAGCACAAAATCTTTTACAGAACTTGGCCATAGATCTCCAGGATTGATTTCAGTCTTTTTACTACAAGATGTGAATGTTGGCCCGACCCTATGGCTTTAGATTAATAATTGAATGTCTACTCATTTTGGGTGTTCCTGTAATTTTGGCCCTTATGTGATGGGTTGTTGCAGGCTGTAGATATAGCGTAGATAATGCTATGCATCTACCTCACAGATGTGCATTAGATTATTCACTATGTTTCGACTTACGTGTAAAACATTTTGACTTGTTGACGACTAAAACGAGACTAAAACTTTAAAGGACAAAAATTACTAAAACGTGACTACTTTGTGAGCAATTTTGTCTAAAGACTATTACTAAATCTAAAATACCTGCCCAAATTAACCCTGGACTGGGTCACTGGCATGGAACAATGCTTAAGTTAATCTCCATTCTTACCACAAAATCAACTCAAATATATTTTTTTAAATGTCAGCTACCTGCAAAGTTTGGATGTTCTGCTTTTTTTCACCGGTCTGCAATTAAGGCCTGATTCAGGTTAAACTGTTTACATGAACCCTTCATACCCTGCGATTGAGTATCCCTGTTGCAGTGAATAAACCAATTAAGCATGAAAAGATCCTGGCTGCCAGCAACACCATCTTTCACTGAGCAAAACCGATTACTGCAAATACAGGGGAAAGAAATGATTAACACAACATTAATCCCTCTTTGTTAAATTCAAAATTTGGTGGGTGAAAAGCAGAGAGAAAAATGATTGAGATGTTTTTTGCCACAGTGACCCCTTTTAACACGAGATTACTCTAAGTATGAATATAAACATTCATCTTACAAAGCTACATTTAAGGGAATTGACATAAAAATGCAACAAGTGCTGACAAAATTAATAATTCTTCACAAAATAAAATTAAACGTTTGATCTTTTCATCTTTGTTTCACTAAAAAGTTTATTTAAAATACTAGAAGCATACAAAAAATAAATGTCATGGTCGAATCTCTGCCTTCTTCCAAGGTATCAAATGAAAAGGGAAATGTTTTTAAAGCGCAGTTAATCACATTTCTCAGAGTTAATGGTTATTGAGTACAGATATTTCATTTTGGTGTGACCTGTTTCTTTTCTGTCTTTCCTATGTGAGCAGTAACAAGATCCGCACTACAGGAACACGAGAATGAGGGAAAAACATCGGAAGGAGGGTAAGAGCTTCCCTTAATGGTGACACACACACCTGCAGGTAAGGTTGTGTCGAGGTCAGAGTGCGTCTTCCTCAGGGGGAGGTTCTGGTGGAGGGTGTCCGTGACAGGCTCTAGGGAGCGGGGCTGGTGGGGGAAGGGGTCCCCTGGAGAGGGGGATGGGGACGGGGAGTGCTGGAGGAGGTCGACACCGTGGAACTTCCCTCCTCTCCCTTCACCTGGAGGAGAAACAGAAGCGCAGTGGGGGTCAGTGAGAGGAAGAGCAGAGTTGTCTCACTTGACACACAGTAAATTCAATAGAACATCAAATCCGATCATGTTGTTGACATGGCAATAAAGTATTAGATTACGACTCTTGAGAGATAGAGATGTGCGGAGATGAATTTGATTCTGTGAGCATCACTTGATTTAAAGTCGGTCTTTAAGGGTTCAGCGTTTTCAACTCACATCTTTTAAGATGGTCGAGACAAATGTGATTTAGTGTTTTTTAGAGTCAATACAGCAGGCTTGTTTCACTCTGGATAAAACTGAATTTTTTGAGAGATGGACAAAGGACACAACGTGTATTAACTGCACTTAAACAACATACAGTAATGTGTCAACATTTTGATTTATGTTAAAATTTAAGGACTTGAGACTTACTCAACTAACATCAATAAAAGACTCGACTTTTAAGCCCCATTTCCACCAAACACTTTCGGCATGGTACCTTTGGAACCAAAAGTAACCCTTCAGACATGGTACCTAGACCCTAGCGTTTCCACCACAAACAGTACCCTTAAATGTTGGCGGGGTTGTTGTCACTCACGACTCAGTCCAGCACTAATTGTATGTCCTTATTACTGGTGACACAGATGGAAGTCTGCACCTCGTTTATCGACCACAAAAGGAGGTTGCACGCCAACATTTTCAGAACAGAATAGAACAGGCTGCGGCGAGAGTCTCTCTCACTTGGATATTTAAAACGGAGGGTTTGTGCATTTAGTCCTCCAAAGGCAAGCTCAGGGGTTTAGTGCTGCTGGAGCCCACAGGAACAACGATCCACGATGCTTTTTTTTTTTCTCAGAGTGAGGATTAGAATATATGCAGTTTATATAATCTTTTCGATATTAATATATACAAACTCTTGAAGATGCACTCATTACTAAAAGTGTCTGTCATATAAAAACTTAAGTAATGGTCATAGTTGTCACAATAAACTTTATGGTGTGCTGATGGATTTACTTTGTCGACTCATGCATTGAGTAACATTACATGTTACAAGTTTACTTGGTATTCATGACTTGATACTTGACCTAGACTTGAGACAAATGAAAGGACTTGACTTTTTTTAATTAAATATTTGCATTTTTTTCTTCTCTAATGAGAAGTTTTATTTTTTAAAAATGACCGATTGATTTCCAGTCCAATGCAGGCAAACCTGGCAACCTACTAGAATGCAACAGACCAGCAGAGACCAATGCATGAGAAAGCTATCATGGAGGCGATTAATCCAAAACTAAAGAAATATGGACTCAAGGATTATGATGATAGTAGTAAGGAGAGAACAGCGGTATGCAAGGTCTGCAGCTCAAACATCTGTAACACGACCACCACAACATCCAACTTCATCAATCACTAAAAAACCAACAATGAAAGATACATGAATGTGTCTTTTTAGCTAACTTATTAACAGAGTTTAACATGAACTGACTTGTGACCTGCTTAACCTGAGCAATGACTGACCCATTCTGCATGACTTTAGAAGGGACTCCACTTGACTTGCTTGATTCTCATCCCCAGTAATTTGGGATTTGCCTGAGATTTGAAAGTTAAGACTTTAGACTTGCTTGTGACTTGCATGTGACTTACTCCCACCTCTGATTAAAGCAACAGCAGCAACACAAGATTAAGGGGTAGGTTTAACACAACTTGGCTAAAACAGTACAATGGCTGCAGTTGCATGAGCCAAAATATTAATTTCTGCATGAAATCAATGTGATTGATGATTCCGTAGAAACAGCTTACGTAAAGCTCTGGCAGAAGTTTAATAAGCAAGAGCCTTTCTCTCACACTAGTATCAAATTGAGAATAATGTACTTTTCCATAGCATTAATGCAACAACATAGTGTTGTTATATATCATCTATACTGCCGTTTCTTTTGAACAAACATATAGTTTTTGGTCAATAATTGTTTGCTGTTAAGCTACTGGGGGAGGTAGCTCACTACAGTAACAAACTGCGACAAAATGGTCAATCTCAACCTCCACAGTTAGGCCACATAGTTAGTGGCCTCACTATGGAGGAGTGGATTGAGCAGCACATATCTCAGGGGGAAAAAAAAAATCACCTGGCTGGATTTAAGGTGCTACAGCCATTAACTGAAGGTATGTCTACAGTGCTGCTTTCCACTCTTCTCCCGGAAAATTATCCTGCCAGCGGGTGAGGCGGACGGACCGCAGTGTAAAAATAAAATAAGCTGGTGCTTTGCATTGCAATCGCTTTGCACTAACATTATGTGCAGAAAACCAAGAGGACATATTTTTTCTTTGTAAGAACAATGATTTATGAACATTTTAATAAAAATGGTTTAAATTTGTAAAGTGAGTGTGACTGTCATATTGTCATTGGTAACTGTTTTATAAAAGCAAAGCTCACTCCAAGCAGTGATATCCATCCATCCACTTTCGTAACCGCTTGTCCTCTTCTGTTCCTTCGCATGCCTAATCTAACCTCCGTAACTTCATGTAAATTACCAGAGGTGGGAGTAAGTCACACATGTGCAAGTCATAAGCAAGTCTCAAGTCATAACCTCACATCTCAAGCAAGTCCCAAGTCACTGTGGTGAAAATCAAGCAAGTCAAGTTGTTGGTCAGGTCAAGCAAGTCACAAGTCATACTCACAAACTCATAAAGATAATACATCATAAACTGCACCCAGTGGTGGAATGTAACTAAACGCATACACTAGGGTACTGTAGCTACATTAATCGGACAGCTTTAGTTACTAGTTACTTATAACGTGCAAATGTACAAGTACAGATGGAACTCAGTTAGTTATTGAATTGACAGAAAATAAATTTGCCTGTTTCCTGAAGATAATCATCATTTCATGGTTCCAGCTTCACTAATGTGAGGATATTTTGCTGCTATTTCTTTTCATGATATTATAATTTTATGTTGATGTTTGAACTGTGTCCTCTTTGTCTGATCATGTAAAGCTGGCAGCTCATGTATCAGCTCTCACAGTGGTGACTGTGTGTGCGCGTAACAGCCCAGAGTTGACAGTGTGACGCTGGTTGCAAGGCACGCTCAATACTGAATGAGTTGTTGCCATTCCTCTGAGGAGAGCTGCAGGCAGGAGGACAGAGCTGTGGTAACGTGGGCGCAAATATCAGCCGGCCGGTCCTCCCACACTGCGATGTGTGCGTCATCGTATTTTAAAAATACAACTAACTTCTCAATATCTAGGAAGACACAAATATCAAATAAAAAAGCCAAGTCCTGTCAAGTTATTTGTCTCAAGTCTAAGTCAAGTCTCAAGTCATGAAAACCTAGTCAAAGTCAAGTCTTAAGTTCTGAACACCAAGTCAAAGTCAAGTCTTAAGTAATGAATACCAAGTCAAAGTCAAGTCTCAAGTCATGAAAACCAAGTCAAAGTGAAGTCTTAAGTTCTGAACACCAAGTCCAAGTCAAGTCTTAAGTCATGAATACCAAGTCAAAGTCAAGTATTAAGTCATGAATACCAAGTCTAAGTCAAGTCTTCAGTAATGAATACCAAGTCAAAGTCAAGTCTTCAGTAATGAATACCAAGTCAAAGCTAAGTCTTAAGTCATGAATACCAAGTCAAAGTCAAGTATTAAGTAATGAATACCAAGTCAAAGCTAAGTCTTAAGTCATGAATACCAAGTCAAAGTCAAGTATTAAGTAATGAATACCAAGTCTAAGTCAAGTCTCAAGTCATGAATACCAAGTCTAAGTCAAGTCTTAAGTCATGAATACCAAGTCAAAGCCAAGTTTTAAGTCATCAATACCAAGTCTAAGTCAAGTCTTAAGTCATGAACGCCAAGTCAAAGTCAAGTCTTATGTCATGAATACCAAGTCAAAGCCAAGTCTCAAGTCATGAAAACCAAGTCAAAGTGAAGTCTTAAGTTCTGAACACCAAGTCAAAGCCAAGTTTTAAGTCATGAATACCAAGTCAAAGTCAAGTATTAAGTAATGAATACCAAGTGAAAGTCAAGTCTTAAGTCATGAACATCAAGTCAAAGCCAAGTTTTAAGTCATGAATACCAAGTCTAAGTCAAGTTTTAAGTAATGAATACCAAGTCAAAGTCAAGTCTTAAGTCATGAACACCAAGTCAAAGTCAAGTATTAAGTCATGAACACCAAGTCAAAGTCAAGTATTAAGTCATGAACACCAAGTCAAAGTCAAGTATTAAGTAATGAATACCAAGTCAAAATTAAGTATTAAGTAATGAATACCAAGTCAAAATTAAGTATTAAGTAATGAATACCAAGTCAAAGTCAAGTATTAAGTAATGAATACCAAGTCAAAATTAAGTATTAAGTAATGAATACCAAGTGAAAGTCAAGTCTTAAGTCATGAATACCAAGTCTAGGTCAAGTCTTAAGTCCTGAATACCAAGTCGAAGTCAAGTATTAAGTCATGAACACCAAGTCAAAGTCAAGTATTAAGTAATGAACACCAAGTCAAAGTCAAGTATTAAGTAATGAATACCAAGTCAAAGTCAAGTCTTAAGTCATAAATACCAAGTCGAAGTCAAGTCGAGTCTTTCATTAATGTTAGTCAGGCAAGTCTCAGTAAGTCATGTAATTCGAGTCCCCCACTTCTGTTAATAATATAACTTTAAATTAAGGACATAACATCATTCATGGCGTGCTAATACATAGGATATTATACAAACTGTTGTGTGAGGACACGTTGCTGGAGGCCACTCGACAAGTTGTTCTAACAAAGTGTGACAAAAAGACTCAATTTTAGTGCTCCCATTTACTCTAAAATACAGCCGACAAAAATTAAAATGAGAAAAAATAAATATGTATGGAGGTTAGATTGAACAGTAAACCCTTAACGTGAGGGGGGGATGTGAGCTTTCTGTGTGCATTTTACGGACTTTATACTTCTGGATTTCCTGTAACCTGATCACTGTTCTGAGCCACTGATGCTCAAAGTTGCCTCAAGTTTGTTTAAATCAACAGGTGTTTTGACCAGAGGCCCCCTCAGCTGAACAAGTACATGTCACTAGAGATGACAACCAGTACATTAACCTGATGTTACATACTTGAACAGCAACACTTTTTTTTCCTTCCACCAGACACCTTGATGTTTATGTTCTACATTTTCCACAGTCAGTTTTTAATCCGAGGTGATTTACAGCAGATGCTGCTGAGAAACCTGCTGCTCTGTTGTACTTCCTGTCCTTCTCATGTCTTGTCTAAGCAGACAGTAATCCAATGAGTCATCGCAGGCAGCAGGTACCCACTTGATTACCTCAATGACATGCAGTGCAGTCTCTCACCCGCCTGCATAATTCAGTCAAGCTTCTATTAAGCCATCAGGCTTGTTTTATAGCGACAGTCATATCGGATGCTGTCTGCTGTTAAAATTTATCTCCTATACAACAAAACAATGCCATTCAGTGAATTTTGTTTTCCTCAGTGAGACGACAGAAACACACAAAATCAATGAGGCAAAACTGAAAATGAATCAAATTAAGCTGGATCGATGGAAAAGTGTTACGATGCAACCAGTGCCTTGACAAGTTAACCGAACAACACAGTATTTGTACAACCATTAATGTGTGTCAGAAAACTCTAAAAATAGAGATCTCCTGCTTCTTGTTTCTTATGAATCAAGCACTGTGTTGTCGAATTCAATAACTCCTTGTTTTGTAAACAACAAACGAATGCAACGCTGAACGGAAAACCAAAAACAAAGCCGTCTGTGGCTCCATCTATTTGCCTCCTACACATTCACCATCTCTTCCACTACCTGCTTGTCTACCTGTCTTCTCTGTCTTCTTGTTGCCTCCCAAGGGCTTTGCAGTCACACATGACTCCACCCCGCCCTCCTTCCATTTTGTTTCTGTTTGTGTCCCCGTTGCAGCGCTGTGTATGAATTATACATCCAAGCATTGAACAACACAGAGCTACAAATATTTGAGCTATCTGTGAGACCAAAATGCAAGCTAATAGCAGAGAGACTCTACATGAGACTGTTCCCGACACAAAATATTTGCAGAAAACAGAACTAATTAAACTAAAGTGATGCAGTTTTAATACAAATTTCCAGAACAAAGCTCGCAGACAAAAAGTTTAAGACACAAAATGTAGAGTTTTGTTACAGAGCAAAGCTCATCACATCTAGTTGCGCTAGTGTTCATCCAGTTTAAAGGACGAATCAAACCTTTTTTCACACATGACCACACCCTCATCAGTGATATAACGTCAGGTATATTGCTGTGGTGACATTTAGCTTTCCGGGAACTTTTGTATTTTTAGTATACAGTAAATATAGTCAAAATAGAGCTTGTTTATCAAAAGAAGTGCCAGTGGAGGATCCCCCACAACCCCCAACAGAGGTCCTGGCTAAGCTCCTAATGTCCTAAAATCTTGAGGCGCATTCACACCAGGATAGTCCAGGGGACTCGGTTCGATTGGGTGGGGAATGCCGAAACATTTCACACCTTCATTTGGTTCGGTTCACTTTCACACTGCACTTTTTAAAGCGGACCAAACTGCCTGGACAACGTCACGCAGTTACAACAGCTGCTCGTTTGGAGGCGGTATTGCCCTAAACGACCACTGACCAGGAAGAAAAAAACATGAGGAAGAGGAAAGCCTGGCTCATCGATTGGCCAGGACCAAAAACAGAAATCCATCCCCTTCCATTCCCGATCCAGCATGTTACTCTGTACATAAGACGAATACAGCAGCACCGAAAAAGGCGGCAGAGTGACAGACTACGATGTGCTGCTGTGGTTAAACAGACAACGAGTGAGGTATTGCAAGAATTAAAAAGTCTTCATATCACATATATGTCCATTAGTAAGCGAACCGCATCAGGGTTCACTTGCAAGTGAATCGAGACCCCCAGTTTTCAAGCGGAACAGGGTTCGCTCGTTTGGTCCGTAGAGTTCAAATGAGCGTTCACACCACTCCAAACGAACCAAACTATCCGTGGAAGTGGACCAGGGTTCGTTTAAAGCGTACCAAATAGTGCCAGTGTGAATGCGCCCTTAAAAAAAACACCCATGCATACATGTAAAGGGCTGCTATGACTGGCCCCTGGCCTCCTGTCATTTTGTGGAAGTGGCCCCCAAGCAAAATCAATCGCTGATCTCGATTGATAAATAGCACTACAGATAACATAGAAAACATATGTGTTTTTGATTTTAGGGTGAACTGTCCCTTTACCTGTGAAGTCTCTGCAAAGATTCGTCTCAATAGTCGTACAAAATCTTAACAAAGTTGATTTCAAACCCTTAGACATGAGTTTTAAGGATGTTTCACCATTCGTCTAAAAGACTTCCTAACTGGTATCTATCTCTGTGTGGTGACTACATCTACACCTGTGAGTGTGAAAATCTTTTTGAAAAGAAAACTCTTCAATAAATCTTTGATCAAGTGATGAATTCTCACTTTTTTGACAAGGTTAGCCTTTACCTAGCACTGAAGACATGACAATGTGAGTAGTTGCCAAGTAACCACAACTTTGCTGAGTTAAATTTGGCTGAAAAGTCGAGGTTACATATGACATATGTTTCAACAGCATTTCAATAACTATATTTCTACACGTTGTTTGGACATGCTTCATGATGACATGCTGTAACCAAGACGACTGCTGGCTTAAACCCAAACACCTAGAAGTCTTTTGACCCGCAAATCCGCAATTTAATGATGAGTTAGGAGGGCTGGGGGTGTCTTGACACTCCTGCAGGTGATGAGTTTTTGCACAAAATGAATTTGGAAGCCAGAAATCTAATTTCCTGGCTAGATAATCATTTAATTACCGATTTAATTGAAACTCATCAACCCTGGCAGATGTACCACGGCCATTTTATGTTATCAGAGAGAAAGAAAAGTCCTTGCTGCAAAATTATCGGGATCTTTTCACCTGTTTGTCTGATTCACTCATTGACTACCTGTCTGTTTTTCCTCCCGTCTTTTTACCTCGCAACAGTCTATTCACTTCAGTCATTCATACTGCGTCTATTCCAGCAATCTGTCTGTTTAGCTCACTGAGTGCCATTCAACGGCTGTTCCCCTCTGTGCATGAATAAATAAGAGTGTTAGCGCTGAAACATCTATAGCAATCCAGCAGAGACTAAGCTATGACTCAGCCATTGAGCAGGGCTAAATATGACTTCCTGTCTGGCTGTCACGCATTGATCCACTTCCTGCTGGACCGACAACCTGTTTAATCCTGATTTCATCCAGCCAAAATGGCAGTTTGGAACCCTTCAGTCTTGGACAGCAAACATGTAGCATGCGTGCATCTACTGCCTGTCGTTCTTTCAGAGCAGCGTCCTCACCCTCGATCGGCCTTGTCTCTGATCCAACTGCCTTTCAGAGGTTGGAAGTCTTTGTGTTGCTCCTGCAGCCATAAATAATAGACACTATTTCAACTATCAGCAGCCTTCACCAGAGAGACAAGATGATGATTCATTCATCATAATGTCTCTTCAGTATGGCCCTGGCTGCACTGCTCTCCTGCCTGCTGCGAGTTAGGATGCGGTTAGAGATCCTGCCCCGAAACACAGATGTTGCAGGTTTAATCCCGTTAATACAGCCAAAAAACAGTGTTACGTCTTTTACAATACTGTCCTTGATTTCCCACCAAAAGGAATTTCATCACATTGTTAAAATCCAGATGAAACAGGATTGTGAGAGTATCTAGTTTCAGTATCGTCACGTATTTCTGAGTGAAACAAGATAGGCAGGCAGGATGTGAAGTTGGGAGGAACAGATTTGATCATTGAAGAGTCGGGCTGTCACAACAGAGAGGCTCCGTCAGTGTACACCGACAAGATAGTAGTATCTTTCAGAGAGAAGCCCATCATATTCTCCATGTAGCTGTCTACTGTAGGAGTCCACTGTAAAATGCTTTCACTGTTAGCGTAGTTACTACAGCTAGCCTTTGTAGGGCAGTATAGTTCTGCAGATGATGATGAAGGTCATGTGATACAGTTAAAAGCTCCAGTGAAAGCCTTTCAATAGCAAAAGCGTCAAAAAGCAAAATGTGGGAATAAATGGTGGTTACCTGAAGAAACTATCAAATACTGAGCCCTGGGTGCATACATCAAAAACAAACTATGAAACAATTTCAAATATTAGACAGTGGTATCAGTCACAGTCTGTTGATCAGTACTGGTGGACCAAATGTGGCCTTAGCCTGTCAATTAGGCTACAGCAACCTCAACCAGGTGAGAAAGGACATTCCACAAAATTCCATAAATCCACAAGCAGGAGACATGACTGTGCCATCTTCAGAAAAAAAGCTGACAAACTTGTTTAAACATCTACAGTGGCACGCAAAAGTTTGGGTACCCCTGGTCAAAACGTTCATTTACTGTGAGTAGCTAAGTAAATAGAAGATGAACTGATTTCCAAAAGGCATGCAGTCAAAGATGAAACATTTCTTCAATATTTTAGGCAAGATTACTTTTTAGTTTCCTTTCCCTAGTTTCAAAATAACAAAAAATATAAAGGGCCTAAAGCAAAAGTTTGGCTATACTGCATGGTCAGCACTTGGTAGCACCCTCTTTGGCAGGTATCACAGCCTCTAAAGGTTTTTGGAACCAGCCATGAGTCTTTCAGTTCTTGTTTGGGGGGTTTCACCCATTTTTCCTGCAAAAGGCTTCTAGCTCCGAGAGGTTCTTGGGCCGTCTCGCATGCACTGCTCTTTTGAGGTCTATCCACAGATTTTTTTTTTATGATATTTAGGTCAGGGGACTCTGAGGGCTGTGATAAAACCTTCAGCTTGCTCCACTTGAGGTACTCCATTGTGGATTTCAAGGTGTTTTAAGGATTACTGTCCTGTTGTAGAAGCCATCCTTTCTTCATCTTCATTTTTTTACAGATGCTGTGGTATTTGCCTTCAGACTTTGCTGGAAATTAACTGAATCCATCTTTCCCTCTATCTGAAAAATGTTCCCCGTGCCAGTGGTTGAAACACAAGCCCAAAGCATGATCGATCTGCCCCCGTGTTTAATAGATGGACAGGTGTTCTTTTCATGAAATTCTGCAACCTTTTTTCTCCGAACATACCTTTGCTCATTGTGTCCAAAAAGTTCCATTTCAACCTCATCAGTCCACATGACTTGTTTCCCAAAAGCATCAGGCTTGTTTAGATGTTCCTATGCAAACTACGAATGCTGAATTTTGTGGTGAGGACACAGGAAAGATTTTCTTCGGATGACTTTTTCATGAGGGTCATATTTGTGCAGGTGTCGCTGCACAGTATAACAGTGCACCACCACTCAACAGTCTAATAAATCTTTCTGCAGGTCTTTTGCAGTCAAATAGGGGTTTTGTTTTGCCTTTCTAGCAATCCTACAATCCACTCTCTCAGGAAGTTTTCTTGGTCTTCCAGACCTTAGCTTTACCTCCACAGTTTCTGTCAACTGCCATTTGTTAATTACATTACATACAGAGGAAACAGCTACCTGAAAACACTTCACTCTCTCAACTATCTTCTAATTGCCTTCTCCTGCTTTGAGGGCATCAGTTATTTTAGTTTTCAGAGAGCTAAGCAGCTGTTTAGAGGAGCCCATGGCTGCTGATTAAATGGACAAGGTTTCAGAAGTCAGAGTATTTATAAAGCTTTGAAATTTGCATCATCTGGCCTTTCCTAATGATGACTGTGAACAAGCCATAGTCCTAACAAGCTAATTAATGTCTGAGACTCTGGTAAAAGTTTTCTGAGAGCTCAAATGTCTTGGGATGCCAAAACCTTTGCATGGTGCTCCTTTCCTTTTTCTCCACTCTAACTTTGTACAAAACAAAAACACACTAATCCTGCTTGACATGTTGAAAAGCATGTTTTATCTCTAACGCCATGCCTTTTGGGGATCAGTTCATCTTCTACTGCCCAAACTTTTGCATGCCATTGTACTTTTGAATCACAATGCAATTTTCACCTACTCACAATAAAAACATCTTGCTCTTAGTTTAAACTCGATCACATTAGAGATGCATTCAAACTGTTGCCCAGTGATGGATTCTTGTCCCAAAGGATCTCAGTGTGGAGCCAATTGGATTTTCAGCAGCTCTGAAAAGTTCCACCCCCTGTCAGATTCCTGCTGGACGGAGGCGCTCCAGGTAAACTGAGAGGATTAGAGCGTCTGCTGCTCGACAGCATGAATGCCTTTCTGTGTCTCTGCTAAACTCCAAATTCACAAGCTGTCCACTCCCCTCGCCGACTCTCTGTGCACGACATTCAGAAGTGCATCCACAAAATGCCTGTTTTATAGTTTAACATTCTTTTCCCTTTGAGCTGCAACATTTGCAAGCTGTTTAACTGCCCGTCTGCAAGCCTCATTATTTACTGTTTTTGTCCAATATCAGCAATCTGAGCCAGATTTTCAATAAAATTGGATCTTTGTCAGGTCAAAATTGAAGTAATGTTTTGACCAGATGAAAGTCAGAATCTTTATCTACATGTTATGTGATGTTTTACAAAAGTTTCCAAGCTGTCTCGCAGCCATTTAGTTTGTTTGTTGCTACAAAGGAAAGCAGTTAGCTATCTGTTCTTCCTTTCTAACTGCTTGTCCTCGCAAAGTCAAGTTGCTTGTGTTTCAGTTTATGTGGTGACATAATCTCTATCATAATGTCTTTTCGCAGTTCTATTGTGCACAGGCTCACATTTATAGCAAATGAAATGAACAGATGGTCTTAAAATGCAATTAGATGCCTGTAATATTAAAAATTAATTCATAAAAAAATCCAAAATAGCAGCGCAAAATAACCAAAATGCCCCTAAAATCATATATTAGGGACATTATAAATGATCCTAAATAAACATACATTGATAAGATGTCTTACCCCTGTCAGTCTGTCTGTCTCCCTGCTCTGCATTCACATCTTCACTGCCTACAGTGCTTCAGTCATTCATGAAAATTGCCGGAGCGAGAAGTGCAGGGACGGGGAGACGGAGAGCAAGAGGAAGAGGAAGGAAAGTGGGAGGTGGGCGCTGTGACAAAATGTTCTCTCATTATCTTTCATTCATTATTCTTTCATCCTGTATCCCTCCATCTTCCTCTCCTCTCATCCTGCCTCTCCTCAAGCTGCATGTTCCCTCTCCTCCTCCTCCTCCTCTTCACCTCTCTACTACTGCTCCCTTCTTCTTCCTTCTGGCGTCACTTTCACTCACTTCCTCTCTTTTTCTTTCGCTACTGTTTTTTTTTTTTTCTTCTTCTCCTTTTTAGGGAGGAGAGAGGAAGAGTGGCGAGTTGCCATGGCAACAGCAAGCTGGCTGCAAAGCTACCTGTTCGCTGGTTTACAGAGAAAGAGAGCGAAGAGAGACAGAGGAGTAAAAGACTGAGTGTCACGGTAACGAGCTGCAGAAATTGGGTGATAGTTTATATTATTTTTGTTATTGTCACCAAAGCAAAACAACAAATTGATCCCACTAACAAGTATCAACTGTGTATCCAAAGCCTGAAAGAGCTTTGTGCTGTAGACTTCTACTGCTGTCCAAAATCAATGAGCCTCAATGTTACACTGGCTGACACATTCTTTCGTTACCATGAACACACGCTGTAGTTTATTTGGACTCAATCCCACACACACCCTCCTGCTGCTGTAAATACTGTATAATATAATGGATGTAGCCACTGTGACGTCACACATTGGTTTGTGGATTCACATTTTGACATTTCAGCATCGCCATCTTGAATATTTGGAGCTAGAAGCGACCATATTTGGATGAGAGGGTGCAGCTGTGGATGAGTGAGGGGTGGATCTGACTCATAGGCCCTTTTTATATTGCCTGTTCAGGGTAGGAATATTGCGCCGTTATGCTGCCTTGTTGT
Source organism: Cephalopholis sonnerati (assembly GCA_019142605.1). NCBI lineage: Eukaryota > Metazoa > Chordata > Actinopteri > Perciformes > Serranidae > Cephalopholis > Cephalopholis sonnerati. The sequence goes on from JAGQAX010000023.1 coordinate 17,481,413, forward strand.
TCTGTATATAAGGTTCAATTGCAGAATGGGGGGACATTGTTGTCTCGCCTTTGTGCCGCTACAGGAGGTAGTAACAGCTCTGAAACACTCAGTACGTTTACATGCAGCTTGAGAAAATCGAATTATTGGCTTAGTCCGACTGAAACTGGACTTTTAAATGCATGTATCCATTTAGTCTGACTGGAGTCGGACTTGGCGTTCTGCACATGCACCACTTTTTCTTTCGCAGGCTTTCACCCGGAAGAAGAAAGAGATGACGTAGCAGCAACTCCCGGAAAAACAACCAAACACCATGGTGAAGAGGACGCACTTCTGGGCAGACGAGGAAACTACATTCATGCTCCAACGGCTAAAGGAGCTAAACATTTTGAAGTTTATGGATGGTAGGAAAACACAAAACATGGATTTATTTAAAGAAGTTTCAGAACAACTGTTAGCTTCCTCTCAGGGTCAACCGGAACTAGTTCAATACGCACTATATTAAAAAGGACACAGCACCACCTATCGAGGCGGAGTCAGACATACTTGGTCAGAAATTCTCAGACTCAGACAAGACAAGAAGTCCAACTGGACTGATTAGCCGAGCTATGAGCTTAGCTTGACTACTGCGTGCATGTAAAAGTACTGACTGATTCCTGAGCTATAGAGACCAAAACCAGGCTGCAAATATGTTTATTTTTGCTGTAAAGTCTGGCATTTTAACATGGGGGTCTATTATAGAGCTAGTCTCAAGTGGCCATTAGAGGAACTGCAGCTTTTTGCACTTCCACGTTGGCTTCATTTTTCAGCCTCTTGGTAAAAACTCACTGGAGCACCACACGTGTATTAATCCTCCACTGGAAACAGCCCCCTACAAATACACTTTGTACTTGTTTTTGAGTACTGTTTGCTAAATACTACAGTGCCCAGCTGTTGCAGGAAGTTACTGACCTATTTTTTAAAGATTTACGCCTCAATAGGAGCCAGTAGGCTCGAGGCTGAGAGCCACACACAGGTTTTAAGAAGTCAGAAAGAATTTAGAGACAGACAAACCTATTTTACTTTTTCAAGGGATTTGTTGACAATAAGAAAAATACAGAATAAAGGTCTTGTCCTTGAAGTACTCCTTTTTCTACTAACTCTATTATCCCTCTACCTTCCTCTCCCATCTTCTCCCTTGGCCTCCTCTCTTCTTCCTCTCCCTGTGTCTATGTCTTCCTCTCAGAAGGAAGTGAATACCCACCAAGTACAACGCCACAGGCATGCATCATTATACCTGACCTTCTACTCTACTACACAGTGGGTGAGGAGCGGGAGACGGAGGGGAGAGAGGGAGCAGGAGGAAGAGATATTTAACTACACATGCATATGCGGGAGAAGGAGGGGAGAGGCACCCGGTGACGAAGCAGTTGCTATGCCAAAAACCAGGAGGACACGCACACACACGCACACACACACGCACACAAAGTAAACAAGGAGGAGGCTCGGCTGAGACGAGTGGAAGCAGGAGTGTCAGAACGATGCTGCCGAGGATGACCACAGCATACTAACAGCTCTGACAGCACACACACACACGCACACACACAGACAAAGCAAAGCTGATGGGTGAGGGCGATAGCGAATGTGATCATAGGAAGAAAATGTTCTCTACGTCAAATCTTGTTTCTGCGGCGTTTTCACCCTTAAAGCTTAAGCTTGTGTCAAGTGGGAATCTGCGCATGTGTGTGTGTGTGTATGTGTGTGAAAGTAGAGCATGTCTACATCATCCAGTGTAACCTGTGAGTTATAACTTCTGGCATGAATATGCAAACTGTTCAAGCAACAAAGTAACACAGCGTTGAAACTTTCCAGCTGAAACACTGAGTGTTTTGCCAAATTTCTATTACTTTCTACATCCTGTTTTAAGCAGGTTTTTTTCATGACTAAAATGGATTTAATAAGTAACATTAAAAACACCCACTACATTTGAAAATGTTTCCACACGCCTACGTTCAAAAGTATCCTCCGAACTGAATGAGATTTGCTGTTTATTTTTTCCTTCTCTTATATTAAAAAAAAGGAAAAATGAGTGTAAAAAAAGGGATTGGCATGATAGTCGAGTTTCTAATATCGCAAACCAGCACCTGGGGACAGCCAATGCATTTATGTGATCCAATTACATTTGGGAATGTAGCTGATAAGGTAATGTACACTGACTGCAGCAGGAGAAGAAGCTTTAATTCCTAAATGACAAGCAACTGGAGGGAAGGCACAGCCTGGTGGATGTATTTAAGTAGATTTACTATATTTAACTGCAACGTAATGCAAATATATTTTACAATGAGTCTTGTTTATAGTTTAAGAGTCATTCCATAATTGTGGGTGGGCCTATAATGATATATAAACTATTTTCTTTACTAATGGAAAGCATGTTATAAAATCAGACAAACAGTTTGTGCACACTTTGTTTTTTTTAAAATTGTGAAATTATTTTTGAAATCATTCCTAAATTGACAGTTTTTGCAAGGTCCTTTTTTTATAGTTAAGTGAGTCTTCGCCTATTGATAATGATTAACAACCATTAATGTTAAAAATGGTTGCAGAATGGGGGGTCAGATTTGTCTCACCTTCAAGCTGGCAGTGGCAGGACAAGGTGTGACCTTTTGATGACGTTACGCGTGCAACCAACCGCGGGAGATTACAACAGCAGCTAGCAGCAGTTAGCAGCTAACTCAAAGAAGAAGAGCAGTGGCCAAAAGTGTCTGCAAATTGGAAAAACAATGAGGTCCAGGAGCTTCTCACTTTCAGAGCAGAGGACCAGATAAGCCGCCATGTAACAGACATTGTGATTGACTGTTATTGCTGTGGGTGGCATGGTGGTGCAGTGGTTAGCACTGTCGCCTCACAGAAAGTGTGTAGGAGGTTTGAGGTCCAGGGTGGGGGAGGCTTGCATCTCCTCCGTGTAAGCATGGGTTTCTCCAAAACTCCAAAATCTTACTGTAGTTTTGTGTTTGCTAATAGCAAATTTGAGGTATTTCTGGTTTTGACCTGATGATAATACTACATGAAAAGTCAAGGGATCACAAAAATTAGCACACTGCTGCAGTGACGTGAATGCCTGTAAAAGCTTTTATGGCAATGTATCCAGTATTTGTCTAGACATTTTGGTCTGGAACAAAGTGGTGAACTAACCAATTGCCATCTTTAGAGTGACATTGCTAGCGACGCCAATAACTGTCTGTTTAAAGCTAATATTAGGGGGGACCAGGGACAGTTGTAACCTCTTTAGTTTTGACATCTTTACTCAAAAACCACTTGAGCTTTTGGATACACTTTTTCGGTGGGTAACTTGTGTTTTTGTTCCACTTGTTGACAGTTATCAGTTGTGTTAATGTAGCAATGTTAGAGTCACAATATTGATCAAAACACTTGAAGTCCAATGTTACATCTGCCCCTACATATCGGGGCGATTATACCAACACGCTTAATACCCTCACTTAAATACCAAGGACAGCAATAATCTCACAAGGATATATAAATATTCAAAACATTTTAAAACTCATCGAGCAATTAAATCCAGTTTAATTAAACAGTATAATTAATCATATCAGGTAAGAGACATCAGTTTGTCCCTCGGCCGGCAGAGAAGAATCATCACAGATCATGTGCATGATGAGTTTCATAGTTCTGTCTCATTTCTGATTGGTGCAATTAATTAAAGATGTTACAATTGCCCCCAGTCTCCCCTACAATTACATTGATGTTGGAGGGTTGCAGTACACGCAATATTTCCCTAAACATTTAAACAGTTTTAGAATATATAATTATTTAAGAAGATGTAAGTCATCTAACAGAATGCTCCTCTAATCATATTACAAACACAAAATGCTAATAAAAAGGAGAATACAAGCTGACATGAGGACCATATTTAGCATTGAGGAGGTTATTTCTAATTGCGAAGATACTTGCAATATCAAAATTATCTGTTAGTCATCTGTTTTTCTACTACCTCCACAACAACTGAAGCAGTGGTTACAGCAAGTCAGACAAATGATACTGACCTCGAAAGAGACTAAAACTCACATATATTAAGCATTTTCCTTCAGTCTAATTTCCCATGACTCTCACTTTTACAACCGTCACAGGAAGAACCAGCTCCCTTGAGAGCAACGCAGAACGTGTGAATCAGATTTTTGCTCTGAGGCATTAAGTGTGTACAAAGCCAGCAATGTTTTTTCTCTTTTACTACAAAAAACAATGACGGCAACAGCATGAGAATAAGAAGGAATTATCCCCTGCAGCAGCTGTTTGCACGTTGCATGGTGTATTTTCAAATCAGATATACAGAGCCATCCAACAGCTGCCAAATGCTGATTTTCATCATTTCCAATACAATCTCATTTTGGGGGTTAATCTATTTAATTTGAGATTACTTGTCAGAGAACTTTCATATTGAGACCATGAATTCTAATAAAACCCAGTAATGCTTGAAGGCATCTGGCTGAAGCCAACACACGGACAACAAGTGTCTCACCTTCCCCCTCCTGACAGCCCACGTTAATTCACCTCAATCCAACTCTTCCTCAGTTGACTCCTACTCACTCATAGATTACCATGAGACCTTTTAAACAACGCTGCGACTGATAAATATTTCATTTTGTAGTTATTGTATTTATTCTTTCTGAGATTAATTGATGAATTGTTTTCCTCGGGCAAGATATCCATCCATCCATTTTTATCTGCTTATCTGGGGCCGGGTCGCGGGGGCAGCAGGCCAAGCAAAGCACCCCAGACGTCCCTCTCCCCAGCGACACTTTATACCTCCTCCTGAGGGACCTGAAGGCGTTCCCAGGCCAGATGAGATATGTAATCCCTCCAGCGTGTTCTGGGTCTGCCTCAGGGCCTCCTACCAGTGGGACGTGCCTGAAACACCTCCAGCGGGAGGCACCCAGGAGGCATCCTGATCAGATGCGCGAACTACCTCAACTAACCGCTTTCGACATAAAGGAGCAGCGGCTCTACTCCGAGCTCCCTCCGGATGTCCGAGCTCCCCACCCTATCTCTAAGGCTGAGCCCAGAACCCAACTCATTTCGGCCGCTTGTATCTGCAACCTCATTATTTTAGTCACTACCCAGAGCTCATGACCATAGGGGAGGGTTGGGACGTAGATGGACCAGTAAATGGAAAGCTTTGCCTTACGGCTCCCTCTTCACCCTGACAGTCTGGCGCAGCACCTGCATCACTGCAGAAGCCACACCAAACCAGGCAAGACACTGAAACCCAAATTGCTACTGATGGCTGTGCTTTGAGTGTGTAAAAGCATGTGGATGTTTATCTGATAAGCAGGTAGCATGTTGTATGGCAGCCTCGGCCACCAGTTCATGAATGTGTGTTGAATAGGTGAATGGTGCTTGTGCTGTAAAGAGCTTTTAGTGGTTGCTAAGACTAGAAAAGCATAAAACAGTCCATTTACCATTTATAAAATGTCAGAAAACGCCCATAACAAGCTCCAAGAGTCTTTGCAGTGCTTATTTTGTCCGACCAGCAGCCCGAAACCCAAAAATATTCACTTTATAATGATATAAAACACAGAGAAGCAGCAGATTCTTACATTTGAGATGCATAACCAGAGCATGTGTGACCTTGTCGCCTGATAAAAGGCTCAAAAACTCCATCCTACATCCAAATATGTCCACCGATCAATTAATCAACCCATCGATCAAGCTCTACCTTGGAATATCATCAACAAGACAACTTGAGCATACTGTATAAGCATCTTGCACTTTGATTGGATAATCACTAGCACTTCACAGGCTGGATGCCAGTCGCCTGTGTTTACATGGACCCATTTAAATACAGCAAACTCCTCTACTACTTTGATGGCTCAGGATCAGTCTGGTCCAGGCGATGAAACATTCATGAATTCCTTGAGATACTGTAGCTGTGCCAATCCAAAGACTTCTAAGGGAAGAAGTAGGAAATTTATGCTGTCTATACTTATTTTGTCCAGAATTTCTCATGCAGTGCTACCTCAATAACTTTGTTTCCTTGAAAACATCCTGGAGGCTCAGTTGGTTAAGATGAATACTGATGGAATCTGCTGCATATCATTAACTTTACAGTGATGTTTACAAAAACAGCAAATTTAAAAAAACATCCAAAAAGGCACCTTTACGTCAGCAACTTCTGAATGTGCCCTTTATTACAAATAAAAGGTTGTGTCCTCAATGTTCTCTCTTTCAAGTTCATTTGTATTTTCATGCAACCATGCAAATACTCCGTGAGGGGAATTAATTTCAGCCGATCTAAATTGCAGAAATACAATATGTGCAAAAACTAACCCTATAAAAATCAACATCAATAAAGAACCAAATTACTCCAAATGTGACCCCCTCACTTTTGTTTTATCGTACCTGTGATGTCGAGCGGTATGAAGTGACCCGGTATGCGTCTCCCGAGCTGCCAGCGTGGTTTGTCTGCAACAGGCGGTCCGGTGGTAGCAGAAGTGGCGGTGCTGCTGCTGCTGTTGTTACTACTCCAACCCAGCGGGGGGCGATCTGAGCCGCAGGGCGACGGGGACGGGGAGGGAGACGGGTCGGTCACAGACCTCAGTCCAAACACTGAGGAGGTGGTTTCATCGTCGTAGAGCTGTTTGGACGCCGGCTAGAGGAGGAAGAAACAAAGTGTGATAAGTGGTGGGCAGTCGTTTTTCAGGCTGGCTTAAATCTTCATTAACTGGGTCTTTTGCAACAAGCTGTAAACACAACACTGACATAATTGCCGTGTAAACAGCATATGTTAGCAAACAGTCACGTATTTGCACATTCAGCAGATTCAGAGCAACATATTCATTCACTGGGAGGTGTGTTTCTGGTTACAGGGCAAATGTACATCCAATATTCACTCTCCTTTTAGCTCCGTTTTGGTCTCCACCAACTGGGGGATTAGCTGCTGAATGCTGCTTTGTGTTCACTCAGTCTCATAGAAATACGTGAAATAAACACAAACTCAATGTGTGATGGTCGGCACAATGTGTTAAAATCACATGCTGGCAATGTGAAAACAATGTCAATGCAAAGTCAATGAGGGTAAAAAGAGCAAGACAGTCGGAGTAGGGAGGATGGGAATGGTGGTAGATGGGTCAAACAGGAAACCGCTGTTTCTGTCCTGTACACACATTCTCACTCCAACCTCATCACATATCGACATTTGGTCATGGACTTTCCACATTAAGAAATGACGTTCAAGGTACCCTGAGCGCGCTGGTTGTTGACGTTCTGGGATGCCATGTCAACTTCTGCACTACATCGGTAAAACGCCACATATTGCCGTTTTTTTTATTCAATAACAAACACGTGGTAACTTTTAGCCAATATATGCATGTGGTTGGGTTTAGGGAAAAAGAGAACAGGGTTTGACTTTACAATCAAACGGGAAGCGAACATTTGTCTCCTGGGTGAAAGTCCATGGTTGTTGGACCCATCCACCACCCCTCCTGCCCATCCTGCGCGGACTTCTCACCACCTAAACTTTTGTTGTTGTCCTGCTTTGTTACCCCCTGATGCCACCGGGTGCTGTTCAACAATAATGCCAACCAGTCATGTATCATGCTGACATGAAAGGACGGCTTTTTTCGTTAGTATATGACCCTGGAAGTCACTGCCGAAGCGTCGGTTTTCAACAACTCTGGAGTGAGACCAGGTTGGTGTGAAACCAAAAGTCAACATAGTTACAACTTAACGCAACTGTCACTTACATGCCGCAGTTATTTTAATCCAAAACCACAATCTTTTCCATAACTTTCCTAAACTTAAAACTTCCTACAACACTTTTTCGTTCTTTAAACTTAACCTAATATTCTTCCAAAATGCGACCGTTTCACAACATTAACCAAATTAATGATACGTTTGAAAATGCGACCATTTTTAATAAACTTTGCATTTATGTTGTTTTTATGTTGCCTGCAAGTAGTTTTATCACATTTTGTACCCACCACCATATTATGGGTTGTTAAGAGGTCAAGTCCATTTCACGTATTTCTGAAGTGCCAAAAACTGCAGTTCCCCAAACGACCACTTGAGGCTGGTTCCAGATGCGAGTCAATCCCCATAGAACTCAACGTTAAAATGCTTCTATGACTATAGCTATAGAGAAGTTAGGATGCACTCTAGCTCTGTAGCTAATGTCAACATTCAATTTTTATATAACTCATCTATTAACATTTTATTGAGGCTTAAAGTTATGTATATTTAAGGGCTGGGCCACTTAAGTGAAAGTCTGTTGGTGAGGCCAGACCACAGTGTATGAGTCAGAGTCCCCCCTCACTTAACCACAGCTCAACCCTTTTGTCCAAATATGGTCAATTCTGGCTCCAATGTCTGTTTCACTAGCCAAACACTAACTTGGGCGATACTGTTCTTAGGGCTTGTCATTACATGTATAAGCACCTGCCTTTTACATAAATGGAGTCTTTTCCATTATTAATATTGACACATTAATTAGTGCCACTTTAAAATATAGCTCTGACAAGTGAGCTTTCATGTGTCCAATGCAGAAAATCACATTGTTTCTCTATGTATTCACTCAATGCCAGTCAGTCAGATTAATGAGATTAAGGGCTCAGCCTGGTCATGGCTTCAAACAAAATCTATGTGAATGGTTTCAGTCGTGTGAAATGCTGCTTTAAAAACACAATTTTTCGGTATTGTCTTCATGCACCAAAACTGTACAACAGATGTGAATAGTCTGAGAAACAAAGGACGTTTTTGTAGTGTATTTTTTTATGCATTTCAACAAATTATTTTAATGCATTTTCGGCATCTTCATGCAGCCACGCTCCTAACTTGATTTTTCTCTCAGCGCTTCCTCAGATTCAATTGTCTCAGCTTTTGTTACAACCCGTACCATACTTTAAACTTCTTTGAAAGTTGTTGTTTCTGTTTTATGCCCGAGCTACACCGAAAATTAGACAATAGGGGCTTTTTTCTCTTTAAATTGGCTCAAACACAAAAAACTAAATAAACTCTAAATTCAATTAAAGCCAAAATCAATACAGCTGAGCAGGCGAGACAGCCTGGCGGAGGTCATCTACTTGTCTGCTTCCTCCAAAATAAAATGTTTTCTCCTCTTTAAGCTGCTTCAATGCCAGAGGGAGAACGCAACGGAAAAGTAGATAAGACGTGAGTAGGGATAGAAAGAGAGAATAAAAGTGGAAAAACATCTTATTTTCACCTGTCTTGTAGTTAGAGGAAATTGTAAAATTGTCAATTGTAACAGACGGAGAACAGGAAAGTGAAATGTGAGTTACACACATTCACATTCACATTTTTATAGCTGTTGCAGGAGAGCTGAAAACATGGAAAAGGCGTTAAAGAAGTGAAGTGAAAAAGCAGAAATATGGGAAATATCAGTTTAGATCTGATTAGCCAGCAGGGACGGAGGCTGACAAGTAGCACAGACATTGCTGGTTCAGTCCCTTGTGTCAACAGGAAGGTGTAATCCCAGCTGGGAGGGAACTGTTACCTGTCTGGTATTAAATCTAAGGTATCAACTATCGCTGCCAAAGAGCCCTTAAGCAAGGCAAAGTGCCCCGGGGCTGCTGCAGTGCAGGAAACACTCCAGTCTATCCTCTCTGATGAAATACATGTAAGAGACCACGTGCGTGTACTGTAGGAATTTAAATCCAAGTTATCTCGTGGGAATCTGCCAAAGTCTAATTGAAATTAGCCCAAACAGAGAGAAAGGCATTAAGTTAACAGAGCTGTTTAACAGCTTGCTGAAGGAACAGAGCGTCAATATGCAGGAAGTGTGCAGCCATCTTGCAGTAAAATCACCGTGGGAGTCCATCAAGCTGCCATAATGACACAGTTTGGGGAAATAGCCTGAGAACTATTAGCAGCAAAGGCAGAGACAGTAAGAGTGGAAATAGAGAAGAACTCACTGCAGAGTCTGCCTCATCCGTGTGCTCAGTTTTGATCCTTTGTAGAGACTTTATATCAAAATACAACAATTAATTTACTACTGCTTACATTTAGTTACCTTTCCACTGTGTTTAAATAAGCATGAGCTGACTTACAAAAAAGCCCTGATGCCATTTGCTATTTTAATTTGTGATCAAGTATCAGTGATATTTTCATCTGGAAGACAGTACGTGATTTGGCGTGTGTTTGTGGAAACCTGCTGAGAGTGTCAAAAAGGATGATGACTAATTGTGACAAATCGAACAGAGGGGGTTGCACATACTGTACAATAGTTTCTGGATAATTCAGCTTTAATCATTTATATAAAAAGGGATAATAACAAAGGCAATAAGGCATTTTGTCACAACATGAATTTAAGCTGAAACAGTGTTAGTGACACTGAAATTATCATTTGGTAGCTACTGGGAAGAAGAAGAATGTTACTGCATTGTGTCACTGAATGCTACAACTAAACTACAGTACAGTGTGTGTTGAGCACCAGTGGCAGCATCAGCACCTTAAGTGGGATTTATACTTGTGTGTCAGCTCTATGCAGAGCCTATGCCATAGCCTACACATGTGGCCTACGCCATTGTGAGCATTTATACTTGTGTGGTCACTCTGCAGTTACACCTCCGACACACTAGTCAGCAGTGGGGTTTCTGTGAAGGCACACATTAAATGTGGCTTAATAGCAACAACTTTAAACACAAGTACACAAATCAGCTTCACTATAACTCGCAGCATTCACAGACAAAGCATTTGTCTTTTGCTGAACACATTTTCCCCACAAATACAACATGCTAATGTTTTTAGCACAAGCCTATGGCATTTTACATTGTATAAATTAGCCTAGCGGCTAGCAGACCTTTCCTCTACTTATATGAAGACATGGACAACAGCAACATTTAACAAAGGTAACGTTACAAAATTCGGCTCTATGACAAAACAACTGTCTTGTACTAAACACGTTTTCCAAACAAATATAACATGCTAACATTATTAGCACAAGCCTATGGCAAGTTACACTGTATAAATTAGCCTAGTGGCTAACAGACTTTCCCTCTACTCTTACGAAGCCAGGATAAATGACCCACAAGATTTAAAATGTTATGGCTTTATTGTTTCCAGAATTTATTGTTTCTTATCTGTGAAATAAAAGTAAACAAAAGCTTCGTTTTTTCAGCTTACAAAAATAGACAGGAAGTCTGCATCGCCGGGACATGTAGTTACATTTCTGGGGAGGTGCATGTCAGACTATGGTGTAGGTATATAAATCCTGCATTACAGTGCTGCTTTGCCAGCAACAACTCGTGATTCTGTTTACAGTGCAGCCAAACAATGTCAGTAGACACCATCAGTGGGGGAAGAAGTTTTCTGATCCTTTTTTAAGTTAAAAAAAAAACATTTTAAATGTTCCCATTTAGTGTTTTACTATTATATATGATTTTTGGATTAATATCACAGCTACATTAATGTGTCTGTTGCATTTACCTGTAGGTGTTGTGCTAATCTTAACTACTTCATATACTGTTGCGTAGTTAAATCCGCAGCAGTGCATCATATTCTGTAAGATCATCATATGTGTGTACTGTCCTAGTGTTCATCTACATCTGTATCCACTTTTAAAAAATGCTTAGAAACACATTTTTCTAGGATAGTGTTTCTATAAGGTCCCAATGTTAAGTGTCTGTATATGTATACATGTGTTTTTGTGCATATGTGTGCTAAAGCTAGTGCGCTGAGCATGTGTGTATTTATGTATGTGCCTATTTGTGTGGATACATGTACATATTTATGTGTATTTATTTGTGTTTATCACTTTACTTTTGTTTCTATCGTCTTGTGATGCCCTTTGTATTGTCTGTTTTGAAAGGTGCTATATACATAAATGTATCATTAGTGTCGCTGTTCTGTAATTAGTCTGCATTTATATTGCACTTTTCTAGTGTTTTTAACCACTCAAAGCACTTTGCAAAACAAGGACAGTTCACCAATTCATGCACACATTCATAGAGCAGTGTCCGAGGCTACAGTTCAAAGTGTCACCTATCCATCAGTAACATTCACACGCACTCACACTGATGGCACAGCGGTCGTCTGCCACCTTCTAGTTCTCACACAACCGCTGAGCCTCAGCTGCGTGGGAGAACCATGTAACTCCAAAAAGTTAACTTCTCATAGTGTCAGAAAAATAGCCCTGTTTTCAGTATTGTAATGATGCATTTTCCAGCTGATTCAACAGCGTTTTTAAACAGTTTATTCAGGGAAGACGAGACGCATTTATATGCTCCCACTAGGACGAAAATACTTAAGGAGTGTGCACTCCACTGTCCTTTCAAATGAGGTGTGTAACATACAGTAGATGTCTGATGTCTGGTTCACTGAGCTAAGAAAAGAAGGTGTTGGATTAGTTTCGAAAGAAAGTGTAGCGCAGAAATAAACAGTGGAGGAGGGAGAAAACAAGGGCAGAGAGGGCAGGAAGAGTGGGACTGAGTGAGTTAGCGTGAGTTTAGTGTGAATGTGAAGGCTGCTCTCTGGCTGCTCAGGGAGAGAAGTGAAAAAGATAAGTGAGGTGGACACGGTTCGGTTTCTCAGTGTGTGTATGTGTGTATTCAGCTGCAAGAAGTCTGATGTTTTCCAGGCTACAGGAGGTGGACAAGTGTGTGTTTTTGTCAGTGGGAAAGGAAAAGAATGAAAAAACAAGACAGGTGGGAATTATTTAATGCGTGTGTGGCTTCAAATAATCGTATATGAAACTTGAATACCTGTGTGTGTGTTTGTTTACCAGACAGATGACATTTGGTGTGAGGGAGCCTGATGCTCAAATAAGCATCAACGCCAGTGTGTGTGTGTGTTTGTGTGTTTACCAGGAAGATGAAGTCAGGTCTCTTGTTGTTGAGGGAGATGGGCGATCGGCTGAGCGAGGTGGACGTGTCGTCAGAGCTCTGCGAGGACGGATGCCGGAAAGTCTGACCGGTCAGCTTGGTGTCGTACAACTGCTCCTCAAAGTCTGCACACACACACACACACACACACACAGAAAAAAAAAGAGTGTGTAAGTTAGCATCAAGCACAGAACGCTGCACACACATGCACTCAGGAATAAAAGTGCACTGACACGCACACAAAAACACACAACACAAACTCACACACCAGATATCCTATTTGCATGGCCGAGAGCAGAGATCTGGTACGACTGCTGCTTTGCATCACCCTGCAGTTTCCCTCCTGTGACTCCAACCGCAACTTCTGCCCAGGAACCTTAAAGGACTCCTTAAGTTTGTTTTTAATCCTCTGGTGAGTTGCGGGGCTTACTCTCCTTTCATTCATTCCTTCTCTGCAGCTCTATTTGTCTTTCTGTCTGTCTTGTCCTTTCTCTCCTCGTCCTGGACTTCTTCTCTCACACTTCCTCTTGATATCTGACTGTTTCTCTCCCTCTCTGGCAGCTTAGGCGACTCTCCCTCAGGCCATTGTAAACAGATTCCTAACCCCCACCTCCCCCTGCCTTTCTTCCCCTGCACACACACACACACACACACAAATCCCCCTCACAACCCCTCAGCCAATCCTTTACCCCAAAAACACACTCCCGACCCACTCCCCACTCATCCCGAAATCCCTCTAACACACACACACACACACACACACACACACACACACACACACACACACACACACACACACACACACACACTCCCGCTGACAGTCTCAGTAGAACAGCAGCGTCAGTGAGGTGCAGAGTTTTGGGTTGAACTTGCTCTCTGGGACAATATGGATTCCTTGCTGGTGGTGTATGGTTGCCTAGCGACAAAAGGGGGGCGGGTGCAATCAACACCTACCCACCCAGCAATGAGTAGTTAACAGTAACCTCTGTGTATTGATATTTGGAAATTTAGTCATAAGAAGGACCAGAAGGTGTTAAATTCAGCATTCAAGGATCAATCGACATGTAAATCACTATAATAAATTAAAATGTAAATAAAACTGCTTTATGGCATAAAACAGGAGGAATGTGCTGTTAAAGACAGATGCTATTAATAGTATTTATCTTCAACAAGTGACAGAAAACCAACAATTTAATTTGACTATGTTATGGGAACTGATTGACCAATGGGAGGAGTTTACTAAATGCAGGAAACTGAGACAATCATTTTATTTTTCTCCACTTTTACATTCTAAGTAAAGTAAAAATAATGAATCCCTGAATAAATAAAGTAATAATGATAATAAAAATAATAATAATAAATGAATGGGCAAGAATTTTGATAATTGTTGTATTACAATTTAAGCCAAAATGGCCAATTCCAGTTCCAAATGTGAATATTTGCTTATTATTTTTTAATCTTTTGTGATAATAAATTGAATATTTGGGGGTTTGGACTGCTCCTTGAACAAAACAAGCGATTAAAAGATGTCACATTGGGCTCAGGGACACTTAGATGGACATTTTACACCCAGACTACATTTGTATGACGGATTCTTGTGGTTCAGTAAATGGGCTGAAATATGAGCCCTATATGGGACTGTCCACAGGTTCCATATTGACCCCATGACATGTGCCCACATGGGTGAGTTTACCCAAGTGGGCCCCATATAAGATGCCCATTTTGGACCCATACCCACTGTGTACCCAAAGGCCCCAGCGTGACGCATGTGGGGCCCACTTGGGCAAACCCACCCATGTGGGCAACTGGCATGGGGCCAATATGGAACACAAGGACAATCCAATAAAGGGCCCATTTTTCAGCCCATTTACTACCCGCATGTGCCTCACATACAAATGCTGGCTGGGCATTGTTATCTGCTGTTTTCACATGATAAATGGAATAATCAAGAAGTAATGATTTTCTGCAGCTCTAATACCTCGTTAAAACAGTTAGTTAGTCATGGTATCGAGATTCGTGTACAAGAAATAACAGTGAGGAATTAATGGTCAAAACAGTGGAGGAACCACCTCTGCAAAGTGTTTTAGCATCTTTCAGAGTTTGCGACTAAATTGGCATCCAGCTAATGGACACATTGGAGCGTTTAGCAGCTAACGAGCCAAATATTTCCTTCCTTAGTGGAAACCAACAAAGGAGCTATAAAACGAGGTTTTCACAAACATGACTAGGAATTAATACTAATTAGAGCTGAGTAAGGTTAAAAAAAATTCCGATACTAGTGCCAATACCAGTACGCTAAATGTGATAGCAACTATTCCAGTGGTTCCCAACTGGTCCAGCCATGGAGTCCAGATTTCTCCTAAGTCATTAGTTCAAGGTCCACACAAATACATTCAGCGTCATACTTTAATTTGGCCATGTCATTGAGCTAGTTTGCTGTCTCTGTCAAGTAGCCATTTGTTAGCCACTCCCTTTACAGCAGAAAACAACACTTCAAAATAAAAGTTGTGTTTTTTTTTCACAACCCTTAAATGTTTGTGAGTCACTTGCGGTCCATTCAGAATGGACCTGCAACCCACCTGTTGGGAACCACTGCTTTATTCGACACCCATAAAGTGAATTTAAACATCTGCTGCATCTGCAGCTGCTGCTGCAGAAGTGTGAGTTTCACGTCAGGACAGTTGGTGAGAGTCCAACTCCACATACACGGTGATAGGGCTAACTCTTAGCATCACATGGCTAATGATACCTAACAGGTTAAATAACCAGCTGTTTCGCTATCTGTGTGAGTTTGGTGGCATCATTTAATGACAGGGTGTTGGATGTTAGCCATTGCTACTGTGTTAGCTTGTGCTAATGTCGACATTTAATGAACCGTTAACCAGAGAAGGCAGCAACAGAAAGTTTGTTGATGCAGTGAGGAGTCAAGACTGTCCCCAGGCACTAAAATGATTGAAAACAGGTATTGTTTTGATACTATTTGGTACTTGGATGTTGTAGTCGATACCTTCATGGAACTGAGTACCAAGAGCCAGCCCTGACGCTTGTGTTGCTCTGCATCTGCTAGACGAGCAAACAGGCAACAGTTTGCCATAGGAAGTTACTAAAAACACCAGTTAATGCTGCTTTAAATCAAATAAACATATTGCTATTACAAAGCAGAAAAAACCCCCGTAATACCCTCATTGTTCTCAGGCTTATTGGTCATATAGTTAAACAAGGCCTGCTGAATTATCTTCCTGCTGTATCCATATGGCAAAGCACTACAACTTACAGGGTGATGGAGTCTGCTTTAAAACTGTGTTAGCTGTAATGGCCTCCAGACGCTGCTGCACAGCCTTCATGCCTGGTGAACTCATTCAAAAATGTTGGTAGTTTACAGAAAGTTTGGCAGGTGTCAGATTTAAGCGAGTGCAGGCAACGTGGGAGTGTTTTTGGAGTTGTGAATATAGAGTCATGAATACAAATTAATATACAGCAGCAGCACCACAAAATACAAAAAGATAATGATGTGTTTTTATATGAGGGCAGGCAGTCCACCCACCCACAGATTTTGCTCAGTTTTTAATGGCATTTGGGATCATTGCTGTTGACATCTTCCCTCTGCTAAACTAAAAAGTGCCAGCAGCGGGAAAACGTCTATAGGAACTCACCCGTTTTGAGTGTAATTACGCCTCGAAACTTCAGAGGAAACACAGGACAGCCTCTGCACACACCGAAACTTTCACAACCTTCAGCGTGGATTAAGATGATGTGCATGTCAGCTGTCATTTTCAGCAGCCACTCTGCATTTCAGAGGTTATTCAGTCTAGTTTTTCCAAGGGTTTTCACTGAAAGTCAAGCATGATAATAAAAAACTGGAGCAAAAAGGTTTTCACAAGATGAGGATTACACGTTATAGACTGCTCCTTGCTTTATGCCCCTAAGGTGATGCAGAAAACAATTTTACATCACATGTTGACAGTTAAGTTTTATTCTCTTCTGCTTTATGTAAAAAAAAAACACAGACAGCAAGTGAAAAGAAGTAAGGCAAGGAAAAAGAAAAGAAGATAGATGATAGAACAAGATCTGAAGAGACGCTAGCTGGGTGGTCGGGGCGCTGCAGAAGCTCTAATGGTTTGGAGGCAGATTCCCTTAAATCAAGTTTTTGGGACCACGCATGCCTCAGGCTAGCATTCCTGTGCAAACTCTAACCAATTTAATCTGCTTGGAATAAATGCTCCCATGTGAAATAGGACTTTTTTATTAATCCCAATGAGCATCATGCAAACTGCTGCAAACTCACAGAGTGTCACTGCAACAATATGACCCATATTAGCTGATGTGCTGCTGCAGTCTATACACTTACATTCATTTTAAAAAGCTGTACCACTTTTTAATAAAGCACACATTATGACCGGCTTGTGAGTTACAGCTAGGGCACTAAAATGGCTTTATTAATGATTAATTAATTGTTTAATTATGCTTTGTAGTCAACTATAACCCATTAATAACGACGGCTTTTGGGTTCTTAAGTGCATCTACTTAATGAATTATTACACAAACTCTTCATAACTGCAGACTTAATGTTTGCTGCTGATTTATTAATGAGGGAGAAATCAATGATCTTTTATGAATGACTTCATTATTATTGATAGCTGCAAATTAATGGTTTACTAGAAAAAGACAAAACTTCTTTTATTAGGAAGGAATAGTTCGACATTTTGGGATATATGCGAATTTGCTTTGACACCACTCTCTCATTGGCGAGCTAAAAATAAGGCTATAGCCAGAAGCCAGTTTGCCAAACATAGCATAAAGACAGGAAAGAAAGGGAATTGACTAGCCTGGCTCCATACATATACAAACATAGTTGCCTTATTGGCCACTGGATCAAACTTCAACGTTGCCACTATATTGGTGCCAACTTGACTGTTAACAAATGCAAGTAATCAGGGGAGCGGTGGTTTTTCTGGACAAAAAGCACAATTACTTTTACATTTCTAAACTTATTAAGTCTTAAATATTCAAGGATTTATGATCTATGTGTAGAAGAAGAAAAAATATTGTCTTCAGCTTAGTAGAATTTCCATAGGTAAGCTAGAATTTCTGCTGGAAGCTTAAGAGGAGTGTGTGTTAGGGTTTCACAAACTGCACTGAATTACTTGAAAGTATAAATCAATTCACTATCATAAATCCATGCCGTTTGTATGCTTTTTTTCCTTGGTTAATCCTAGTAGAGAGGTCCCTATATAATATGATTTAATGTGGAACTTTTCAACTAGCCAGTGTGCTGGTTAGCTAGCTAACGCTATAGGCTCATCAACTCCTTGATTATAACAAAATATACTTTTAGAATATAATTTTGGCCATAGCAAGAAAGGGTGTTCTTTGTTTACATTATCAAAAGGACATAGATGTTTCTGGCTGCCAGCAATAACTTATGTATAACAATAAGGTATACTTAATTGATCCCTGAGAGGAAACTTGATTTTTCTTATCTGTTGTCATGTACACACAGGCCTGAAAATACACACTTGCACAAACAGGACCTAATCATGCATTAGATGGACAGATGTCAGAGCGAGGAGGCTGCCCATGGACACGTGCCCCGAGCGATTTGGGGTTTGGTGTCTTGCTAAAGGGCACAGTCTGACATCTCTCCATGCTTTGTCTGGACGGGAACTTGAGCCGGCAACCATCTTGTTCCCAAACCAAGTGCCTATGGACTGAGCTACTGCAGCCCCTGTAGGCTACCCAGTGTGCTATGCCTGGCTCAGTCTGAAGGTGACAAAATCTGCTCACCAGCACCAGGGTTCTTCATTGGGTGCACGGCAACCTCAATGTGACGTCAAGACATAGTCCACCACATAACCGTCTATACCAGAAATGGTTGTTGTCACACTTGTTGCCCAGATTAAACAACTGAGATGTGGCCTAGTGTTTTATTTATTTGGTGAGCTTAAGAGGGGCTTGTAGACAGTTTCACCTTGTTCCCAGTCTTTATGCTAAGCTCAGATATCAGGCTGCTAGTTTGATGCACAGACACACAGTAACAGTGGTATCGATCCTCTTATATAATTACAGGCAAGAAACCAAAACGGCATATTTTCCATAATGTGAAACCATTCATATCTGGACAAGAGAGAATATTCTCAGTTTCCGCCTACGTTTTATAAAGGGTTACTTAAAAGTGATACCCAAAAAGTCACTCATCTGTTTGAAGGATCAAAGGCCAACGTAAAGTACTGTACAGTTACAAAATATCATTAAAAATATTACCATAAAATAATTTTATCAAAACTGGATTTAGTTCACTTTTTTCCTCCCTTTTGAGAATTCAAACGAGAGGCAACTTTTGCATCAAATTTCTGTCTTCTGTTTACAATTAAAGTTTAGACATAAATATTAATGATGACATGATAAACTGAGAACTTGTTTGTTCACTGCATTTGCCAGTTCCTTAGGAAGCTGTTAGACGTTTCACTTTGTAAGTGCTTGCTTTAAGAAAACACGTCCCTGGCTATTTGTATTCATAGAGGCATATTACACACCCGGTGCTTATGATAGAGAACTGTCTATTTTGCAGTGTTAAAAATAATTGATTAAAAAATGCCTGAGTGCTGCGCGCAAAAACAGCAGGATCAGCCGGATGGTAAGCGGCGAGCAGAAGCCAAAACTCGTCTCATCCAGACTGCAGCGGCCCAAAGAAGTGAGGTGTCAGCAAGAGTCCGAAGACACGGGGGGTAAACAGAGTGAAGAAGGGTGTGAGGAGGAGGTGGAGGAAGTGAAAGAGAGGCAGATGAAGATGACACGCAGGGGGGGGTGAGGAAGAGGAGCAAGTAGGGTGGAAAAGCAGAGGCAACTTTTTAGGAAGCTAAGGAAGAAAGAGGAGATAGGACTTATGAAAGAAATGCAGAAGAAGAAGAAGTGTGATTAGGAAGGGTAAGGGAAAACAAATCAAGACCCTTAATTGGATGAAGTGACAGACGCAAGAAAATTAAAAGAGGAAGAGGTCAGTCTGAGGTCAGAGAAGGTCAGAAGAATAAGAAATGATCAGACAGAGCAATAAGAAGGAGGGTCACTGTAAGACAAAGCAGCAAATGATTAGGACAAGGCAGAAGAGAAGCAGAGAAGGGCAGCAGAAGAAGACGTAGGTGGAGAAAAAGAAGAAGTGTAGAACTACAAGAAGTTAAAGGCGAGGCATTTCAGGACAAAATACTGGAGAGAAGCAACACAAGAATCAGACGGCGAAGATGAGAAAGTAGGAGGAGGAAGAAGGGATTTCACACAACATAACGCCAATGAGGCCCAATCTGTCGAAAACTAACAGCGGGGTAGGAGATGCTGGCAGAGTTGGCTGTGTACTAAAAGGTGGGGGATTCAGAGAAATAAAAAGGGATCAAAAATGTTTCTGATCAATCTCACATCAAAAGTTTTTTTTCTTCCTGCAGCAAAAGTGGTGAGTTACTAGCCCAACACCAGTTAAAGTACATTTTTCTTATATAAGGTACAGGTTTGAACAAATGAAAGTGATTTAAAGGTCAGTAATGCCATTTGTTTTGTGAATATACTCCTCCGGCAAAACCTGCTTCAAAGCCCTGACTGATTATATAAAGGACTAGTTCAACATTTTGGTGATAAGCTTATTCACTTTCTTGCCAAGTGAATACTAATACCACCCTCATGTCTGTGCGTTAAGTAACAGAGTTGGAGCCAGGAGGCGATTAGCTTTAACTGGAAGCAAGAGGAAACTACAGTAATAGCCTGCCTCTCTCCAAAACTCACATTAATACGCCTACCAGCAGCCTTAACGCTCGCTAATTAACATGTTGTATCTTGATTGTTTAATAAGTACACAAACAATCATGTAAAAACGTTAAGTTACAGGTGGACATGTGCCAGCCAAAAGTTTACACCACAAGTACAGGGCTCCTGCAGGTCCTTATACAGTCATAAAAGGCATCCATTCATTCATTCTCAGTAACTGCTTATCCTGTTGGGGGTCGCGGGGAGGCTGGAGCCTATCCCAGCTGACACTGGGCAAGAGGCAGGGTACACCCTGGACAGATTGCCAGACTATCACAGAGCTAACATATACAGACAGACAACCATTCTCCCAGTTAACCTAACCTGCATGTTTTTGGACTGTGGGAGGAAACCGGAGCACCCGGAGAAAACCCGCGCTGCAACTGGGAGAACATACAAACTGGATTCAAATCAGGAACCCCCTTGAAAGAATCACTCAAGGCCTACAACAATTCTGTACAATTTCCTGCAAGCCACACGGGGCAACTGGAGAGGGGCAAGTTGTCAAGCATTGCATTGCCTCGCCTCGTGTTGCCTCGTGTTGGCCAAAGCGTTTCATTTGAACACACCACAAAGACTATAGCCAACCACAACCTAAGCAAACTAGCATGTACTTTTTGCACCTGCATGAGAGGAAACAACTCTCCATACCAGCAGGTGGTGGTACTCTCTATTTGTAATTTCAAGGGAAAAAGGACAACTGACAGGACAGATTCTAGAGGCTAGTTAGCTGGTTAGCACATCAACAACAAAACCTAATGCTGAAAGAACAAATTATGTTTACTAGGCAGTTACGAAACCACTTCTGCTAAAGAGCTCAATTGCTAAATAAAACTGTCTTACCTAATAAAAAAAGGTTCATTTTGATCTCATGGCCTTTTGACTCTAGTCATTTGTTTGCTTTCCTCAATTTCACTTCTCTTCTCGTGCAACAAACTGATCTGTCAATCAAAGCTCTGCTTTCTCTGACTTTGATTCAACACGCTGAATCAGCCGATAAAAAGCTGACAAGGGGTGACTAGTGCCAACATTGCGGGACACGCCGCAAAATACAGGGTGACAGACGCTTACCAGTGGCCTGACATTGACTGATGGCTGACCATCGGCTTAGTCTGTCAGGTACAAATCATTTGAAAGAAAAACCCAAGTTCAGTGCAGTGTAATTAAGTATTCAAGAACTGTGAGCACAATTTGAGGTACTTCTGCATTGCTTAAGCATCTCTATTTCTATTCCACTACATTTTAAGGGCAAGTTTTTTACCTTTAACTGAACTACATTTTATGTGACAGCCACAGTAAATACTATGCAGACAAAGACTCCCTCCCTACTTTTTCTGGAGTAACATTTCATTCTGGTATTCTGGTATTGAGACTTTAACTCACTTTAAGGATCTTGATCCTTTTCCCACCATTGCCAAGTTAGTCACTCAGTCGCCTGCAGAATCACCATGATGTAGAGGATTAAACAAGATGTGGTTCCCCAGTTGAAGCTAAAAGTTTAAAAACACGCGCTGTGGATCTGCGCACTGACCAGCAAGAGTCCTTAAAGCAGCCGCACTAAAGTGGAAGGAGAGGGAAGGTAAACAGTTGTAGATCCATGCTTCAGATAGCAGCCAGGCTTCACTGAGTGCATGACTGCGGGGTACTGTGGTGGGAAAATGCGGGAGGGGGAGGAGGGATGCTATTGGTGTGCGGGGTGTAAAGGTATGCCGGTCACTCCCACTAATGCACACACACACACCAGTTAAGCATGACCCACCCCACCCCCTTCCTCTAGCCAGACAAGCAGGCCAAGCACTCATGCATCACTAACCTGTATATTGTGTGTGTTTGTGCGTAGGTGTGCATGTCTATCTCTAATTTAGCTGTTTGTGTGAATATGCTGTGAGTGCACAAATGTGTGTATGTGCCTGTTGTACCCCGAAATGCACTCACATATGGGGATACATGTGAATAAATGTTATTTAACAACTCCTGTCTCTGTGCATGAATCTGCATCTTTGTGTGTTTGTGTGTACAGTGCGCCCATTCACAGATAAAGCCAACCATCCTTGACAATATGTGCCCCGGTCGTGTCAAATTTGGGTCACCCTTTCTTCTCCCCTCCATGAAGACGAAAGGGGGACGACAGAAATTAACAATACCCCTCTTTCACCACAGCCAGAGCGTTTGTTTGTCTGTGTACACTACGTGCACGCTGCCACGGACACATGTGTGTGTCCCAGTGCACCCATGTGCATGTCATGTCTTCGTCCTTGTGATTTAACATGCACAATTGATCAATCCATTATGAGGAAAAGGGGGCCGGTGTTTGTAAAGATGTGTGTACCATGAAAGCAGATGGTTGTGTCCTAGAAGGGCAGACTTGGCGGTTAGCGGCCTACTTTGTGTTGGTCATGAGAAACCGCAAGAAGGCTTCTGATCCAATTATGGGGCTTTCTTTGTAGGCACAAATTTTGGCTCTAGTTATCCAAGATATATTTACGTATGACTACCTGATGCTTTTCATAGTAAGGTGCACAGAGTGAAGACAATTTCTGAGGAAACAGATTGCTGCTGTAGTTGATTCTTTGGTTCAAACTTTGGTCAGAAAGTTGGATTTTCTGATATTAATTCTGCATGTAAAACAACAGTCACCCTTGACACCTGGTTTTCTTGCCCTGCCCTAAAACAAACACTACAGTTAAGTTGCATTGCCAACTTCAATCCCATAGAAATCAGGCTTCCTATGAAATTCACTGTCCAACGATCTGATGCTAGCTGTTTCTTAATGACCTCAGGTGGCTAAAATCACTTAGTCCAATACCAGTCTGGTCCAAATACAGCTGAATGGAGCCAGTTCTCAGTCCATATTGTTCCAATTCTGCATTCTCAAGTCATAGCTGGATCTGGCAACCACAGAAAAGTCAGATTCACGTTACTGCTTCAGCACTACAGCACAGTCAAATTCATCGCCGCCGACTGCTCGCTCAGACTGAAATAAGCATCGTGTAAGAAAAACAAAAAATAAGGAGCTGCAGTGGTGTGGGTGTGTTGCTTCAGGACCAGTAAGGCAGTGAAATACAATCCAAGAAGTCCGGTTTGAGTAGTGGATCCATGAGTTTGACAGCTTATTAGATGCCAAAACCTTCTAAAGAGTTTTATAATACTTTGAGACAGGATTCTGTAACCACATTCACATTGTAAAGTAATATACATGGAATGTGCACTTGCACATATTTGATCTGCAAATACAGTGCATGTGCCCCGATTATACCGAGGGGATGAGGGGAGTAACACTGAAATCAAACCAGGGGAAAAGGGAGCAGGAAAAACTGAAGTATGTGTATAAACAAAGGTTAAGGTTTATTTGCAAAAAAGAAATCAAGGCATAGCAAAATCTTCAAAATATTAACTAGACAATAGGACAAAGGAGTAGAAGCAGTGCTGGGTCTTCGTAGTAGTCACATACAGGTGCAGGTGTACTGTGTTCCATCTTGTGAAGGGCTCACTGCATGAGTGAAGTATACTCTCGGTCAAATAATATAAAATGCAAGTCTCCTTCAAAAACAATCCAAGGCATACCGTAGGGTTTGTGCAAAAATGAAAATGCCTTTACTCTTCATGGCAATATAGATTTATAAACAAAAGAAAGCCCTTTCAGGGCCGACGTCACAATGACATCAGTTTGTTGCTGGAGGCAAAACACAACTCTCCACCACAGGGCTGTAGGCTACATAGGAGTCTTAAAATGTCGTCTTGTTGTGTTATAGGGAGCCAGAATAGAAGGAGTCATGGCTCAAAACTGCCGCAACTGCCTGTCACCAAAAACAAAAACAACTATGGTTAAATGCGATAAGACGAAAGGACTGGACGGAGGCGATCATCAAAAATTTTTTGACACTTGTCATGTCCACCTCATCAGAAACTGGGGAGGTATTACGAGGAATGCTGGATTTCTCCATGACGCTAACCTTTTAGCTGATTGGCTAACGTTAGCTTCATAGCAAAACAAACTGGAGGAATCCGTTCAGGTGTCGTCCTGGGATACTGGCATAGTAATCAACCACAAAGCTTCCTGTGGCATCATCCATCCACCGAGTGAGAGCATACAGGTCGGCCGGTCTGGTCCCGTTGGTCAGTGTTTACCTATTCAAGTAACACTTGAAGTCCTGAAGAGTGAGTGATCTGATATGGTAGGTTCGTAAATGCCGTCCAATGCTCTACATTAGTTGATCGAAGAAAGAGAGCTTCATATTTCTATGTGAATTCACGAGCAGTTAAGTTAATCACACATTCACTCCACATGGCGTTCTGCTACCAAGAGAGCACTCTGCCACTCTGCGAGTGCGGTGCTCTGGATAACTGAACGGGACATTCCAACAGCGTTCCAAATTTACAAACGGTCCAGTTTGTGCCAGAGTGCGCTCCAGCACTCAGAATAAGTATTTCTGAATGCACCACTCGCATCATCTTCCTCCATTGTCTAAAACAAGCCGATAGAACTTGCTGGCTAGAGCTAGCTAATGTCTGTGGAGAAAAATGTCATACTGTTGACTAACATTAAAAGCACCCACTAGCACCAGTTGTGCGTCTCTCATGGTCTTACCCACCACGTCCTTGATGAGCGAATTAGACGCTTTGTACCCAACCACTTTTGTCCGGCAGGACAGGGGAGGGCAGAAGCTATGGAGAGGTACCACAGAGTAATGCAGGGGACAACAGAAAAGAAGGGCACACCCACCCCTCAACTGTAACAGCATCGCTTGATGATGTCACAAAAGCTGATCTGGGTTAACGTCTTTCGCCTAAGCCTACTGCATCAGCACCCCTGCTGCATTACAGTGGCTTAATTTAAAGAACGTGGTCTAGAACAATCTGCCTGGCTTCTTTGGCTACCTGAAAATTGTTCTGACTTGAAAACCAAAAAGATACTGAGCATGAATACCCGTTGTAAATTCTGGCCCAAACAATCAGAGGCAATACATGTTATATAAATGAAATGGTTTCAAACATGCTTACAACCAGTGCATCCTTAACTCTTCAGCAGTATATACTGTATTCTTGTCTAAGACTGCACAACCTCTATTGAGTGCTTTTCTCAAGGACACTCTGACCCCACTTGTCGGGTTTTTTCTTCACATCACATACCCTGTTTTAAAAATCTCTCAAGTGTTTCTTAGTCACGAGTCTGCTCCTCTTACCCTCAGGCTATTGTCACCTCAGCCCTATCAGCACCAGGTTCATCTGAGGTTTTGGCAGGTTGGTTTGAATGTCCCTGGATCATAGCATTTTAGTGTCACACTTCAGTCTGTGTTTGAAAAAAATCTCCAAAGGAGCCTTGAGGAAAGAGACGAGACAGATGAGTTTGTCTTCACTGATTCGCAGCGATGCCACTCTAACGAAAAGCTCTACAGAGAGAAAATCTGAAAAAGAGAAAGAGACTGATTCATTTCCCGGAGAGAAGAAAAGGCAATATTTTGTGGTTCAAAAACAAACAGAGAACCAGATTATAAAGGTCACTCGGTAATAAAAGTTCAAACAATCTATAAATCCTCCATTCACTGTCAAAAACACTGCTCCGGGCTGACAACAAGGACTCATTTGAGCTCTCTGTTCATGAGCCAATTTTGTCAAAAATGCTAAATGCCTGCCCTAAATGAAACGCTGTGTTTACAAAGCATTTGCATATAATAGCTGTAAAAGGCATTTAAAATGGCATGTACAGTATTTGTCATGTAGAGTCAGCAGTGAGGGGTCTATTTAAATCAATACATGTATGTATATCACACCGGAAATGGGTACAACATCTCAATTAATGTCAGTTATTCAACAGTAAGTAATTAATTGGAGCTGAAGTCTCATTTTCAAAGTAGTGGCATGTTATACTGGGGCTAAAGGCTTCCTGTGAGATTATAACGCGGAAACTGTTTTCTCCTGAATCAGCGTTCTCCACTTGATCAATGCTGCACCTGTTCAGTAATGTGTATTGACCGCAGCAAAACCTTATCAGCCTGTGTAGATAACAGCGAGCATTGACTCAGACCTTCTCTGACACAATTAAAGAGCCGCTGTGACATTTTATAGTCAAGTTAGTGCAGACAGGGAAAGTTTATCGGACTGGTTGCATTGACTCAGACCTGCTCTGACACAATTAAAGGGTTACTGTGACATTTTGAAGTTCGGATGGTTATAGCGCACCGCGTTGCGTCGTCCACCGTGAGAAAAGGTTGCAGCATTGGCACTTTAGCTACTGAGGAGAGTGCTGTCGCATAAGATAAGATATGGTGGCATGAAACAAGGCTTACTGATCCGGAGAAAGAGAAAATGGTAATAAAGGGTGCAAATGAAATTAGGAATGGAACGGTGAAGACTATTTATGGTGCTACTGCTAATGCATGTGCAGGAGTCTAATTCTGGCTTTAAGTTTTAAATCAAATGAGAGTGTACAGCTAACTTGTTCGCTCTGAGAACTACTGATACCAGTGACCTCCACTGAAAAAATATATTAAAGCCTGAAGTGTGACACAACCTTGTTAGGAGTGTGTGTTAAAGTCAGTACTATAATGTCTATATAAAAACCATGAAAACTCCCATTAAAGGGACAGTCCTCCTTAAAATTTTTTTCTTCTTTTACCTGTAGGTGTGTCAATCAGTCTAGAGTGGTGTGAGTTGCAGAGTGTTGGAGAAATCAGCACCGTGATATGGTTGACTGGTGTAGTTCACCAGACGGCAAATAGTTCCTACATGAAACTGATCACGACAAGGTACTAAACTGTCTGAATTTCATTTTAGTGCAGGGCCACCCAGAGCTTTACATCGGCCTCAGGGATTGTAGGTCTACACACTTCTAAACAGCGCCTGGAAGAAGATCAGCTCTGCACTCAGGATTTCAGGTAAATTGGCCATGATACAGTGCTTGTGTAGGGTTGCTTAGCAACCTCAGATGCAACCTCCCACCGTGCTCTTGAAAGCTGGCTCAAAAAAGACACAAAAGTTGCGCCCAGCACCCAAACTCTCGTTTTCGAGGCAGTTATAGACACAGCATGTGTACGGCCCCTTAGTTAGATCACAGTAGTCATGTCAAAGCATGGGTTGTTTTTCTTTTTAACCAGTCTCGTTAGCGATCAGCCTGCCATGTTAGAATATTGTTAAATTCAACAAAGCATCTAAGGTTACTCCTGCAAAGATTATTTATGACAGCTTACAACTTATGAACAGACACTAGGTAATTTAGCAAATAATTAACTCTATCCAGGATTATTTTACCTCCATGTAAAACAAATTAATGTGAAGCTTCCCAGATAATGTTAATGCTCGTCTGCCTTAACGACGCAGTTAACACATGAAACATGACGCTGAATTTAGCAGAAGATGTCCTTCAAAATATCCTTCAGCAAAATCCCTTAAAATATAATGAAACTAACAACAATAAGACGTTGACTAAAATTAGACAAAAACAAAACAAAAGACTAAAATGTGACTTTAAACCAACTACAGTTTTCAGTAAGAGACTAAAACTGTGTTTAAAATTTCTCTCAAATTTAACACTAAATGGGAGCAAATCACTGCAGCCAATTTCCAACATCTAAGAAAGCCTGTAGAGAAGGGTGACGGTTGTTACAGCAGCAGATTATTGCACATGCTTCTGAAATGAGATATTCAACAATTCCATACCACATACTTCAGGCCATGCAGCGCGTCCAAAAACCACACTACGACAAGCCTCTCTCTTTCAAACACGGCTTTTCTGTAATGGATAACACACATTCACACATTCTTATCTCAGGCCCTCTGGCTACTGTGTGACCAGCAGCAGTTTAGATGACAGTTAAGAGCTGTTGGCCGACACTGAGAGTGTCAATGTGTGTGCACATCTCAAATCAAATGCTCTGAAGTGCATCTCAGCCATAGCTCTCATGCTCATTTATTCAACGGGTTTCTACAGTGAAGAAATCCGATTGGACAGCACTGCTGCTCATATTATATCAAGAAACCTACACACTGTGACAATCATGAATAACCACGTTTCTGACTCAAACGTCGCATCGCAAATATGATCGAAACCATTGATAGCCTCAAAACAGGGATACTAACGTGCATGCAAGTGACGTGATTTTGGATACTGAAGCTCAAATTTTCTAGACTGTTTCCTCGCTGCTGTTTGGACCCGCCAACGTGCAAAGTTTCCTGGTGTTGCTTTGAATTAGTGGGTGACTCTTTACACGACACTTCAGAGGAGGAACTACAGTAGAAGTGATCAAAACACCCTCCCATCCTTCATCTTCCCAGAAACTCTCCTCTAATCTTACAAACTACTGCTTGCACAACTAGTCTATCCACCTTCTGATCAGCCAGCAGGGAACAAAATAAAACCTAACTGCTCCAACATTAAAGACACACTATGCAAGACTTTCCTCAACATCAATGTACGGACTCATGCAGAAGAAATCCCTCTCAATCATCGCTTATGACCACAAGAAGTGTGTGGTGGTGTATTTATGTACAGAGGCTCTGTCCTCTGTCTGTTTTTCTCTTGTTTTCGTCTTATTTTCTGCGTTGGAACGTTTATGGGCGTATACCTGAGCGTATAACGTCGCTCAGGTGACGTCAAGGCTTCATAAAAAGGTAGACACAACGTGAAACTGCAGATATAGCTTGACAGAAATGCCAAACAAGAGTGAATCTGGTGTTGCTCAACACTCCATTTGCCTTAATTTGTTAACACCTACCAAATCTACTTTTGATTATTCGTCAATAGTAGAAGAGTGAAATCAGCTGCTACAGCAGTAAAACCATCACAACACTACTGTGGTTCTGTGTCTGGTTGTGCATACTGTACATTTAAACTTCACACCAGTGGTTCCCAACTGGTGGGTCATGGTATAAAACTGTGTCACAGGTCTATTCTGAATGGACCGCAAGTGATTCGCAAACATGTCAAGGTTGTTAAAAACACACTTTATTTTGAAGCACAGTGAATTTCTGGCACAGAGCTTTTATTTTGAAGTGCCATTTCCTGCTGTAGAGTGAGTAACTAACAGACTGCTACTTTACAGAGAGAGCAAATTAGCTCTATCATAAGGCCAGATGCAAATACGACGCTGAACGTATAACTCTGTAGATCTTGAACTAATGACCAAGGAGAAATCAGGTCCCCAAGGTTGAGCCAGTGGGAACCACTGCTTTAGACTGTATATAAAGATGTACAACGTGTCTCAATTTACTTACAATCCAGAATATCCTTGCGCTGTTGATGTCATTTGGAGCAAGATTTCGTAGCAATTGGGCAGTGAGGCCAAGTTCCCACCAATAAGCCCATCCGACCCAGTCACAAACAGCACCACACACAGCTGTCAATCATGACATCACATCCCCCTTTTTATAGCATCATATAACTAATTATAACCAAACTCATCAGAAAAACAAACGCTTGAACATACGACAAAAACTACCAGAAATGACAGAAACCATCTTTGGGAAAAGTATTTGACATGTACTTTGATTTTTTAGTTTGACCCATGTCCCATCTGCCAACATAAAGAGGGCAGGTTTTACGACTTGTACTACAGCCAGCCACCAGGGGGCGATTGAGATGTTTGGCTTCACTTGTAGGGAGCTATCGTCTTTATATACAGCCAGGGGATTAAACATCGTGATGTTTCACTACCTATATAATAGAACACAAATGTCTAATACAGAAAATATTTATGTTTTTGAAAATAAAAAAGTTGTTTTATTTCTTCTGCAATTGATTTAAAAGTTTGCACATGAATGTTTTACCTGACACGATGTGAATGTACAATAGATATAATACAATAAAGGGTAGGCGATATGGTGCTAAAATAATATCATGATATTTCAGGGTATTTTTGTGATAACGATGTTCTTGACGATATTACAAATTAGTTTTTAAAAAGTTATTATTAATTTAAGAACATAGAATTGCAACAAAATAAGTGATATAGTTTTACAGTTTGCCTTCAAATAATCAGTAAAAACTTAACAAAAATTATCTCTTATTTTTTGGTTTGTAAACAACAACAGTAACTCAGAGTGAGATTCAGATTCTATATACAATATTAATAGTTCAACAAATAAAATCGACCACAAATTACACATTTAAACAGCTCCCAAATACAAAAATGTCCCCTGGGATCTATATATACAGTAAAAATCAACATGCATTTCCTTGTCTTGTAGCAAAATCCTAAATGATGGAGTTGTGTTTTTTCCATCTTGACCTTTATGATCTGCCATTTCTCCTCTAATCATCACGCTGTAACCTGCGACAGGCTGTTACGATACCATAGGTATCGCACATTCACATATATGTAGTTTTTGGTTTATGACATAATCACTTGACAACACCGACTCCTGTGTGCGCACGGCGAGAAAGGAGAGGGAGAGATGCTGTGCTGCTGCCAGTGGAGCTGCTGAATGAGTTCCCTCTGAGCAGTAGCTTGCTAAAAGAGTCTGAAAAGTCCGGGGCTGTTCATAAAACATTAAGGACGCCACAGTTTATTCCACACTACTGAAGCTGCTCCTCTTTTTGGAACCACCATGGTGTTCGTAATAATTTTGTTTTCAGCCATGCTTGTAGTTGCCGTGGGTAACAGTATGACATCAATATGTCAACAAGGCGAAATATCACAAGTATTTTTTCGTTCGATTTTATCGTGAACGAGATGATATGAAACACCCCTAATTACAATTATTGGTGTTATTTATATTAGTGGAAGATGTCTTACATGTTAACTGACAATATATTATTGATTTCATTATCTATTGGGAGTTGGCCCTTTCTTTTTAAAGTGTGTCATTCATTTTTAATTATATGTGGCCTGTTTCTCGTCAAATTATTACTGATACTCAAAAACAAGTCTTATTTTCCAGTTTGCTCTGTCCCATCTCTGAGACAGTTTTGCTTTCTGATCTTTCTTCATTACTTTTTCTCTGCTTCTTCCAGTTTTTGTCATCTGAAACTCACCACATGGAACCAATAACAAAGCTTTAGTAGAAAACATAATAACAGGGCCCTCATTTTGTGTGTGCTGTAAAACAATCTGACAGTTTTCCTTCTGGGTGTTAGAAATTCTGTTGTAGACATTCAGGTCTGAACTTATTCGATGCTTTCTGTTTATGGTTTGTATTAATCTTTGATGTTCTGTAAGGCCATGCAGGCAGGGCATATTATTATATGTATAGCACTATCATAAAAACTTCATTATTATCATCATCATTCATTTTGGGAACTCAGAATGTAAAATGTGGAGTGGGAATATTTTGAATGCATCCAAATGACTGGTTTGTTGATGTTAAATTGCACCTGCAACCTGCCGTGACCCAAAAACAACTCACTTTATGTAAACATTTTCCTGTCCGACATTCATTCTAATAGTTATTGTTAAATATGTAAAATACCAGTTCACATATCAGAGCAATATGTTGCCATAAATCATGAAAACCCCCCTGCCATTACAGATTGGATCTTAAGCTGCCAAATCAAACCAAAATAAAAGTGTCTTGATTGGGACGCAGGCCAGCACAAGCTGCCAGGAGAGCTTTGCGTTCACTCTGGCACAGATTGTCTCCAACTCCACAGAAGTTCTGCAAAAAAAGGCCCATTTTAATGGGAAATGTCATCACTTTAATGTTAATGGAAGTGCAAACACACTCACAAAAAACAGACAGTACTTAAACAGCAGATTTTAACTGCTGCATCAAATTAAACTAGTCATATTTGTTCTTTTTTGTGGAATATATATCCTTTTTATATTCAAATAAAGTGACACAAGATTGCAGCAAAGTTATCCGCAAATATGTGTGAATTAGTACAAACACACTTACCTACACTAAAGAGAATGTCAGTGAAATATGTCGAGTGTTGAGGAGGTGGTAAAGTATGAATATTTGAGCGTTGCTTAATGGATTGTCATAAAATTACAGAGCAAGTACGTGCAAATAGCCAGTCTGGCTGTAATGGATGACACCAGCTAAACTTTAAACACAAAGTTCACTCAAAGAATAATATGAATATTTTGCTGTTGATTAATGGAGCGCAGAAAAAAAAACACACAATGCAAATCTGGCTGCTGTAAATCTTGCCAGAAAACACACTGAATCTGTCTGCGGGGGGAAAACCTTTCATAAATATGCAGGGTCGGGCGCAGAGGAGAAGCAGAGTCAGGAGGGAAAAAAGTGGCGTGCAAATCTTCCTATTATCAAGTGGTTTGGAATACAATATATCCGCCTTCAGTGGAGTACAATACTTAGCTTTAAATATATAATATACCACTACAAAGGAGCAGGGTATGAATATTTTAACGGAGCAACCAAAAAAAACTTTGATCACAAACTGTGCAGATCCTATTGTGATAAATCTTAATGGAAATCCTGAGCTTTGGTTGTGTTGTAGCTGCTAATGGGGACAGATAATGATGACAGATAATGGGAAAATGTTGCTTTTATTTAAAAGTAAAAATGTGCAGATGCTTACCATATACTGGGGCAACACTGAGACAACACTAAGCTTGGTAATGTAGGTGCTGATCTTAAGTATTTAAATATATTACCATTTATTTTCTGGCGAAGTTAAGCAGGCAAAAAAAAGATGATTATTATTATCATTATTATTATTATTATCATAAGTGTTATTAGTATTATTATATTGAAACCAAATGAATTTTTATTCTTCTTTCTCCAAATTAATCTCTTTTTTCAGGGCCAATGAATCTCATTTTTGAGGGCCTAAAGGTGCTCGAAAAGTCATAAAACTTTGCGCACATATCACAACTGGTGAAAAATTTGTTTTTTTTAGGGGTCCCATGCTCGGTGCAAAAAAAAGGCTCAGTAGCACCCCCCACAAAACTTTGACAGCCCAGCCCCTGAAGCTCGTTTCACAGACATGTATGAAACTTGGTAGGCACGTGTAACACGCCAAAAACTAGAAAAAGTCTAATGGAGCCATACGCTAATCCCAAAAGGAAGTCAGGCATTTTGAATTTACTGTTGAATTTTGGTGCATTTTTGGCCATTTTCTAGGGTTTGTCCTTCAACAAATTCCTCCGAGGGATTTAATCCGATTGACTTTAAATTTGGTGTGCACAATCCAAAGATCTTTGACATGGTCAACCTTCATTTGCTGAAATAACAGTATTGATGAGAAAAGCTTATATCCATACCTTTCCTGTAACAACAGTGGAATTAATCCCGAAACGGTTAAACATAAATCTAATCTTTTTCTTGCAAATGGTAACAAATTGGTAGCAACATGCTAACCAAAGCTCACAATGAGCCAAAATAAAAGAACATGTCTGTGACTGTACCTCCTGAATAAAATACATCAGCACATATTGTGATAAAAGCAACAGAAAGCTGATCTCGTGCAAAGAAGGAAGCAGTGTGAAGAGGATCTATTCTGTCCAAAAGTATGAGTCCACGATCACGATAGGCCCAGAATACTGCAATGCAGAAAATGAGATTTAAAAAGAAAAAAACATTTTGGGGGGGTCCTCCCACCAGTTTCCAAATCAAACTATGAGCCTTGAGCACCAAATTAGCAACATGGAAGCTGCGACTTGCAACATGGAATCATTTCCTTTCGTTCATTTTGACTTGTTTCACCAGTCAAACCAAATACTGTACTAACGAGCCATGCATGAGCCTGCAGGAGCCCTGTGGGACGCCCAGATGTACCTCAAAACTGGTGAGAGACAATTATTTCTGAAACATGAGGCTGCCATGATTTTTGTAATCTGCATCTAAGCACTGCTCACAAATCACGTTTGTGGAACAGGCCCCGAGTTCAAAAAGCAGACGGCCACAAAGTCAGAGGGTCTAATATTCATAAGACACAGGCCAGAAAACCAACATCACCACTACAGTGTATATGCCACTGTGAGTAGACTGTCCTCTCACGAAAAACCACACCATCAGTTGTTAATTCAAATACCTAAATACAGCATAGTTAAAGGAAGTGGGGTTATATGAGGCACTTATCCATGGCCCCCCTGATACAATGGCACAATGAATTGTCTAACATGTATAGATATATAACTTATTAAACCTGGTTTGTTGTGGAACTCACAATATCAACTGTAATGGTATTAGTGAAGGTACATAACATTGAGTGTAAAATAAGACACCAAAATCAGTAGGGATGGTTGGGTATTGTTTTGGGGTTTTTTTTCAGATACCTGTGCCAAAACTTTTAAAACAGACCCTAAATAGTTCCATTCCATTTTCCATTCCATTTTCATCCGCTTATCCGGGGCCGGGTCGCGGGGGCAGCAGGCCAAGCAAAGCACCCCAGACATCCCTCTCCCCAGCAACACTTTCCAGCTCCTCCTGGGGGACCCAAAGGCGTTCTCAGGCAAGATGAGACATGTAATCCCTCCAGTGTGTTCTGGGTTTGCCCTGTAGCCTCCTACCAGTGGGACATACCCAGAACACCTCCACCAGGAGGCGCCCAGGAGGCATCCTGATCAGATGCCCGAACCACGTCAAGTGACCCCTTTTCGATGCGAAGGAGCAGCGGCTCTACTCCGAGCTCCCTCTGGATGTCCGAGCTCTTTACCCTATCTCTAAGGCTGAGCCCAGCCACCCCACAGAGGAAACTCATTTCGTGGGGTGGCTGGGCTCAGCCTAAATAGTGTTGAGCAGAATTTTTTTTCATGCAAAAGCAAGCACAAAAGGACAGTCAGCGATTTGAAAGAACAGCTTTTTTAAATTGTTTTTTCTTTTTTTTTTTAATCAAAATCATGATCTCTGCTTACCTTTTGTGCCTAAACCTGACCAAACCTTCACCACAGCAGTGGCTGACCATGTAAATCACTTTGTAATATTGTTTTGGAAGGTTTTTAAAGACAAGAAGAAACAATATAATTCATCATTTCGTTTGGGGGACTTGTTGAATGCAAGTGGTCAAAATCAGAACGAGACCAATTATAACTAAAGTCTTGCATATTGAATTAAATTAGCTCATTAAAGTAAATGTGTGTAATCCAATCAGGAATAAAAGAGACACAAAACAGTCCCTCACATGAAAACCCTGAATGCTAATTGTTCTGTGGTGGGGTGTTGATGATGAAAGGCAACACTGGCCGGATTTCACTGTTGCCCACTTAGCAGCAACAGTGAAATAAATCTCACACAAATCTCGCTGCCGAGGGGAGCTGAATCTCGGCAGAAAACGCAGCAGATCCGTCTAACACCGGAGGACGACAGCCAGCTTCATAAATATGGAGGGCAGAGTGTTGAGGAGCGGGAAAGAGTATGAATATTTTACCGAGCCGAGGCCAGTGGGAGAGTGATGGTGAGGATGGCCGGAGAGAGAGTACAGCTGGTTGCTTCTGTGTTATATAACACACACACACACAAAAGCAGATGGACACACACAACACAAATGGACACTGGTATACAAACTGCAAACATACACAGGCACACACACATGGACATGGTGTTCACGACAGTGCGAAGCACAACACAACACACAGGCAGCAATGAGAACATAAAGGCAAAGTGACATAAAATGAACACTAACAACAGAAAAGATGAATGGCCACACATATTCTGTTACTCACACACACACACACACACACTCGTCGCTGTTGTCCACCCACGACTGCATTCATCCATCTTATTTTCATCATACACAAGATGCCAGCCCGTCTGAGACAATAACTGGCTTAATACACACATATACACACACATGCAGTATAAAGACGTGGCAGTGAAGCAAAAGGGAAAAGAGACAGAGAAAGATGTAGGAGGCGACATACTGTACTATATGAGCTATTGCTAAACGCTGTATATAAACAGAGAGGGAGAGAAGGGAAAAACGATCTCAATCTCAATAAAGATACAACGTGTCTCTAAAACCAACAGGGTTTAAACACCTAGGGACCTATTTAAACTATATTTAGATCCATAGCCTATAGCGTTAGTGCCTTTAGGGCGTGTCCAACTCCTCTTTGCTCGTTAAATTCACATAATCTGGGTTCTAAGTGAGGCACAGGGGGCAAAGGGGTTGTATTTAGTCCCTTGAGTAATCATAGGTGTGTTTTAGGTGTAACATAAATTCAACCAATCAGTGTCACCTTCCTCTCCTTTAAAAGCCAGGTCCGCCTGCACCTGGTGCACTCATATTTCCATGGCAGATTCAGCATATTGGAGAAGCGAGAGGTTTTCTGCTGAGAGTAGTCTTATGCAGGAAGAGCAGGAATGTCACCGCAGCAAATACTGTGGGAGATTTAGGCAGCAAAACTAAAAATTGTAGTTATAAACTTGACAGAGGAAACTTAACTTTTAACTTTTAAACTAAACAGCTCTGCTCTGATCTCTGCTATGTTCACATTTTAGAGAATGTAATTTGTATTGTCCTCATTAATGCTGTATTATTTCACCCACCCGCAACACATCCACACGTCCCTGTGTGTGACAAGCAGTGTTTGCGTGTTGTGAAACCGCCAATGTAGGCACATCTTACTATCTGAATAATTTGCCATTTAAATAACAGGAAAATACTCTGACTTTAGAGCAGGTTTTTGTTGCGCAATGACACAATCGCTTTCTGCAGCCTCAAAATAGCAATGCACCAACAATGCGCTTAACCACACCTCAATTTAAGACCTACACACCCATGTGTGCACAGATCATTGCAAGCACATTTGCTTCTTACACAGCGTGGGCGCTGGCTATAAAAATGATAACTGTGTTGGTCTGACTGAATGAAAGTTACACTGTGTGCCACTTTGTGCCTGGTTAAAGATAAACGTCAGCTACCTCTGCATGGTATGGCACAGCTCTACTCTACTCACTACTCTGGCTTTTTGGGTTTACACTGGCAAAAGTTGGGGATTTTTAAATATTTTTGGTGCCACCTTGGTTGAGGTTCCAAGCAAACAGAGCTGATGTAGAAATTGGAGATAAAACACTGCAGACAACATGAGACATCTTGCAAAAACCCTCTTTTTTAAAAAGCCAAGCTAGTGCAGACATCCTCTGTGTGGCTGCAAATGAAAGGATTCAGAAAATCTCGTTTACACTGATTGGGTACTATCTGCTCTGGTAAGCAAAACAGAGAAAAGGGCCTGAGCTGAAACATGCAGTGGAAATGAAGCAAGAGTGGTCGCTCATCCTCCTGGAATCCACACAAATACAATAAAAACAGAGGGACTGCTGAAGAAATGTAGCTACCTAGCCAACTCTGAGACGGTCAATGACTGTCCATGGTGCCTGTTAAATATATAATAAAATCAAATGAATAAAAACAAACAAAATTCAAAATACTGCAGAATCAATAAAACATTTCAGGCAAAACAAGCCAAATATAAAGATCAGAAAAAAATGGAATAACCTATCTATGAAAATATCGACTAATAGCATAGAATAGTGGCTTACAATCAAGCAATAATCAACTTTCTTCTAAGACCAAAACATGAATGACCACTTGTAAGGCCACATGTTGCATGCTATGCATATTTTAAAAATGATTGCTAATTCATCTCCTCAACCTAATTCATCATCCCAAATAGCTTGATAGACATCAGCTTAAAAGACAGAGCTGTTTGGGATCAGTAGGACCCGGGAAGTACAAAAAAACTAAGCATCGTCAATGTTAATTAAGTCACAACGTCCTCAAATGAGTTCTTCCTAATTAACAGCGTCTTAACTTGTTACCGTCGCTAATATTGATCAATCTGTTGCCATATCAAACTACAAACATTATTAATCAACCATAAAATGTGATCAGGTTTTGGACCTTGCCCACCTTTGTGTCGGGATCAGCTTCAGACTGACTTGGCAAAGATGGCTGCCATCTTGTTTTTTACATGGATTAGTGTAATGTGTTCCTACCACCACTGGATGGCACAAAACAGTGTCCATGAATGAGGACAACAGGTCTGAGCTAATGGTAAATGTGATGTTCTCATATGAGGGCACAGGGTCTCAGGAGGCTATGGTGACTAAAGGTGGCTAATGAGTTCGGTGATCATCTCCATTACTTTCAAAATAACTTTTTGTGTACGTTGTAATGACTCAGTACATTAGCGTTTTACACAGTGTGCAAAAAAAAATTTGATGGCAACTGTCCTTTACAGTCCACTGTCCTAGTACTCTCATTACTGCCTGGAGCGTCAATGGTGTATTAATCCACCACTGAAAATAGACCCTAACAAACGCACTAATTGCCCTTGTTTGAGTACAATTTGTTAAAAAATACAATGCCCAGTTGCTTCAGGGAGCTACCTACCCTTTTTTAGAAATGAAACCACAGTATAGATTTGCAACACTTTTTTTTTAGATTTACATTATCTGTGGGAGCCAGTGGGCTTTGGGCTAAATGCCACAGGGTAGGGAAGTCAGAAAGTATGAAGGGACGAACTAATACTTTGTTAGTTTTTGAAGCCAGCCTTATAAATCTGAAGAGATACGAAATATCTACAGAATCAATACAGTGCAAACACACGAACCGTGAAATCTGGTGTGTTAAGACTTCCATTCGTCCATTCATTCCCTCAGGTGTTTGTCCAAAGTTGCAATTCAGCCCCCTCCTTGTTCATTCAGCTAAAAAGCAACAGTGATCATTTTAATGGAAGAGCCGGTCAAAGGGCGAGACAGCATGAGTCACAGAGAAGGGGGAGTAGGGGGGCAACTAAAGAAACAGTATTACCTGAGAACAAATGAACACCCTAGTTCCCTCGGGTGCTAATTTGCACACACACACAGGTTGAATATAATAAACAAGAGGCTGATATTAAAATGAGAATGACAGCGTTCCACCTTCAAAAACAAAAACAAGGCAGAGTTACAACCTCTGACTACTAACTAAAATGTAAACAGACGTCTTTGAATGCCTCTTTGTACACACACACATATTCAGAAATACCCCCCCCTACACACACACACACACACACACACCACACAATCATACAGTATATACATATCAACAGTGTACATCCCATCCAATACACATGCACAAAATACTACCCTGCAAGGTGAATCCAATACACACCATCAGCAGTGTTTCTATGCACACACACACACCCTTTAGTACAATATAAACACAAGATAGCAGGGGATATTGAACACACACGCCCTCTCACGCAGCATATCTGCGCGCTAAAACACACACACACCTTAAAGGCGGCCGACACACACCCATATCAACGCAGTCCAACGGCACACACGCATGTAAACACTTTCCCACCCGCCTCCGCTTCTGCCTCCACGCCTTTCCCACCCACTCAAAACACAGCACACACACTCTCGCCCACACACACACACACACATACACAAACACACACACACATTCCTTCCATCCACCCATTCATCCATCCAATCCCCTCTCTTTTCCCTTCTCCATCCATCCTTACCTTGCAGCAGGCTCTGGAGGTTGAGCTGCGCCTGCTGGTGCAGCTCCTCGACACACTCCGGCCTGCTCCACGAGCCGAACACGTTCACGCTCTGTTGCCATGGAGACCTGAAGTGGGCCGCACCGCCGCTGCTGCTGCTGCCTCCTCCTCCGCCGCTGCTGCTGCTGTGGTTGCCGTCGCCGTGGCTGCTGCTGCTGCCGCCGCGCCTGCCGCTCTCCGCCTCTAGACCGCTGGTGGCTGGAGGAAAGAGAGGAGGGAGGAGGGAGGGGAGGGAAAAAAAATGTTGAGAGGAAGTGATGGATGGAGGGAGAGAGGAGGGAGGAGAGAGAGGAAGTGAAATAAGGACGGGAAATAAGATTATTGAGAGGAAGGAAAAGGAGAGAGAGGGAAGAAGGACAGGAAAAGCAAGGGAGGAAGGGGTGACAGGCAAGAGAAAGAGAGATAAAGGTGGATGGGGTGAAAGGGGGAGAGGAGATGAAAGATGAAGAGGGGAAAGGAGGGAGAGGTGGACAGAAAGGAGGAGGGAAGGGGAAAAATGAGGGGGACAAAAGAGAAGAATGATGAGAGGAGTAAGATGAGAGAGTAGAAGAGGAAGAGGGGGAAAAGAAGGGAAGGAGAGAAGAGGAAGAGAGAAAAACCACACATAAATAAAAATGTATGAATTTGCATAACTAATACCCAGAGACGCAGATTACATAACGCAGTGTGTTGTCAGGGAGAACAAGGACCGAGGAAGAAAGGAAGGAGGGAGGAATAGAGGCTGGAAAAAAAGAAACAGGGATTAGGCAGAAAAACGCGGGAGGGATGGACGAGAAGAGAGGTAGAGAACAGATTTGGAGGGGGAAAAGGAGAGAGGGAGCGCTTAATTAGGAGGGAGAAGGAGTGGGAGGAAGATAGAGGGACAGTCATGGGAGGAGATAGAGAAGGAGGGGGAGAAGGAGGGATTAGGGCAGGGAGGTATAAGAGGAAAAAAGAGACAAATTGTGATTGTGGCATTAGGGAGAGAAAGAAGAACAAGAGTGGGAGGAGGAGGGAAAGAAGGATGACATTTAGAGGGAGGAGAACGGAGGGATGAAAGCAGAAAGGAGGGTGATGTGAGTAAAGAGAAGAAGAGAAGGAGAAAGAGGCTGGGGGGACGCAAACGTCTGCCCCTGTCACTATCAAACCTCCAACACAAACAGACAATCAAAACAAATCACTCGGAGCCATCGCAAATGGCCATTCAACGTCGACATGAATGAGGCGTTGCTTTGAATCAGCGGTGATGAAATAATTTGACACATCCAGCAGCTGATAAAACATGACTAACAAACACAGGAAATCCCAAATGTGACAGCAGTCAGGGTCCTACTGAGCTGTCGAGGCTTTTAAGAGGAACTTTCTGTGAGCGCAAAGTCACTGCAATCATGACTTATCTTTAGTACTGATGCTCACATGGTGACAAAATGTCAAGTGAGTAAGCCACAGAAGAATATCAGTATTATTGCAAAAGTGAAGTGAGAGTTTGTTGACTACTTTGTTAGAATTAGTCAGCCTGCTTAATAATAGTTCAACAAAATCACTAATTACGTTTAATAGTGTGACTAAGCACTAAGCAAAAAACATTAAACGGGACAGAAACCCAAAGTGCGCAAATCACTGAGACGAACGTCCAGTACAAATGTTTCCTAAAATAAGTAAGTGGGGTTAAAGTGAAGGTTTAGTACTTGGTTAAGGTAAGCATGTCATCAGCATAAAAAAGCAACATTCAGTCTTTATCTGAGACAGAATCATAGACT
Source organism: Cephalopholis sonnerati (assembly GCA_019142605.1). Lineage (NCBI taxonomy): Eukaryota > Metazoa > Chordata > Actinopteri > Perciformes > Serranidae > Cephalopholis > Cephalopholis sonnerati. The sequence continues at coordinate 17,523,143 of JAGQAX010000023.1, forward strand.
GTGAAACTAACGGATGTAGCCAACCTGACGTCCTTCAGAGCTCACATGTGACCTCAATGACTCTGTAAAGGTTCACACCCACACAGAGTTTAAAGCCTGCGACTCCGCAGCAGTCCGTTAGGACTAAAGAAGCCTCTTGAATGAAAGGCGAAACGTCTTCAAGAAACTCAAGCAGGTCTAGTTGCCTCTGATATAGCATTTAAGGTTACCATGAACCGGATGACTGAGAATCTTCACCGACATCTAACGTGACGTCACCCATTGGCCTGTGGACTACTGTTTTGAAGCCTTGAGTTTGGCATATTAGCCGTCACCAGGCTGTTGCTGTGAAGGGGCGAGGGGTCGATGTGACTGAGGGTGCTTTCACACCTGTCTTCCAGTGTTAATTTCATTGACGCAAAACTATGACAAAAATTTTTCGTCAACAGCTCTTTTTTTCATGACAAAAACAAGACAATGACGAGCTAAAAATAGATCTTGATAACAAAAACTAAGACAAAATCTACATATGTTTCATTTTCGTTGACGAGATGAGGCATGACTAAAAACGTTAGTGGTGGACTACTGGACATTAAAAGCTGAGAAGGGCCATGTTTGCAATTATCCTCAAATGCCACATGAGCAACAGTCTGGCTAACTCTAGTAATAGTCTGCACCAGGATGTTTTGCTAGCCAGCTAAACCACTCATACCAAAGCAGCATCAGCCATTGTTGCGACTTGTGGTGCTGTAATTCAGCAGTAATTGGCTGTGAGTGTCTGACTGTAAATGGTGTTAGTTACAGCAGTGGCTGTTAGCAGTTAGCGGCTTGTTAGCCGCTGAATGGCAGTGGAGCAAGCAGCCACTGGCCGACGGACTTCACGTTCACTGATCCCCACAGGACTCAAATCAAATCTGGACTGTCTCGGGAAGGTTTATGGGTTGATGCTGTTTGACAGGAAGGTAGAAGGCTCAGTTATCTGTGAGTGTAGCTGTGCTGTAAGTAAACAGTCTGAACTCAGATTAGTTTGCTCCGACAGAGATGAAAGTCTAAGACTAAGACTAAAGCTAAAATAGCTGTCAAAATGAACACTGCATGCACATTCATATCCTGGTTACATGTTACACATGTAAAAATCCTGGTTTCAGAAACCCTTCAGAAGCCCTCATTAAGATTAAAAAGTATTATGTGCATGTAAATGTACTAAATAACAGCTTTCTGTTTTGTACTCTGAGCAATACCCATTGGAGACTGTACAAGTAAAATTGTTCTAAAAATAAACCTGAGTAGGTTTTATCTCTGACAAAATGAAGGCAGGGTGATCTCCTTTTTATCTGAGACAGACTTTCCTACAACAGAAATGTCACTTTGTCCATGTCAGAGTGTTCCTGAGCGAGACACTGACGCACCAACTCAGTAAACTGCTTTGGTTGAGATCCTCAGCTAAACACAAAAAACTCAAATGCAGACTGTAACATGTGTGTGGAAAGTACCTCTGAGGGGTATGCGTAGGAGATATTTTCTGATTTGTAGTTGGAAAAAAATGGTGAAAATTTAAAGAACACTCCGTTCCCGGCAGACAGACGCACAGACAGTTACTCTGCACCGAATCCACCGGCACTATCACGTCTTGTTTGCTCTGAAGCAGCCGTCTGTTCTCACAAACCCGCCGTACTGTATGGAATCACAATTTCACCCTCGCAGCTACCGGCTTCATCTTCCTAAGCTGCTTTCACACAATCGTCTCCCACCAGAGAGAGCTACTGTTTATGATACAGAGTTGCACGTCAGTTAGCATCAGCCGCAGAAAAGAGAACAAAGGCAATCATGCAAGATTTATAACGTACTGTAGAAGAGACTATATTCTCACCATGGAGCCTATGCTGCTTTAGTTATTTTTCATGTGAAGCCTTAAGTATGTCTGCTGCGCTTTCTTTGGTATTGTTTCTTTCTGAAGCTAATCTGTGTTTACTGGATGTATGTATTGTGTTGTGAGCCTTGCTGCAAGCTAAATATCCCATTAGGGAGCTTGAGTTTGAAGCGAAGGCTCACCCAGCAGATTCTGCTCGTTTTTTCCCCCCAATTTTCAGTCTGCAGTGTTTCAAGCAGGGGAGAAAACTTTTGCATCCACTTTACTGAACTTTTTGTGACTATGTCCTCACATCCTGTATGCAAATGACCTCCAACATACTGTACATAAAATATACTGTCACATGTTAACAAAATATAGGCCCAAAATCAAAGCAAACTGGTACTTTGATGTCTAAATCAAATTTTGGATTTGTGTATGTGAAATTACATTTGGGTTAATACATTTTTCCTGCAGAGATATTGTGCTCAATATGGAAGCCAATTTCAGCCAGTGCAGAGAAACAAAAGATACTGTATGTCATTTTAATGAGAAACTTTCTTGAAAGAATGTGCCAGTGTCTCAGAATAATGAGAAACGCCCCAAAAATAAATAATGTCAGTATGTCAAAATAATGAAAAACGACACTAAGTCATTATTCTGAGGAGGTTTAAAGTTTATAGTATATGTTTTTGAGATACGATTTGAGATATTATTTTAGGAAAGCTTCTCATTATTTTAAGATATGTCATAATTTTTCCATGCTTTTGTGTCCTCCCGACTGGACTACTGTAATTTTACTTGTCTAAACAAATCTTCTCTGAGACAGTTTCAAATAATCTGGAATGCTGCTTTCCGCTGTTGCTTCTTTACACTGGTTTCCCATCAGGTTCAGGATTCACATTAGGATAGTTGTTCATACGTATAGAGCCCTCCACGGTCAGGCACCTGAATGCATCAGTGATCTCAACCATCAATATATTGTCAGTAGGTCCCTTAGATCTTCAGAACAGGACGTACTGGCAGTCCCCTGCTCCAGACTCAAAACAAAAGGTGACCATGCCTTTAAAGTAGTGGCTCCAACACTTGAGAACTCTCTTCCATTAGGTTAATGGTCTATTGTCTCCTTAGAAATTCCATTTCTGTGAAAGGTGCCATGTCATGTGTTTTTTTATTATTATTATTTTAAGATGTAAAGTCATTGTTGTGAGAAGGTTTATCATTATTCATAAAATGTTTCTCCTTGTCATGGCGAACATGACCTTATTTTTTTCCATCACATCGGCAGAGATGAGCTTCCATAGATCTTTAGTAGGAAGTTCTACTTGCTGTCCATGTCCCATGTGTGCACCATTTTGAAACTACTCAAAGATGCTGAATTGTAACCAGAAGGTTGCAGCGTTAATTACTTTTGGGTAGTTTGGTCCTTTGATATTGTTAGCATGCACAAAAGACCTTCTGTCAGATGTTGGCTCATGCTTGAGCATTTTAAGTACCCCTCAGTGGTTGTGTAATGAAATAAATTCCATGCAGAGGGTAGATTATGTAAAAATCCTTATCCTTTGTTGGGAGTCTAATGGGTCAAATAACCAAAAGGTCAGCATCAAGTTTTCTAAAGGTTGCATTTTGATTGCTGCTGCGGGAGTACATGTTTCCTAACCTTTGCAACCTACAGTGGATGGGAAAAATTAGAGTACTAGAACCACTGAGAGGTATATGAGACATGTGATGTGGGGTTGAGTGCTCACTGGGAACATCTTTTCGAAACTCTGGCTTCCTTTTCTCATTGTTTACAATAGCAGAAAAAAGGATGCACTCTTCAGAACGCTCAGAGCGAGGTACGTACCTTAACAAGGAACTGAAAAAAAATGTTCCAGCCTCAGTAAAAGCAAAGCACCTCAGGTTTTCTACAGCTACATAAAAATAGTTGAGGCTTATATAACTCACTGTCATTCCAAGGTCGTCAAATATCGACACTCTGTCACACCCCTCAGCGTGTAATATTGACGCCAAAGGCACTCTTTAACGTGTTTATCAGATTCACTGGGCAGCCAACTAACTTCAGTGTAAACCCATTTGTGGCAATACTTGATGCAGAGAGCAACTGACGTAGTATAAAGAGTGAGAAACCCCATGTTGTAGGTGGATGGGTGAAACAAAACTGGACTTTTATCCAGGAGATCACAGTTTGTGTCCTGTGTGAAACCAAAAGTCAGTGGGTTTTTTTAGCGTAAAATTATGCAATTGATGTCACATTACATAACAAATGTAATTATTTTAACTTAAATATGATTTTTTTAAAACTTAACCAAGTACTTTTGTTGCCTAACCATGACAGTTTCACAACATTAACCATGTGTTACAATGTGTTTCAACTGCACAGCACATGGATACACTAAAAAGGTGCCCTATGCCTTGCTATAAGACGCTGAGGGGCAAGACAAAGTGCAGTATTTGAAGACCTGGGAATGAGGTCATCTTTGCTGATGATGTTTGGTTCTATACCACAGTAAATTTGGTGCTCTAGCACATTTGGTGCCCTAGGTGAGCCTCCCCCTGGCGCCCCCCCCCCCCACCGGCTGCATAGAGGTAACGATAACTAGCTCCCCTCCTGCTGATTTCAACATGGATTTGTTTATTTATTTATTTTCTTTTTCTCTGTGTCCACTCCTCTCAGCAGTGTAGTTGTAGTCAGGTGGGCACCAGGGAGCTTTTGTTGTTTTAATGATGCATGTTTCAGGGTTCAGGTGACGTCAGAAAACTCGCCCATCTCCCCCAGAGAGCAGGTAAAGTGTAACGAGGTTTTTTGATACTGTGCTGACACATTGCTGACCAAGCGTGATTGATGGCAGCAAACTTCCCAAAGTCTCAGATAAAAACTGATTTCACTGCAGCAGTTCTAAACACATGCATGCAAACTAAATGGGTGTCTTTAAAGTTATAGTTAAAGAACGGAGCTTAGAGGGATAGTTCACCCCAAAATAAGAATACATATTTTTCCCATCTAGATTGCTTTGGCTTGAGCTGCCAAGTGTTGGAGATATCGGTTGTAGAGATGTCTGCCTTCTTTTGAACATATAGAACTAGATAGCACTTGACTTGTGGTGCTCAATGTGAAGAAAAGTACATCTGAACTATTTTCTTTTACCATTTCCAACCTCCAACTGTGCAGGAGAAGGGGCCATGCACAAGATGTAAACATTACTGGCATCCTCCTCGTTGGTTGGCAGGTGTAGTTTGGTGGAAAGAAAAAAGTTCCTACAGGAAACTGCTCACAACAAGGTCTGTGGATTTTTCTCCGTATAACCGGGTCATGATTTCTGGATCTGACATTGCTGTTGAGTTTTTCAAATGTATTTTTTTGACATTTTGAGCACCACAAGCCGAGTGCCATCTAGTTCCATTATATTCAAGAGAGGGCAGATATCTCCACAGCTGATATCTCAAGCACTTGGCAACTCACACCAAAATAATCTAGATTGATAAATAGCCCTAAAGTTAAGAGGAAAAATATGTATTTATGATTTTGGGGTGAACCCTGCCTTTAATCAGTCATGCGCCCTATTATGGATTGGAGGGCACTTTAGCTTCACAGTTGCTAAATCAAATAAGCCCTTTGAAGATGTGGGACTTGAAGAAGTTAAATATATGATCTTGTGTGGGTAACACTGTGCATCTGAGTAATTGTGAGAGTTAGGTAATACGTGCTTAAGTCACACAAGCCTCAGGAGCTTCTGAAAATGTGGCACAAATTACTGTAAATACATGATCCAGAGAGAGAGAGAAGGAGATGGTGTTAACTATCTTAGTTACTGTCATACCTTTGAGACACTTTCTGTGACTGAGAGCAAAGAATTCTCGCTGTTCTCACTGCACATCAACACAGCATGGAGTTGTTGTCTATCTAACAAGGTTTTTCACAGACAGGAAGCCTCGCAGGATTCCGGCTCAAGTCCAAAACACACCAGCACTGCTGCAGTGCAACGGCAGATCATACGGTGCCATTAGAAACCACAGGGAGCTCCACAAAGCGGGATGTCAGCGGGACCTAAGGAGCCATTGGTCAAAGAAAATTAAATGACAAGACTCTGAACTTTGTGTCGTACAGCCCCATGTCTCTACCTCAACAGTACGTCTCTTCATCAACCATGACAGCTAAGGCATGAGAGGAAGACAACCTGTCACCTGACACAAGACCGTAAAAGAAAAAAGCCTGTCACTTCAGAGGAGAGAAAATGCAGAGTAAAGCGGCCATGATGTGCCAATCAGGGAGCAGGTTCTAAGGAAATGTGCTGCTTTTGAGGGGTGTTAATGCTATAAAATAGGACAATGGTGTAAAGTTTCACTTCACCAATGATCTACCAAAAACAAAGGGGGCATGACAACCATAAAGCAGCCCAGAAAATATGTAAAAAAAAAAACTTTGTTGAGCAATTCAAAGGGTCTGGTTTTACTCTCTCGAGACATGGGCTAATAAAGGCAATGGCTGTGCTGGCAGGAGTATGTCTATGTTCTCTCAACCCTAAGTTCCCATAGCTCAATGTTCTCGTAGCTCAATGCTCCCTCAGGCCACTCATCCTGATGTTCCCACAACCCTATGTTCCCTCAGCTCTATGTTGCTTCAGCACTATGCTCTCTCAGCCCTTTGTTCCCTCAACTCTATCTTCCTACAGCCCTGTGTTGCCATAACCCTATGTTTCCTCTGCCCTATGTTGCTTCGGTCCTATGCTCCCTGAACTTTATGTTCCCTTAACCCTACATTCCCTCAATCCCACACCTTCCTCAAGATCCCTGTTCCCTCAGCCCAGTGTTCCTTTAACCCTTTGTTCCCTGAGCACCGTATGTTCCCTCAGCTCTATTCCCTCAGCCCAATGTTCTTTTAACCCTTTGTTCCCTGACCACCGCAAGTTCCCTCAGCTCTGTTTCCTCAACCCTATGTTCCCTCAACCCCATGTTCCCTCAACTATGTTCCCTCAACTCCTTGTTCCCTCAACCCTGCATGCTCCCTCAGCTCTGCTCCCTCAACCCTATGTTCCCTCAACCCCATGTTCCCTCAGCTCTATGTTCCCTCAGCTTTGCTCCCTAAACCCTTTGTTCCCTGAGCACCGCATGTTCCCTCAGCTACTTGTTCCCTCAGCCCTGCATGTTCCCTCAGCTCTGCTCCCTCAGCCCCACATGTTTCCTCAATCCCACATGTCCCCTCAGCTCCTTGTTCCCTCAGCCCTGCATGTTCCCTTAGCCCTGTTCCCTCAACCCTATGTTCACTCAATCCCACATGTTCCCCCAGCTCCTTGTTCCCTCAGCCCTGCATGTTCCCTTAGCCCTGTTCCCTCAACCCCCACATGTTCCCCCAGCTCCTTGTAGCCTCAGCCTTGCATGTTCTCTTAGCTCTGTTCCCTCAATCCTATCTTCACTCAATCCCACATGTTCCCTCAGCCCTGCATGTTCCCTCAGCCCTAGATTCCCCCAGTTCATCTTACACTAAGATAGTTTTCACCCTTGTGCTTTGGCAACCTAACCCCCTAATATTAAGCCTAACTGGGTTTTGTAAAGGCTGGCTCAAGCTGAGGGAACATAGGGACCCAACTTGGGCTGGACAAAAGTTTATCGGGGAACACAGGGCCTAATATGTATGGAAACAAAATCAAAGATGCTGAGGGAACAAAGGGCTGACATCCTTTGAGGAAGCACAGTTGAGCTGGTCATACACCATTTGATCTCAGCCTCTTTCAAACCTGACTTTTGAGCCACACAACTGTTTATAGAGTCAGACCAAATTTCTGCAGAGCAAACAAACATCTGTCTACTTGGAGCTTTCAAACAAATCTTTATTGACAGTTGTAAAAAGCCAGAACGATCTGGAGGAGCTGACGGGTCGTTTAATTTTTGATACTAAATCAGGACGCCTCAGTGTTATTTAACCAACAAACTGTTTTGTTGCAACTGTTCTTTGTAATTTATTATAACTATACACAAAATTTCAGTCTCACTGTCAACTGCAAAATCTGGATAGTAAAGTAAACTGAGATACTCACTATCTGTGATTGGGTAGGGCAAGATCAAATCCTCCTGCCAGAAAAAAAGGGCTGATAAGAAGGTTTTATTTGACTAATGGAGGTATAAAAAAAAAGACTATCAGGCTCAGGCTGTTTGATGAGCATTTGCATTTAATAAAGGTACCTCCAGAGGGAATTTAACCCCAAAGCCCCGCTGCTGATAACATAATTTAAATAACCAACAAAATGCTGCTGGGGAATATCTTCCAAGATTAATCACAAATAGATTTCTGGTCCAAAATATTCAAATAAATTGCTTGCTCTGCTTCCGAAAAGACATTTTCCATCTTAAGAGAACAGTGAAAAGCCTACAATTACTAGGCCTAATAGAATAGAAAGGAAAACATGCTTTGAGGATAATGGGAAACTTAACCACGGTTGACCACATTGTACAGGCTGGATCGTATATTCAGGTGTGGAAGGATGAAGCCAACGTTATTATTGCTGTTTATTAAACAGTGTTTTGGTTGTGCTTTGACAGTCACGCCATCGGAGGAACTTTCTGACTTCGTCATTCTTCAGACCTGTGAGCTGATGGCACGGACTGTTTTGACAGATACAAGAAACAAAGGAGTCCACGGGGGAAGACTTGTCTCCTTCGTGGTTAACAATTAAATCTTGATTAGAAGTTGAGCAGCAGCCTTACACGCACATACACGCAAAGCGCACTCAAGTCCTCCTCAGCCGAGACGTCACTCCTTTCCCCTTCCTCCCTTATGTAACCACGGTGACATGAAAAGGATGCAAGATGGAGGGATTGGATGGAGGAGAGACACAAGCCTCTGGGCATCACTGGGCAGATTTAGGGAGGAAAGAAAACTCAATCTCCACAGTCCTTTGAGGAAAGGGAAAAGATGGTTCTGGAGAGAAATGCATTGCAGTGACAGGATGGTTCTTTTTCAGAGAAAAGGTGTGAACATCACAGGGTTGATCCCCACACGGCCAACGTGCTTGTCCATGTTCACGCTCTTGCAAAGGCAGCACTCATATTTTTTGTTCTATTGTAGTTTATTTTGAATTTTAAACATCAGTGAGTACTGAACTTTAAAAATCACAAATATTCAGCTCAACATTTGGAGCAACAACAAGACAGAGAAGACTTTAAAAAAATGTGGGTCTTTTGGGGTAATTCAGTAAAGATTGATCCTTGTGCCCTGTTCTTTTTTAATCAAGTTAAATTGTCTGTGGATGCAGTTGCTTGTTAACAATAAATCAAGGGAAAAGTGTCTGTCTAGAGTGAAACAGAAGCTGATTGAACCCAAATCATTTGGCTTAGGATAAGTAAACAAGAACACAGTGAAACAGCATGTAAAGCACAACGTGGACAAACTTTTGACAAGGAAAAGTAAAACAGGTGATGCTCACTAAGCAGACACTTCAGATCCAAATTATGAGGAGGCCTATCTGGCTCTCGCCTTGTGTTGCTTGTGTCTATAAAACAAAGTTTTTTATTTGCATGACAGAAGCAAAAGCACCAACAGATGGAGTCTCCGTTCTTAATTCCGCCTACTAACGTCTGATTGGCTCATTTTCTAACTGAGGAAACAGCTGTCAGTGAGAACAACAACAGACCTAGTCGTATCTGAAAAAAATTGGAGATCAGGGCAGCGATTCGGAAGTCTGGAACCAGGCAAGCACCTAATGAGAAACGTGTGCGAAATGCAGTAAATGTTCCTGATGATGTTATCTGGATCAAACTTAGAAATAAAACTTTTTCTGCCCTTTAAAGGAGGTCACGGTAGAAAATAAGTTTGGGAGCCACCAGCTGAAGAGGTTTTTATGTCTTTAAAGCATCATAACAGGCATGGTTGGGAGCCAAAGTGAAGGTCGGCAACGAAATTCTTAGATCTCAGGCTCTCCCCCGACAATACAATCATACAAATGTGGAAAATGTTCTTTTATTAAGTCATGTAAGTAGTATCTAATTGAGCTTGGACATTGGTGCAGCAGCAAAATATTGGAGTACACTAGAGGTGTAGCCAGGGGCGTAAAGTAGAGGGGGCCAGTGGGCTCTTCCCTACTTCCGTCACCCTGCTCGGACCACAACAATCTTCGATTTCTGCCTTCATTGTAATCTCAACTCAACACCTGTAAACTTTAGTGAGCCAGGGGCATATGGCCCCTTACCTACTTCCAGCCCCCTTTTGGACCACACCCATCTTCAAACTTGGCCTTCATTTTGATCACAATTATACCCCTGTAAACTGAAAACACACCGGTGCCCCCATGGTGCGTCATGTGCCACCCCTAGCACACACTAGATGCACTGCACTGCATCTCAATACCTGACAACCACACAAAGTTATTACTACTTTTACTGGAAGATCTTCCACCTCTGCGTTAGCTTAAAATCATATGTGGAGAGCTCCTAGTTAAACTTGATTTCTCACCTGAAGAGCCGATCTTCAGAGCTATCACTCGCCAGGTAATATCTTTTTGGCCATTGTCTTTATAATGACGGGACTGTGGGTCGTTTAGCTTGGGATACTCGTCAACCTCAACAATAAGTCTCACGTCATCCAGTCTTTCTCACACATGAGACACAGCAACAGCGACAGAGTTCTCTTTATGCATCCATGGTGAGGAGAGGAGTCAAGCTGCCACAGGAGCAGAGAAAAGAGCCGCTAGGGGAGTAGCCCAGAGCCCAGAGAAGTGAATGCTAGCCCCACAGAGCAACAGGTGGCAAAAGGTTTACTTACGTACAAGTAATTTGTATTTAAGTACCAAATTAAATACAGGAACTTCACTTGTAAGAGAGTTTTCTACACTGTGGTATTACTAAGTTTACTTAGTAAAAGGTCTGAGTACTTCTTCCACCAGTGCAGGTAAGAAAGCAGGTGGGACCAGTGCGGTAGAATATGTACGCACAGTACCAGTAGTACCAGTAGCACCAGTTGCCAGTGTGCACAGGGATGAAGATAGATCATTACTGGTGTCAGAGACAAAATGTAACCTGGTGATGAGACAGTGCACCTATTGACCTTCTCTATCATTACATCCTGTCAAAGAGGAAGAGACACTAATAGAAACAGAGAGGTCTGAAACGCGCAGCGATACTTCCAGCTGACATAGAGAAAACACAGGAGTGATACTTTCACTGCGCCCACTCTCACAACATGGAGAGAGATGCCTCACACACACACACACACACGCTCATGAAAGTTTTACCGTCTACTGCAAAGTGTCCACACTACACACAAACAAGAAAACAGAAAAAAAAAGTTTCACACCTACTCTTTACTGGTGCACATTCACAAACACACATACACTGGTGTTACAGCGAGGTGATGCACAAAAGTTATTTTGTCTCTAAGGCCTATTACTAATTCATTCCCCTCTGTGTGCGTTGGAGTGTCAGCAGGGAGGACACAGATTTAGACAAGCTGTTAGCACTGGACACACACACTTTCTCTCTCTCACATACACACACACACACAAACACGGAAACCATAGCTCATATTTTATCATTTTTGTCACCCACGCACCCAGATTTCGTGTATGCACGATAAAAATACATCTGTGTATCTTTCACACACTTGTGAGGAAATGTAATGTGGTTGATATGCCAGGAGCAAGTACTGTACGCCAAGTACTGACCTGTGTGTGTGTGTGTGTGTGTGTGTGTGTGTGTGTGTGTGTGTGTGTGTGTTTGTGAATGACAGGCTTATGAGCCACTGTTACCATTAGCCCTGTGCTCAGCAGACTCGTTTATGTTTGTCTTAAATAACACTGTCACTGCCCACTGAAAAGCCTGACTAAAATAAAGTTGTGTGTGTGTGTTTGAGCGTGTGTGTGTGTCTGTGTGTGTGCGTAGGCCATGCAGTAAACTAGATTTACCGGCTACACCGAGACCCAAGCCGAACATTAGCCATCCTTCTGGGTGTCGTTATCGAAATGAACCAGGCGTCCTGAGCGGAGACATTATCCATACTGACCTTTGTTGTTACGACTGAGTAACAACAAAGGTCGATGCAGATAATATAACTGACCTCCGAGTCTCTTTGCTGTCAAGGTAATAAAGCACCAGAGCTTACGACTGTGTGAAAATAAAGAAGATACATGCTGAGAAAAAAATCCACCAATTAGAGGCTGGCTATGAATGCTTGACTCCTCTCCACCAATTATTGCTTCAGCATGTTTCTGATTAAAATCTTAATTTTGCCAAGCATTTTTACACTATATACAACGTCACTGTTTTATAGGCTAAATTCTTTGACTGGTCTAACATTCAGACACATCTTTATTAATGAAAAAATAGATTTTCAAACTAAGTTATCAAAAAACAGTATTGCTTGGTATCTGCACCAAATCTCAGGTCTTATATGAAAAAAAGCCCTAACCCTAAGGTTTATTGTTTGGGGAGATAATGCCTTTTACAGGTCAAGACCAAAACAGACTTCCATCTGTATACAACATTGCATGGACTTGTTTGCTTTTATGCTACGTCACTTCACTTCCTCTTCTGCTCCCATAATGATAACTATGGTTTCTATGTTAATGATGTGCTCAAACAATCAACTTATATGCCATTTAGTTTATGTTTGGTACAGTAAACCTTAGTTTTATTTCGTCATATTCAAGTATCATGGTTGGCGACATATATTAGTAGTAGATTACAACCCTGTGAGAAATGGTATGTCATGTTTAAAAGAAAACAAAGCTTGATAAATTAAACATATATGTTTCCAGACAAGAATTAAAAAATAACTGCTGACCATGACAGATTTGTGATATCATACTGTAAGTTTTGCATTTGTTATTGCTCGATCTCTGAAAAGTTAAAACTGCTTCCTCCCCTTCGATGTCCTCAGCGGGACAACTGAGTGACACAAAAACAGCACACAACGACCACTGGATATTGCAGGTCCCAGTCTGAGTCATGCCATTGTATTGAGCTATATAAAGTTGTATCATTTACCGCTTTTTGTGACTGCCCGTGCCAGAGAAGAACACTTACCCTGGTGGCTAAATGAGCAATCTGCTGAGTGTGAATCAGGGGTGTTGTGGCTAGAGAGATACACAGGAAGCCAGGGGGGTACTTGTTATAATGAACCAGTGATGAAGTCAAGACAGGACAAGTATGATGCATATTGACAAGATAACACTGAAATTTTACCATTTTACCTCCCTAAGACCTCATTTACTCACGAGATCTGTAACTGGTCCAGAATTTACCAGTGTCTTATCCTTGGTTTTGTCCAGTATTTAGTGTTTTAGCCTTAAATCAGTCCAATATTTTCTAGTGTTTGGTCTTATTTTATTGCAGTGTTTACTGGTGTTTTATCCCTGGCTTCGTCCAATATTTATCAGTGTTTCAGCCTCAAATTGATCAGATATTTACTAGTGTTTTGGTCTTATTTTGGTACAATATTTATTGGTGTTTCAGGGCCAATATGGTCCAGTATTTACTGTTTTTTAAGACTGGTTTGGTTCAGTAATTACCTGTGTTTAGCCCTGGTTTTGAGCAGTAGTTTTCAGTGTTTTATCCCTCATTTAGTTAAATATCTAATGATGTTAAGCCTTAGTTTGATCCAGTCTTCTGGATATGTCTGTTTTTGTCTTGCTGGCTTTTCCAGCCTTTCAGTAGCTGGGTACCTATAGTAATTTTGGTTGCTATTTTTTTGTTGCAGCAGTGTTTTGTGTAGGATTGATTTTTTCCTCTACTGGCATTTGGCTCAGTTATTTTCTGACCAAAAGCTTCTACGAGTTCCCTATCCAGAACAAAACGTGGAAAAACAAGAGTGCTTGAACCTATACTTGTGACTCTGAAAATTCTAAATGCAGTACGTTTTTGTGCTTTTGTCAAAAGGTTTCGCACTTTCAGCCTAAAAGTTACAAGAATCAACTTAATTTTCCTGTTATTCAAACGTCAAAGTCTTACAGAGCTCTTGACATTATTAAAATGTATAAACACCTCAACCTGTACCTGTGGGAAATATATGATTTGACCAAAGCTATAAAAGCCTCTGCTCTGCCTCACTTGTCTTTCCACCTTGGATAAATTTCAGTTTACAGCCAATTCCCCTGTCATGTTCAGTATATCTGACACTATAACTGGCTGGTTATAAGGGACTGAAACTGGACTACTTAAACCTATGGTGGCCCTCAGGGAACAGTCACATAGAGTTAAATGAAAAAAAGCGTTCTACTGATCATCAAGGACACTTTTGCCTTATTTGTTTTTCATGGGTTTTCTATTGACATGAAAGCACATTTTTCCCCTGAGTGTCCATTAACTGTGGGACATTTCTTAGTGAAATATGGAGAAAACACTTTCCTTAAAGACCTTATACGGATGGTGTTTGAAAGGATTTGGAGTCCCAGTTGCTGCAGACGACGATATCTGAGGTTTCTTTAGGAGACTTTATGCCAAACAAAATGAAGGCTGCTAATTAATGTGCCCACTGGTCTGGACACAGGCGTGAATGTCTCCTCATAACAAGTCAGATTTACTGTAAGTGGCTAAATTGGTGTTAAATTGAGTTTGTGCATGTGTTCACATGTTACACACATTAGTCACTTAGAGGATGTGTGTGTTTCTGGGTGTGTTTGTGCAGCATGCATTTGCAGCCTCTGACTGCTGCAGCCTGTGGCCTCTCTACAGCTCAGTGCTGCCCCCTGCAGGAGAAGCAGGTACAAAACACAAGACAATGATGGTGAGGAAACCACAAACTGTATTTGTTACTTATGTGTTCAATTTCTGTGAAGAGGCAGTGCGAAGTGTATCGAATTTTATTCCTATCTCTACTCTGTTCCTACACTTCTTGAGTTTCATCTTCTGCAGCGAAACTACACTGAAAAAGCAGCACTGAAACACTCTTAAGTATTACTAATATCATTATAAGTAATGTTTTCCTGTTTATTCCAATGTTACATACAGTACACACAAGTAATTTATTCAGATGAAGGACTCTGTTTATCTCTGAAGCCACTAATTGCAGACACACTTTAACACTCACACGCAATCAAGGCTTTTAAGGAGCCTTGACTCAGTACCAGATGTTTTCAATGATACATTAAAGAGCACAATCACAAACACACAAAATACAGTCACGTACTTGCTGCTGCATCAGGGTATCTAAAACTTTTATAAATTCAAATGTGTGACCTTTTCATGAGCTTTTGTCTACTTGAAATTAGAATTAAATTATTAGTTGATTACTGGACTCTTCAGCTGATTAAGAGATCGAGTATTTTCTTGTCTAATGATAAACTTAATCTCTTCTCTAGATTTTGTTTCTGTTTCTTGGAAAAATTAAGCAATCTAAAGACCTCACCTCAGGCTGTGGGAAACAGTGCTCTACATATTATATTATTTTTTACCTTTTGTATGCTGAACGATTAGGATTAATAAAATAAGTAGCAGAGTATTAGGGGCAGCTGTACTTGAAATTGGACTCAAGATGTGTTTTAAAACCAAACTGATAAAAAAAGTAGCTGACAAAAAACTTATAATTCTGTACATATCATTAATAAGTGTGTGTCCACGCATTAATTAAAGCTCATACACAGTTCTTTCAGTAAAAGTTGTGATGACTGTATTTGGTCTCCTGTTGATGTGCTGCAGCACGACATGTCCTTTTGGTGTAGGGGAAGCACATGACGCACATCATACGATGTGCAACTACGCAAGTGTGTTTTCAGCAAGTATTATTTGTCCACATCCTGATACATCTTCCTTCTCTGAGCCAAAAAGTTTCATTGTTGGCCAAAAATTAATAGAAACACATGAATGACTTACACTGTTGTTTATTTCAACTGAGTCTCACATACACCATCTTGCTGCCACAAATACTGAAATGTAAGCACCAAATGTGGATCAATCCACCGTTGAAAATAGTCCCAAACAAACGCACGATTTACATCTGTTTGAGTAAAAACTACAGTCACCAACTGTTGTAGGAAATTACCGAGCCTTTTTTAAATATAAAACTCAACACCTGTGATTCGCAAACTGTTTTAGAACGTTGCAGAGAAAAGTTGCAGCGGTGTGAGCTCGACTCAAGTCGGCTGATGGTGTCACCTGCAACTACGTTGGTCAAATCACTGGCAGCTGGTTTTAGAAAGTAAAGTACGTCACCTGTTTCTTCAGTCAGTGGGCTTGTAGTGAAGTTTGCTGGTCAAGTAAAAATGACGACAGACAATAGACGCTTGCTGGAGCAGGTGCTCCATCCTCACGGTGCGCCAGTGTCAAATGGTGGGTCACTGCAGTCCATCTGATGCTAGTTTTGTGTCTCTTTTTTGCCATTTCATCACCACTACAAATGCAACCATAGCCTGTATCTCACTATCACTATCCTCATTCATATTTTAAGAAGCTATAAATTATATTCAGCCACAAAATAAGCCTGAAAAGCTGGAAATCAGAACGGACGTACAGAGAGTTGTTGCATAGAGATGATACACCATCTCAGTTGCATTGGTGTGAACCAATGCAGCGCATTGCAAGAAGTTACCTGTTTCAACTCATCTCATTGGGAATCATTGGTCTGAACTGGGCTTAATTATTCATGAGCTTTGTTGACAATATTAACATAAGGAAAATCTTGTGCTTAGTAAGCTTGTCCTTTAAGCTTTCATTATCTTAAGCCTTGATACAGCCCAAAATGACTGCTGAATCAATACATGCTTTCTGATGAAACAACACAATCTGTGTGCATCTCATTACATTTACCATAAAAGTCCTCAAATAAAAAACAAAGCCAAAAACTCTGTCGACACAAATCTAGTTTGCAGTTGCATTAGCTTTGAGTAATTAAGCCAAAATACTACTACATCATTATATACCTTGAAAATAAAGAATCTTTTACGACTTCTTACTTTGATAAACATTTGAGAGATGGTGTGTTCACAGACCGGTGGGTCTCTGGCATCTCAAGCAATCGAAGACAAATGCAATCACGCAAATACAGTTCCTGATTCAATACACACACACACACACATACACACACACTGATTTAAAGGGTGTACTGGCTGTCTGCGGTTATTAGACTCTGGAAGTAATTTATAGTGACATGAGCCACAATTCTCCTCACCCTCCTTCCTTTCACTTGTTTATCCTCCTCCGCCCTCCTCCTCTAAGTCACTCTTCCTTCCCCTCTCTTTCCATGTCTCGCCTGACTTCATCTTTTATTCCCGAAATCACACAAAGTTCCTCCTTTCCACTTCTTTCTCTGTCATCACTTATTCCCCAGAGCTTTCCATCCACTCCCCTCTTTCTTTTGCTGTCATATCTCCTTCATTACACACACACACACACACACACACACACACAAAATAGGGGACAAGCGAGGGGGTGGAGTAACGGAATTGAGTGTAATGAGGTGTGTGTGTGCACGTGTAATCACAGGACTAATCCACCTGGCTCAGCCGCCATGGAGAATAAGCTCGACTGAACTGAACACAAACAAAAACAATCGACATGCCAAATGGCCACTTTGTGAGTGTGCATGTGTGTATTTTGTATGTAGGTGTGCATTTGTGTGTGCATATGCATCTATGTGTATTCATGAAAACAACCTCCCTGTGTGTGTGTGTGCAAACATATCATCCCAAAAAGACACACCATAAATGTACTGATCTTATCTCCTCCACTGGATAAGTGTGTATATATGTGTGTACGTGTGTGTGTGTGTGTGTGTGTCAGTCGGGGGCCTAATTGAAGAGATGGATGCGTTCAGCCATGTTTGCTAACAGGAACAAAGATCCAATTTTATGCTAATTACTGACGCAGAGATTTGCGTCACTTTGATTCTGATGGTTAGTCGGACAAGGAGACAGTTAACGTGACTCACTGCTTTAAACACACACACACACACACACACACACACACACTCAGAAGTGCCACATGGAGACAATGTCTGTATTTTGGAATTATTACGTATTATTTTTCAATACACGCTCTTATTGTACCACCGTTGCCGTGGATACAGCCGAATCAGCCTGGCGGGAAACTGCAGTGCCACATGAGATTTACACACACACACAGATGTAAGCATGAATGACTAAGCATTTCAGTCCCCTCACACAGTCAGTTACCTGCTGGGTTTATTCATGTTGTGTGTTAATGTGTCACATATTGTGTGTCCACTGAATATACATGTTAACATATTTAACATTTTAACACATCTGGTGTTTCAAGCAGAAATATGCTGTTTTAATTGTGAAATAGCCTCTGATGCAGCATTCAGAGCTCCACTGGGCACTAAAACTCTTCACTAATTAAGTGAAGTACTGTTCAGTTTCTGCAAGTATTCACTGCGAGGCGAACCTTTCCAACATTTTAATCCTTTCAGTAGAAAATGAATTCATCAAATCATAATGGGACAGTGAACTGAATAAAAGATGTGGTCAGGGACAGATGAGTGACTCACCATATGCAGGATTTAGTTAAAGGCTGATATCAACACATAGAACAACATAACTGTGCAAAACAATTCAGCTGTTTTCAGCCCGAGAGGCAGAGCTGTGTGGTTCCTGAAAAATACCTCTCTGATCACAGTCACTGATGAAGTCCAGCTCATCAATATCAAAGTTTAAACCCCGCCTGATATTATTAACTGTCTTATTTGATTGTTTTTTGTGAGGTATGATTGGTTACCACTGAGATTTTAGACTTCGAAGATGCGCCACCATGCTCTGTTACAGTCTGCTGTCTCTGGATTTGTGGTAGGTTGACTTTGGCTATGCGCGACCAAAATACTTTACAATTTATGGTTAAAAGTGTGTTTTATTTGCAATAAATGTGCCATAAAAGCTCCTGAAAACACTGATTAATGTTCTGTGATGATGTTGGGTGGTTGGAGATGTATTTGTGCAGGTTACTAACTTTATTAGCTTGTTAGCCGTTAGTCGCGGCTAATCCAAGTGCTGTGGCGATTTGATTTTCCGCAAGCCTTCCGTGTTTTGTTTCATTTTGTTTCAGTGCATGCTGAGCTACACTGTTAATGAGAGCTGGCTGTGGAGGCTGATTGTCTTGTTTTATATTGACCAGTGCCAAAATAAATGCGGGTCCAAGCCGAACAGTGACTGAGAGTGGGTCGTCGTTTAATCTACATTATGCAAGAGAGAGCAGGGAAGTGAGCTCCAATCACAAGTGGTCACTTGAGACGCATGTAGAGACACATTCTCATGCCAGGTGTGATCTGATTTAGAGCTGTCCACTTGTGACCGGATAACCCAAGACACATGTTCAAACCAGGTGCAAACAGGGCCTCAGAGGACATCTCAATCAAGCTCACCCCTGACTCAACACTCACTGCTCTACTGAGCGAGGCCTTTAAAGCGTGAGGGGACTAACTTAATAGATGCAGCTGCACTCGGCTGCCCCAAGAGTGAAAAAGGGCAACTATATAATTGCAAAGCTAGCTGTTGTGTACTCTCACGTATGCACAACGATCCTGATTAAATAACAGTTTAAATACAGACTGTTACAGTAAACAAATCCAGATTGTTTAAATGTGCTGATATGCCAGGAATAGGGTTTGGAATATCTCATAACCTCAATGATCTCATGTACAGTACTGCCAATGACTGAGTCATAATCATTAAAAAATCCCACTGAGCTTCAATCAGCTGTAAAATCCACCTTAAAGAGGGAGAGAGGATGATTTCAGACAGTCAACCCTTCAAGTTTAAAAGCTGTTTCCCAAAGCAGGATTCCTAATCTTTGATGTCATTCACTTTCTGCAGGCGCACCGCAGGCTGTGTACGAGCATCTGACTTTGTGTTATTTGAGCTTCCCGACCCAAATATGAGCTTTATCTTAATTTGTACTTGTCTACCGAACTACAAAATCCCTTCAGATCCCCTTAAAACTCTCCTTCAGTTATAATCTCACATCATTTAAATCAAAATGAGGTCAGCAGCCTGACTCATGATACTTTGTGCTTTGCAGGAGCGTAGACTGTTTGAAGGTGCTGCGTCGAACACTTAACAACAAATTAATAACACATTCAAGCTGAGACACTGGTTTGATTACCATTAATAAATGATCACAAATAAGACTTGCAATGCCTACACTGCACATTTAAATCTGAATCAAAAGGCCAGAGCTGGAGGAAGATTGGATGGATTGAGACTCTTTAATTACAGTAAACTATTCTCAATTTTGTTTATGGTTATTACTAGTGCCGAGCCAGGGATTCAGCTAATCAGGTTGCAGTTATACAGTTTAGATTTTCTGAGAGTAGAGTTTATTCGTCTGTAGTAAAATGTCTCTGGTTGGTTCGGATCAAGGTTGAATGATGTTATCACCACAACCAAACCTTACCGAACCTTAGCAGAGTTACTTTGTAAAAGGACTGAGATGACTTCCTCAACAAGGTTGTTTTGGTTCACACCTGAGTGTGATTGCTGTGTTCCCACCTGCCTGAACGAACCACACCAAGGATGTCAATGCTCCAGGATTCAACTCAAACTAAATGAGGCAGGTGTGAAAATACACTCAATCAGTAGATGGAGTTTGGTCATTGAAGTTTTGAAATTTCAAGCTCCATTGACAACAGGGCAAACAGCATATAAAGACCATGTGATACAGTCCATAGTTTAGTTTAGAAGAAGCTAGTAAATGGACCTTGAGCTGACATGAGATTTATAGTGACGCACAAAACCTGACCAGGAGTGAACTTCAGTGAACACTGATCTCTCCAGTAAAGTTTTACCTTTAAATTGCCCGAAGGTAATCTCATTCAGCCTGCTCTGTACCTTCAACACACTCCACTCACTCCTGTCCAGATAGTTAGGATGGACTGTGCGTCACTTCACAGACTGCAGCTTTAAATTCAGACACCAAACACACCGCACACACCCACAAACAGTCCCTGATTATTTATCACAGTGATTGATAACAAGCAGATTCTGCAGATATCACTGGGCAGGGCCGCCACGGCTGACTCAGCTACTTCTGCCAGAGGTCAGGATGTTGGTGTGTGTGTGTGTGTGTGTGTGTGTGTGTGTGTGTGTGTGTGTGTGTGTGTGTGTGTGTGTGTGTGTGTACGTACATAAGAAACCAAGGGTGAGGTTTGTATATCTGTGTATGTGTCCCACCTCTCGCCCCAGAGGAAAAGACTGCGGCAAACAGACAGGAAGTGATGTCACTGGTCTTCCAAGGTCAATGGCTATACCCATTCATGTTCATAACCCTGCCCAACACACACACACAGTCTTTCCTTTCCTGACAAGGCTAGTCTCCATGACCTTTTCACCCTATCAACGGAGGTCAGTGCACACTCGTCCTGCTGTAGTCCATCAATCTTCCTTTATCGCTTTACCTCACACACACACACACACACGCACAAACCCTGTAGCTGTACACATGCCCTGCTGCTGTCTACATCGAGACACAGATGGTCCAAGGTGTACTGTACACACACACACAAATAAAATCAGAACAGCTGTCAGCTTTCATCTGAGCAAAAAACATCTGCACAAAGATACACAAAGTTTCAAAATAAAAGTTTGAGATTAGAGTGCATGATAAGAAGAGACATGCAACAAATTGATGTAAATCCTGTTTCCCACTACGGCTGTTTCTCTTAAACGCAGCACGACAAAACGGGGAAAGACTTCAGGCAGCCTCAGCACAAGTCATACATACCAGCGGTGTTTATCTTTGACTTTAAACACGACACGACCGCAGTACATGATGTCGCTTTAACATTTTATGCTGAACAACACTTGCGATGCTTTTAATATTTGATGCTGCAAACTGCAAACAACCAACAGCACAGACAAGACACACTGCTCTAACAGGAAGAGACAAGCTGTGCTTTTATTTTGGCCTTCTGCCATTCAACAAGCTGTTGTCCTACTACAATATTTAATTTCCACTAGACACTCTTATTTTTAGTATCTACCAGGGTTTTATACCCTGTGGGCATTTTTGTGTTTAGTCTGAGTTAGAAACTTCTCCCTAGGTCAGAGATGGAGAGGTTGATTTTTGTATTCCAACCATAGAAAGCAGCTGGATAGCAGATGTGGACGCTCATTTATTTAAACCCATAAACCGCCTGTGACAGGAGAAGGGGACAAAAAGTAGTGCAGGGGGCATCTAACAAATCATTATGCTGAGAGGTGTCAGTGCGGCAAAAAGTAGGTGTTGCATCAGGTGTTTTCAAGGACAAGGAAGAACTTTCTCTGGGAAAAATGGTTGCGTTGATAGAAAATTCAAGTACGAGCAGAGAAAGAGACGAAGATGTGATCACGATCTACATGTTCTGCCTCTCAGCCAGCCGAGCAATCACAATCTCCCTTCGAAAATGAAACTTACAGATGCTTCAAAGCTGCATCAATCAATACTTTTAGATGAGGTATTGATCAAAAGTAATATTTAATGTTAAGGAGGTTGCCAGCTCTGCGGCTCCTCTCCGTTTTGCCTCCCTTAATGTAGCATTAAGCCTTACAGATCGTCCTTTGTCCTGTCTGCTATCACTTATGTATTGTACTCTCTCTTCTGTTTTATTTATGACTACTGTCTGTATCCCAAATTGCCCCGCGGGGACATTAAAGTTTGACCTTACCTTACCTCATTAACAGGTGCTCATCGCAAACAGGCTGAATGGTGTTGGAGAAACACTTTACCTTGTGTTTTCAGCAGTTTTGATCACCTGGTCCGTTTGTATGGAATCAGATTTGTGTCAAAATAATCAAACAAAACTTCTTCAATATCAAACAAAAATAAAAATTTGAGAGAGAATAAAACTCACTGAAGCAAAAAAAATGTCATCTCAAACGTAAACTTGTAACTTGCAAACAAATTATTTGTGCAATTGAGTAAACTATTGGTCTTTTACTGTTTGTCATATCCTCTGTTTCTTTCTCACTGCTCAGACTTTTGCTCTCACCGTCAGCTTTGCAGTCACGCTGCCAGCTCTCTCGTTTGCGCTCCCTGAGTTTTTGATTGCGATTCTGACACAAACTGAAACCAGAATTGTATCAAAATAGTCAAACAAAACTTCTTCAATATCAAACAAAAATAAGTATGTGAAAGAGAATAAAACTCTCTGAAGAAAAAAAATGTACCTCAAAAGTAAAACTTACAACTTGCAAACCAAATTATTTTTACAATTGTATAAACTATTGGTCTTTAACTGTTTTGTAAGTATATGGTTTTATTTACCGTTCCCTCTGTTTCTTTCTCACTGATCAGACTTTTGCTCTCACCGTCAGCTTTGCAGTCTCGCTGCCAGCTCTCTCGTTTGCGCTCCCTGAGTTTTTGTTTGCGATTCTGACACAAACCTCTCAGGTGGGCGGGCTTTTTCAGGGGTGCGTCGCCATTGGCTAGTGAGTTTTTGAGTGACAGCTCAGTGGCCGGAAGTTGCTCAATGCAGCACGCGCGAAGAACAACAGACACCCTGGCCCAAGAGAGTCTAGCTGCAGACCTCCAGCGTCAGGCCGCTTCCGCTGCAGGCTCCTCTCTCAGGCCGCCTCCCGCATAGACATATATACATATATATATGTATATATGTCTATGGCCTCCCGTGTCAGGCCCGGAAATAACAAACTTGTTGTGCGTCTCCAAAAGGACTCCGGACATAAACCGATGAGGTTACACACTCGGTACAGTAGGTGGCGGTATGCATCTATACACATTGGTTTGCGATCCGCCATTAAATCCACAGAAGAAGAAGAAGAAGAAGAAGAAGAAGAAGCAGAAGAAGAAGAAGAAAGAAAAAGAAACGGATTCCGGCATTGTGACGGACTTTTGCAATTTGACTGCCGCCGTGTCAGACGTTTTCCAGCTGACTAACACCTTGACAGTAAGTGACAGTGTCAATTTATTTATCCCGAAAAACGAATGTACGGATTGCATATGTTTGCCGTTTTACTGGCTGCTCTACGCACGTAAATTACCGAATGTTACATAGGTTACGCTAACGGTGGCTAGCGGTTGACACGACGTTCAGGTTACTTGTTGTCTAAATGAACATGAAATGTGTTGCTGTCGTTCACTCGGTTTATACTTTTTTAAATTGAAATGTGTCTGTACTATGAACTTAACATTACTTTTTTCTGTGTTATGTAGATGCATCACTCAACAATTCAAGTGAGTGTAGGGCATAAAGTGGAACGCTGCACAGCTTGTTGTAAGCTGTTTCACTGCCCCCTTTGCCCCAAATACAAGCCCAGTCAAAGAGCGAGGCTTCAGCAGCACCTTGATGTCCACATCAAAAACGCCATTACATTTAAAGGTATGGATTTGCATGTGTCTGTGTCTTTGTGTGCTCTTGTGTCTTGTTAGTCATTGGCTAATTTAAACTTTTCTTGACTTGTTTTTAGATAAAAAGATCTGCAAATGTAATTTAAACTGCAGGACCGGGGGACATTTTCATTGCCCCATATGTGGTAAAACCATAATTAAAAGGTCAGACATGGAAAAACACCTGGAGGCTTGCCAAGGTGCCACAAAAAAAATATGCTATATACTAAATTGCTATAGGAAGACTAAATTTTTCCCTCTGTCTTTTCCATAGGACAAAGTTGAGGCCAGGGTCATTTCTGAATGCAGAAAGGCAGCAGAGTGGGTTGCAACAAACCAGCACTTGTTTTCAGACAAGGTGGAGTTGCCCTGTGTCATCACAATGGGAGAAGAGGAACTGGTGGAGGCTGTGCAGCAGTATGACAGACTTTGGGTTGCGGATGAAAGCTGCATGATAGATGACCTGGAGAAAGAGGCAATCCTGGAGCCATTTAAATTCAAGTTTTATAAAATGGAAGACGTGGGTCTTCTGTGAAGAGATTGCAGACAGACGGGGGTACCTGGCATACGCAGAATGTCACATTGAGGACTAATTATGCTCAATAAAAGGCAGAATAAACAATGAAAATTTGTCATTTTATGTATTTTCATGTTTTTTTTTAAATCATGCACCTAATAATTTATTTTCATTATACCATGAACAACACAGGTAAGTTAGTGCATTTTAAGAAAATGAATACAGCTTTAATTATTTCTCACTTCCACACATGCTGACGTTTTTAAATTTAAGCATAGCTGAAAAACTGATTGGCTTCTATGTCTTCTAAAGATCTTCAGGTGTAAAGTATATCATAAAAGACATAGCTGGAATCATTTAATGTAATAGTAGACAAAATAACATTTAACTTAAATGTTATACATGAGCTGTTGAGGCTATGGAAGAAAAGCTTAGATTAATTATGTTGCTATGTTGATTGATGGTTTGATTTAACTACTCTTCAAAGGAGGGTCAGGTTCACAATGTAAGCAGATGCATAAGCTTCCTTTGTGATGGAATATGTTTTCCACATTTAGTTCAGATCTTTGCAATAAACTAACATTAAACTATTCAACGGTAAATTATATATGAGAGGTGTCCAATCAACAAGCGTCATGTTTTTTTCTATGAACTTAGCTACAAGCTATATGGACGGAGTTTATACCCCATTTTGACAGCTGACTTAATGCAATAATATTGCTGGCAGACTTAAACCCATGTTAAATGCCACGTAATAAAGAATAGGCAAAAATAAACATGTACGTCTAAGAAATTACATACATGTGCAGGTACATTTAAGAAACGAATGGTTTCTTGTTACAGTGTTTAATTAAAATTCAGCGACAAAAGCTGCTTCCTCCAAAAATGTCTACGCGATTTTGTTTAGAAATTTCTTTGCCTGCACGAGTTTATACCAGTCCGTTACGACAGTTGATGTAATGCAATAATGTTGCTGGCAAGTGTATACCGAAGCTAAATGCTACGTATAAAGAATAGGCAAAATCAACATGTATTCTACATTTAAGAAACATGTTTTTTCGCGCTACAGTGTTGATTAATAAAATATAAATCCACGACAAAACCGTTTCCTTCAAAAGTGTCAACACGATCTCATTTTGAAGTTTCTTGCGTGATAAATAAACTATAAATCAACGACAAAACCGTTTCCTTCAAAAGTGTCAACACGGTTTTATTTTGAAGTTTCTTGCGTGCACTTCCTGTCCTGAGCGGCCTGACACGGGAGGCGGCCTGAGAGAGGAGCCTGCAGCGGAAGCGGCCTGACGCTGGAGGTCTGCAGCTAGACTCTCTTGGGCCAGGGTGTCTGTTGTTCTTCGCGCGTGCTGCATTGAGCAACTTCCGGCCACTGAGCTGTCACTCAAAAACTCACTAGCCAATGGCGACGCACCCCTGAAAAAGCCCGCCCACCTGAGAGGTTTGTGTCAGAATCGCAAACAAAAACTCAGGGAGCGCAAACGAGAGAGCTGGCAGCGAGACTGCAAAGCTGGCAGCGAGAGCAAAAGTCTGATCAGTGAGAAAGAAACAGAGGGAACGGTAAATAAAACCATATACTTACAAAACAGTTAAAGACCAATAGTTTATACAATTGTAAAAATAATTTGGTTTGCAAGTTGTAAGTTTTACTTTTGAGGTACATTTTTTTTCTTCAGAGAGTTTTATTCTCTTTCACATACTTATTTTTGTTTGATATTGAAGAAGTTTTGTTTGACTATTTTGATACAATTCTGGTTTCAGTTTGTGTCAGAATCGCAATCAAAAACTCAGGGAGCGCAAACGAGAGAGCTGGCAGCGTGACTGCAAAGCTGACGGTGAGAGCAAAAGTCTGAGCAGTGAGAAAGAAACAGAGGATGTGACAAACGGTAAAAGACCAATAGTTTACTCAATTGCACAAATAATTTGTTTGCAAGTTACAAGTTTACGTTTGAGATGACATTTTTTTTGCTTCAGTGAGTTTTATTCTCTCTCAAATTTTTATTTTTGTTTGATATTGAAGAAGTTTTGTTTGATTATTTTGACACAAATCTGATTCCATACGTTTGTTTTGGAGAGGAAGAGACCTCTGCAGGTCATTCAGCCCCTGGAAAAAACCTACTGAACTTCTGCGACCAGCTACACAAAACACCTTAAGTTCTCTTCTTAAGTATGACACTTAAGGCTTAATTTCTCCTTAGCTAAGGGACTTACACAGTTGTACAGAATCCATTAAAATGTTTCCTAAGTTAAGTAAAAAATCATTTACTGCATTGAAAGAGACTTTACAGCAGTAAAAGTTTCCATAGAGATTGTCTGTTGGCTTGGATTCATGCTTGTGATGTCTGTTGTCGTCTCACAAAGTCGGCTTATATTTAGCAAAAAGGAGACGAGGAAACCATATTGATCAGCGGAGGAAAAGATTATACTTCTGAATGCAGGGATGCAATCATAAAAAGTACATACTACAAAGTAAATCCGATCCCCAAATACCAGAAAACAGAAGACAAATCTATAGAGTAAAGTCAAAAGTGCGTCCAGTCGGGCTCTCCTGTTTGCAGAACAGTCTTCTCAGTGTGTGTTAGTTTTTTTGTTATCACCATAAACTCAGTCATGTTGCATTTAAGATAGCCTCAATTTTTTATCCTTGTTTTGGTTGCTAAGGTCTTTCGTGCAACAGTCCAGGGATTCCTTAAGTATACGACCAAGACAAAAGAAGATTATCAGGAAACCTTAGAAAAAGACTTAAGGGTCGTTTGTTCAATGAGAAACCCTTAACTATGATTTTAAAGAAAATCTTAACCTAAGGTGTTTTGTGCTACCGGCCCCTAAATCTTAAATTATCTGGGAATAAGGTGATCAAACACTAGCAGGTGAAAGCCTCTCAACCTGTCTCCAACAAGCCAAACAGTATCGGAGAATGACTGATTTGTAACCTGAAACTGCTTTATTCAGTGTTTTCACCGGTTTAAATTACTTTTTTTCTGTTTGTTTTGAAGAGGAAGAGACTTCTGCGGATAATTCAGCTCCCTATAACAACCTCCTGAACAATAAACACTGAGGGAATTCCAACCAGGAGAAGTTTCAGCTGGTTACAATCCGCAGTCCTCACTGCTAGATGTAATTAACTTCCCTTAAATATCACATAATAATATAATAATAATAATATAATAATATTTTTGTTGCTCTTGGAGCTCCAGATCCAGAGCTGCACTTCCCGTCTGGCCCACTTTGACAGTTGGCCTCATCTGTCAGAACAGACTACAATCCCCACAGGCACCTTATCACCAGCTGCCAGGCCCTCAGATTTGTTTTGGCACTACTTCCTGTAGTTCCAGCATGCTTTGATAGAGTTAACCTTGTCTGACGGCAAACTACAAAACCCCACCGGCACCCGGCGACTGATACCAGCTCCCGCTGCGACTCACACCCACAACACCGCTCATAAAGAATGTGTTTTCTTTTCATCCTGCCTTTCATTTCGGATTATTCCCACACTGTGTCACTATACGTATGTGTGTGTGTGTGTGTCTGGATTTCTCGGTGGGTTGATGTTGCACAGACGACGTCCCATTACACCACAGGCAAATGCACACACACACACACAAACACACACGTATCAGTCCTGGAGGGCTGTACAGTGTCGGTCAGATTACTTCCAGGAGCCATTGTCTCTGAGGAGAATTTGACAGGAAACAGCACTCGATCTACTTCCTGTTCAGCTGACAGACAGCTCTAATAAGAGCAGATCAGTCTGCAGAGACCTGATGAGCCTGTAACAGAACAATCCTTCTATTCCAAACAATGTAAATACATTTATGCTTAAGACATGTTTAAGGTCATTTTAAAACAGAGCCTCTATTACAAAGTCCTCCAGATAACAAGGAAAAGTTCTTTTTTCGTAAGTGTAAAATGTCCTGCGCAGTCTACCAGATAGGACAAGTAGACATAGGTACTGCAAAATTTAAAACCAAGTACTGTTAATCTTTACTGGAGTTTATTTTTCTCCCGTGTGGCCCCACATGTAATAGCAAACTGACGTCAATAACATACAGCAGTGATCTGCCTAATAGTGCTGCCTTATTTACTCCGATGGAAATCTAAAAATTAGCACATCTGCACATTTTGTGAAACTGGTTTGATTAATACGTACAAAAAAGCAAACAAAAATTTTAAAACTGCTCATATATTGTTTTTAAAGGGAACTCTTCCAGTCTATGCTAAGCTAATCAAAGCTAGCTTTAGCTTCACACTGAGCACTCAGACATGAGAGTGGCTTTAATGCCCTAACTCTTAAAAGCAAATGTCTGCTTCTTAATTTACGACAAGAAAATAATTGGAAAACTGAAAGAGACTGCTGGAGTCAAAATGAGAAGATGCGGTTGGTTCACACAATCTTGTACACACACACACACACTCACACACACACACAGACAAGCTGATTTGGAGCCAAAATACTCGAGGGAAAGTCACTCGCAGGTCAAAGCCATCATCATTTACATGCTCATTTAATTTAGATTCCCAGACACACACACACACACACACACACACACACACACACACACACACACACACACACAGAGTCCAGCATGTCAACATTACAGGCTCAGAAATTTACAAATATCAGGCTCATGTGCTGGTCTGAGGGAAGATGGGGACGTATCTGCCTCAGAACCTTTTCATGAGTAGCCTACAATAGTAAAAATACTCAATTTGAAGTGTTACTGAAGTAAAAGTACAGAAGTAATATCAGTAAAATATACTCATTATAAAGAATTATGTTGTTTTTCCATCACTAATAAATACATGTAGTGCATTTTAATGTTGTAGTTCCTCAATGTGGAGCCAATTCAAGATACTCTATAAACTACTTGGTAGATTAGCAGTATAGCACTGCATCATATCATGTTAGCATATTGTATTTTTTCAACCAGCTTTGCATGATAACAATGTGGGTTTTATGTGTAAATTAACTGTGGCAAACTTCCCTCCATCTTACCAACACCCATCACCCCACTCATCTTTGGTGACATCTAGCAGATCTTCACTGACTCTAGCACTGTTGCTCAAAGTACAGATTGTAGTTCCACCTTTTTGCATGCCCGCCACCACGGACACAAAGAGTATAGAAGCAGTTAGAGAGAGAAAAATGCCCCTGTATCTCAAACTCAGATCACTGATTCGACTATTGCACACCTAAATGTTGAGATAGTTGATGACCATATGTTACCAGGAAACCATATTATTTCCTGTGTCTAAACAGACGAGCTCGCATTTCATCACCCACCAGCAGCAGCATGTATTGGCTCAGTGCGTCCATTTATTGCTTTTGTTGTTTGGTGTTTTGTATGATTTCATATCTGTTTTAACTGATATGCATGATGGTTCTTTGTTTTCTTACTGATTGTTTTTAATGTCTTTGTTCATGCTCAGAATCATTGAAAATTACAGTGCTTGAGTACATGTACTTAATAATATTCCACCCCTGCACTTTCTACCTGCAACAGGAAATGTATTGCACCTGCCTGAAGTCCACCTTGTTATCTCTGAACAAATCACCTGCTCCTTCTTCCTGTTTTTTCCATCTGTAATGTCAAACTAAAGCTCCGACCTTCTCACTGTCCTCCTCTCTCCCTCCCTCTTCTTTTCTTTTGTCTTTCTTTACTCACTGTAATTTTGCCTGAAGCCTGCACAGCATGTAGCTAAGTAAGAAACAAAATGTATATATATTTTAAAATATTCTAAATATTGCTCCCTATCATTTTACAAAGATATAAAAGGCAGCAAATTCTGTCATTTAAGATGCTGGAAACTGAGTGTTTGGCTTTATTGCTTATGTTTTCACTGACTAATAAATTATCAAACTACTTCTTCTTCACCTCCAATCATTCCCACCCTCCTCTCCCTCTCTTTCTCGCTTCTCGAGCTCACACCCATCACTCTATCCATCACGCGTCGCAGCTGTCGCTGATCCGACAATCGAGGCGCCGCATTTAGCAACTCATCTGCATAAAAATTCGATGAGACTTGATTTCTTTTCCCTTTCATTTTCGTATTAAACTGGGCAGCGGAGGGGAGATCGGGCGGGAGACATGGAGAGGGAGAGAGGGTGAGATAATGAGAGAAGCATGCGTGTGTGTGAGTGTGTTATCGTGGAGCTGAGCATGATGTATAAGTGTGTGAAATACTGTGGGTATGTGTGCGGATAGCATGTGACTGTGTGTGTGTGTGTGTCATGGTTCATGCCTTGTTTCATTTTTCCATAGTGGAGTGTAAAATGGTTGAAAGCTCAGCCTCAGCCATCTGTGTGTGTGCATGTGTGTGTGTGTGTGTGTGTGTGTGTGTGTGTATTGGATATTATAATAATTGCTCTATTGGAAACCATTGTAGCTGCACGCAAAACCACACTGAGACCAAGCCAGAGTCAAAATGCACTTTCAGCAACATAGTCAAACCAATGCGTGTGTGTGTGTGAGTGTAAAGCAGCAAGCACACACACACACATATATATACACACAGATGACCTCAGTTGACCTTGCGGCTCCTTAACAGGCATGTGTGAAGACTTTTCGACGGCGAACAAGACGAACAAAGTGCAAAGTGTGGTCTCCCCGACACACAGAGAGCCTTTCAGAGGGGATGACACACACATGAACACACACTAAGCTGTCTGTCTGTCGCACATAAGCATGCAAGTCTGCAATCACAACTTAAAACATGACCATATGTTTGCTCTGAAACTAAACATGGTTTCAGTTGGACAGAACTTTAAATTCTAGTGGAGATTTGGAAGTTTCCAAAGACCCCAAATTTAAAGTGATACATAAGACATGTAAAAAAATATTTCCATGTGACCGAGCAGTGCTGCCATGGAGTCTTTGGTTTGTATATTTGCAGTAAGACTGTCAGACAGTGTGGACTACAAGACTAAATGTTTGTCATTTAAAGTGTAATATATATTTTCATGCTTTTCTGCATCACTAAATGATTTCTTTATTTAAAAACCTGTGAAATGCCTGAGTTCTATGACAAACACAAGGTGTTACAGTGCTTCTGCCTCTCAGAAGTGTGTGAAGCCTCACCACACAAACACACACATTCATATTAACCAGCAGTTATGATGCGTCTGCAATGTGTGACGTTCAAGAACAGAGCGCTTTGTCCATAAATGTGGCCCAAAATGCCAGAAAACATCAAAACCACAGCCAAGCAAATGCATATAATGCTGCATGCGAACACATGGTCACGTTACCCTCGCTAATGTCAAGTGTAACATTCCTGTGCTTTTCTTATCCTGAGAAGAAGCTGCCCTCCTCGTTCTAGTACCACTCCGCTCCCTGCTCCAACTTCTCAAAACCCCAACGTGAATCCCTCATTTTCACCCCAAAAAATAAACCATTCCCATTGTTCTTACCTGTCCTGGCCCAGAAAACCTCCATGTCTGTATTCCTTAACTCTCCCCGGCACAGAAGCTATCATGTAAACTCGGATGGAAAAGTGGAGAGGGAAAGAGGAGGAGAATAAGAGGAGAGTAAACCCAGTGACTCATTCAGGCTGTGGCTACGAGCAGGCAAAGATAAAGAAGGAGAGGGGGAAAGAAAGAATAGAAGGCTAGAAAGAAAGAAACTGCAGGGAAAGTGTGTTTTCTCTCATGGTGTGAGAGGAGAGAAAGGGAGGAAACTGATGCTGCCGGGTAATGTGCCTCCCCCTTCTTTTTTTTTCTTTCTTCCTCTCCCCTCCTAACACTTCCCCTGCTTCTTCCCTTCTCTCCCCTCCAGCTCTCACCTTAAAGGACTCTACAAAGTTTTTAAGAGACCTGTCCAGTAGTCTGTGTACCGAGTAATAATGAAAGATCTGAAAGTTATCAACCGTAGACAGCATGCATGAATCATGCACAGTCCAGTATTCCTACGAATTACACTCATATCAGACAATTCTGCAGCTCAAAGTTTGTGTTCAGTGCCAAGTTTCTGTGTTAATGCAGGAAGTATTTCCTTCATGTGGTAGGCCACAGATTACGTCAGTCAATCTAACTGTCACTTAAAAAAAACTTTGGACAATCTTTCCTTAACCCTGACGAAGTGTTGCAGTTGCCTAACTGTAGCCATAGTTAACCGCAGTTTATTTGCAATAACCACAATGTTCTACAAACTATTTGCCCTGCACAGATATTATAAAAAGCAATGTTAAAACAATGAAGTACAATGTAAACTATAGTCTGTATCAGCGGATGGAGTTCAAATCCAATGGTTAAATGTTGTTTAAAGTGCTAGAAAAAGCAAACAAGTGGCCTTGGAGTTAAGGTAGTCTATCAAACTATGATTCCTGGATCAAGAATGAACTTTTATTGAGTCATTCAATCATTCACCGTAACCACTTTTCCTGTAAGGGGTCGCAGGAGGGCTGGAGCCCATCCCAGCTGACACTGAGCGAAAGGCGAGGTACACCTTAGACAGGTCGCCAGACTATCACAGGGTTGACACATAGAGAAAGACAATCATTCATGCACATATTCACACCTACGGCCAATTTAGAGTCACCAATTAACAACAGTGTCATCTCTTTCATTGTCACCGTGATTCATAGAGAGGAAGACGCAATCACATGACATCCGGGGTTATAGCTTGTTTAAAAAACTATTTGCAGATAGAAGAAAGGACAATCTGTATCAATTAGTGCTACATTTGAGGAGACTATACCTCCGCCCTGTTGGAGGCATCTGGAACTAAACATGTAAAGGATGCTGAAGGTTCAAAACAATAGCCTGATTTGCGCAAGTAAATTACATGCAAAGTCAATGTAAAGACCAGATTAGACTCCTACCAGGCGCCGCAATGGACACAAATTAAACGGCGCAAATTAAGCCTGTAGCACAATTTTGTGTCATACACTTTTTCGCTGGACTTGAAAAAATCTGAACTTCACCGGCCAATTTACACTACGAAATCCAATCAGCATTGTGATCTTCCAGGGACCTATGACGCCAAGGACGTACGATCAGAAGTTCATTCATCAATAAGAGATTTCACGCTAAAGGTAATTAAGGGTGGCACCAATAATCTTATGGCACTACTTGACCTTTTTTTCCAGTTTGTTTCTATTGTTCCACTGCCAAACCAATAAATCATAAATAAGGAAGGACATACTCATGAATAGAAGAATTAATATTTTCATCAGTGTCATCTCCACATAGAAACTTTGCAATTTCTTTACAAAAAAACGTCAACTTCAGACTTGGTGTTGGTCTGGAAATATCATAGACATGACTCGATCACGTGGGTCATTTGTTTCAAAGTAGAGGAACAGGTCTGCTATACCAATAATGGTGACACATGTTGATGAACTTCATGTTGTAACTATCAGAAAACAACCTCTTGATTTGACACATTTCTTTGATCATACTGAAAAGCTACTGTTATCTGCACACTGCTACCACAGCCTCTGTGTTAACAGAACATGATGTCAATGGGACGGACACGTCACTTGCTGCTGACTTGCTATGAAAACACTAAACACTGGTAATCCCATTTTTACTTTCCTCAGTCTTGGACTTCTCTCTAATCTTGACTTCAGCCTTGAGTAAAGTAAGAAGACTGACGTATCAGTAATAAGCTAGACACAATGCAGCTTATGTATAAACAAAACTATTTCATTACCATTTTGTAATGAATCATAGTGAGGAACAACATGCTATTATTCTCCTAAAAAAAAATAATGTGCGACAATATTTGGACCACAATATCCACATTCTGATGTTTTCTGCCGCCTTTCCTCTCCTCCATCACGTCCATTGTCGGCGCAGCCCGACTCCTTTCCTTCCTCTCCTCAACACTTACTTCCTGTAAACACTGGAGGTGACAAGAGTGACCGACGGCACACACTGTGCATGCATACCGTATATGAGCATGTGTGTGTGTGTGTGTGTGTGTGTGTGTGGGTGGCTCTGTGACTTTGGTGTGTTAGGATTGGTTCACTTTTAATTAAGAATTTAATTAAAAACATCGATATCCCAATTATGAAAGATCCTTCAACCTTGACATTTTCAAATTTGGAAGAAATGACTGAAAGAATGTAATAAAAGAGCTGGATAATAAACAGATACACAGACAGATCCAAATCTCCCAAATGTAACTGAAAATTGGAAAAAGTGACATAAATAACTTTAATGTGACTCCAACCACACATCCAACATTTGTATTGAGTGCAGCTGCCTGCATAATGAACAGTGATCTGACCCCAGATATGTTCACCAGGCTCAAGTGTCACAGTACGCAGGTAGAAGTGTGTATCTGCAAGTATGAATGTTTCCTTTCGGGCAGTTTTTTGAGAGAGGTCACAAAGATAAACAAGATAAACACAAGATAAGCTTGTATTCATCCCCAGAGGGGGAATTTGTTTCTAGCAGCAGCAGCAGCACAAGGACAGCTATTTAGATATAATAGACATAGACAAAGTAAGAAGAAACTAATATGTATGTATCTCGCGTTAGCTTGTGGATTGAAAATAAATATGACCAAGCAGATTTTAAAATATGTAATGTAGATAAAATGAATTCACTGAGAACTCACTTCTCCATCTAAAGCAGGGTTTATACTTGTGCATCAGCTCTATGCAGAGCCTACGCCGTAGCCTACACACATGGCCTACGCCAATGTGTAGTTACATTTCTGGGGAGGTGCACGTCAGGCTATGGCATCAGTACGATGCAGAGGTATGAATCCCGAATAACACTAAAGTATAAACACAAATATTACATGTATATGTCAAGAGTAACATTACTTTAAGCAAAATTCATTATTCAGTAATGTACTTTTTTTGCAGTTGTAACCACCCCAAAACACTGATGTCACAGTGAACTGACCACTCCCTGGACTACACATCTAGGCTATGCCACTGCACTTTGAGTTCAAGTATGTTTTCCATGGGTATAAGTGTCTCTGGTATGAGTGTCCCTGCTTCAAGCAGCATACAACCGAAAGAATGTACACAATGAAAGCTAAACAGTATACATAGCAGTAAGAGCGCCGAGCAGAAAAAATACCAGTCAAAGGAAGAATTAAAGCAACACAGTCAATGACAGGTGTTATTAATATCTAATATCTGGAAGCCACGGCTGCCTAAGTGTTGGAGAATCCGGCCAGGGACTGAGAGGCCGCTGAGTTCGCAGATCTTCACCACAGAGAGAGGAAATGATTAATGCTCCCTCCACCTCTAAATACAACAGCTGACGTTCCTCTCAGCAAGGCACTAAACTCCCGACAGCGCCGCAGAAGCTGCTCAGTCACCATTAAGGCTGCGGCTGAACTCAGCGGCTTCTGTGAAACTGGTTTTAAAGCACAGCGGTGCAGAAAAGCAAAAGTTGTGGAGGAGAGGAGGCAGCAAGTCTGTCCGGGATAAATTAAAGTTAAAAATGTCTCACCTGGTCTCATGCATTTTTGAGACCTTTGAGACAATATAGGAACACTGAGGGGGTTTCACTGAGGGCACAATTGACCAGTCTGAGTGTTGCTATGCAACCAGAGGAAGGTAATGGATTACATATTTGGTTGGTGGTTCGATCCCTGGCGCCTCCCGTCCACATGGTGGGGTGTCCCTGGGCAAGACGCAGAGTATGTCTGCATGGGTGGATAACAGATAAATTGGAGAGTGTGTTATATAAATGCAGCCATATTTTAGGGTGCAGTAATGTGATTACTCATGTGCCAGCTGTGGTTTGTGGGAAGTAGAAATAAAGGAAGAAAACAAATGAATGCTGTTTAGATTTGTGAAGGCATATTTTCTGTAAATGAGCCAAACATTTGTTTACAGTGACGAATTGTTGTTGGTGTTTAGTCGATGCACATGTAACCCTCTGAGCTGTATAACTGTGACTCAGCAACAATGAGAATCGATTTTTCCTCATATTTTTACAGGCACAAACGTCTCCAAATAGATTTCCATTAACAGGCCAGTACTGGGTCACTGTCATGACAAAGCAAAGCTCGACCACAGGGAGAAAACAAGATGGCTGCTGGGGTCATTCGACCAGTTTTAACTTCATATATCTGTACTTTGAAATCAGAATTTACGAGGCTTTTAATGCAGTTTTTAAGCTGTTAGTAAATTCTTAACGCTA
This sequence comes from Cephalopholis sonnerati, assembly GCA_019142605.1. NCBI lineage: Eukaryota > Metazoa > Chordata > Actinopteri > Perciformes > Serranidae > Cephalopholis > Cephalopholis sonnerati. Next base: position 17,559,866 of record JAGQAX010000023.1, read on the forward strand.
ATTTATGACAAAGCACATCTATTCAGGTCATAATCTTCATATTCCTCTTTTTATTCCTGTGTTCTCTTTAAGTTATGGCTTATATTAATGAAGCAGCTGGAAGGCCGTGATAATATACCATGTTAACATGCTTTGAAAGTTATAGCAGCTATTTCCTTATTATCCTGCTTTCCTTCCTGTTACAAAGACAATTTTTGTTGAGTCATGTTTTAGAAAATTCATTCGAAGCATGCTCTGATGTGATTATTGTGTTTTTTATGATAGGTCTGAGATGCTGTTTTAAAAAATTATTTTAAATATTAGGTAGAAAATTTCGTTTTCGAACATACATTTATGTTGCAAAAGTGTTCTCAAGACTTTGCCTGTTTAACTTCCAAGCATTTTGTGTACGTAACTTTCTGTGTTAAAATGCACTTCCATCTTAAAGCAGCATCTGCTCCTAATTGCCTCCAACCTCTTTTGTTGAAATACACCATTAATTCTGACGAGCACGGAGGGATATAAGCTAATAAAAGCCCGCAATACCACAAAATCGAGGAATTAGAGATAGACGGGGTGAGAGCAAAGTACAAGCACAAGTAGTACAAGGAGTTTGGAGATGAGTGGATCGATAGAGAACTTGTTATAGTTTGATCTACGGTTTAGGCTGAGCAGATATGGACACATTAGACCCAGAGGGGGAAAGGACTGTGTTCCTTCTACTCAAAGTTGCTCATTCTCATGCCTGCTTTGCTGTCCCCTGTCATACACTAACTCCCTTGTCATTTCACTTCCTGTCCTGCAGTCAGGCCTGCTGTCGAGGGGGTCAAAGGGTACAGATAACATCCCGTCCAAGACCAACGGGGGGGCGATGAAAAGGTCTAAGGTGACCCTTACATGAGATCAAGTCCAACAATTTACTTTCTGACTTACATTACTGACAGTACGACTTGTGTATATTTACGTGATAGATAATATATTTTTAACATTTAAACACATTTCAATGTGCCATCTGATACTACACAATGGTGCAGTCCATCTGACAGGACATGGGTCAGTTAGACGATGTGACGAACTCACTCCGAAGTTTTCGAAATTGGGCGCTTGGGCAGTGACTTGCGGCATCAAAAACCAACAAAAAAAGGCGTCCTATAACGTCAGCCAGTTGCCGTTATAGTTTAACAGCACCCAGCGGTGTCAGAGGGAAATGGGGCGGGACAAGGACGAAAGTAAAGGCGGCGAAAGTCCAAGTGCGGTGGCGGGAGGGGTGCTGGATGGGTCCAACAAATACAGACTTTGATCCGAAAGAGCTGTGTTCACATCCCGTAAGATTCTAAAGCCTATCGCTGTTCTTTTTTCCTAAACCTAACCACGTGTTTTTGTTGCGTCAACCTAACCATGTGTGTTTGTTGTTGAAGGAATTTGTGGTATTGTACCGATTTAGTGTGTTTAAGCGGCAAATTTCTTGTGAAAACTGAAGTGTATCTTGAAAAAAGACAATGTATGTGACAGGCAAAACTTGACACAGTGTCCCAGAACGTCAACAACCACCGCACCCAGGGTACCTTTTACATCGTATCTGGATGTGGAAAGTATCTGACCAAACATCAACACGTGATGAGGTCAGAGTGAGAATGTGTTGACCAGTCTACACACCATATTTTGGTCCACACGCGGGCTTGAACCACTTCCCAACCCAAGTCCCTAAGGACTGAGCTACTGTGGCCCCTCACCAAGTGTCACACCATCCACCACTGTCTCCACCTCTCAATACCAAAGTCAGCTCGGACTCATTTATCAGTTTAAAAAGGTTCGTATGAAATGAGCAAGTGCAACATATCTGTTGTTTGCAGAAACGTATACAATGCCTCGCGTTTTTTTCTGGCAACTCGGCTACTGAACAGCTTCCTACACTGTATGAATCTGTGCATAAAACTAAGAAACTAATGTGAGCGTGCTTGTTTTTTGTAAATGGCAGAGAAAAGCTGAAAAATAAATACAGATTCTCACACTTATTAATAACACCGCCCTTCTGCAGTGCCTTGTTAGCGATTTCATGACATTTAAGTCTGGTCACAGAACACCTGTGAGCCGTGAGAGTGAGTGACATGTGACAAACAGATCAGTAGGCGACACACACTCTGTTGTTAATGAATGGACAAACCAGTGAATGCACACACACACACACACACACACGTGCTTGTTGGCCATTGGCAGATTGCCTACCGGCATTCAATTGACCTGCTTTAACACCTGTACGGTTGCCATGGCAGCAGCAGCCTCGGCCACACACTCCCAGGCGCTGTTTCCTGTCTCCTCCCCTACTTCTTCTTCTTCTTCTCTGCTTTCTTTGTCTCTCTTTCAGCATCTTCCATCTCTCTCTTTACATCTCTCTTCTCCCGCTTCTCACGCCTCGTATCTCGCCTCAGATCTCTCAGTCGCTTTCTCTAAACCCTCCACCTCCTCGCCTGCCTCCAATTATCTCAACACACACCCCTTCTCTTTTCCATCCCTCTCGCTCTAGCTCTCGCTTGCTGCAGGGTGCTGGCTGTGCTGAAGATGACATCATCCATCTGAAATATATGAATGAATATGTTCCATGTGTGTGTGTGTGGTCAGTCATGTCTATTAGCATGAGCGACTGATTAGAAAAAGAACAAATAAAGACAAAGTAGAAGAAAAGTAGAGACAAAAACATATTTTTTTGAGCGCAGAGATGGGAACAAAGGGAAAGTGTTATCGGGTGATCACTAGGACAACGGTTGCATAGCAGCAGAAGAGCATAGAGAGAGAAAGGCATCATATAGAGCCTGTGTGTGCGTCTGTGACTGTACATATGTTTAACATGCCAAAAATAAAAGTGATGGGAGGCGTGAAAAAGAAAGGTAAAAATATGAAGTGAGACTTCTGGGATCAGACGAGCAAAGATTTCTTCCCACATGCTCAAGACTGATTAATATCCAAACAGGATTTATTTTACATTTAAGGAGGAGTATAACTTAAATTTTGCTTCACATTTATTCGCATTACTATATATCCAAGATCTTGCTCTTTCTCAGTGTTTTGGTTCATTTGGTAAAAAGAAAAATGAAGTGTTAAGTAGAGGTGTAACAATGAAAATCTAAAGTATGGTTTTCAAGTGTTAATAGCTTCTTTGTATATGATCTCATACATCTGTGTGCTGTACAGATGGAGGGCAGCCAACTGATGACTACCAACACTGCGCAAATGCCTATGATTTGCTCTGTTTACGTGGTTCCAATAGATGGTATCCGGAAAAAATAAATAGTAGGACATGTAGAGGGAATTTAAAAATATCTCACTGAGAAACTGTGGCAAATGTGTCAAACTCTGGCAGCAGCTCAGGCCTCTCTCGCAATGTCCCCACAGGAGTCATGTCTTCAAGTAATTAAACCTTTGGAAATGTAAACCCACCTGATGCTAGCGACTCGACAAGAAATTACATATATGTGAATGTGTCATATTTATGGTATCGTAACAGCCTGTCACAGGTTACAGCGTGATGATTAGAGGACAGAAGATTACCTGTTTATTCATACATATATATAGATCCCAGGGGACATTTTTTTGTATTTGGGAGCTGTTTAAATGTGTAATTTGTGGTAGATTTTATTTTGTCGTACTATTAATATTGTATACAGAATCTGAATCTCAATCTGAGTTACTGTTGTTGTTTACAAACTAAAGAAATGAGAGATAGTCTTAATTTTTACTGAATACTTGAAGGCAAACTGTTAAGTTAACATGTAAAACTGTATCACTTATTTTGTTGCAACTCTATGTTCTTAAATTAAATTTTTTTTTACTCATTTGTCACATTGTCAAGAATATTGCTGTTGCAAAAATACCCTGAGATATCATGATTTTATTTTAGGGCCATATCGCCCAGCCCTAGACAGCAGTGATTTCATTCGTGGACCAAACCACATACACATAGCTATAGTACAATAACATCATGATGTCACAGTGAAGCTGACCTCTGATCTTTTGGATACAAAATATCATCACTTTATTAATTTATCCTGTTAGACCTTTGTGTGAAATTTTTGTCATAATTAGTGTTGGATTTCTTTATTTATGGCCAAAAACATGTTTTTAAGGTCACAGTGACCTTGACCTTCGACTACAAAAATGTAATCTGTTCAACCTTGAGTCAAAGTGGACATTAGTGCCAAATTTGAAGAAATTCCCTTAAGGTGTTCCTGAGATGTCTTATTCAGGAGAATGAATCAAATGGAAATCTAGTAAACATAATGCCTCCGGCCACAGCTGTCGCCCTCGCAGAGGCATAAAAATGTTTACAAGCTCTTTGCGATCATGTGAGATGTCCTAGACTCACAGTCGGCAGTGTGCCGCTATGAAAACATGACATGAGATGAAACAACAAACTGTTGACGCCACACATCTGTCAAAACAGTCCAACATCGTGTAGTCTGATCCCCGCATGAGAAAAACACATAAGAGATGTATGTGAATAACAAAAAGAACCAGACAGACAGAATGTGTGAGGAATAAAGAAGTATAAAAAGTAAAGAGAAAAAAGTTGAAGAAAAATACCAAGAGATGTGAAGAAGGTCGTCTGACTGATCAGATTAAAGTAGAGAGACAAAAACAAAGGAAAGTAAAAAGAGTCTCTTTAAGCAAATTGGCTCAGGGGGTCTGTCCTGAAAAGATCTCTGCTGTACAGGAAGTGTTTTCGTTTTCAGTTTGTTTGTAATAAACAGAAGAAGTCATAAAAGGAAAATAACCAGAAGACGAAAAAAAGAAATTGGCAGTTAATGCGAGCAGTAACGGCTTAACAGACCAAGCAAAGAGGAAATTAAAACTCCTCCAACAGAAAATCCCAGAAAGAAAATCACAGATCTGCCCACGCCGTTTGACTAACAGGTGAATCTGGGTAGAAACACCATAGTAATGAAAACACAGGCACCAAAAATGGTGACAAATATGAAAATATAGAAAAAGTCACAGGTTTAAAGCAGATTTTTCTTCTTTCAAATGACACAAATCGCCACTTGTCATTCCTTTGCAAAGCAACCGACACGGGCTGACCTTCTTGTCGGCCTTCCGTAGTGCATAGTAAATGACTGATACAAAAATGATTCATACGAGCACCATTTGATCAGCCAAAGATCACGGTCAGCGTTAAAAGAACTACGTGGTTATATTGGACAAAACAATCCCAACAAGGTCCACTTTTCACACTTTTTATGGAGCACTTCATCAGTGGATGAATGTGGCCCAGTTGTCATGGAGATGGATCTGTTTCATGCAGTGGCTGTCACAATTTCATCCACGCACCTTTAGAACGTCTGGGGCCAGATGTATAAATGATAACAATGGACAAAAAACATTTTCCCACACGTAAACTGCTATTTATAGAGGAAGCGTTGAATGTGTGCACCTCACAGTTCAGACCAGGTGGAGTCCAGTGGATGATCTTTTAATTTCACCTGAATGTGAAGTGCTTTGTGAAGTCTGTTTCAACATGAGTGCTACAAATTAATCGCTCATACTCCTGACATATTAATGACAGATATTATCACTGCAATGATGGTCTACAGATACATGTTGCAGGCAACGTTTACATTCTGAGGGGCCTAATTAGTGGTGGAGAGGGCACAAGTATCTATATGCAAAGGCATTTCTACATCCATTGATAGGCAAACTGTGGGGTGGGAATGAGGCCTGTGCAAGTGCACCAAGTTCCACAATGACCAAGATTTATAAAACAGTACCAGGTGTGAATGCAGATTGTCATGAATCTTGTCAGAGGGACGAATTCACAAACAATGAATTGCATGTGCTAATAGCGTGATGAATTCCGAATCCCTTGCAGCTGCTGTTTGCCCCATGTCTAGGTCCAACGCAATAAAGATACTGCGCTGATGATGTAACAGCGCAACATGACGAATTGATGAAGTTTTGCAGTTGAGCGAAATTTGCTCTTTTTTCCTATCTGATTGCAATCGTCCACGTTACACAGTATAAATGTTGCCTCTGGGTCAAGAACACAGTTGGCAAATCAACAGCAGAGAGAAAAAGAAAACAGAGAATTGACCGACAAGGTGCAGAGCCATTCCTTAAAACTTCAGGCAAAGAGAAACGTGACCGAAAAAACATATTTGGGATTTAATATCCCAGTCTGATAGAGCACTCAAGTTACGAGACACTGTAATGTTGTGTTCATGATGTGAGTTTGAACGCTGGAATATTTTGTGTTGACGTGCTTCATACGTGCATGACGATGCTGAATCGAGGAATGAACTTCCGCCAGTACATCCTCGGCATCATACGTCCCTGGAGGATCTTAATGCTGACTGCAATTTTCAATTCTTGTGAATAAATGTATGACGCGAAATCATGCTACTCACTTCATTCTTGCTGTTTAATTCACATACAGGTATTTTGTGTCATTTCCATCGCGTCCATCGCACCCCCTGGCGGGAATTTGAGTCTTCTTTATATTGACTTTACATGTAATTCACTTGCAGTTATTATTTTATACGCACCTGGTGTGAATACAACATAACTGCCTGTGGCTATTAGCACTAACTGACTAGATTTGCAATGAGGCTCATTTGCATAGACAGGTTCATTTTGTAAATACATGCTTAGTAGCTCATTTAAATACATGCAGTTAGCACAGGAGTACTGAGATGCTATTTGCTTGGCAGCCCAGTTATGCAAGTGTTTTGACAACTCGCTCTTATTCCCAGATCGTCTAATACTGACGCTGTGTCATGCCCCATTGGCATCTCGTAGCAAAAACAGGCCACCCTTTAGCGTCTCTATGTGATGCACACGTGAAACACATTGTAACACATGGTTAATGTTGTGAAATGGCTGCAATTTAGATTTAGACAAGACATCTTGGTGAGGTTTAGAAAAAAGATCATGTTGTTTTGGGTTAAAATAATGTAACAATGTTGACAATGTTCGACAACCCTATAAAGATTGCGTAGTAATGTGTTTAAACATTCCCTTTTGGTTCCACACAAGACAAACTGCAATCTCCTGGCTGAAAGTCTTGTTTCGCTTGAGCCATTCACCTCCCCTCCCTCCCACCCTATGCGAACTTTCCTGCTCTTTATACTACGTCAGTTACATTGGTTCACTTTGGAGCTAGTGGAAAGCCTGGTGCGTCTCATAAGGACGCTTATCAGTATCTAAATGGTGTAGAAATCACACGCTGAGGAGCCTTGTAAAAGCATTAGTATGTGACAGCCTGGGAGTAAGGCAGGCTAGAACTGCACTTGTTACCTCTCTCAGTGACAGCTTACCAGCTCTGAACCTTAATAATTGGGAACACGCTGGCTTATTAGCATTAATTTTAGCATGGATTGCTGTTAGCGTGTAACCAGCTTCTAGCGGTCCTGACCACTCTGCAGAGGGAAGAGGGTGTCGTTCACCAACAATGGCTTCATTGCAGTCTTCACCACAAAACAAGACACATGGCCTTCTCATAAGGTTTAACAGTTGCCCTGAGCTTATCTAGACACTTAATTCTACTGACTATCATCACTCTTTGCCGCCTGCCGTCTTCACCATGACACCCAGAGAGAGCTGCTTCCCTCTACATACACATGAAGCACATGTCATACCCTCACAGGTTACCCACAAGGCCACTGCCCTTAAAGGGCAAAAGGGTGAGCCGGTAACACACTGTTTCTATCTTCTTCTTGTGCAGCTTGAGCAGCTGCAAAAGCCACGCAATTCTTTTGTGAATTCTCAAACAGTTTTATGCATCTGTCTTTTTATTTCTGTTGGCCGAAGTTCATTCTTGACCTTGGAAATAGTAGTTTGACAACTTAGTAGCTGTTTTCTGTGCATTTATCATTTCAGTCGTGCTTAGTTGTGGTCCTGGAATAATTGTGGTCTCATCCACCCCAACGTCCTCACTTTTTGCTGCGTCACAACAACATGCTAATCCTTCTGTCACAGAGGCAATAACCCTCATTCACAAAAGCCACCAGAGGTCCTTGCAGGTAAACGTCGCTGTGGTCGTTTTAAGTCTTTGACTAAATGCTGTTGTTTTCCTCCTTCATTCATGAAAAACGCACTCCCTCCTTCTACCCATTAAACATCAATTACGCCTCTTGTCCCTGACCGTATCGCCATCATACCAGTAATCACAGTAAATGACACCGTCTGGAACATAATGCAGCACCTGCTGACAGTAATGTGACCATCACGTCTTGAAGGAGATGAATGTGCTTCGGATGCTGATTGAAGTCAAGGTCAAATGTATCGGGAAGCGTCTTGTGCTGATTATTGCACCACGGCAGGTGTGTGCGGGCTGGTTGGCTGTCGGTTTGTGTTAAAGCTTACATGCACACTGCACTGCACTCACACACACACACATACACTGTTCTCCAGGGGATATGCACACAGTGTGTGTGGACAGAAAGAGAGTGAGCATATGGGTGTGTTTACTCTCGGTTGGCAGTGTGTGCACTGTGCAGCTCTGCAGCATGACATAAACACCTCGCATGTGTGTTTTTAATACATCCTCTGCCTCCTCTTCCTCCCTCGTCCACTCAGTCCTTCATCAAGCCTGCCTGTCTGCGTTCAGCTCCAGCTCTCCAAAAAATTGCTCATTCACCTATTTTCCTTCAGATTTTCTTTCTCCCCATCGTCCTTCCTCCTTTCCTCCTGCTCCTCTCTTTCTGCTTCATCCTCATCCTCACCTCCCGCTGTCCCCTCTCTCACTCCATCCTCTCCCTCCCCTCCTCTCCCTCCTCTCCTCCTTCATCGAGGAAGCGAGTAAGAGGGGCAGATTTACAAGGGCTGTCATCTCCGCTTCTCTCTGGTTTCCCTTCTCCTCTCTCCTCGCGCACTATCTCTTCCTCCCTCACCCTCTCGCTCACCCTGAGAGATAATTAAAGAGCCCACTAGTAATCCCATCCAGCCATGCAGCCGAGCAATCACACACTCTGAACACACACAAACACACACGTGCACAGGACTGCAGCATGTGGCAGCGGTATATGCAAAAATGTGTGAAACGTAAAACCTTGGTATTTGCACACTTTGAGCTCAGCAGCAGCGAGTCAGCCAAAAGCTACAGTTGTAGAGGACACACACACACACACACACACACACACACAGAAACACACACATACAGTCTCTCAGCCCAGTCGCACGCCAAGAGGCAAAAGACCAATTGACCTAGTTCATTCAAACCTGGCAACCCAGACGAAGGAAAAGATGAGTGGAGGAGAAGATGGATGGATGGATGGATGGATGGATGGAAGCATGAGACTCCAGGGAGAAAATGGATGAAAGAGAGTATTGGACCACTGGAAGGATGGATGGGTTGGTGGAAGATAGAAAAAGAAGATGAATGGATGAATATGAGACACCACATTTTTGATGGAGGGATGAGGAAATGTAAAGATCAGTGGACGTAGAATGGATCGCATGGTAAACCAATACTAGATAAATGGATTACATACATGAATGAATGCAGGCTTGCTGGCTAAAGAGTGGATGGACTGGTTAGTGAAGGGGTGAAAGTGGGATGCATGGGCGTGGGGAACCTTACTATGACACATTCTGGATGGAAGGATGCAGAAATTGGTGGTGGATAAATGGACAAATGATGGATACGAATGGCGAAACAATAGCAGAGAGATCAATAGTTAGATATGTGAATGAGGGAGGGTTTGCCAGTTATGGGCTGAATGATGGATGGATGAGAGGAAGCACTGAATCACTGGATGGGATAACAGTAATAGAAAGATCAATGGAACTGTAGGGTGGATAGGATGGATGGAGGAAAAAATACATGGATGGATGAGCGGATGGAGGGGTTAAAAGAAGGAAACATGGATGCAACAATGGATTGGAAACCAAACCAAAACTACTAGATAGATGCTGTAGATCAATATAGAGACAGAAGAAGACATTGAGGATTGCCACGTTAGGTGTGGATGGATGGTTAGGAATCTGGAGATGGATGGCAAAACAATACTAGATAGATAAATTGAAAGATGGGTGAATGAATAAGGGAAAATGCATGAAAGAAAATGGTTTGACGGGACGTCTGACACTTTGAATATAAGACATTTTGGATGGAGTGATGCAGAAATTGAAAGATAAACGAATGTATGAATGAAATGTGTGTGTCACACAAATGGATGGAGGGGTGAAAAGAGGCGTCCCTCTGGATGTGAGGCACCTGCATATGAGACAAGACGCATTGACAGGAGAACTAATACTACACAGACGGATGGAGGGATGAAACGACAGACAATCAGACGACAATTGAAATAAATAGAAAGATAAAGTACCTGTTGCCGATTTGGGTCTGTGTCTTCCTTTGGGCCGTCGTTGGGAATTGCCCATACTATTCTTCCTGTCCCAAAACATCACCGCCTCATTCCACCAACACACACACTCACACTGACTAACTGACTGACTGACAGCGAGGAAGAGAGGCTGACGAGGTGTGTGCGTGTCGCGTGTGTTAAAGCATGTGCAAGACAAACCGAGAAGTGTGTGTGTGTGTGTGTGTGTGTGTGTGTGTGTATGAGAGAGAGAGAGGGAGCGTCACAGCATCACTGAAGCTGTCTGCATCCCGGAGTGTGTGACTGCATGTCTATGTGAGTGTGTGTGTGTGTGTGTGTGAAGCTCGGCGTGTGATTGCGGCTAAACGAGAGCGGGAGAGTGACAGAAGACGAGAAAGACAGAGAGAGAGGGAGAGGAGTGTGTGTCGTACGCTACGTGTGTGTGTGTGTGTGAGAGAGAGAGCTCGCCTGAGTGCACTGCGCTACGTGAGCTGTTGACAAAGCAGGCTGTGTGTGCATGTGTGTGTGTGTGTGAACATGAGTGTGCAAGCACAAGCATGCATGTGTGTGAGAGACACAGAGGAAGAAAGTGTGTGTGTGAGCAATCTCCACACATTTCAGTGAAAGGTTTGGCTGTTGCCGATGAGCATGTGCTTATATGTGTGTGTGCGTGTGTGTGTGTGTGTGTGTGTGTGTAAGTGAGTGAGAGGGAGAGAGAGAGAGAGAGAGCATTGGTTGTGTTGATGTAGCTCCCAGCCAGTCGCATCCAGCCGCTGCTGTTCAATTCATAAAGAGCAAGGCAGAAAACAGCCAATCAGGGGCCAGAGACCGAGAGAGGGAGATCGAGTTAGGACGACAAACGGAGAGAGGGAGAGAGGGAGAGAGAGAGGAGATAATGGGGGATGGAGTGAGGGAGGTAGAGCGAGAAATAAGAAAAAAGGGGAGGGGTTGGACCAGAGAGCGATAGATTGGCTCACTATCAGCTATGTGACTAGAAAACAGAGGGGATGTGGGCTATATGGCCGAAAGTATGTGGACACCTCCGTCCACATACTGCTGAGCTTGAACCCTGATTTCCAATTAAGAGAGTGAACAATGCTAATGGGCTGACAAGACACCACAAAGTCATACGAGCCAGATTCAGAGTGCTGCATCCACATTTACAACCATTCATTCATTCATTTTCTGGAACAGCTTATTCTGTCGAGGGTGGCAGGGGTGCTGGAGCCTATACCAGCTGACATTGGGCGAGAGGCGAGACACACCCTGGACAGGTCACCACACACTTAGAGACAGAACTCAGTCCTCTTATGGTGCATTCACACCAGGATAGTCCAGGGGACTCGGTTCAATTGGGCAGGGAATGCCGAAAACTTTCACACCTTCATTTGGTTTGGTTCACTTTCACACTGCACTTTTTAAGGCGGACCAAACGGCCTGGACAACATCACGCAGTTACAACAGCTGCTTGTTTGAGGGCAGTATTGCCCAAAACGACCACTGACCAGGATGAAAAACAGCATGAGGAAGAAGAAAGCCCGGCTCATAGATTGGCTTGGTCACCACAAAAACACCAAACACCAAAATGCAATGCACTCTACGTCACTTCCTCTCTTTGGTTCACTTCCTCTTTTTGGTTCGCTGGATAGTCTCTTTGCATTTCCCACTGTAGGCAAACCGCACCAGGGTTCACTTGCAAGTGAACCGAGTGAACCGAGCAAGTGACCACTCCAAACGAACCGAACTATCCATGGAAGCGGACCAGGGTTCACTTAAAGCGAACCAAATAGCGCCAGTGTGAATGCGTCCCCAAAGTGGACCAAAAAGTGAACCAACAGAGAAGGGACTCAGTTCTTTTTGTGTTCACATTGCCAGTTCATTTAAAAAAGGACTCAGTCCTCTTTCTGGTCACACTATATATAACATAGATACTGATGTAGTTTATTCTTTTGCTTTGATGTGGCACTGCAGTGCAGTTATGAAGCCCCTCACTCTCAGATGAACTTGGAGGGCAACCTTTGCGTTTCTGTGCTGTGTTCCTGTCTGATGTATTCTACTTTCCACATCTATAGACGTGCAGTATCTTCCATGGGCCAAACTACTCCTTGTCCTGCGTCCTTACAAGCGTTACAGGCCGATGTGGTTTTGTCTGTGTTCTCAAGCGTCCCAGTGCAATAGTATGTGATCCAGAGGGCTAAATACAATGGCAAGGAGCAAAGTGAACCTGGAGCGCTTTGTGTTCACAAGGCACAGGTTAAGTGAACCGCGCTGCGGACTTGAAGCGAACCTTCAAGAATTCTTCTTGAAGAATACCTTCTGTCATTCAGACAGTAAAATATGCCCATATGTTTATCTCACTGTGCTCTTCCATAAACAAATATAATAAAACTGAATTGAACATTATGTCAACAGAAGAACATTTACTCATAGTATTAAAGACAACATTTACTTGGCATTGTTGGAGATCTTTGATTTGCAGTTGGAGCAGGCCAGATTATTATGGCATGGATTCAGACGTAGCAGATTTGTCAGCTAAACGTGCATTCTGTGAACACTACTCCAGCATGGTGTTACAAAAATAGGTTTCAAGATTAGTAATGCTGTTTATGCCAAATTCCTGCCCTTCCTGTGTTTTGTATCTTAAAAATAGCAACATCAGACAATGTTTGCCTCTTTTCAGGTGACAGGAGTGAACATTTCTCATCCTAAACATTTGTTGTGTTGTAGTTTCAGGATGATAAAGACAGATGGAGACCAATTAGATACAAATTAAGATGTAAGCTCAACACGTTGTTTTTTTTTTTTCCTTGGCAACTACCATATTTTTCCCGAATAAAATAATGTACAGATTTTAAGGCATTCCGTTACCTGAAATGACTTGAAACTTACTGCATATATCTGCCCTAAATGGGACGCATATCTCCCCTGGGGGAGCATACCCGGGATCAACCAGGATTGGGCCAAGACCTGAATGTTTACAACATCTCACCCCGCCCCTGTTTACTGGTTTGGTGTGGAAGAACGCCTTGACTTTAATTCCATCCAGTACCTCTGTGACGAACTAGAATAAACCAGACGTTATCACCAAGTATCAGTGTTGGACCTCACTAATGGTCATGTGACTGAATGGGCGCAAATCCCTGCAGCCAAGTCTTCCCTGCAGCGGCTGTCATTGCAGCAGAATAACGTCCGTGGTTTAGGGATAGAGACATAGGTGTTGGAAGTCCACATACTTTTGGCCATACTGTGTAACTGCAGAGGGAGCGAGAGAGGAGTGATGGAGAAAGACCGCAGGAGAAAGACTGCATCAAGGTGTAAAGAGAAAGAAGGAAAAGAGAGAGGCTTATAGTGACAGACAGAGAGATGAATAAATGAAGACGGTGAGACCGGGTGGGTTCAGACGGAGGGAGAGAAATTGAAAGTGAAGTGAGCGGCACAGCGAATGAGATTGAGAGGGCGAAAGAGTGAGACAGAGAGGGAGAAATGGGGAGAATACAGAATGAGGAGAGGAGATTGTGTATAGAGTGCAGAGACATCAGGGAACCTTCTACCTCAGATGTTCCTCCTTTAATCCTTCCTCTACTACCTTTTCTTTCTAAACACATTAACACTAATCTTAAAACTTAATTGAGACACGATTTCTGGTGAAACTCATGTCAACGCCCACGTCAAAAAAACTGTGCTTTGTCCATTAATTGTCTGTAGAAGCTAGGTTTATGTGGTCATTAGCCATATGCTGTGGCTATAGTGACATTATTTCTATAAAGTCAAAGTCTTAATTCAACCTAACCTCACGTGCACATGGAAAACATATTTCTGTTAACCATAAACTCAATCTGCACACACACATACATTCACACACACACACACACACAGACACACACACACACACACTCACACAGTCCGTAAGTCATGTCCATTTGGCAGGAACAGACAGTAAAGAGCACTGGAGGCCAATCTTGTCCTCACTCGTCTCCCCTCCTGTCTTCTCCTTTCATATCAACCCTAAGTCACTAAATCATACTCTTTGGACTATGTGGTGTACTTTTACTAGACTTAGATACAATTATGAGGTACCTTTACTGTGTTATTTCCATTTAGTGCTCCTTTTTTACTCCACTACATTTATTTGACAACTCAGAAACATTTTACATATAACACATGATCAGCTTATAAAACACATCTAGTTGAAGATTAAACCAGCGACTGTCACGTCTCAGATGTCTATGAGTTGTTTTTTTAGAAGGTAGTTCACCTGTAGTGCTATTTTTCAATCTCGGTTGTTGCCAAGTGTTGGAAATATCAGCTGTAGAGATGTCTGCCTTCTCTCCAATATAATGGAACTAGATGGTACTCGGCTTGTCGTACTCAAAGCCCCAAAAGGAATTTATTTGAAAACCTCAACAGCGATGTCTCTTTCCAGAGATCATGACCTGGTTACTCAGGATAATCCACAGACCTTGTTGTGAGTTGTTTCATGTAGAAACTAGGGATGAGCGAGTACACCATCTGTATCAGTGTCTGTATCTGGTTAACCAACTAAATGATCCGTATCTGTACTTGAAGTGAGCGTGGTTTGTGCCAGAAGTGGGCGGAGTTTAACTGAAAGCCTAATTTATTACTTATGAGGAAAGTATTTACAGATCAGCCTCAGGTCATTTTCAGAGTAGTAGATTAAACACAGCTACCAAAATGAGGATTTTCCTTTATCTTGACACATTTTACTGGTCTGTACCACATACTAGTTTCATCCAAGTATTCAGCTCAACATTAGTAGGAACTATTTTCTCTCTACCAAACTACACCTGCCAACTGTATCCCTGCGCCGAAAGAAGCGTGCATCTACCAATGACTGAGGCTCATACTCACGACAGCACAAGATGTTAGCATTGATCGCGTTCTGCTGGTTAAGCTGTAACGTTAGTTCCTCATAGGTGCTAGGTGAGCTAGTAGTAGATGCACGCTTCCTTCTGCACAGTGATATGGTTGGTGTAGTTTGGTAGACAGAAAATAGTTCTTGCATGAACCTACTCACAACAAGGTCTGTGGATTATCTTGAATAACAAAGTCACAGTTCCTGGAAAGAGACGTTGCTGTTCAGTTTTTGGCGCTTTGAGCACCACAAGCAGAGTGCCATCTAGTTCCATGATATGCAAGAGAAGGCAGACATCTCTACGGCCATATCACCAACAGTCAGCAACTCACACCAAAACAATCTACATTGATGAATAGCACTACAGGTAAGAGGAAAAATGTGCATTCAGTCAGGAACACTTAAGTCAAAGAAAACTACGTGGAAAGCCATAAGGCAGGGAGAGCAAACGTCCCTGCCCTTCCATGTGCCTACATGGAAAGCCTAAGGCAGGGAGAGCAGTGGCAAAGACCCCCCCGGGAACAGAACAGAGCAGCATCAATGACAAACAGAAATGACATTGATAAGTCAGACACAGCATGAAAAGGAGGAGCTGGGGTGGAGGCGGGTTGCAAAGCGGCTTGCAGAGGAAGCAGCAACAGTAGGCAGGCCAGAGCTGTTTAAATAGGGCGCCCTGAATGAGATTCACCAATTGGTTGCTTAGAGAGGAATCATGTGATCTATCAGCTGCTCCATCAGTTGACTGGACTGTTTGAGATCAGCTGATGTAGCTTGGATATGAGCTGAGCTTGACCCTGTGTCCTGCCTATCCCTTTAAAACGATCCAACTATCCCTTTAAAATGATCCAACACTGACCACATTGATTCATCAGTATTCATAATCTCATAATGTAAAATATAGCATATACTTTGCAGAACAAATATCTTTACTTTTGATATGTAAAGTACATTTTTATAAAACTGAGTGCTTCTCCAACCACTGCTTTTCACTTACAATTATATTTTCCTCCATCAGTCTGCAGCCATCTTATTGGCTGGAAAAGGGAAACCAGAATTTGCCATCAGGGCTTTTTCTTCGACAGTGACCTTAATAATTTAGTTCGTTTCTGCTCCTGTTTTTTTCAGTGAAAGTGCATTAGAAGGAAGATTTATGGTTCCCTCATTGTGGCATTATTGTAGGCTTCTTATATAATATTAAGTTACAGCGTGTGATTTGTTTCATGGACAACTTTGCTGTGAAGAGGATGAATCCTTTCAGGAAGCTGCAGTAATGTGTCTGTTTTTTTCTCTTTGTCTCATTGTTTCAATTCAGCTCAGGGAACTTTGATTCAATATGCTTTAATCTAATCATTGCATTTTACAAAACACAAGGCCTTCTCTCTCCATCTGCCTTTATATTGATCTAATGAGAATGAACCTGCTGCCGTCATAAATCTGCTCCATCTATCCTGCCTCCTCCAGCTCTGCCCTGCCTCGTCACCCCCCTCTCCTCCTTCCTCCTCCTCCTCCTCCTCCTCCTCCTCACTGCCGCATCACACATCCTGATAAACAGCTGATAGAAAAAGGTGCTGAATGCACTGAGGAGATGTGCATCCAACTATCAACAGTCTAGAAAAAGATATCACACCCAGTCACACACACAACTATATTTAGAGCTGGCATGACAATATGGCAAATTATGCTCTGGTTTTAAAGACGAGATGTTCCAGTTATTTAAAGTGTTATCCTATGAATAACTTACATAAAACTTATTTTCAATTCACTGTCTTTGTTTCATAAAGAGATACTTGAGAGGTGTCTTCCACAGCAAGTCTTGCATAATGTTTTTCTAAGTGAGGCTGTGAGTTTAGCAGGTTTTACTTTCCGCACCGCTGCCATCATGACAAATATGATAACAAATCTAGATAAAAACCTGTCTGATTGCAATTCTGATACGCCAGCCTCTCTTACATATTGCAGTTGTTGACATTATTTCTCTGGTAACACAGTGACAGCATCAAAAATGAGGAAATGAAGATCCAGCACAATAACCTCCTCCTGTTTCCTTCCAGAGAAATGGACTCTGGGTGTTTACTCGTACTGCAGAGAGCCAATCACAGGAGTAACAGCCTGAGCAGTGACACTGAGAAAAATGACTTCACAGCTCAGCTCCTCTCCCCAAAGGCGCATTTTAGTAGATTACTCTTCTTTTTATTAGGACGATTATGGCTCAGCTTTTTTATGAAACACATCATGTTTCAAGGGGGTGTTATTGTGTCTTACAGGACAGATGATGTCTGTTTCTCAGTCTATCAACCCCCGCTACAGGTACTGCAGCTGAGGACTGAGTCTGGAAAAGTCTAGAATTGTAAAGCCTCATGAAGGGCTGCGGCTATGGATTATTGTCAGTATTGATTGTCTGTTGATTATCATCTTGAGTAATCAAATAATCATTTAGTCTAGAGATGCTTTTTTGTTTGCTTTTTTTGATTAAAAGCTGATTTACAAACCAATTTCTGTAAAAAGGTAAAACTGGTTTTGATTACAAATTTACAAATTTCTGCTCAGCCCCCATTAGCTTCACATAAGCCTTATATTACACCCTTTGTCCATGAAATCTGGCGCAAATTTGAATGTTTTTATGCGCAGAAAAACCACACCAAAAAGGCGATAGGCTCCTTTCCCACAGTAGACAAGTATGCCTTTTACTTTTTACTGATGTATCATGTTTAAAGTCACAAATATGCTACAAAACAGGTTAATAAACAGCAGAAAGCAGCATGGAGGCCAGTGAAAAATGTTGTGGCGGTTACGCCTTTTTTCATATCTGTCACTTAAACTCAGTGCCGACTAATTTTGAATGACGTTGGAGTGCTGCTTGGAGGAAAACCAACAGGATTCGTGACAGCATGTTGTTGTATTGCGCCAGAGAAGGCGTGAAAATTAGTCCTGTTGATTAGAATTGGAGTTTATAAATATTCTATCTGTGACAACTGCATAGTCATTTTTCCCAGGAGTGAATGCTGATTGTAACGTTTCACATTAAATACAAAAGCAAGATGTTAGATGTTAGCAGGGGTAACAGATTATTTGTCCAGTGGAAAAGGGACATGCTACTGTTAGGGTACTCGCAATTATTAGCTAACCATCTGTTTTCTAGTAGACTAGATATGATGCTTACCATGATTACAATCTTGACTTCAACAGGCCACAAAGTAATATTCTGGAGGCTGATGATGAGGAGGAGGGTGTGGACCGCACACAAACAAAGAGAGTGACAGCATGGAGACAGAGAGAGAGGAAAGCTCAGCCCCTTCATGTAGCCCATGTGCCAAATGCAAGACACAGGGAGACAGTGGTGACAGCCTGATAGATAACTCCAGTTGCGAGAAGCCAGGGAGGAAATGTGTCTTTTCATCCTGTCTCGTGTTGCCAATTTTTGCAACAAATAGAACAATAAAACACATCAGACTTTGTGTGCAAGTTGTCCGTGCAAAATGTTTTTTCAGATGACAGATTAAAATGAGAAAGAAGACAGTCAACGCGCAAAGGCCTTAAGATGAAAAGTCAGAGAGTCACCAAAGTTATAACAATTCATCTTGAGGGAAACATGAACGTCTGCATCATATCTCATAGCAGTCCATCCAGTCAACACATTCTCACTCCAACCTCGTCACGAGTCAACGTTTAGTCATCGACTTTCCACGTCCAGATATGACGTGAAAAGTACCCTGGGTGCGTTGGTTGTTAATGTTCTGGGTTAAGTTCTACCTGTTACATGCATTGTTTCCTTTCAAAATACACATCCATTTTCACAGGAAATTTACCATTTACATACAGTCTCTTTCAAAATAAACGTACTATGTCAGTACAACTACGTGAATAGACTTTTTATTTTTTCATTTAGCAACTAACGTGTGTGGTTGGCTTTAGGAAAAATCAACAGGGTTTGGTTTTATAATCCTGTGGGACATGAACACTGCTATCCCGGGAGAAAGTAGGTGTTTGCTGGACCCACCCACCACCACTTCTGCCCGCCCTACTCGGAATTTAGCTGCCTTAATTTTTGTTCTTGTCCCACCACGTTTCCCCCTGACACAACCGAGCACAGTTAAACTTAAAAGGAATGGCGACCAGCCACATATCATGCCAATGTTAAAGGACAGCTTTGGCATCGGTTTGCTCAAGCGACGAATTTCGACAACTTCGGAGTGAGACCGGGTCAATCCAGCAGTTGCTGAATTATTTTACTCAAAACTACAAATGCAGACTTCATGGTGGCACCAAAGGAAAAGTCCACTGATCAACAAAGCCCTGAGAAACTGTGGATATCTGTACCAAATGTACTTGCAATCCAAATGACAGTTATAAGGAGTTATAGAGATATTTCAGACTGATTTGGATCCCCATTAGCAGTTGCTAAGGTAGCAGCTAGTCTTCCTGGGGTCTACACACAACAGAACATGTAAAACAAGACATATAACACAAAAAAAGTCTCAATAATTGCCGTCCATAAAGCCACGCTGCCAGTATGGCTACAAGAAAGGTGATCGGAGACTAAGTGCTTTCCCTTTAACATGGAGGAGAGCTAAAGGAATAGCATCAGTGGAGCTAGTAGTGATCCTGTGCCTTGCTCAAGGACACTTTAGTAGGTGGATGGCTGAACCCATTTTCCTGTTGCAATGAGACACAGCTGTTAATGCTCCCTGGCGTATGAGAAACATATTTGCACAGTGAAATCTGCTGGGATTCCCTATTACAAATATCCCTAAACCATCACTAATCCAGGTTCATCCCTGGGCCTCCCACAAAGATCGCTTTTATAGCTTTTGCCTATATTCGATCCCGCCGCTTATGTAAGTGGTGTCGAGGCCCGGAGGGAGGGAAAACGGAGCGCCGTCAGAGAGCGGGCTGTTCCCTTTCTTGCTGATTTGCCATTTTGCCAGCCATTTTTCAGAACATCTCGTTAAGTCGACGGTACGGACTTCACACAAGCGGCCTCGTCTTGTAAGCTATCACTGTGAATAACAGGGACGTTTGCTCTCTCCCTCACCGTTTCAGGCTCTGTCTTATGCTGACAGCTCGTTCTATCACACGTTCTGTTCTTCTTTCTTAGAACCACTTTGTCTTCTTTTTACTATTTCAGCCTCTTTCTTTCTGTCTCTGCCAACCTTTTATCTCCATCTCTTTCTGTCTGTCCCAGAATAAGCAAGACAAGGTGAGAAAATTTCACATTATCGCTTTCTTTCTCTGTCTCCCACCCTCTTTCTCATGTCACAGTCACACGGGAACAACCCGAGGATCTATCTCTCAGTTCTCACGCAGGTTCACCTCTGTACGATAAGACATCTCTGTCTCTTTCTCTGTCCAAATCTCACCCAGGCACCCATAATATTTACTGTCCTCTTGTCTCATTATCGTGGCCCGACCTTGAACTAACAAGCAAACAATGTAGCACATGCCAAGCCAAACCTTCTCATAATAAGCTAATGATTGCTTTGAGAGAAATGAGGGATCAAAACAAGGCAAACAAAAGAGCTCCTTCATTTTCTTTCTCTTTAACAACAGCATTTGTTTGCCTCTGTCATGTCCGTTCAATAGACATTCTCCCTTCAAAGAGCTGCTACAAGGAAAGTAAGATGACACCAAAAATGATTTACCTGTTTGTCCAGTTCAAACAAATGAAAGGTAGGCACATTACAACACTTTGTTTTTCTGTTTCAGCTTCACACAAGTAGAGTAACGGTGAGAGAACTGAAGAGAACATTGCAAATAAATCTGGTTTAGGAACTCGGGCTGATTCTTCCAAGTCAATTAAACATGGTGTTATGAGTCTGAAAACCTCATTTTCACCAGAGAATTTTTAGTATTTTTTTCCAGCTAAGCTGTTACAAGATTTGAAATCTCACTTCCATGTTGAGGTTATTTGAGGACAGGAAACTTTTTTGGAGAGTAGACCCCTTGCTGAGTTTAGAAAATGTGTGCAACCTTTGATTTTTCTTCACGCTGTACACCTCTGAGTGTTAAAAGTTGCATGAGGAACACATCGCATGTTGGCAGTGAGAGGTAGCTGTCTGAATTTTGACCACTTCATCCTTCCTTAGTGTCAGAAGTGGTTCAGCCAAACTTGGTTAATCCAGCTTTTAATGGATTTGATTTTTTAGAGAATCTTGAGTGTGTCAGTTAACGGGGATGGAACAATTTACAGATTACAGCGTCATTTTATCCAAGCCACCAGAATACCACGGAGAAAAGCTGACATTGAGGGCATACAAGTAAAGCATAAATAAAATATAAATAAAACAAGACAATAACATTACAGCGACAACTTTTCTTTTCTTGGTTAGGAGCAAAGAACAGCAGACTGGCAGTTAGAGAGCATGATGGAGCACAGCTGGTAGCACTGTATTGATGCTATGGAAAATGAGTACTGAAACGGTTTCAAATATTCAGGGTCAAATTGTATCGATTAGGGTTGCAAATTTAAGCGCTTTCTTTATCCATTACTGGTAGAATTAACTAGCAATTAATCATGATTTTTTATAAACATAAAAACTTTGCTTATACCAAACAATACTAAATGCCTTTTTTTCCTCAATTAAAGCTCACAGCATTATACTGAACAAACTCTGACGGCATTGCATAGCCTCAACATTGATGGATTAAATTTCGAAGTTCGCTCAAACTCTTAACAACCAATCAATCGACTGGCGATTACCGTTATCATCCCACGTATCAATACATGGATATTTTTGACAACTCTAATCTCTGGCTCTTTGTTCCCTCAAATATCTAAGGGACAGACCATTTGCATTTGGTTTTTGGCATGAATTTGCATGTTTAAATTCACCAAAGTTGAGTTGAGTTTTGGATTTACTTTCCTCCCACAAACAAACCCACTGGGATGATTCCAAAAAAATAAATAAATACTAAGGTTTTATAGCTAAAAATAAATCCTGTTAACATATTTAAACATGAAACCTATTCCATCTTCAGGTTGCAAGTTGCTGAAGTAAAACACATGAGCATGAAAACTAAGTAATAAACTTGTGAATCAATTATTAACTATCTGTGGATCTCAACTTTTAAGGCCACATGGACAAAACATCCTTAAAGTGCACGGGAAAAAAACATACACTTGAACATGCACATTCCAGTAATAACCAGTAAAGCTCCATTTGCTGATGGAGATTATGTGGTACGATCAAAAGCTCAAGAACAACTAATAAATAGACCTTTGGGTGAGACTGTTTGATCAACTGCTGTTTCCAGGGCCAAGAAGGAATTTTGAAACTCAACATTTCTACTGTTATCTGAACTAACTGTGTAAGCTGGGCCAAAAAGATAATGAAATTAATCTCCCTGACACTTATTTTACACTAGAAATCCCCACATTTGCACCAAAAGTGGATTATAATATAATATAATATAATATAATATGAAGTATAATTAACACATTTTTTTCTTTAAACATGTGAACTTAAATGAAAAGTTCATGCAACATAAACACTTTAAGCTGTGAAACAACCATAAAGCCATAAAATCTCTCTTATGAGCAACGAGACTCATATCAAAGCTCAAAGTCTGTAATAGTATCATATCATTTTAGCATGCACTTTAACACTTAACAAAGCAAGAATCACAGGTAAACATGCATGAACACACACACAGATTGTTAAATACAGTACCTTAAAGTGGCTCAGGCAGCAGGTTTGTAAAGTTTGTTTTGTGAAGACTGCAACAAGTCAAGTGTGAGTCCCTCTGAGCCCAAGAGAGTATGATTCGATATGAGAGAGTAAGAGGGAGGAGAGAGGGAGGAGAGAGGGAGGGATGGACAGATTTGTGGGCAGAGAAACAGACACACACAGAGAGGAAACGAGGCAGGGACAAAAAGAGGAGTGGTGGAGCAACACTAATGGAGATTAAAGAATACAAATTAACAAAGTCACCACAAGGGTTGAAAGAAAGAGACAAAAAAGATGGAAATGATGAGGCAGAAAAGTGTGTGGGGATAGAACCACGAGGAAAATGAAGAGGACGTCGCAACAAATGATGGCAAATATTGATGCACAAATACACACACACACATTCTGACCACCCCAACAGAGCAGACATCTGGCCCAGAGTGGATTATGGGTAATTAACTGCTCTTTAATGATTCCCGCTGAGCGAGGACTCTGACGGGACAAGAACACAGATTACACCCTGATACACAAAAATGTGTGTGTGTGTTGATGTGTTGGTGAGTGTGTGTTCATGCCCCGAGAGAGCAAGCCAGGGGGAATAACTGAGATTACACTGTGATCCATCGCAGGGACACACACACACACACACACACGGGCACACACACACTCAGACTGACACAAATGTCTATAGAGATTTATTCATTTGCCAACCACATCCTTAAACCCATCCTTAGCCCTTAATCCTGCCTTTTTGTGTGTGCGTGTGTGTGTGTGTGTGTGTGTGTGTGGCTTTCATCCTTCAGCCTCCAGGTATCCATCTACTTTCTGATTGTCTTACTTTTACGCATTTTTTTAATCCTACTTTTTTTTTTTTTTTGAACAAACCCAATGAGAGTCTGGTGACAAAAAAGACTTTTCACAGCTGCAAGCTTTCGAGCAATCGCAGTGTATGCGTGTGAGTACGAGATTGTGTGTATATGTGTGTCCAAGTTAATCCACAAAGGGCTTGTCCATTTGACCAGCAGCCCCAAGGCCGAATGCTGGAGATAGTATCGACCCCAAAAACCCAACAACAACCGACAACACAAGTGACTAAGGAAGAGAGGACACACCTGAGGAATGGCTGCAGAAATGCGGACCTCATGAAACATGGGAACATATATATATATACACAGTATACATGTACGTGTATACATAAATTAGGGCAGCTACATGCTGAAGTGTCCTTGGGCGAGATACTGATGTCTGTCTCTTGCATGATTGCGTGCCAGTGCTTATCTGTACAGTAGCCTCAGCCACCACTGTATGAATGTGTGTATGAAATGAATGTGTGTGTGTGAATGGTGTTTGTGGTGTAAAGCACTTAAAGTGGTCGACTAGACTAGAAAAATGCAATATAACCGCAGTCCATTTACCACCACTGTTGTCATGGTACTGGGATTTCTAACTTCAATACCGAACCTTGAAAAATATTAATATTTGATATCATTTTTGATAACGCAGGAGAGTAATCGACATTAAGGGCATACAATTTTAGATTTTTATTAAAATATAAATATAACAAGGCTGTCACAGGATGACTTTTTTTTGGTTAGTAACAGAGAACGACAGAATGACTGCAGTATTGCTCTGAGAGAGCAGTAGCGTCTCCAAGGGAGGCCGGGGGGGCATCACTACCCTGATAGAATTGCTTGCCCCTCACAGGTCCCACCCTAGCGAACATATTGCAGGCCGGTATTTCTATCTTTAGGAGGGTGTGGCACGCTGATTTTTTTTAAGCTAGTGTTAAGATATTAAACTTATGAAACTAATCATACATTGGTAGCAACCAAGTTGGCATAGTTTCTCTGGGTACTCCAGCTTCCTCCCACAGTCCAAAGACATGCAGGTTAACTGGTGACTCTAAATTGTCCGTAGGTGTGAATGTGAGTGTGAATGGTTGTCTGTTTCTATGTGTCAGCCCTGTGATAGTCTGGCGACCTGTCCAGGGTGTACCCTGCCTCTCGCCCAATGTCAACTGAGATAGGCTCCAGCCCCCCCGCAACCCTCAAGAGGATAAGCAGTTAGAAAATGGATGGATGGAAAACTGACGTGGCCATTTTCAAAGGGGTTCAAATTCTATGTTCTAGAGCCCTAATTATGAAGGTTTGATGTTTTCATTAGTCATGTAGCAAATGAGTATCTTTGGATTTGGGTTGTTGGTTGGACAAAACAAGCAACCTCACAAAGTCATGTTAGGCTTTGAGAAATTACAATAGTCTGCAGATTAATCAATAATGACAATAATCGTTAACTTAAAGGCCCTTCTCTACATCTTATGGATTCTCTATGGAAGATTTTTAATTATACATGCGGGAACAAGAAAGAAAACCCCACATCTGGGAGTGGGTAAAATCACCGGCTTTCTGTAGAAATTGCAGAGTTCAATTCTCACAGGAGCTGTTTCCTCATGGGATTTCTGTCTTTACTTTAAGTTTTACAAAGTTAAGACACGGCGGAGCTGTAAGCTGTTGAAATCATCAACGATTCCCTGAAGTAGAACAAGCAATGTGACGTCCCCTGGTGATTTAAGTCCTGCTCACACAGGGCCCAAGAGACAGCGAGAAAAACACTATGGATGGATGTCAAGAAGAAAAGACAAAGAGGCTAGTGTATGACACACACTTCATCTAACTTTGATGCCATCACATTGGCTCAGTACAGCGTTTCATTGTGGGCTTCTGAAAAGAAAATACTGCAGCTATTCAAGCAGCCTTGTGAAGCAGTAATGGTCATTACATTTAGAAAGGTATGGAGAGAATACTCTCTCATTATTAGATTCTTATTGACAAGTGGGCAAAAAACAAGGGTGACATTAGATGAATGTTGTTAGCTAGATCAAACAGGTTTATCCTGTGTATGGTGGCCTTTTTAGGACATCACAGATGACAGGTTTAGCTTTAAATTGTCAAACATGTCGTAGCTTCAAGCAGCATTTTGAGCTGAGTAACAAAAGCCAGGGTATTCTGTATCAGCACTAGGTCGTACGACATGTTTTCTGACCACATCAGATGTCCGTCCATTTTCTACCACTCATCTGGGGCTGGATCGCGGCCAAATGTTCCACTCCCAGCAAAGTTTTCCAGCTCCCTCCAGAGGCAGATAGAGATGAGATATCACTTGGGATCTCATTTATTAACATTGCGTACGCACGAAACGAGGCCTGTGATGTGTAAAAACAGACTTGACCCATGCTTCCGAACATTTTGAAGATGGGAGATTGGTGATGCAATTGGTGAGATGGAAGCCTGATTGCAGAAAATGTCAAATAAATTTTGGCGCACAACATTTTTGGCTTTTGTCCGTACATACATTATTAGTATGGATCCTACGCATTGTTTTATAAATGAGACTCCTGGTCTCCTAGTGAGAACGTGCTCAGAAAACCTCTAAAGCGAGGCACTGAACAAAGGAGGCATCCTGATCAGAAGGTAAACCACCTCAACTGGCTCCTGTCAACAAGATGGAGCAGCAAAACAAAGTGTTTATAGTAGGTTCCAGTAATTCCAGAAAACAACCGCCAGTTGTCTACAATGATTCGTTCTATAGACTATTGCACTGGAATTGAGATGCTAGGCAACAGCTTGGATCGATGTTTACTTCCTGTCAGCTGATGTCATTCACATACAACACTGCAAAACATTCCAACAGGAAATACAAAGGGACCCATTAGATTGATTATGTTGTCAAGGTTGAAACTGTCTATCGTCTGTACGCTGTCTTACGACGTTCTTCAGTACTGTGTGCAATGACCTATTTTTCCACATGGTTCAGTATATATACTGACAACTCTTAGTTTTCAGGGAGTCTGCCTGCACAGATTTTAAGACAAAAATATCCTCTTGGCTGTCAAGGTGACTTTAAATCAGTTCTCCACCCATCAGTCGTCACTTGACAGCCTGAGTACAACATATTGTCTCGACTTCTTCCTCTTTATCTGCTTATTCGGACTGATGGGAGCCGACTACTGTCACCTGCGGCCTTAAGCTTGTATTAATGCCCGCATGTAAGCAAGTTTGCATTAATAGTTGTGCACGTGTGTGTATATTTCTATGTGTTTGCGCCGTCGGAGGCTGTTAATCGGCTAATCCAACCCCCCCACAGTGCCAGATTACTGTTGGGAGTTTGATAAGAAAATGTGGGAGGCATTAAAATATATTAGTGTTCCTCTGCTCAACAAAGTCTGGCCCAGACAAATGCTTTATCTCACAAGACAACATGGCTTTTCACTGATGGAACATTTTAATATTATGATATTACATAAAATCATATGATAGTTACATGCATCCTATAGTAGTGTGTGGGTCGAAACCATTTCACTACAACTGTAGGTTTCAGGTCTCTAATCCATGACAAATGCCAGAAAGCCTTTCCAAAGCTCGCGGAAAAGTTGACAGGAATATAACTAACGTAGCATGTAGTCATTTGTGTCTATTTTAGGTATGATTTTTTTATGTTCAGAGTGAAACTTAATCTTATAAACCACGGAGAGAAGAAGTAAATTAGCATTGTTGGCCCAAAGTCTGTTGCACGGTTTATAACACCCACTACAACTGCACTTCTTTTACTTAAACAAGCCAATGAAAGGTAAGATTTATCATTTCTAACAACTGTTTTTAGGCAGCATGTTCGATGGTTGGTTTGGAAACTATACAGTACATTAGGCAAACTTTCCCACCTTAGAAAAAGACGGGGCCACTTCCCCAGGCTCTTTCATGGGAAGCATCTGGGACTGTTTCCAATTATATGCGGATACGTTATTTTAATGTTTTTCTAATGAACACGACGTGTTTTTGATATCAGAGATGAGTGGCCATGGAAGGAATGAACAGCTGTACGCACTGAAGTGATAGCAGTGTGGGTGTGTGTGTGTGTGTGTGTGTGTGTGTGTGTGTGTGTGTGTGTGTGTGTGTGTAGAACTTAATCCACAACATTCCCAGGCCTGCCCATTTGTTCAGCTACTCACGGCCAAATGCTGCAGATTGGATGACCCCAAACACTGAGGCAACAGCAGCAACACATGAAAGACTCCACCATGACTGGACTTTACCAGGAAACCAGTATGTAAATGCAAATTTAAAAACATTTTTGCAGAAAGGTAGGATTTTTAAGACCATCCCAAACACTCTAATTAAAATAACTAAATTAAGTTCTAATATCAGGAAGTCAAAAATACTGTGCAAAACTCTGCCAAATAATTGTAAGCAGCTGGCAAAATATAAAAAGCTTTCTTCACTGTGCCCCAATACACTCATGCTGGTTAACAATATTCAGAATGGCAATAAGGGAAAACAGCCCTGTATTCACACAAAATAAATGGAAAAAAGACTGATTTTCCTAGAGATTTTAAATCATGGCAAATGAAATGACATCATATAATCCTTACTATTTACCAGTGTCTTGTATATTTCAAGATATAATATGTTACAAAGAAAAAACAGCCCTGTAATTTCAAGAAATAAAGTTGCTAATGGCTGTTTTGTCACTAGTGTTTAGGGCTGGATATCGTTTTAAGAATTATAATAGCAATACCAGTGCCCTTAAAGTATTCCAATACCAATGGAATACCTAATCTAATACCCATAATGTAAATGGATTGGAGTGTAGTATAGCCATACTTTCGAACATTTTGGTGGCATATTGGCACGCTGAAGCGCCACACCACACGCCACACCACAAACTATATGGGTTGTAGCTGCTGCTGCTGCAGGAGTGTGAGCTCCGCCCTGGGGACAGTTGTCAGAGTTCGTCTGGTCGCATACACAGTGAGAGGGCTAACTGTTAGCACCACAGGGCTAATGTTACCATCAATCAATGTCAGTGTGACTTTACTGGGGCTGTTTACGTTTGTTTGGGACTGCTGTGTTAACTCTTGCTAACCGGGGAAATGCTGATCTAGCAATAGTTGGGACAATCTTGAATCACTCCCCCAATGCAAAAAGAATCAAATGCAGGTATTGTTTGATCAAAGACATTTCGATACGACTTGGTACTGGGTTATTTGTGTCAACACCTTAAGGTATCAGGTCCCAATACCCTGTCAACATTGCTTTTTTGCCAAGTTGGATAAGGGCTGGGTATCATTAAAAAAAATTACAATCCTAGCACCCTTAAAGTGATACCAATACCAGTACAGTACTGCCTTTGATACCCATCATGTGAATGGAAGCATTTAGGTAACTGCTTTAATTACTTTCTAACATTTTGGTGGCATCTCTGAAAGCGGAACTGCCCTCTGTCAAATACACTGCACTTAACTAAACCACATCACAGACTGCACAGACTGTAGCTGCAGTCATTTTTTTCTACATCTGGGTATAGAAAGGATCACATGCAGGTATTGTTCAACCTGACAAGTTTCAATTCTACTTTGTATTTGGTATTTCAGTCAATACCTTAACCAGCCCTGAGTAGGATACTGTTAGAAATGCCTCAAATCTTCGACTAGGATAGGTATCTTTTTCCTGGCTTCTCATAATTCCACAACACAGCATGAACACAGTACTCCTGACATCCTGTTGCTTGAAACATGGGTAATAAAGTCCTCAGAATTTAATCAAATACTTCTTTTTTGCCATTTGGTGCTACTAATGAGTAAAGCTGCCACAGTGCTGCTTTATTGCCTTGGTGTGGTCGGACATAAGGGTTACATAAGTAAATAAAAAATGTGATTTCAAAGAAATTTGGAGCCATTTTTCCATTCAAACTGGAATAAAACCCCTCAATTATGACTAGAAGTTTTTAAAAAATCATCTGGTGCCACTCTGTGGTGTGAGAGAGTGGGGTTACATAAGGAAATTTCTGGCTCAGAACCCCAATCTGGTTATATAACTCTGGTTTGGGACAGATAATGTGGTCGTGGTGATGGTTTGTGTGTGGAGGGGGGGGCCACGGGGGAAAGATTTCAGCGGGGTGAGGAGGACCACATGGGGCAGGGGGAAATTTTGGATGTTATTCTACATCTCTTGATCTTTCTCTTTTTCCTCCATTTCTCTAATTTAATCTTCTTTCCCTTGTCTTTGTTCTTCTCTCCCTCTACCTGTTTTTACACCCTCCTCCCATCCCGCTTTCATCTGCCACTCTCTCCCTCCAGCTCATTTTCCCCCCACTTTCCTCTCCTTCTGTCACTCCCAGAAGAGTCGTATTTATTCATCCATCCTTCATCTGTGTCAGTCTGGCATGTTAGCGTCCATATATCCCGAGACAAAAACCAGACGAAGAAAAAAAGAGAAAATAAGAGGAGAAGAGACATAAACGAAAAGAAGGGTTAAGGACAGGTAGACTGTGGCAGTTTGGGAATAAATAAACAAGACAGAACAATGATGCACCAAACAAAAACTTTCAAAATGATTTTTTTTTTTCTTGGTGTTCAATTCACAGCGCTCCCTCGTCTGCCTAAAGCAGCAACACCCTGAAGGCACCACTGATGCAACAACATCTCAACACAGTGAGACACTTGATATGCTTTTGTTTGCCTTCACACTGTATTACACCAGATACAGATACAGTACAGCATGCTTTAAAAACATCTTACAGTACCTGTGGTTTTTGAGTTTACACACACTTTACGTTACTGCAACTATCATTTTCTACAGTACATCAGTTGACTTGCAAAGAAAGGAAGCAAACGTCAAAGGGGTACTCAAGCAATTTAATCGCCCACCATCAAATTAAAAAGTGGTTAAAATCGGTCAGGCCGAGATATCTTGACTATTAGTCTCAATTGCTGTTGTAGTTAAAGGGGTACTAAAGCAATTTAGTATCTATCTTACATAAAGTTGAGGGTCTCACAAGACACAGGTTAATAAAGGAATGGTCTTACTGAAGCAGCAGAGGCAAAGCTCCAAAATCTAGTTGTTCCCACAATGACGTCTTTTATTAAACTCTCTGTCTTTTAAAAGTCTTTCAAACTCCACACCCCCAGAAAGTAATCCAGGGGCCATATTCAACTAACCTAGAGTTGTTTTTTGTCACAAAGTTACATAATTACCTAGAGTTGGTTCGTGTTCTCACGGCAGCATTTACAAGCAGACCAGACAAAATGCTTTGCGCGTGAAAGCTGCTCTTGATTGGTCAGAATTTCCATGCGGGATAAATCCAGGAAGTAAACAAAACATTGAAGAAGAGTACACTTGCAAGATAAATGTGACACTTTCTAATGTCACAATGGAGGGACAACTACGCAGGTTGATTTTAGCGCTGCTCATCGTGGACTACATTGCTGCCATTGTTCATTTGAGTCAAAGCATACAGTTTGAAAACGAGGCGCGACTCCAACTAGAAAACAATGTTTTGATGCAATGGATGTGCTGAATGTGCATATTAAGGCAGTACAGGAGGAGGCGCACATTAATGATTCTCCGTTTGTTTAACCCAAACAATGCACAATGCGACTGAAGTTAGTTTGGATCAAGCAACTTGAAGTGGCTGTAATAATTATTATGGGAATAAAGGAGGAAGTCATGTGATGTAAGGAGGTGGTAGCGGGGGACGAATGGGTCAAACTTGTGGTTTTATGACTCTGTGAACCAGTCAAGTTGCAGTTACAGTTTACGTCCATCTGCCCAGACTCACACATAGCCAAGACGATTGCCAATGCTTCAAATATGGATGTTGCTGCAAAGAGGTTACAAATTCTAAAACATGATCGCTTCACACCCATCTTCAAACCCACCAGCACAGAAGATTTATACAATCAGCTCAGTTTTAAAGTGGACACCCAAGATTAGTGTCACCAATTCAGTATCTGACCAAATGTCTGTCCTTCTGTTCCTGAGATATGGGCATGAATAATGGCCATAAAAGTGTCATTATGATGTCACAGTGAAGTTGACTTTGAAAATGTCATCACTTCATTATTTTATCCTATTACACATTTGTGTGAAATTTTGTCATTATTAGCTAATGAGTTCTTGAGCTATGGCCAAAAACAAGTTTAGTGTGGTCACAGTGACCTTGATCTTTGGCCTTCAACCACCAAATCTAATTAGTTCATCCTTGAGTCCGAGCGGACATTCGTGACAAATTTGAAGACGTTACCTCAAGGCCTTCTTGAAATATCGCAGCCATGAGAATGAGACGGACGGATTATCCGAAAACATAATGGTGTCCCCTGTTACCGTTTGTCAGCGTTGACTTTTTTTACGTGAATACCGTACATAGCTGATGTCACCTACATAGCGTATTTACATCACATTATCTATGTAACAAACATACTTTTTCGAGACCTAACCATGCAGTTTTGGTGCGTAACTGTGACCATTAACCATGTGTTTACAACTACAACCACATGTACATCTGTCGGCATTACTCCAATGGGCATATATGTCGTTTCAGGAGTCATTGGCGAATGATCTGTGGTGTCGTGTAGGTAGGAAGAAGCCTTGTTTTTATAGTATGTGAAGTATTTCCAGTGATGTGTAAAATGGGTGGAGTCCCCCTTTAACATTACAGACGTTAGGGTTGGGTAACATTGAGGGTCTGAGTCATCTTGGACACATACACAATGACACTCACCCCCCAGTTATGCCCAATTCTCCTGCTGTTGCCTCTGCCGAAGCTGAGAAATCAATCTGAAACGTACAGTATCCCTTTATGGTTTGACTAAAACCAGCCAAAACATCTATTTAATCCTTTAAGGATGAGGTGCAACTGAAAATAAATTGTGCTATTTGAGCGGTAAATATACTTAAGCCTGCACTTTAGTCCTTCACTATCCACCCCCATGTTTTCACATTTTAAAAGTCACCTCTAACAATCATTTAATATTGTAGATGCCGCCCTGTCTTTGCCCGTGCATATAGATAACATCTGCAGCAACAGCATGTTTATTTTCTTCAGAGATTGAGGTCAGCTGGAGCAAACAGACAAACTCTATTATCATTTTTCCAATTTATAATACAGACTGTTATGCAATGTTTGGTACAACAGTCATCCCGTTCAGAGTAAAGCTAGACTGTCCAGATTGCTTCCAATATGCTCAAAGACTGCGGGCCAGACGCTTGACTCAGGATTTCAATCTGCATTTATAAAAACAATGCTGACTTCAGCTGGTAGTATCAGATCTCTCACATGCTTGTTTTGGCCAAAACCAGCTTTTTCCTCATCAAATATTCTGTGTTTTGGTTCCACAGGTTACACTAACAGGCTATACAACATGTTCGTTTCCCAGTTTCATCTGTTAACAAGAATATGGGTTCACAGTCAGTAAATCCAACATAATGTAATGAACAGTTGGGTTGCTGCTAATGCTGCCAGCAGTGAAATAAAATGAACTGCAACTGTCAAGAAGTCCTCCAAATGACAAAATATGCACATAATTCACACAGCCACCACACGTGCCTGTCAGGTAAACATGAGCAGAAGTGTTTTTAGGCATGTGAAAAAACATCTGATGCTGTTGTTTTTCTTGGGAGAGCAGTTTCTTTTAATAAGTGAAGAAAATGTCAGCGTACACTCGTATTATTTTAGGCCTTCAGTTCAGGTTGGTTGCAAAAGATGGACTTTTTGAGCAATGCTTTTATGAGCAGGTTGCAGTTTCGTTTGTGTCTCTTTTGTACACACCAGAGGAAGCATGTACACATGGTGATATGACACCCATTCCTGCCAACTGTTTATCGCTGTTCAGCTGATGAGTATTTAGTGGCTGTGACAAACCACAAGCAAACGTAGCAATGTGTCAGCAAAAACAGAGAAGAGGGAGAATACAGGTAGCAGGTGTAAAGCATGCAGGGTTTACAATACTAGTGCAGTTCAGTCATTCACTCATTCATTCTCCATAGTCGTGGGAGGAGTCGTGGGTGTGCTGGAGCCTATCACAGCTGACATTGGGCGAGAGGCAGGGTACACCCTGGACAGGTCACCAGACTATCACAGGGCTGACACATAGAGACAGACAACCATTCACACTCACATTCACAATCTAGAGTCACCAATTAACCTGCATGTCTTGTCGGAGGAAGCTGGAGTACCCAGAGAATACCCACACTGACATGAGGAGAACATGCAAACGCCACACAAAAGGGCTCCCCCACCCTGGGTTCGAACCAGGAACCCTCTGATGAGGCTACCATGCTAACCGCTACAATTCTAGCCACCGTGCTGCCAGGTTTTACAGTACTCGTGCAGTTCATTCAGTCATTCAAGAACTGCTCCTTCAAACAACTTCACACTTGTACCAATGAAAATTAGAGCACCATAATTTGTATATAACCAACTTAATCGTAAGCTAGAAATTTTTGTATAACCCATGTAATCAGGATGATGTGACCTATGTGCTGACAGGAGTAAAGAAGGAAGTAGTAAGCAAAAGTTCACATAAGGAGCCAGGTTAGGGTGGTGAATGGGCCAAACAACACAGGACTTTCCCCCAGGAAACCAATGTTTGTGTCCCATGTGCAACCAACTTCAAGTTATTTTACGGTACGTTGTCAATATGTTTCTTTTCCTACACCTAATCAAAGTAACTTTACTTGCCTAAATCTAACCTATGTAACTTAACATCAGCTATATTACTTTAAATTAAGCCTGTAATGTGATGCCATTTGTGGGGCGTTAGATATCATACAACCCTTTGCATAAGGGCATGTTGCAATATTTGATACCATTTTTGATACCATGGGGAAAAATTGACATTGAGGGCATACAAATGAAAGTTTTTTTCTTAAATGTAAATATAACAAGGCTATAACATGACAACGACTTTTCTTTTCTTGCTTAGAAACAGCACAATGACTGTAGGAACTGCCCAACCTTGCACTTCCTTTGGTCCTGCCATGACATAGTTGCGTCCCCTCACAGTGCTAGAGTATAAGCTTCAATTGCTAACAGCTAGCTATTTGGCAAAAAGCTATTTCCCAGAACAAAAGCATTTATTCCAGAAGTTACATCACAGATGCTTGACATGTTTGAGTTTGCTACAATGTAACGTCTCCAGTCTCTCTTTCTTCATCTGTCCTTGAATGTACTCCAGCAAGCGATAGGTATCAACCATCCTTTAACTTGATCCTGTGTCTACGTGTTGTGCATCTTTCTATAAACATTTCATAATTCAGCCTGAAATATTTCTTGTTGCTTTTTTGGCAACTTTGGGATGATGGGGAGCTAGAAAAATAAAGGTTGGTGGGCTTGAACAAAGCTTTGAAACTCAGCCCAAATGCTGCATTTGAGGGATAGTCCCACCTGTGGAAAGCCTAAAGCTAATTCTGATCCTGGTCCTTACAGTAAGGCTCTACTGATTTTACACATCAAAGTCTGTTTACAGGTGTTGGGGTGTACTACTGCATGTGTGGAAAGAGTTGTAAAAAGCTTTTCGCGGCTCCACAGGGAGCTGTGTGAAGTCTGCTGAGTTGCCACAAGTGATGTCACGTGAGCCAGCGTGGGTAAGGGCTGACAACTACAAGTTGAGACTGAAAAAATTCTGGGAATGGAGTTAGAGAGAAGGGAGACCTCTGTAGCCGCCTCCTCATCTCTGCTTGAGGCTAGTAACTCAAGGCTACATTAGCTGCTGGCTGCATAAAACACCTGAATCTCCAACTGAGGTGTCAGAAGTCGAGTTGCATTCTGGGTGATGTAGGCACCAAGGAAAAAGAATATTTGAAAGAAAGAAAAAAACATCTCTGATTCTTCTGCATCAATTTTGATACTTTTAAACAACCTTTTAATAAGGAGAACGAGGGCAAAACACTTTCACTTTAAATGGTTTTCATTACATATTCTTGGTCAGCCATTTGATCCTTATATGTATACAAATACAACAACACAAACACACAAGCAGACAAACACTCCACATTCCTCCGCCTGCTCCACATTGTTGTGCTGAGGGAGGATTAGGCCTGCCCAGTGTTTTGGTATTTAGTTCTGCTCTATAATGCTCTTTAATTTCATTTGCCTCCTGCAGTCTTCCCTCGTCGTCCCTTAATCAAATAATAATCGGTGTTGTTGGTTAGTGGTTAAACATTTAGCTTCCCTCAAAGCCAAAGAACAATGCAAATACATCTGCAAAGCGCGGAAATTCATTCCAAGAAATGACAAGGCCAAGTCTGTGGCGGCGTCTGTACCGGGTCGCTTTTGTTTATTTGAGGGATTTTGTTACAAAATGAGCTGTGCAACATTTGAGAAAAGCGGAGTTTGTGCCAAATGAATAATAGATGTAAAACAATGGTACAGTAAGTGTTTAGTTAACAAAAAAAACACACTTTTATCATCTGGATCCTTCAGAAAAGCTGGAAGACAAACTTCAAAAATCAATACAGGATTGCAAGTGGATCTTTCTCATGGTTTCCTAAAGCCCACGGCATGACCATGTAATGATTTCAGGGTTAAAGCCATTTGAGACATTGCAATAACAGGCCTTCACAAAGGATCTGAAGCTCATTCTGCAGGGAAACCTCAAGCTATTACTGCAGTTACTGGCTGAAATTGGAATGCAGAAAGTACAGAATAGTTTTAACGTCAAGCATTTGCTAAAGCTGAACAAAGTTTCAAAGCAAATGCTGCAGACAGAGGAGAACAAGCAGCATTTAATTCAGTATTTTGGATCATCAGGGCAACGCTTTGATGATGTTTTGGAATCAGATGAATATTTATGTTTCTGTTGGCTGAAATCTTTCAAGCAAATTGGAGCATTAGTTTGGCATCAGCGTGTGAACTTCCCACTGCAGAACTTAATCCTTCCGTTAAAAGAAAATTACCAAAGCTGAACTTGGGCTGTCACCAACTATGTCACATCAGCTGAAAGTGCCAGTAGTGCTCTTAATTACTCCCCTGAGGCTTCACTGTGAGCAAATCCCAGCAGCAACAATAACACATGATGTCATCACTGCGAGATGCACCGCTGCTGCTACTGCTGGTTGGTGACATCACCACAGGCACAGATGAGAAGCGTGGGAAACGACATCACACTTGGCGTAATTTGTTAAAAGCATTCTGCTGTGATGAGTAACCTGTCATGAGGAGAGTGAAGCCAAAGCCGCATCCATGTCCGAAGAAAATTAAATGATCCAATGAGCATTCTGCACTCTGGAGTTTTTTGCTGCAAGAGTTGTGGTCAAAACTTGAAACAAAAACAAGGGGCTGTTGAGGGGACACCAAATTAAACCTTTAGATAACACATTATGATAATACGTGTGCCCATTCTTACACTGACAACAACCCTGTGAAAATTACTGCATGGAGGCTTCGCTGATGTTGCCATGGTGATTCAGAGTACTACAACATCTAACTGGCTGAATTAAGGGTTTATTTTGACCAGACCTTTTTCACAGTCTTCTCATGCACATCAGAGTGTGATACTAAAGTAGGATTTAGCTTACGCCGTAGCCTACACATGTGGCCTAAGTCGTTGTGAGCATTTATACTTGTGCAGTGGTGTGTCTGTGTCACTCTGCAGTTACACCTCCAAAACACTAGTTGGCGGTAAGGTTTCTGTGAAGTTTAGTTGATTCAAAACACACCCAAAACACACATTAAACATGGTTTAATATGGACAATTTCCAACACAAATACACAAATCAGCTTCACTATAACTATAACAACATGCTAATGTTATTAGCACAAGCCTATGGCACAACAGCAACATTTAACAGAGGTAACGTTACAAAATTCAGCTCCATTACAACTCACAAGGTTCATCGACAAAACAACATGCTAACATTATTAGCACAAGCCTATGGCATTTTACATTGTATAAAGTAGCCTAGCGACAAGCGGAGCTTTTCTCTGCTCATATGAAGCCTATGCTAAGCTAAGCTACGTCTTAGGGTACAGTGTAGGCTCTATGTTGACACAGAGCCTACGCCGTGGGTACAGCGTTAATTTGATGCAGAAGTATAAATTCCACATAACACTGAAGGCATCCTTTGGTGTCTCCATAAGAAGCAACCTTTAGCATTTGTATGTAAGGCACTGCTGTGTCCTAGATGTCGCAGTAAAGTTTACACAACAAAACTACTGGATTTGGGTTGCAAAAACATTATGTTTTGGGTTATAATTAGTATGCAACCTTGGTAAATATTATATATATAGAAAAGTTATTTAACATTAAAACAGACTTTCACACAAGACACAAACAACCATCTCCTGGGTGAAAGTCTTTTCTACCCACCCATCACTCCTCCCTCCCGCCCTATGTGGACTTATACTTTTTATACTATGCCATTTGCTCTGAGCGTCAAATGTTGCCATGGATGGGTTCACACTGGAGTTAGCTGAAAGTGTGATGAGTCTCATAGAGGTGCCAAAGGGTGCCTTTGGCGTCAGTATCACATGCAAAGAGGCGTGACAAAGCCTTGGTATTTGTCAACCTAGGAGAACAGGCTGGAATTGATTGTGTATTTACCCTGTGTACTTCCACTGCAACGTGTTTCATGGCTGCTGGATGTGGCGCTCTCGCTCAATACTGGACCAATATCAAAAACTTGGGTTCATGTATTTCCCTAAAAAATAAAATATCTAAATGTGCAGCGAAAGTTACAGTTCAGAAATAAACACTTTAAAAATTTGGCCAATCTGCTTTAACTGGCA
Source organism: Cephalopholis sonnerati (assembly GCA_019142605.1). NCBI lineage: Eukaryota > Metazoa > Chordata > Actinopteri > Perciformes > Serranidae > Cephalopholis > Cephalopholis sonnerati. Next base: position 17,598,256 of record JAGQAX010000023.1, read on the forward strand.
ACAATTTCACAACTCTCATTGGATTTTGATTCAAATATCACTCTATCTGTGATGTCACCTTTTACCATCTGAGAAAATACTGTAAGTTTTCATGCCCTAATGAAACTACCTAAATAACCAGCACACACAAGACGTACAGTATATCTATTATTTTCCATAGGGACTCCATCTATACACCAGAACTTTGCAGGCCTGAGGCTGATATCCTGAATATTAATGTGCATTAATGTAAACACCCTCACTGTTAAGTCCCAGTCCATCCGTGGGCAGCGTGAGTGTACTCTGATCTGCTGTCCGTTCTGCCAGAGCTGTTCAGCTCTCACACATTCCTCCAGACCAGAGAAAATCGGTTAATCCCTCGAGAGCAGATAACCTAATACTGCTGGACACGCTGCGGTCAGACGCCAGGGACAAGAAGTTCTCAAATGTACTCTGCAGCTACGGCATGAAGGCTTCCACAACACTACATATTCACCGTGGCATCATCCCATCTGTTTCACAGCATTATCAACACTTAAGCTGTTTATTTGTTAAATATCATTTTAGGTTCATTTTATTTTATATATTTGATGGTGTATATTCTAAACGCCTTTGTACAAAAGTGATGTCTCATTCTGGAATAACATAAGTACTTACGAACACGTTAAAAACTTTGCAGCTAATAATGAAACTGCTGCAGGGAAAGCTGAAGGATAATTAGTGATTGTCAAACTTATGAAGGAGTGTGGGGGGGGGTTACTATCACACACATACAAGTCTGAGAGTAATTTTCTGTCTCAATGAAGGTTTCCATTGGAGGAAAAATGAGTTTAGTCAGGGATGAAGCTTAATCCTCGGCTGTGAAATTGGCCCCAAATCTCTCTGGGAGGTATTGGGACACACCGATGGGACACAAATCTACATTTAAAATAACAAAATACCTTCAAGAACCCAAAAATGAAAGAATGGGGCGTCTTAGAGATCCAGCGGGCTGAATCACACGCTCTGCACAAGTGACAGTATAATTATGAGCTGAGCATGTGACTTTTATCACAAGTTAACCCACCGTAGAGAGCAAAATCACAGGACTAGAAGAGCTACAGAACAGCGGGATCTGCCTCGAGAGTTATACAAGGAGGAAAAAAAACACTACTTTTGTGTCTATATTCAAATGAGGTATGGTTATGGCATATTAAAATGTCAAGTGACCTGCGTGCAGAGAGGCTCTGGTGACTCAAATCTTTCAACAGTTGCAAGAAGCAAGATATCGGAAAAAAGGAAGCACAGAACTGCCTTATTTTAAAACTGTATTATTACATATATCCTAATACCAGTTTGCCAATGACAAAACCCTAACTGGGATTTTTTCATATTGACAAGAGACAGTATGATTTTCTTCATAACAAATCTTAAAGTTGGTTTTGCCATCATTTGACTAAAGCATGAAATCTCTGTCCTTTGCATACCAGCTATCAGATTTGCTTTACACTTCACCTCAGTGGACTGGTCGCAGCTCATTGACTGCAGTTCTTTTATTACTTGCTAGATGCTGGATATAGACCCTTTTGGGGCTGACAATGACATCAGTTTGTTAGCTGGAGGCAAAACATGACTCGCCACCACAGGGCTGTAGGCTACATAGGAGTCTTAAAATGTCTTGTTGTGTTACTGGGGGCCAGAATAGAAGGAGTCATGGCTCAAAAATTTTGTGAAGTTGTTTGCATGAGAAGTACCCCAGAAAGCTGCAAGCAGTAATACCACAGGTCAAGCAATCAGTTGGGAACAGGCAATGCAACTTCCTTTTAGCACCCCAAAGACAAATCTCTGTGTATAAAGCCCAATTTAGACCAAACATATGACAATTTGACAAGTCTATAAAACAAGTTGAAATGTGCAGCTACTTGCGATGCATCGTTCTGCAACATTCTAAAGACCTGCCAGTTTACACCAATGTAACTACATGAGATGATGTATCATCTCTGGTCAACAAGTCTCTACCTCTGTTCTGATTTTCAGCTTTTCGGGCTTATTTGACAGGGCACCTGAGCACCTGCCGCAGCAAGCAAACACACCGTCTGTGGCTGTTGAAACAGGTGACGTGCTTAACATTCTTTATACCATGGTCTGGGTGAATACTCGAGTCTGATTGGCTGCAGGGTGTCCGTTAAAAAGTGTTGTAGGACAGGTTCTGTGGCCAGAGTCAGTTACCTTGGCAACGCGTCACAACGAGAGATATTAAATAGTCCACTCAGCCGATAATTGATTTAATATTTATTTATTTCGTAAGTGACCATGGTATAAGCGGGATAATGCCCTTCAAGGTGTCCACTATCAGAAATGAATGGACTTTGCGTCGGACAGTTCACGCCTCCGCATCATCCATTCATTTCTGATAATGGACACCTCGTCGGGCATTGTCCCTTACATAACCAGCCGCCGGCAATTTGACCAGCTAATTACAAGTGACACCATCAGCCGGCTCAGACAGCCAGTTCACAATTTCGTCTTGTCACAAGTCTTTGGTCTGAACTGGGCTTTACATGTAGGACTTTGTTGACTCTGCAGCTTTGTTGAGATTGAGCCACTTTGTCAAGCAAAATAAACATTCACTCCTTAAAGGACAGACTGTTCTGTAAAACTATGGATAGAGTCCATAGAGTGTTTAGCTAAACACCCTGTGTAGATGTTTGCAGATGACTGTGAGCTGTTGCAGTTGTTCTGTTGAGTTGACCAAGTTGTACATGTAAAACAAAGGTTGTTGTTCACACTCACTGTTTTCTCAAGACCTAGGGTAAGCCAAGTATTTGCTTTGTGATATATAACTCCTTTTGCAACGTCAAATACAGACAGTATTTAGACCTTAAAACCTTTGCTTCAAGTGTTGTGTTCTCATGCTAGCTCTAAACAACATTCAGTCTCCTATGAACAATAATCCCTTTTAAGCACTTGGCTTCAGTAGCTTCTGATTTGTGTTAGCTCCCTATGTATATCACTAAACATTTACTGTTCCTGCCCTCTAGCAACTCCTCACTGTAACAACAGACAAAAGCAACACATTTACATAATGCCTACCCTCTAATCACTTTAGTGCAGGAATTCTTAATTATTCTATATCCTCTTTGTCTCTTTTACCAGCCTCTACAACAACACCACTCGTACCAATGTCATCTCCTCCGGTTTGTATGTGCACTGCATCTGACGTCCTACTGTGTCTCTTGCATATCAATCAGTATATACGTCAGTAACTTGTTGATATGTCTCTGCATATCTCCAAGGCACATTTATTCTTCTCCATGAATAAAGTGATTCTGATCAGACAATTTTTGCTCCAGCAGAAAGATTTTCAACTTTGTCAGAGAAACCAGAGAGATAGTTTCCCGAACTTTGAAACAACTTACAGAGGCAGAGAGATCTGACACCGTTCTCTCCTGTGGGATTCCTGGTTTAGCTCCAAACAGCGGCAGTCTTTTCACATAAGTACATTGTGAAATACACACACACAGGCAGCGTTGTACAACCATGCAAATGTGCACAACGGTTAGAAATAAATTGTGCAGCAGTGTAAGAAATGTCTGACAAAACTGTGTGTTTGATGGGTAGAGTGAAGATACTATGTGTGTGTGTACAATTGAGATGGGAACTTTTAAGTCGAGCAATGTAGGGTGACACATCATTATAATGGAAATCAGAACTGGAGGAAGGGAAGAAATCAATATCTTAGCAGACCTGTAAGTGTAATATTTCTGTATTTGTTTATGTTCTCGTATTTCTCTGTTAGCGCTTCTTTCTTTCTTAGACACTGCTCAGTTATAAAGCCTCCAAGGTTCTATTTAATATCTGCAAAATGTTCAAGACAAAGTAGCTGTGGCACCGACAGCAGGGATCATCAGTACAGCACCTGAGGTTAGTGTTCACCCTGTGACAACCATTTTGCACCTCATATGCTGCTCAAAGCAAGATGTTACCAAAAAAGATTGACTGAGAAACAGACTGTAACATTTTCATATTAAAAGATTTCTGTTTTTTTTTTAAATGTATAACTTAACACTAAAACTGTTTAATATTTATGTACCCAGGGAAGCCTTGGACCAAGGTTGGATATAAACTATACATTCCAGAGGTCCGACTGGAGCCAAATCTTAGACCTAATATGGCCTTAACTGAAGCCAAACACAGTTGGGCATTAACTATGAATTCTACTTGGCCCAAGCCGCACCTGATCCTGGATGAACCCAAGCTGGACTCCATCCCAGCCAGCCCAACCTGAACTCAACGTCTATCCAGAAACTAGCACAACCCAATCCTAGCCTGACGTAAACCCAATTCCTAGCCTGATCCTAGTCCAATCCAAGTCTGGCCCCATTCCAATTCCTGGCCTCACCCAAGCTTAACCTGATCCCAAGCCCCCTTGATCTCTATTGGTTAAAAAAAGCCTTTCTTGACCCCGAGTTCTAGCCCAGTGCGAGACCTACCTGATCCCAGCCAGACCCAAGCCCACTACAAACCTGGTTTCTATCTAAACACAAGCCTGACCCAAACCCAAGTCCTAGCCTGATGCTAGACCAAAGCATAGCCTAGTAATCATTTAATTCATTGTTAGTTGTCAGTTGTCACAAGCTTAATAATAACCCGATCCAAGTCTGACCATAATCAAATTAACTGACCCAAGCTCAACCTGCTCCTCAATCATAGACTGATCCTAGCTCCACCTAATTCTAAGCCCACCTGCAGGGGAAAAAAAAACCTGTCCTGAACCTGAATCCTTGCTAACTCCCAGCCCCAACTGATCTCAGCCTGACCTAAGCCCACACCAAACCTAATTCCTAGCTGAACATAAGCCTGACCAAAATTCAAGTCCAAGCACAATCCAAGTCTGATGCTAGTCCAATTCCGGACCTAATCCTAATCCTAACCCAACCCGGGTTTAACCAAAGTACAGGCATATTCCCAGCCTGATGCTACTGATCCCTGGTCTACTCATAGCCCAATCCAAGTTTGACCCCTCCTAGTGGGGAAAGAAGGTCTTCCTGAACTAGAATCCCAGCCTGATTCAACCTCCACCTGATCCTGGCCTGACCCAAAGTTCAATCTGATCCTAGCATCACCCAAACCCAACCAAATCCTGATCCAATCCCGATCTGAACACAACTCTAAACCTGATCCTAGCCCTACCTGATTTCTGAGCCCACCCACCTGATTCCGAATCCTGGCTTGATCCCACCTTATCTTTCTTAAACCCAAGCCCACCCCAAACCCGATTCCTAACTGGACACAAGCCTGAACTGAATACAAGTCCTGGTACATTCCTAGCCTGACACTAGTCTGACTTAGCTTGATCCTAGCCCTACATGACCCAAGTCCATTGAAAACCAAGTTTCTGGCTGGACACAAGCCAAAACCAAACTTGAGTCCTAGCCTGAACAGAGCCCAACCAAGCCCTCAGTTTGCATGCAAAAACTTCTCAGACTTCGCCATACATGGTTATTATGCTCAAGTGGATGACTTGGTCAACTAAGCCTCCAAGTCAAAATGTCAACATTAGTTTCTTTTAACCATGACTACAATCTTTTTCTAAATTCAACTAGACCTCAACCTTTCGAGATTTCACATGAGAAAGCACTCATATGGGTGGTTTTGGATAACTCTGACAAGTCATTCAGCAATCATGGCTTGTTATAGAGACCCACTGTCTTCTCTCAAAAACAATAGACAATTATTAGTTGAAATTACTCCTCCCAAAAGTGGGTAACCTTTAATTACTAGTCTTGCTATATTCTAGACCATCTTGGCTCCAGATCCAAGAAATATTAGTCCTGAAATAAGAGGCTACTTTAAGCATGAAATGACATGTACATCTAACATGTGTTCCCAGTTTTCAGGTTGAGTCAGCAAACAAAATAAAGAATGTAGAGCTTCATGTTAGAGAGAGACAAACAGGTAGAAAGCAAAAAAAAAAAGTTTCATGGCTAGAAGTTACCCCCCCCCACACCAACCTCCCCCACCCTCCTACCTGAGTGCAGCTCAACTGGACCGTCCTGCAGACAAATATAAACAGCTGAAAAGAGAGAAAGTAAAAGTAAATGCACCGTCTTCTCCTTCAGATGGCAAATGGAGGGAAAAGGGAGGAGAGGAGGACGAGTGTTTGGGTGGGAGGGGAGTGATGGATTGACTCTGTGTGTGCATGTGTGTGTGTGTCCCTCTTTTTCTTCTGCATGGCTAACTCAAGCCAGACTTTATCTGCTCCCCGCGGGGACGGAGGGGGTCTGAAGTAGGAGGACTCCTGCTCTCTCGCTCTTTCTCTGTCCTCATTTTACATTAGTTTCACTCTATCAACACTTCACCTTCTCCCTGTCACTCTATCCTGACGTTAGTCCCAAACTAGCTCTCCCACTTTGTCTGGTTATCCTCACGTCACTCCTCTCTGACATTATTAAATAATCCGTCATTTCATGTCTTCCATCTTTCTTCATCCGTCTCTCCCTTCCTTCCAAACTGGCGCTCTGTCTTGAGTCAAAACAAATCAAATAACATTTTAGCAGCATGACAGCAAAGAAGTCAGTTATCCAGAGTATTATAGAGAATTTATTCCAGACACTGTAGCATCTAAGCAGCCCAGCTTTATTTTAATCTATCTAATTGAAGATAGACATGGGACCCTTGGACTGTGATTCATAACATCTTTTTTATTTTAAGTACAGTTCTGGTTAATTAGAACTGTTGAATTCTTTTGACTCATTTCTATCCAGCTCACTTTTGTGTTGTCAAAGTTCTGTCTCACCTTTCCTTCGTCTCTGACTTTATGAGTGGATATAAATGTGTAGATGCACCTAACCATATACAGCCAGTCTTTCAGCTGAGAGTAATGACTTCCCTCGTGCCTTTCTCTCTTTTAATCTTTCACTCCCTTCCTCTGTTCATTTTTTATCTCCGTCATCTTTCTGTGTCTCTTCTCTCTCCTCATCAACAGTTCTCATTTGTCTTTTTCTAGAGCTAAATGAGGCAACTAATTACATTCTCATCACTGTCACTTTTGGGGATTTTCAGTGTACTTTTTGAGTCCTTTTGAGTTTAAAACTAAGTTTTCTAATTAACTCTTAAATCACTTAAACCACATGCATATGGAGTCAATGTTAATCTATCTATCTATCTATCTATCTATCTATCGCAAATCTGGATATATGAACATGTTGATCAAAGCATGTTGATTAATTGAAGTGATGTATTTTATGTCCCATACAAAGATGCACAGGTGAAATGCATGTCTTCACATGTTAAATGTGATATTTTTTAAGGGTAATGTCCAAAAGAACCACGTGAAACATTGTGTAACATAACCACAGGAGCCTGCTTGCGAATTCCTCATGTGGAGCCCGGTCTCACTCTGAGGTCGTCAAAATCCGCGGCTTGGGCAGTATCTTGCAGCGTCAGAAACCAACCAACCAGAAAGGCATCCTTTAACATCGGCAAGATACGTGGCCATGTGCCATCATAGTTTAACAGCGCCTGGTGGCCTCAGGGAGAAACGCAGCAGGACAAGGATGAAAGTTAAGGCGGTGGATGTCTGAGTCAGGTGGGCAGGAGGGGTGGTGGACAGACCCAAAAAAAAAACAGACTTTCACCCGAGCAAATGGTGTTCGTGTCCCGTAAGATTCTAAAGCCAAATCCTGTTCTTTTTTCCTCAACCTAACCACGTTTTTGCTGTTTAAAGTGTTGTACCAACGTAGTGCGTTTATTTCCTTTGAAAATGGAAGTTTATCTTGATAGAAGACAATGCATGTAACAGGCTGAAGTTGACATGTTGTTCCAGAACGTCAACAACCAATACACCCAGGGTACTTTGCACATCGTATGTGGACGTGGAAAGTCCATGACCAAAACATCAATATGTGAAGAGGTCGTAGTGAGAATGTGTTGGCATGTGAGATGATGTTTCAGATTTGATTAAATGTTCATTTTTACACAGGACTAACATATCTGACAATCCGAAATATTCTCATGGAACGGTTTGTATGATATCCTACGAATTAGCGCCCCACGAATGAGGTTACGTCCCTAATGTACAGTTATGTAAACGTGAAGTTATGGAGGTTAGATTAGGCTAAGTAAAGTTACTGTGGTTAGGTTTAGAAAAAGAAACATGGCAAGGCCGCACCTTAAAGTTCACGCAAAGTTTACACATTTCCGAACATGCAACTCCAAGGGAAAGTCCAGATTTTGTGACACATTCACCACCTGCTTCCTTTCAAGACTGCTCTGTTTGACCCCCTAGGCACAAAAACTGCTTGGGTAAAGATCACATTTCAGCTAAAAATACCAAGTCTTGGTGGGCACAACCCCAGCATGAAATGAAGCAATGTCTCGGCCAAAAAACACCACTTTTTGTGGCATTATCCCAGCTGAAAAAACAGCCAAGGGTTGCTAAAAACATCCTAGTGGTGCCTAAGAAGCCACTGGAAACACAGCAATGACTTAGTGGTCTCAATCTTAGTCTTAATCAGTGGTCTGTAGCTTGGCAAGCATCTTGCCTAAGTGGCACTACCCACCATTCCCTCCACCTCCCAATGACAAAGCCAGTTTATATATAATGTCATATTAGAAATGTCGATAAGATCCATTTGAAAGCTGCAAATGTAAGGTATTTGTGGTTTGCAGACCAATGCCAACATTTTCCTCTGGCAGCTGGGCTGCATTTTACAAATGTTCCACTTGTCATAAACTAATTAAATTTGTGTCAAGTGTGAGAAATTCACATGGGCTTTTATTTTGTAAGGGTCTATTAATAAGGGTCTTTCACTGATTTAAATTATCTCGACAGTTGCCTGTGTGGAAACGTAACAAAATCATGTTTACTTCTCCATAAGTAGAAAAGTAACAAAAGTAAGAACAGAATTTGGGACTTTTTCCAACTCCTGAGAAATAATCTCATTTCTTTCTTTTTCTCTTTCTAATTTCCTCTCAGTCTTTCTGTCTCTGTCCTCTGGGTATTTCTATCGGTCTTCTATCTTTTCTTTGCAGTGCCGGCAAGTTCTCACAGTCTCCAAACGGGGTCAAATAACACCCCACCTGGTTTAATAAGACTCCCTTTAAAAGAAAAATATACTGGCTCTCTCTGTGTTTCTCAGCACTCCTATAGCAGGAGCCATTTCCTGACAATACTGTGGGCAGATTAAGGAGGTTGGAGGTGATGGAGGGAGGAGGTAGTGAAAAAAATTGAGAAAAAGAAATGGGTGTAGGAGGAAGAACGGACTCTTTGGAATAAATAAGTCTTAAAATCCCCCTTTAACTCCAGACTCTCACTTATTAGAGCTGCTCTTAACAAGAATGCATTCTCATCCTCATCCGCTCTGTAGTTTCAAGCTGCTTTTACAAAAAGGTCAGAGAGTAACAAGCCAGGATGTAAATGAAGGGGAGGAGACTTATTAAAGAAGGATTTACTTCAAGTTTCAACATGACACACGGGTTGTGAAAAATTGCATTTTGCGATATGTGGGAGGCAATTTTTCACACACAGAGTCATGAAAGCCAGCCATTTCACATCCAATCCATCGCCCAACTTTTGATGCAACCGCAGTCGCCGCCGTCTATCCGTTCGGTGACTCCTCAATCTGTGCGACAGAAAGAAGCCCTCCCTTCTCCTCCCTTCACCAGAAGACACAAAGGGGGGACTGGAGAAAATGAGATCTGACATGTTTAAGTAGAAACAGATGAGAGTTAGAAAATGGAGGGGGGGGTCGATAGGAGGGAAAAGAGGGAGGGAGATACGAGTTAACAGGCCTTTATAGCAGCTTCTGTATATACGCTGGGTTCAGACATGACCAGAGGCGAGGAATAACACAGAGATGAAGGCAGAGAGGGAGGCTGTTTGTTTTCTTCTCATCAGAAGAAGACAGAAACTGATGGGGAGCAGGGAGAGAGCAGGAGAAAGAAAGTCTTTCAAATAAATCCAGCATCCTGGAAACAGACAATACGCCTGACAACTGTAGGGCTGTAGTCAACCAAAGGAAATCATGCTCGACGAAAAATTCTACCTACTCTTAAACCAATTGATTGGTAGACAGGGAAAAAAATCTGCATGTTATCTCTAGATTAAGTAAAATGACCACAGTGCACTGACTAATTCTACCTCGCATGTTATAAGTGACAGCGGTAAGACGAAGTGTTGAGCGTCTATTCTGCACTGAGTGCTGCAGGTTTGGATAAAACGTTGCACTGCTCACTGTCACTTCCCTTCATCCAGGGCAAAGGAAAGTATTTACCTTGTGCTGGGATTTTACCCTCTGCAGATATTCTGCATCATACCAACTAGTGATGCAACCAAACCGCCTCCGCTGAAAATCACTGTGCCTCCAAAGTGCACCAACACTCAAGGCTGGGTGGTTTCACAGGAGTGCATGGCAATTTTATCTCAGAAAAGAAAATCATCTTGATGGACACACATACAGAAGTGTATTTTTAAAGAAGACAATGTATGTAACAGGCAGAAGTTGACATGGCGTCCCAGAACATCAACAATTAACACACCTAGGGTACCTGACATGTTGTATCCGTGGACAGTCCATGACCAAACATCAATATGTGATGAGGTCGGAGTGAGAATGTGTTGCTAAACTAGCTTCGGGAAATCGTGTCGTCTCGTTAGATAGACAACATGCTAATGTTTTTAGCACAAGCCTATGGCGTTTTACATTGTATAAATTAGCCTAGTGGCTAGCGGACTTTTCCTCTACTCATGTGAAGCCAGGAACAACAGCAACATTTAACAAAGGTAACTTTACAGAATTCAGCTCCATTACAACTCACAAGGTTCACTGACAAAACAACTGCCTTATACTAAACACGTTTTCCAAACAAATATAACATGCTAACATTATTAGCACAAGCCTATGGCATTTTACATTGTATAAATTAGCCTAGTGATAAGCGGAGATTTCCTCTTCTCATATGAACCCAGGATAAATCACACACAAGACTTAAAATGCTATTTTTGTGGAGGCTTTATTGTCTTCACAATTTATTGTTTCTTTTCTGTGAAATGAAAGTAAATAAAAGCTTTGTTTACACTGAGGGAAATGGTTTCAGCTTCCAAAAATAGACAGGAGGTCTGCGTCGCCGCGTCCGGTTACATTTCTGGGGAGGTGCATGTCAGGCTACAGCACAGGTTGGGACATAGACACAGAGCCTATGCTGTAGGCACAGCGTTGATTTGATGCAGAAGTATAAATCCTGCTTAACTGTGCAAACAGCATGAACAGTGCTGTGATTAATTTGTTATTTTTTCATGAAAGTTTTGTTTCCTATCTAGAAAAATTTCTGTGATTAAAAGTGCGACTCAGAGTTTCTTGCTCATTTCTTGTTTTCCCAAGGTTAATTTCAAGGTGCCACTTAAGTTCGTACATTTTAATTTCAAAGATTAATCTCACAAACACAGCGGATGAAGGGAAGGAGATGAAAAATGATCTTGGGAAAAGAGCGGCACTGAGGAAAGAAGGGAGGAAACTAGAGCAAAATGAAGGTTTGGGAGGAATAATACCTCTCTGTTTCGTCTCCTCTGGTTGGATTAACACACACACACACACACATACAGAGTTACTGATGATCCCAGTTGATATGTGTAATTCAGTAATGTCAGTGTAATGCAACAGTCTTGAGGCTTGAGTCATTTAATCCAATTAAAGTACCATCTCACCACCATTAACTTTACTCAACTTACTCCAAACTGACATTACATTCACCTTGTCACTATTATCTTCTATACTTATACATTTTCAAATTTCATGTCATTCATCATTTCCCTTCTCTTCCTTCTTGTTTCCTTCCTCATGTTCCCCTTCCTTTTATTTTGTCTGCCAATTTTCTCCCCTCCATCATTCACAGCTTTTTCCTATTTTTATAATCTTCCCTCTCTTATATTTTCTTTTTACACTTTTTTAAAACTCCCAGATTTATTTCCTGTCCTTCTTTCCTTCCTTCTTCTCCTCCTTCTATCTCTTTGTTCTGTATCTTCCAAATATTCTAATAATACCTAGATACGGGATGACAAGATGGCGCCTATTCACTTCAATGGAGTTGCACGTCTGGCGCACGAGCAAAAAGTTTTTAGCTTCCAGGTTTTATTTCTCGGGTATGTGGCCCACTGAATATGCGCAATTGTGTTTGTGTTGCAAATTTTTTTTGCTGCAATACCCCAGCTGGCCACTGGGAAAAAATGGCAGTAAGGCTGAGGTGCCTTACTGGAGACCTGATACCTTCCTGTTCTTTCCATTTTTCAGTTTTCTTATCCCCACTTCTATAACCATCTGACCCCCAGTCACATTTTTCATTCTGGGGTTTTCATTTCATTTTATACCATTTTATTTTATTTTTATTTCAACTTTATGGTCCTCTCTCCTGCTGGGAGCCTCTCATAACTCCCCTCCTCTCTCTCTAAGCCACAGTCCACTCCCTCCTCCATCATTATCCCCTCTTCTCCCTGTAAACACTTTTGCTGCCCGGAGGCCATGGACACACACACATTCAGTAAGAAACTACATATAAACACTCACTTATACACACTTTTGCACACACAGCCCTGCCTCTTTGAGTGTGATCTTCCAAAGCTCCATCCCACAGCAGATAATGAAGCCAGAGAGCAGCCAGACTGTAATCCCTAAAAGGAGTGGAAAGAAGGAGGGAAGAGACCGGCTCCTCTCTGTCAGGGCATCTTCTCTTTCTCTATCTATTTATCTCATTTTTGTCTCTCTGACTCTCTGCTTTCTCTCCTCCATGTCGCCTAGAATTGAGTTTTTGGCGGCAATTAAAAACAGAGGCCCAAGGACTGAATATACGTAACAGACTCGTGAGAAACCTCTGAGAAATCAAGACAATCTACAACTCTTTGAGCTCACAAAAGCTTTTCGAACTTCTTAAAAAAAAAAAACAATGTGTAGAGACATTTTTACTATTTTTGGGAGAAATCTGAAGAGCCGGTTTGAGTCTCCAGGCAGTCAGAGAGGAAATTGAACCTCTTACCCTGATGGCGCATTCAACAAAGCAATCATCAAGTCATTTCCTACAAAGCTCAGAGATTGAGGGAGAACTCAGCCAGAGTGAGTTTGGCGGAGAGAAGCCCGGATACAGCAGTCAGTGCCCGTCAATGACCAATCGGATTTTAATGTTTAAAACTGATTGTGCCTGGTGATTGACGAGTTGTCTTTGCAAAGCCCTCCAAACCACAAAATGCACCATTTGCCCTCTAGAACAACACATAGAAGTGATTTCTGATCTGATGTCTGGGACTTCCATAACTGTTGAGAACTGCTGGTGAAAAATAAATCTGTGTGATGTGATTTATTCAGGTTTAGACACAAAAACTACTCAGTCAAGTTTAGAGAAAGATCATGATTACATTAATGTAAGGGGACCTTTGCTGTCATGGTAACAATAACAAACACTTAAATAAGATTAGGGAGCGATCATGATCACACTACGCAGGATTGTCTGTTCCTGTTTTTTAACATGCTCGCCAGCAAAAGTGAAAGTAATGCGGGATTTACAGTTCTGCGTCCAATCGACATAGCCTGACGTGCACTACCCCAGAAAAGTAATTACATGTTGCAGCACACAGACCTCTTGTCTATTTCTGTAAGCTGAAACCATTTCCCACCATGGAAACGAAGCTTTTATTTACTTTAATTTCACAGATAAAAAACAATTAAGACAATAAAGCCTCCACAAAAATAGCATTTTAAGTCTTGTGTGTGATTTATCCTGGCTTCATATGAGCAGAGGCTAATTTATACAATGTAAAATGCCATAAGCTTGTGCTAATAACGTTAGCATGTTACATTTGTTTGGAAAACGTTTTTAGTATAAGACAGTTGTTTTGTCAGTGAGTTGTAATGGAGCCAAATTTTGTAACGTTATCTTTGTTAAATGTTGCTGTTGTCCCTGGCTTCGTATGAGTAAAGGAAAAGTCAGCTAGCCGCTAGGCTAATTTATACAATGTAAAATGCCATAGGCTTGTGCTAAAAACATTAGCATGTTGTCTATCTAACGAGACGACACGATTTCCCGAAGCTAGTTTAGCAACACATTCTCACTCCAACCTCATCACATATTGACGTTTGGTCATGGACTGTCCACGTCCGGATACAACATGTCAGGTACCCTAGGTGTGTTGGTTGTTGATGTTCTGGGACGCCATGTCAACTTCTGCCTGTTACATGCAGTCTCTTTCAAAATACACGCACTACGTCGGTACAACACCACAAATGGACCTTTTTTTTTCTTTAACAACAAAAACAAGTGGTTGGGTTTAGAAAAAGAAGAACAGGGTGTAGCTTTATAATCATATGGGATTCGAATACTGTTCTCCTGGGTGAAAGTCAGTGTTTGTTGGTCTTATCCACCACCCCTCCTGTCCCACTCGGACTTTCGCCTCCTTAGCTTTTCTTCTTGTCCCGCCAAGTTTCCCCCTGATGCCAACAGGCGCTGTTAAACTGTAACAGCGAGTGGCCGCATGCCATGCCAACGCTAAAAGATGGCTATTTTCGTCAGTGTCCGACACCGCAAGTCACTGCCCAAGCGCCGGATTTCGACGACTTCGGAGTGAGACTGGGTTGAGTTTAGGTGCAAAATCTCTCAAGACTGACAAGCTGGGCACATAAAGCAGCAGAAAGACACACTGTTGGTAAAATATATATGCACCTAAAACTGTGTGTGTGTGTGTGTGTGTGTTCCATAACTAGCAACAAGGGCGCACTAGGGCTTGTCATAATAGCATGCACTGGGGCCCATTGTAACTCCCTTACGCCGCTACATGAATACCATGTTGCACAATCCACAATAAAGTAGAGCCAGTTTAACATCGCTGAGTGACAGCAGGAGGCGGGGGAAATGGTGTTGCTTTTCCAAATGTATGTAAATTGTGAAATTTAATAAAAAGAACAGTGAAGAAATCACATTTGTTCCATCACGATGGTTTAACCAAACAAACATGGTTCTAGTAGAGACGCCAGCCTGAGCTGCAAAAGCTTACTCACACTGCTGCATTGATACCATCATGGACGAAACACCGCCTCATTTTTAATGCTTTGATTCAAATTCGTCCCAAAAGTACAAACTGAATTGAGCATATCCAACGAAACTGAGTCTGTAAAATGCAATTTGAAGATAGTTAAATAAATGTTTCTTTCTGCTGTTCCCTCAGTGTTTCTCCTTACTTTGTTTTTGCTAATTGTACTAATATTTCAGCCGTGGGGATTCCATGCTCAGTCTAGTGTTGGACAGGTCTGAACAGCAGTCACCTCACACTAAGGGATTTAACGCACGGCTGCAGCACAGCTGACCACACGAGGAACTGAACCCATAACCCTCGCAGTGCTGCGGTAGAATCAACAAACTCACAGTGCAGCTTTCTTTCTCAAACCGAAACATTCAGAGTCTGCATGACAAACCGAAAAAGATTTTAAAATATATATCACACACTGAGACGGGAGCCTTCTTCAAAGTGCAAGGCAGGGGGTGAAGAACTGAGGGAGGGAGAGGGGAGAGGAGGGAGAGGAAGAAAGACAGAGAGAGGGAGAGCGGTGGGGGTGAGAAAAGTTGTGCAACATGCTCTCTTTCACACACACATGAACGCCAATAAGGAAACTGTGGTGAAGCTGCAGGTTTACAACAACAGCTGGGCTCTACTGCCGCCTAGTGGCCATGCGAAGAACTGAAACTTTGCTTGGCACAAAACACTTCTGTTCTTTTATTACACCACAAAGTTCGACATAATTATATTTCCTTTTTTTATAGATTGTGCCTCACGAGCTGACAGATAAATACTCCTGATGAAATGTTGTATAAGTTTTGTTTTTTGTTTCTGTTGTGTAAATGTAAGTGCCACAATGGATCTGTTAGATTTGACCACGACTGTTTTGCTAAGGTAATTTCAAGGCCATTATTTCATTCATGTGTAATTCATCTTTGTCATTTGATCCCCACATGTCTACTGGGTGAACAGAACTCATCAGTCAACAAACATTATTATTATGAGATGCACGAACTAAACAAAGGTCAAGCTCATAAAACCTCATTTCCTGGATCTAAAAAACTTTTTCCTGAACTCAAGTGGCCGCAGCCTCCTCTGAAATCTCCACAAACAGAACAGTATCATAAAATCACCCATCTTTTTCCTGACTTCATGCCATCATCACGCTGCCTGTGGATTCCTGAGCTGTGCTGAAAATACAAAATGTCAAGACTCACTTCTTAACAGCGCGTACATTTTCAATCCTAAACCTTAAGGACATTAATGATTTAAGGAGAAATGTGGGAAAATAAATCTTTAAAAGTAATTGCAGGAAAGAAAACACTCGAGTGGTGATTATTTTTACTGTCTGACAGGATGGAAGTGGGAGTGTTTTTAGAGAACAGAGAGCTTTTCACGTACAATTCTTACAACTATTGTCAACGTTTTCTTTAATTACACCAGATTTATTTTTAAGTTCATCACTAATGGTTTTACATTTAATTCAGAGTCACCCCTTGTGAATGAAGCTCCCTAAAGCAACTGAAAGAGACAAAGAGAAAGAGGGAGCATCTCCTTTAGTGCCTTTACTAAACTGTCCTCCAAAACAAGACCACAAAAGTCGTTTGTAGCAGCTTATTATGACACATATTTAACTTTCTTGTTAGGCAGCAACCTCCAGTAAGGGTAGGGGAAAAACCAATACAGCATCGTATCGCAATATTTTGCATAGCGATACTGTATCGATACACGGACACCAAGTATCAGTCTTTTATTACATATATCATTTATTTTTCGAACGCAGAATAAAATCAATTGCTTATTTAGTCCACTAGATGGTGCTGATGTTTGTTTCGTGTTGAGGGCAGCAGAGGTCTCAGTCAGTGGCATTTGACAGGAAGTTCATCAAAACAGAGATGGAGGCACCGGAGAAAGAAATCTACGGCAGAGTATTAGGGCCACTCATGAGGAGAAAAAAAAATAAGAGGAGGTAGATTTTTTTTTTCATCACGCACTTCGAGAAAAAAGTCGAAATGTCGAGAATAAAGTCGAAATGTCTCCTCTGGTCCATCCCTATTACTCTTCCTTAGTGTTTGTGAGCTAAAAGAGAAAGAATTTCGTTGTTACTAATGCCGTTTCTGAAGTGTAGTTTCACCAGTTCATCTAACTTTAACTTTACAGTCTCAAAAGGTCGACTTTATTCTCGACATTGTATTTCGACTTTATTCCAGACCTTTCGACTTTTTTCTCAAAGTGCATGATGAAAAATAAAATCTACCTCCTCTTATTTTTTTTCTCATGAGTGGCCCTAACACTCTTCCGTAGAAATCGGAAATGCGCCGTTGGCGTTTAAATCAAACGTCTGCACTTATTTTGGATTTTTTAACACGAAAGGAAAGAAGGCCTTGGTTATGACACATGCGATTTGCAAGCAGTGTCGTATAGGAATAAAATACTCTGGGAATACTACGAACATGAGGGCTCACCTCGCACGCCACAATCCAGAGTTAGCGTTAGCCGCTAATAGCCAAACTAGCGCTAAACCCGCTCCACTGAAAAATTTACCAACACTGGACACACTTAGCTTGACAAAACTACCGAAAATAACACAGTCCACCACCTCTTTCATGTGCAAAGATCTGCATCCATACAGCGCTATTGAAAACCAAGGTTTTTGCTACATGCTAAAAACACTCAGTATGTGACTACGTGCCGATGTTTTTCACCGACACAGCCGTACCCAAGCCCCACAGAGAAGTAAAGCATAAAGTTGAGAAAGGAAGGTCACCATTGTGACATTAGAAAGTGTCACATTTATCTTGCAAGTGTACTCTTTTTCAACATTTTGTTTACTTCCTGGTTTTTTCCCACATGGAAATTCTGACCAATCAAGAGCAGCTTTCTCGTGCAGGGCATTTGATCTGGTCCGCTTGTAAATGCTGCCGTGAGAACATGAACCAACTCTAGGCAATTATGCAACTTTGTAACAAAATTAGTCCCTGATTCAGACCAAAGCAAGACAACTCTAGATCTGAAAGGACCCTAAGGGTCCCAAGACACACACTGTCCAGCATGCAAAGACCGTGAGCAGGGGCATTCATATACAACACATCACCATGATCAGGGACGGGTTAAAAGTTCCATTTGACACAAAAAAGCAAGATTTGAAACACATTTTTAGGGGCAGGGGTTAAACAAGGTATGATCTTGGTCCTGTTTTCAAAGGGAGGAAGAAAAAGAGAGAAGAGAAAAGGGATGGAGAGAATTATAGAATAAGAAGCAAAACAGAGAGGTAGTGAGGCCAATAATGAGGAAAACATTAAAAAAGGAGGAGGACATGGGGAGGAATGAGGGAGGAGTGCAGCAGGAGAAGAAACAAAACAGAGCATGCATTGCTTTGGTTTCATTTTTTCGGGTGCACTGCCAACTTTCTAGAAAGAGTTGTAGAGTAAAATCCCCCCTGAGGCTCCATAGCTTCCCACCACTTCCTGATAAAGAGTGCTACTCAGCCAATCGGCAACCTGCATTTTGGCTGGTATTGCTTGGCAACTGAATTTAGTCCCTGTAAGTAGGAAAACAAAATGAATCCCTGAAGACCGAAACCAACTTCAAATCTGGTCAAATTGAGCCACACATGCACACACAGGCGTTAGACTCTCTGGTCTCAAGTGTCAAAATCCTGCAATCCTCCCAACGACCTTTGTGCACAAAGGATGTCGCACTTCATGGCCTGTAAAAGCACAAGTCGACGGAGTTATTTCCAGATTTATTTGACCTGACTCAGTGTTGAAAATCTTGTGGCCCAGTTCTAAAGGGTTTGGTGACGCTATGGCCTTCTCACACATAAAGACAAGTCTTTCTCTCCCTCCCTCTGGTTCACACTGCAGCTGGACGAAGCGAGGGATGACAGACGAGGGAAAGAGAGGGATGCACTTTAAATCATTTGCATGTGAAATAGACACTGGCACGTAGATCAAAAACTGGAGCTGGAAGGCGGCAAACACACACACACCAATAGTCTTGTCAGTGTGTGTGGTGACAGCAGCAGCCCTGTGTGAGCTGAGAAGCATGTGAGGCTGATTACAGAACATTTACTGCTGAGTCTGTCTAGACAGAAAGACAGAGAAAGATGGAGACAGAATGGGAAAGGTGGACGTAAGGAAAGAAGGGATAAAGAAGAAGTGAGCAAGAGACTTCTAACTGTAGGAAGATGTTAGCAAGAGAGGAAAAACCCAAGGTAGGAAAGGAGGAAGGAGGGAAAATTATGGACTGAATGATGGAAGTTGGAAGGAAAGAATTTGGGAAGGAGGGAAAAAAGACAATAAAAAAATAACAGAAACACCCATCTGTATAATGCAATACAATTCAGCAAATACCAAACATATTTAACCTTGATTACAGCAGGATTAACTGCTGTATTAGACTGCATTGGGTGTAGCCTAGCTAATAAACTGGCAACTGTATTTGTTGGTGCAACTTTGTTGTATATAAACTAAGGCTGCCAAAATAACACATTAATTTCAATTAATTAATCACAGAAAAAAAACACTGATTAATCATGTTCCATGGTGCCCTTTGACCCGATGTGTCATTGAAAGCCACAGCTGCTTTATTACATGATGGAGGCAGACGAGACGACGCTGCTTGGAACATTAACATTTAAAAAAACACCCAGATGGAACTGTTGTTTTGCAGTTTCTGCAGTCAGGAATTTTCGTACCATCGGAGTACTTCAAGCCTAAAATACCACCTCAATGCAAAGCATTTAGCAGCGAACCCAGAGCTAGCACAGCATCTGATGCTAACACTAGCAGTCAGCCTCATCAATCTGAAGAGCAACAAAACAAACCCCCAGAACGACATGTGCAACTAGTCAAAATATTCTCAGTGGTCACAATTAACGATTAATTGTTGACCTTTCTAGGAGGGGAAATACTGACTTTATCAGGCGTCATCAGGCTACATGAAATTAATGTTAATGTGGCTGCTGGGTGTGTAAACAGGCAGCACATTAACCCAATCAACTTTACAAAGCAATATATCAGTGTTCACGTCTTGTTGCACTGCCCCCAAATGACCAAAGCAATCTCATGCTGCTTTAAGATGAGTACAGACAAATAGAGATAGTAAAAAATGAGCTAAAATACTAATGAAAGTAGAAAGAGAAACTAATCAAGAGCAATTAAAGACAAAATTACAAAGTACAAGTAATGTTACTTTATGTCTGTCTGTATTAATATTTTAATTAATTTTAATTTAATTTTAATTAATTAATTTTTTTGTACAGTTTAAAAAAAATCTGTACAGCTCATTCTCGAAAGAGCTTTTTATATATTTTTTGTATATTTTTAACATATACATTTTCTATTTTTAATCTTTATTTAATTTTTTATAATACAGTGTCCACTCTTAACTTTCTGTCTGTGCTTTGAGCTGCTGTGCCATGTGAATTTCCCTGGTGTGGGATCAATAAAGTTTATCTTTATCTTATCTTATATAGAAATATAACATAGTAAGCTACATAATGTAATACAACAGTATAACATATTGACATATGCTATACTAATGTATGGATATAAGATGTAAGATAAGGTGGAATGAAGTGTCACATACAGCATATTACATAACAATACAGATACAACAAGTAATAAAGTTTTGATTATTAAACCTTGAATGACCTTGGTTATAAGAAGAATCAGGCCAAACTTGTTGGAGGGAAAACTGCAGCGTCAGGCACATAAACAACAGACAAGCGTGTCATTGTTAATTCAGACTTGTAGTGTTAGTGACACACACACACACACACTCACACATGCACACAGGAGGTAACTTCCAGATGGGCAGCATTCCCAAAACCTGTCTTGTTCGCCACAAGTATGAATTTTACAACCACAAACAGTACACACAGTCAAAACACACTGATAATATACAGCAATGCGGGCTGACATCACCCTGAGAGCTATTATCATGTTGCTAGTGTGCAACCGGGCTGACCACAATGAGCCCCCTAACATGACTATGCACTATTCCTGAATAGCATCAGCTTTTACAAATGCATGGAATTACAGAGCCCTATCAATTCTGCAATGCAAGAAAATTACTGAGAAGTAGGAAATTATTTGAATTGGGCGATAAAAGAATTTAATTGTAAAATATAAAATATATGTGGATACAGTTTCTAAAAATCAGGGTATTCCCTGCCATTTGATGTGTTTTTTCCTGCACTGTCTACATTTACGCCCCTGTGTACCGAATGTTGAGATATTGTAACAAGCTGGAGTAAGAAGGATCAATTTTATCAGCCAGATATTTTGCAGTGACAATGGAAGCAACACAGAGCCAGAGAGCTGTCAGACCAAAGACACAAAACATGAGGAACCAGCATAACAAAGAGCTGGATGGTGTTGGACGAAACACTAGGGACTTTGTTGGGTCTCATCATCGATGATATCATTATATAATAAAATCATAGCAAGCAGCGGCAGAACATGAACCCTGCTGCAGAGTCGTGTGAGGAGGCTCCAAACCCCGACCACAAAGGCTTCCCAGAAAGACCTGGAAGAGCTGCAGGAGCTCCTACAGGCCCAGAAAGACATGGAGGAGCAGGCTGCCAAACACCAAGAATACCAACACGCTCTCTGTTGTCAAATTAAGGAGCTAAAATCCAAACTCTGCACCAGCGAGGCCATCAAAGAAAGAAATGAGGTGAAGCCCCAAACACTTTCATTATGGTACCCTTGGAACCAAAAGTACGCCTTCAGGCGTGGTACGTAGACCCTAGTGTTTCCACCCCAAACAGTACCCTTAAATGTGGGCAGGGTTGTTGTCACCACTGCGTCATCCAGACTGCAGTGTTCACAGCTCCACCTTTTAGTACCAGATCTGTGTGCTAGGTACCCCAACAGAAGGAGGACCAAAAATACGGGACGATACGGAACGGTTCCCTTGGTACCATCTACAACTTTTCACAGTGGAAACTGAAAAAAAGCACACCGAACTGAACTGTAACATAGCGTACTGCTCGGTGGAACCAGGCTAAACTGTCCCACTTTCAGTGGTGCTGGACTGCTGGTGACTGACGATAGATTAGACGTCTATTACCATGGCAACAATCTAAGCTTCGAAGCAGTCAGATCAGCCCTAATGTTCATGTTGTTGCAGGCTGCCAAAAATCAATCAATGTATGAGAAACAATTTGTCATTTCCAAAAAATACTTAAAAATAACGAAAATCTAAATCCCAAATTGAAAACTGAATACCTACCTAATATCTAAATACTCAAACACTTGGGTCCTAGTCATTACACACTTTAAAAATCTCTGTCAACATTTCAAAACAGGAAGAGAATGTGATGTCATATGTTTGGTACACACACATAAACAACCACATGGCACACACACCTTTCACACTGCAACGCCCACATGAAATCTACTCTGGTGGCCTGAAGCAGATACCTAATATGGGCACGCACACACACACACACACACACAGAAGCTAATAGAGAGGCTGATGAATGATGCATTCCTTCACAGAGGGCATCTTACTACAGTAACAGTCTTTCATTTTCATCCGCCCACTCACAGTTCATCTCTCTCTTTCTCTCTTCCCCTTTCTTTCTCATTTTTATCTTCTCCCCTTTCTTTTTTGTACAACTTTGCTCTCATCTTTCCCTCTTTCTCTTCCTCTAATCCTTTCCACTCATCCCACTCACCTTTTAATTTAATTTGCTTTTCCTGTTTTAGACTTAAACTTCATCATTCATTCTAGCCATCTGTTGTTCTTTTATAGTTACTGTAACAGTACCACTTCCTTTCACTCTTATTTAGTTCTCCTTTTTCCTTTGAAAATCTTTTCTTATTTTCTCAGTTTTACCATTTCTATCTCTTAACTTCTTATACTTGTTTGGTGGTGTTTCTGTGTCACTCTGCAGTTACACCTCCAAAACATTAGTCGGCAATGGGGTTTCTGTGATGTGCTGGTAAATTTTGTTGATTCAAAACACACATTAAACATGGCTTAAGAGCAACACTTTCAAACACAAGTACACAAATCAGCTTCACTATAACTCGCAGCATTCACAGACAAACACTTGTCTTTATCTGGACACATTTTCCCCACAAATACAACATGCTAATGTTTTTAGCACAAGCCTATGGCATTTTACATTGTATAAATTAGCCTAGCGGCTAGTGAACTTTTCCTCAACTCATGAAGCCAGGGACAACAGCAACATTTAACAAAGGTAACGTTAGAAATTTCGGTTCCATTACAACTCACAAGGTTCACTGACAAAACAACTGTCTTATACTAAACAGGTTTTTCCAAACAAATACAACATGCCAATGTTAGTAGCACAAGCCAATGGCATTTTACATTGTATGAATTAGCCTAGCGATAAGAGGGGATATCCTCTGCTCATATGAAGCCAGGATAAATCCCAAAGTCACAGGTCCCACGAGGGGATGTTGGCAACCTGATTGGGTACCACCTCATACTACCAGTAGTGTCAAAGACACTAGCATAACACTAAACTGAGGAGAATCAGTCAACGAGGGGGAAGGTTCTTAACTTAATGAGAGTGGTATCGATCTTCTCATCTAACTCTTGGGGGGAAAAAAAGCAAATGAGCATACATCCCAAAATGCCAAACCCATTGAAAAGGAGTCTTCAAACTTTCCACATGAAAAATGTTTCTGATTCTGTGGTTTTTCCGAGTCCACACATCCATCTTCCTTCTCTTGTTTTCTTTTTTTTTAATCTAATTTCCTCTCAATGCACCTCTCCCATTTTCTCCTTGTTTTCTCACACCACTCTGCCCTCCTTTTTCCCCCCTTTGTTCCACTAATTCATTGTTTTCTTGTCTTTTTGCCTTTCATCTATTCTCTGTTTGCCCCCTGTCCTCCCTCCGTCTGTCGATCACAAACTGGTTTCTGTCATCGCCTGACAATCTGCAGAATGAGACGGAGAGGAAGAGAAGACGAGCGAAACAAGAAAACAGCCAAAGACAAAAAAAAAAAAGAGCGTAAAACGGCAGAAAGCTTTGACAGAAGAGGACGAGCACGAGGAGAGTGACAAATCTGACAGCTGAAAAGAGAAAGAGGCACTGCCAGGGAAAAAAAGGAAATCTCTGCCTGAGGGACAGAGGAGGAAATTAAACTGTAAACCAGACGTACAGTAACAGCCTCTGCAGCAAAACAAGCTTGCACAAAATAAGCTGCTCTGTCGAAAACATACAAATTATTCGATTTAGACACACTTCCTCTCCCAGACAGGCCTGTGTAAACAACCACAGGATCTAGTCAACAAGGATAAGATAATGATGTCATACTGTTGGCGGATGCTTAAAGGAAGTGTTATCTGTTCTGTTAGAGTCAAAAAACAGCAAAATCCTTTTTAAAAAAAGCAGACATTTTTGATCGTTCCGACAGTCACTTTGTCAGGTTAGATGATTGTTGGGTCATAAACTGTACCATCACTTAGCCGATAGACATGACAAACTGCACGTCAGTTCACGACCAATCATCCCTGGTCGTCTTTCACAACCTGCATGATGTCATTGGGTTATTTTTGTCCCATTTTTATTATTATTGCTATTATTTCAGTCACTGTGGCTGTTCACGTGTTATTGTAGTAACGCAAAAAGTGCCACCAGATGGCAGGAGCTACATGTGAAGCACCGCATGCAAACTACGCAAGTCACTGAATCCTCCACAAGTTCCTGCAAATGTTTCACAATAAAAGCCTGTTTAGAAAATTAAGGGATTCTCTAAACCGCAATTTTAAGGGGCTTTTAATTTGAAACATTTAGTTTGAAATGACTGCGCGATGCATTAACTTTAACCGGGAAAACACGAGGGGATTAAAAGTTAAAATAAATAAATACAGATATACATCATTAGATATGATACAAACCACTGTATAAGGAAATGTTTCAAAATGATATGATGCATTTAGATATAATTTTATATAATATTTCCAATTTGATACAATAAGATCCTCTAAAATACGATACGATACGATACGATGCGATACGTTATGATGTGAGTTAATAACATGCATTACAATTCTAGATCATATGATACAATGCAGCACAATTTGCTACAGTTGAATATGACTTGATACAATAAGACACATAACAATATAATCTGTTGTACGATAAAATTCAATACAATTTTTCTCAAAGTAAAACAGTTTGTATTGCATATATATCATATTAAATTCATTTGGCAGACACTATTGTTTAAAGTTATTCGTAACAAGTTGTCATGATTCAATCAATACAATAAAATACGATAGTTTAACTCCCACAATGTGACAATTACCAGACTTTTCTACTGTCCTCTCTTTTTCTTTGAGAAATACAAAGGTATTTATTCATATTTCCTTTACAAAGATCCTCTCAAGCATTACTACAACTAATTATAATACAGCAGGTTCATAAAGAGTTTAATTAGCCAAGAACTTTCCTCAAACCATTGAGAAGCATTTAATCCTTCAGTAT
The DNA here is from genome assembly GCA_019142605.1 of Cephalopholis sonnerati. Classification (NCBI taxonomy): domain Eukaryota; kingdom Metazoa; phylum Chordata; class Actinopteri; order Perciformes; family Serranidae; genus Cephalopholis; species Cephalopholis sonnerati. The sequence continues at coordinate 17,623,731 of JAGQAX010000023.1, forward strand.
ATCTTTCTGAGGGAACCCGCAGTATAAACATCCATACTAACAACATGATTATTCAGAGTCAGAAGAAAGGTTGCCACATCAAGAAGGGCCACTGAATATAAGGCATGTCCCTGCACTGTAAAATCTAGATCCAATTCTCTACAGACCGAGGAGAACGAAACTACAAAACAACGGTCCTTTTAATAAAGTTCTTCTGAGTAAGTGAGACAAATACATCCTGTGCAGCTGCCTGGGGTGAACGGGAGGCCGGTGGAGGACGCTCTGAAATTAACTAAATCTGCTGAATCGAGTGAAACCCAGCTGAGGGAAACACTTTAATTAACACAAAGCAAGTTTCTCCCTTTGCTGATCAACAGACTGAAGACAGGACTGATGCTATCTGGGCCAGCAGCCGCCTGCAGGCTGGAGACATGGAATTGTGGGGTTGCCGGTTTGAGTCCCACACCAGCTGGGACAAACTCAGGTGGGCAATGTGAGCGGGGAAAGACACTGGTTCCTATTTCAGGAACAGCCATCGATGTGCTTTTGTGCACCATTTGAGAATAAAAATGTTACCTACTGTAGGTTTCAAAGGGATGTATTGATCAGACTTTTTGTCCCGATATCAATTCTGATATCTAATCAGTCTGGGTAGAACTGATTAAGATCATCTTTCTGCGTATAAGGTGACAAAGTCATCACACAGACAAGACAAACTAATTAAAGTAATTACAAGCATTAACAAGATGAAAGATGCTAATTAAGTTGCAGGAGCCCAAATTGATGTTTCTTTATTTTGTCTTAAAAACACTAAAGATTCATTTGTGAAGCATGGCTACTATGATAAGATCTGAAAATAAATTAACACAATAAAACTGCTCGTCAAACCTTAAATGCACTTTTCATGTAAGTCCTGTTTATGGTGGAATCCATCATGTCCCTCTTTCTTCCCTCCATCTGCTGTGAGGTTTATGTTTTAACGGCTGAATAAACTTTTATGTTTGTGTCGGAACCAACTTCGTGGATGACTCTCGTCCAAATCAGCGCTAATTGGAGGTTGTGTTCGAGTGTGTGTGTGTTCATGTTTGTGTGTGAAGTCGGTGAGTCCCAGGGGGTACAGCTAGATTCTCTTGCAGCCAACCCACCGCCGTCACATGACGAGAGGGAAGCTAATGAGAGGGAGAGAATCTTGAGGAGCGCTCTTATATGCACAGGTGCAAATCGCTTATCTTCAAACTGAATTTTGGTAGTTTCTATTTCAGTGTTTGGTCCGATCAGGGGAGTAAAATGTAACTCTGTGAAACCACAACAGTCTGCCAAATGGTTAAATGTCAGGCCGGTTTCCTTCTACTCCACTGCCTCCAGCTCCAGACCCCCCAGGCTGAGTGTGTGTGAATATGTGTGCGTGAACACGGCTGTCAGACTTCCTTTATCCAGCGTGTTGAGAATTCGCACCAGAAATTGTACAGCAAATAGTTTGCAAGAGGTGCAACCACAGCAATCTACATCGAGAAGTCTTCATTAGTGGCACAAGTAATGTACTTAGTGAATGCTTTAAGCGGCTTCATCAGTCAAATACAAGCTGCTCTCTAACAGTCCTTCCAGGAATTCCAGTTTTTTAGGATTGTTGGAGTCTAAAAGTGCCATTTTTAAAAACAACTCACATTGACCAGAGTGCTGTACAAACGCAATAAAATGCTGAAAACATATACATATACCAACATATACCAACTGGTTCACCCACGGGGTCCAGACTTCTCCTTTGTCAAAAATGACTTCAAGGTCCATGTTTAGTATCTTCAGTGTCATACTTGCGTTTGGATTTCTGGTTCTGGATTGTCGTCCAGCTAGTTTGCTGTCTCTGTCTAGGAGCTGTCCATTCGTCACTCGCTCTACAGCAGGAAACAGCACTTCAGAATTAAAGTTCTGTGCCAGAAATGTACTGTGCTTCAAACTTGACACATGGCGAGCCACTTGCAGTCCATTCAGAACGGACCTGCATGGTGATTAGTCCACTCTGTGTGTGTTTTTGATGCAATATGCAAGGTCGCACAGAATTCATGGCAATTAAATTTCTGTTTATTGTTGGGATCACAACGTCACAACGTCCTGGAAGGACTGATCTGAGCTTTATAAAAAAATCTGAATGTGAAATACTGTATGTGAGCAAACAATACACATTTTCTAACCTGATGTTCTTTTTGTATATTTTATTGTGATGAATTTTGGGTTGAAAATTAAATTCAGTTTTCAATTACTGGTGCAAAACCAGTGAAAATTCAAGGAGGTGTTTGCTGCTTTTACTCATGCAAGCTGGTAAAGAAAATTAATATGAGCATTCTCCATTGAAAACAAGTTTGTTTACAAAGCAAGACGACAGGCAAGCACATGCACACAAGCACACTGTTAAGCAGAAACACTTCAAGTAGCAGCAACAACACAGCAAAACAACTTTGTAGAGAGCAAGAAGTGAAAAATAAAAAGTTTAGTTGGGGCCCTGTGCTTTATGGCAGCTCAACTGTGCAAACAATAATAGAGGTCTACAAACTACAGTTGCAGTGACAGAGCAAGACTCCATAATTTGGAGTGTTTACAGTGTGTGAAATTGATGGGAAAAACAATCAGTGTGTGAAATGCTCAAAGACACTGCCTTGTGTGGTACTTTAAAAACAAAGCAGGCCTGCAGTCACACAGCCTAAGAAGATATACACCAAAAAAAACAGATATTTTCCATGTAGGCTCATTTTTGTTCGTTAGACTTTGAAGGCATAAATGAGGCTTTTCAAATATGCACAGCAGGAAAAGAACTGCCTATATTTACTGTATAGTTTAGAAAAGGGGACTGTCCTCTCTCCCTTCCTCTTCACCCTCTACACCACAGACTTCAGCTACTGCACTGAGACCTGCCATCTTCAGAAGTTTTCTGATGACTCTGCCATAGTTGGATGTATCAGCAAGGGTGATGAGGATGAGTACAGGGCTGCTGTGGATAACTTTGTCACATGGTGTGAGCAGAACCATCTGCAGCTCAACGTGGCAAAGACAAAGGAACTGGTGATGGATCTAAGGAGGACCAACACACTGGTGACCCCTGTTTCTTTCCAGGGGTCAGTGTGGACATTGTGGAGGACTATAAGTACCTGGGGGTCCACATTGACAATAAACTAGACTGGGCTAAGAACACTGATGCTCTCTACAGGAAGGGCCAGAGCCGTCTCTATTTTCTGAGGTGACTGACATCCTTCAACATCTGTCGGACTATGCTCAAGATTTTCTATTTGTCTGTGGTGGCTAGTGCTATCCTCTATGCTGTTGTGTGCTGGGGCAGCAGGCTGACGGTGGCGGACACCAACAGACTCAATAAACTGATCCGCAAGGCCAGTGACGTTGTGGGAATGGAGTGTGACTCTCATGGTGGTGTCAGAGAGGAGGATGCTGTCTAAGCTGCGAACTATCTTGGACAATGTCTCACACCCACTCCACCATGTGCTGGTCGGGCAGACCACCAAAATGTACCACTGAGCACCACAGGAAATCATTCCTGCCTGTGGCCATCAAACTGTACAACTCCTCCCTCTGAGTTGCCCTTGGACTGTTTCACCTGTCAACCCAATTTTTCTGTAAAGACAATGTACATAATCCCAATTTTCCTATTCCATCTGTATCTAGGGTTCCTGTGTATATATATATATACATATATATTTTGTATTTGCACTATATCTTCTTTCTACACTTGTAACACAACAATTTCCCCTTGGGGATCAATAAAGTATTTCTGATTCTGATTCTGTAGCCACAATCTCATTCTTTTGGTCACTACCCAGAGCTCATGACCATAGGTGAGGGTTGGGACGTAGATGGACCAGTAAATTGAAAGCTTCGCCTTCCGGCTCAGCTCCCTCTTCACCAAACCGCCGATCCATCTCACATTCTACCCTCACTCGTGAACAAGACCCTGAGATACTTGAACTCCCTCACCTGAGGCAGTAACTCTCTCCCAACTTGAAGGGAGCAATCCACCGGCTTCCAGCAGAGAACCATGGCCTCAGATTTTGAAGTGCTGACTCCCATCCCAACTGCTTCACACTCAGCTGCAAACCGCCCCAGTGAATGCCGGAGGTCACGATGTGATGGGGCCAAAAGGACAACATCATCTGCAATAAGCAGAGATGCAAGTCTGAGAGGAGCGGGGGTGAGCTTAAAGCCGTCTCTAGACAGGTGCTGGGCTTTGGGTACACGGAGTGGAAAGCTTGTGTTTCTTGATTTCTGCCCCTGTTGACTCTGGTCCTGTGATTTCCCCTCAGAGGGGGATTGGAACTTTTAAAAATAGGTGGCAAGCGTGCAATAAAAAGCAGGTTGATGATATTTTAAATGTCTAAAGATATTAGAATTTTACACTGTGTGGACGTTAACATTATGACGCTTTGCAGATGTTAGGCTTTGTTTTGTTATTTGACATCGGGATGACGCCGGCATGAGATGTTTGAAAGTTTCAAAAGGAAAAAAAAAGTTGTGAATACCACCGTGCAAAGTCCATCACTAATATCATGTATGCTAGCGTCTTTCATCACACGTACCACAGTTCAATATTCTTGTTTTCCTGCACAGTGGTGTCAGGTATGCTTGTTTTTGTTACCTTGAGCTTTCCGGTGCAGAACAGCATGCACTCCCAGTTTAAGAGAGCTGCAGGCTCTGTCACTTATCTTGCAGCCACCATACTACACACTTTTAAAGGCTGTTTTCTAGAAACCCCGGCTCAGTGACCGCCATTATGTAATATGACATATGTTGGTTCATAGTTGGAGTACAAAAACTATGCTGATAACATTAGAAAGCTAATAATGTCCTCTTTCATTACAGTTGATATTTGCTGAACTGTTTATTTTGAATTAAAATTATGGTCAGGAGGAAACTGGAGCACCCCGGAGAAACCCGACTGAGCAAACAATGGTTAACACATAGAAGTACTGAAGGTGGCCGTCTTTTTCACAATAGGTGGCTCTGATGTCTCTGGCTTTCTCTTGAGGTCTTTGATGTTGCTTCTACCCACTTGCCATGCCTCATCTAGCTGCACGTCCTTCTCCTCAACTTCCCTGTCCTGGTCTCCCAGCAAATGATTTCTGGTCTCTTGCTTTCCATGCTGGGTTTTGGGGGCACGGAGTGGAGACGCGGGAGGGACGGGGGTGAACTTAAAGCCGTCTGTAGGTTGAGGCTGGGTTTTGGGGACACGGAGAGGAAAGCGCCTGTGTCTTGAGTTGGTGAGATTGTGGATCTGCAGCTTCAAATTTCTGACCTCATCAGTACATTTTTGAAGCCTCTGTTCAAGGTCGTCCTTTGCAGCTGCCCGGAGTGTGATCTTCTCTTGCTGCTGGTCGAACTCCTTGCATTTAAGCTGCAGCTCTTGTTCCACATTCTCCTTCTCTGTCTTAATTTCTTCTCCGTCTTTGAGTTCTTTTTTCAGACTCTTTTTGTCCCTTTCAAGCTCATGCAGCTCAGCTCCTAACTCACTTATTTTCGAAATTTGTTTTTCCACCTTGTGTTTCAGCTGAGTACTATCAGCTTGATCTTGTTGCAATGTGAACTCCCTATTCCGCAATCTAACATCTGGCTGTCTTTTCTGCACCATGTGTTTCTCCTCCATCCTTTTCGTGTCACTCTTTTGCGACCTAAGCTCGAACTGGAGCTCCTGTATCACAGGATGTTCCATTGTGATAGTCTGTTTTCAGTCAAAAGATCCTATCTATAGATAGGAGAGAGAGAGAGAGAGAGAGGGAACATGGACATGGACATGAGCTCCTGAATATTTTTGCTTTTTTTGGATGTATTAAACTGGGATAAACTACTATTTTTCTAAGAACTGGAAGAAAAGAGAAGAGAACGCCATTGTCTATCGAAAAAAACTCCCAAGAAGGAAAAGAAAACAGCAAAACAACTCAGAAAACAGTGATAGACTGGAAAACAACAGAACCAACTGCCAAACTGACAGTTGGATGATTCTCACGAAACTGTCCTGACTTTTGCAAAAACAATTTTAGGTCAATTTTGCTGGTTTTTTCTCTCATTAGTAGCAAGTAGGGTCTCAATTAACTGGCTCAATTAAAGTGAGCGATCAATACATGTTTTTTAATACATTTTCAGAATGTTTTATTGAGTCATTGACCAAATAAGTTCATTACCGTCACACATTTTCAACTGATGATTACTGAATATGTATGAAAGGTAGACTTTTTATTTTTTTTCATGTATGTTCTACTAATAGCTCAGAATAGCCACATAGTGTAAACATTCAGAGAAATGTTTATTGATATAATCATTTTAGTTATTATGTTCATTACCGTAACAAAATTACATGTTTTATACTAATTTTTTCCTGTAGTGTAAATTTTACAAATAAATAAAAAATGTCAATTCTGTAATCTTAAAAGACTTGACAAATAGTTCCTGTGCAAACATAAAATTTGAAGTTACTACTAATTCCCATCCAAATATTTACATATACAACAAGTGTTACGGTAATGAAAAGCTGTTATGGTAATGAAAAGCTTTGTTACGGTAATGACCTCACATGGCATTCATACATCATAGAAGCCATGTTTTTAGTATTCACAAATTAGGCTATATTGCCCAATCTTTTTCACTGTTTATCATGTAAAGCTACATTAGAATTACTGAATGATTAGATTGTCTTGGGCAATGATAACCTAAGCATGACTTTACAAAAAAAAACAATTAATCAAGAGCAATTCATAACAGAATAACAGACGGTTCAATGCAACCACAATCAATACAATGTATACAATAATATTTTCAATTAATTAAGAGCAATTCTTCCAAAAATACGTGCCGGGTCTATTTTTTGATGGACGCCGCACGATGATGCGTCAATTTCCACAAACCAAATGAGTAAAACAGGAAGTCAGGCCCAGAAAAGACGAGAGTATCCGGTCAATTTTCAAAATAAAAACACCCATGAAAACTCCGGAGCGTATTTCACATCACTACAACAGCTTGACGTCAAAGTTTGTGGCCCCCGGCAGGTAGAGATATCTTTTCTTTGTTTGTTGATGTCTTTTTACCTCCAGTGTTTCCGCAAATTATCACGTGACATCATGATCTCGCGATCGGTCAATTCCAGCCGCTCGCGTGCGCGCCGCTATAGATACACTTCCAGTGGACATTGATGCCCGGCACAGGACGGAGGAGTCCGTGCCACGGCTGGACCACATACGCGATGGATCCAGTGTACACCCGGGGTTATGGCATTCCCTTTCGTCCCTCCCCCATATAGGAATAGATGAAGTGGTGCAGTTTGCATTAACATGACATGTTTCAGTAATCTCATGGTAAGTAGTATTTCTTAAGTTTCACCATGCTGTTCTCATCTGCTCATGGTGTTTGCTGACATGGCTACAACATGGTTAGATTGACTAAAACATTGCCTAAACTTCCCATACCAAAGTATGGCTAGGTCGGAAACGTTTGTTTTTCCTGTCAGGCGTGCAGGGTTACGTGCTTGCTAGCTACCATTTCAAGATTGTTCGCCTACGGAAAGCTAGGGAACCTAATGATGTTGCGTGTCTCTCCATATCTCAATGTACGTTCATGTCTTACCCAATGTACAGTTTCTCTATTAACACTATGTAAGAGTATGTACACCTCTTTGTACATCCAACCATCGAACACAGCCTCATTTGGCCATACATGAAAAATCTACTTAAGCTTCCACTTTTCTATAGAAATACATACTTCCTACGGGCACTGCACTAGTAAAAAAAATTACAGGAATGAACGACATGCTCAGAAATAGTGATTTTTCAACTCGTTTCGGCAAAATGAACATGAATGTGGTGTTCAGCATAATTTCCTGTGCATGTTGAAAAAAGTAAGTCTGTAACCCATTCCTGTAATTTTTAATTAATTTTTTTAATGAAAAAAAAAAAAAAAACTAAATTACTAGCTAAAATAGAAAAAATAGAAATTTATGGAAAAAGTTTTTAATATTTTTGGGAAAAAAATAATATAATTTTAGAGAAAACTCGTAAAAAAAAATTAAAAAAAATATACCCTGTTATGGTAATGAACAATAGTAGCGAACCAAGGGGTGTATATAATTACAATCTTTAAGGTATCTAGTGGAAGAACTTGAAAGATGATCTTACCTGGTAGCCATTTTGCAACTTCTCTTCCACACAATGCATCATGGGACAAAAAAACTATTTATTGGAACACAGGGATTTTAATGGAGCCAAATATCTCTGTTACGGAAATGAACTGTTCATGCTCTAGACACGTGTATTTGGCTCAAAAAATAATTATTCACAAATAGTTGGCCCAAAATGGTAACACTGCTAGTTAAAGGGTATAACCCCAACCACTTTTTGTATTTATATGCATATTAAATTATGGGGATGTATTGTGATAATTTTGGGTTTAAGGTAAAAATTAAAAGTCCGGACATGTTACGGTAATGAACTTTTAGGTTGAAATGTTGTCATAAAATATAGAGTAATCCATTAAATGCAAAGACAACAGTAGTCCTACAATTAGTACATACCATAGTTTGATATATAATACAAAAGTAAGATTGTTTTAGTAGTTTAGTCTATCAAATCCTTACAGACATGACAAAATGCAATTTCATGAGAATCACCCAGTTAGCCTAACTGTCTAACTAGCAACAAAAACAAAGGTCAAACAAAGAGGAGGAAAACAGCTGAAGACTCACGTGAATTAGACCATCAGAGAGGAAAAACAATATTTAAAAAGAGGAAACAAATCATAACTGAACACTCAATAAGCTTGAACTAGCATATAGCTAGCATAACACAGCAAGTTGTAAACAAGATCCGTAGCAACTGTTGCTAAGGAATTTAGATGGCAGCAGTTGAGCAGCAGCAGAGTCTGATGGAATCCACCAAAGGCTGTACAGATGCTATTCCTCTCCTCTATCCTCCTGATGTAACCAACGAGACTGCCAGGAAGGCATATAAACAAAAACTGTTAAAAGAAAGAACAGAAACACTGTTTTCTGACCGCTACAAGACCGGGGAGGTCAGCAACCTGATCTTCTTTACAGACCAGCCGCTAACATGGCACTCTGCCATCAGTGCCCACTACCCCTCTGTCAAAAAAGAGGGGATCTGTAACGGCTGGAAAATAAAAATAAAAGAAGCAGAGGATTCAGATACTGTCATGATGACAGTAAATCTATACAAGAACGGGACTATCATGGTGCAGGGGACCCTCAAACTGTTTGAGACAGACTTCCTCCTTATAAAAGAAAGAGCCCAGCAGGAGAGATCTAGCTCCACTGACAGTTCCCAAACCCTGCCAGACACTCCCAGCTGCCTAACTACTGGGCAGCCGCCTGAAGAGAAAGAGCCCACAAGCCCAGAGCAGGTCCAGGACCCCCAGCTGAACCGCACCATCAACGACCTGAAGGTGAAATTCACAGACCTGGAGAGAGAATTAGTACAACTGAGAGAGCTGATCAGCCAACAACCATACCAGCCCATCACAGCTCAGCCTGACCCCTGTACCATCAGCACAGAGCTGGACATGCTGAGGCAGGACAGGGACAGCTGCAGGAGGGAGCTGAGCCTGCTCAAGACTGAGATCAAAGAGCTACATCAGGACAGAGAGCAGCATATAGCAGCACTAACAGCTCTGACAGAGGAGGTGAAGGAGCTCAGAGGGGAGAGAGAGGAGCACAGGAGAGAACTTACCTCTCTGTCAAAGGAGGTGGAGGAGCTCAGAGGAGAGAGAGAGGAGCACAGGAGAGCACTCACCACTTTGTCAGAACAGCTTCAGGAGAGAGGTGGAGCTACACAAGATCTGGATGAACAACTAGACTTACATCCAGACCACAACCAGGACCCTGTGAGCAGCCAAGACCCACCAATCCAAGAACCTACCTCCACCCTCAGCTCCACATCCAGTCCACAGACCAACGCCACACCCACACCTCCTCCCATCCCACTGACCAGCACCACCCCTCATTCCTCCAGACCAGCACAACAGAGAGAGAAGACAGACATTGTTCTCCTCATCGACTCCAATGGAAATTTTCTTAATGAAAAGAAACTTTTCCCCAACCACAAAGTGGCTAAAATCTGGTGTCCAAACACCCACCAAGCCATAGACCTGCTGTCAGAGGAGCAGCTTGGATCTCCGAGTCACATCATAATCCATACTGGCACCAATGATCTGCGGAGCCAGCAGGAGAGGCTGTCAGAGTCACTCAATAGAGTGATAGAGAAAGCCTCCACCACCTTCCCCAGCAGCAGAGTGATCATATCCACTCTGCTCCCAAGGAAAGACTTCCACCCTGACACCATCCACAGGATCAACAGCAACCTGTCCAGAGACTGTGCACGGAGACCCAATGTCCATTTAGCCCACCACCCCACCCTGGACATCAGCTGTCTCTACGACCACGTCCGTCTGTTTAAAAACACAGTCCCCATCTTCACCCAAACACTGAAAAACGTTGCTCTCAACAGAGACCAATCCACAGCCCGCAGAAAAAGCATACCAACCCACAACCCCCACAGAACACCAAGACATCCCCAACCAATATCCAGACCAACACAGTGGAGACAAGACCACCCTCAGCCCCACCCACATCATGTCCCAATTAGACCCCACCAAGGCAACCACGATCCCCCTCAAACCAGACCACAGCCACTCCTGTCCCTAGGGGCCCTACCCCAACCACAGCGACAAGAGCCACACCCTGGCCCACTGAGTTATGCCCAGGTGGTCCGGAGAGCAGCAGAACCAACCTTAACCACCCCTCCACAAAATGCAGCAGATGCTCAGCCTGCTTTGCTCTCATCTGATTGGACAGGTTTCACAATAGACACTGTATGAGGTATTATTAGAGTATTTCTTGTTCTCATACAGCTTAAAAAAAAAAATACATTGTACATACATATTGATTATTTTGTATTAATTATATTGGACTGTTACGTTTTATAATATGTTATGTAGATTCTCATAAATTATTTTCTTTGACTTAGTAGTTCATCTCATTTTGATCACCAAATGCAGTCTTTTGAGTTTTAAATACAATGAAAACAAAATCTTTTACCAATTCTTGTTTGAATGTTCAGGGTCTGAGATCTTCTGCTCTTGGCCTTAAGAGCAGAAGATCTCAGACTTTATTAGAGAGTTAGAAAATGCAGATGTGTTTATATTACAAGAGACTTGGTGTAGAGGAGATGTCTCCACAGGTTGTCCCTCAGGCTACATAGAGATAATGTCCCCGTCCACCAAACTGAAGAGAGAAACACAAGGAAGAGATTCAGGAGGAATGCTGATTTGGTATAAGGCAAACCTCGCACAATACATTCAATTAATCAAAAAAGGAGAATTTTCAATTTGGCTCAAAATCAAAAAAGACGTCATCACCACAGATAAAGATGTATTCCTGTGTGCAGCATATATCCCCCCATCACAATCCCCTTATTTTAATGAGGACAGCTTCTCCATTCTCGAAGATGAGATTAGTTACTTTCAGACCCAGAGAAGTGTGTTGATCTGTGGAGAAGAAGTGGCTATTCAAAATGGTGACATCTGGAAAAATCACTTTGAAAATCTGTATACTGCTGTTCCCCTGAATTCGGCCCAAAACAATCTCCTCAATAAATTACAAATTTTAGAATCAGTCATTAAAGACAACCAGAACCCCCTAGACTACCAAATTACTGAAGCAGAGCTACTGGCTAAAATCCAGGCGCTGCAGCCAAGGAAAGCCAGCGGTCCTGATGGCATTTTAAATGAAATGCTAAAATCTGATGACCGTAAATTTAACATGGCCATATTAAAATTATTTAACCTTATTCTGGGTGTAGGACATTTCCCTGACCTCTGAAGTGAAGGAATCATCACACCAATCTTTAAAAGTGGAAACAAATTCAACCCAAACAATTATCGAGGCATCTGTGTCTGCAGCAACCTGGGGAAGTTGTTCTGCAGCATCCTAAACGGCCGACTGCAAGACTTCCTCAGAGAACATGATGTCCTGAGCAGGAGCCAGATAGGATTCACACCCAAACATAGAACACAGACCATATCTACACCCTTCACACCCTCATTAATAAACATGACCACCAAAACAAGAAGAAAATCTCCTCTTGTTTTGTAGATCTCCAAAAAGCATTTGACTCAGTTTGGCATGATGGTCTGTTCCTAAAATTAATTGAGAAGGGTGTAGGGGGGAAGGTCTATGACATCATTAAAACTATGTACACACATATGAAATGTGCTGTTAAAATTAACAACATGGAAACAGATTTCTTCCCCCAGAACAGAGGAGTGAAACAGGGCTGCAGTCTCAGTCCCACCCTCTTCAACATCTATACTGATGAATTGGCTGAATCACTAGAACTGTCTGACATCCCCTGTCTCACTCTGTCTGACACAGATTAAATGCCTACTTTTTGCAGATGATCTCATATTGCTGGCTCCATCAAAGGGAGCACTACAGCAGCAACTGGATCATGTGCAAACCTTCTGTCAGACCTGGGCCCTGACAGTTAATCTGGACAAAACCAAAATTATGATATTCCAGAAACGACCCAGGGGTCAGGGAAACCAAACCAGGTTTGTCCTGGGCTCTCATGAGGTGGAACACACACACGACTACACATACTCAGGACTACACATCACGTCCACAGGAAACTTTAACCTGGCTGTTGATGATCTCAGAGAGAAGGGAAGAAGAGCTTTCTATGCTATAAAGAAATCTTCAAACATTAATATACCCATTAGAATCTGGCTCAAAATATTCAAATCTATAATTGAACCAATTATTCTATATGGTAGTGAGGTGTGGGGTCCTCTTGCAAATCAAGATTTTGAAAAATGGGACAAACACCCCATTGAAATCTTGCACACAGAGATTTGCAAGAGCATCCTCAGAGTGCACAGGAACACCCCCAACAACGGATGCCGAGCTGAGCTAGGCCAATTCCCCCTTTTAATTAGAATTCAAAAAAGAGCCATCAAATTTTATAAACACCTTAAAACAAGTGACCCCAACTCCTACCACTACAAAGCTCTGCAATGCCAAGAGGAGAACATGGAGAAGAGCCCCCTCAGCCAGCTGATCCTGAGGTTCAGCTCCTCTAACAGCACAAGACCTCAGGACAGCCCTCACACAATCTGGACCCACCAAATTATAGAAAAACAAAAAGAACATTACATTAACTATTGGACATCTACCACAAAAATGCAAAGCAAACTTCAGTGTTATTTGGCTCTTAACAGACAGTACACGGTGGCAGAATATCTGAGCACCGTGACTGATGAGAAACTGAGAAAGACTTTGACCATGTACAGACTCAGTGACCACAGCTTGGCCATAGAGACTGGCAGACACAGGCAGACCTGGCTGCCCAGAGAGGACAGGTTGTGTCAGCTCTGTCCACACAGACAAGTGGAGACAGAGACACACTTCCTGATGCACTGCAGCAAATATGAACACGTCAGAGCCGAGTTCATCTCAAAAATAAAACATAAAGTCACTGACTTTGATTCTCTGCCTGATCAAACTAAAATGCGACACATCCTTGGAGAGAACAGAGTCAGCAGCTTAGCAGCAGCTAAATATGTCACATTATGTCACAGCCTGTGGGACAACCATCACAACACCTGACACACCTGTCTATATTTACAGTCCCTGTAACTCACTATCTGCTTTTTTCTTTATTCTTTTTATTTTGTTCTTTTCCTCAATTCATGTGCCGCACAAAAACAAACATGCGACACATGAATATAAAATATACTAGATACTTATTTTTCAGTTTAATTGATGTTGTTGTTGTTGATGTATATTATATATTAAATTATCTGGGGGTTTTTTTCTTTTCTTTCCATACCTTTATTATTATACATTATTTGTAACTTTGTAATGGCTTTGGCAACACTGTTAATCTACAGTCATGCCAATTAAGCTTATTTAATTGAAATTGAATTGAATTGAGAGACAAAAGGCAGTAAAGAAGGAGAAAGAAAGACAGTAGAAGGAGGAGAAAGAGATCATGACTGTGCTAAGGAAGGCTGCTCCACAAATCCCTGGAGTTACTTCGTATGCTACAGCCCAATGCAATATATATTCTTTTTTTTTTTTCTTTCTATACTTACGTTTATTATTGTGCATTTTTTAGGGACCGAGCCTTCGGCAAGGTTCCTATTGTTTTTGCTTTTCAGATTTTTTCCTTTTTCCGATGAAACAAGTCCAAAGTTGACCCCCTAAACATGCTCTAAAACTCACCAAAATTGGCACACCGGTCAGAAATGCGTGAAAATTTGATAAAATGCAAAAATTTGCCCCTCAAGTGCCAAAATGAGCTCTCTAGCGCCACCTAGAAACACAAAAATGGCCCCTACGGCTCGTAGGAATGTCGTAGAAAGATCTAACCAAAACTGGCTTGTTTGTCTCATCAAGACCTACAAATGATACGGGGCACCCAAGGCCCTAAATCCAACAGGAAGTGAGATATTTGCCCTTTAACAATAAGATTTCGCCTAAAAATGAGCCTTTTTCAAAAACTATCTCCTCTGAGGCCGTTTATCGTAGCAACCTGAATGTCGCACAGGTGACAGTTCACACCCTTCTGAAAAAAAGTTCTGTGCAAGTTTTTCATTACTGGCCCGGTTTTGATTTTATGCGCTCTAAAAGTTGATGACGCACACACATCCTGAACAGAGGAAATACTTATTAACTCCAGCATACATGCTCCAATCTTCCCAAAACTTCACAGGATTGATGACAGTCATGCCCTGAACACATCCATGTGTCAATATTTGGGATTACATATAGCGCCACCTACTGGCAACAGGAAGTTCATCTTTTTACACACTTTTTCTTACAAAAATGCCCACTATTGCTCGTAGGAATGTCGTAGAAAGATCAAATCAAAACTGGCTTGTTTGTCTCATCAAGACCTACAAATCATACGCTGACACCCCTGACCTAAATCCAACAGGAAGTGAGATATTTGCACTTTAACGATCATATTTTCAAAACATATCTCCTCCGAGGTCGTGTATTGCATACAGCTTAAAAGTAGCTTAAAATGTTCCCACAGTTCTCAGGTTTCCAGAGATGTCTTCGGTTTTTTTGTATCTTTTACCGTTCTAGAGATATTCCTGTTGAAGTACCATGAGCACATTGTCACTTTACAATGGGTTTCTATGAGACGCGGTGTTGGCAGCTGCAGCAGGTGACGTCATCAGCCAGAGCGCGGAGCTGCTGGGAAAACTGTCCAAAAAAAAACGATTAAAATAGCCATCACGGGCGCATTCTTTGAGCTACACACACCATTTTTTCAAAAAAGTAGTAGGGATTTTTGTCCTCCTTCAGAAAAGTGTCTGCTTTTAACACTGACATGAACAGAATTTGAACACTGCGCCTCCAAAGACAATGAGTACCCCCCATGAGTCCCATCTGCTCCAATACATTTTCTCACCGCTGATCTCAGGGGAAAAGCTGAACTGCCTTCATGTTTAACCTGCTATCATTTCCACATTTCTGCATTTTACGTGGAAGATATGGACATCACAACGATCACCAAACTCTCCTGGTCGTCCTCACACATTTCATTCATATCCCAAACGCTGTGCTCACACAGCCATGTTTAAAACGTGTGGGTTGCTGGCCACAGACTGAAGACAATGCAGTGTCACTGTGCTTTAGAGCTGTGTGGTGTGTTCCATTTTCTGTACCTGTGAGGACCGATGACAGTCCCGCCCTGAACACATCCATGTGTCAATATTTGGGGATAGCGCCACCTACTGGCAAAAGGCAGTACATCTTTTCACACACTTTTTTTTGCTTTCCCCAAAATTTACATGCTGTGGCCTATATTTCATGTACAATCTCATGACCAATCACTGCTGCATTCTTTATCAAACTTTCATATGTCAGGCGTCACATTAAGTGTACGGCCACAGCACAGGAACTACTTTATAACTCCAGCAAACATGCTTCAATTTTCCCCAAACTTCACAGGACTGATGACAGTCCCCCCTGAACACATCCATGTGTAGATATTTGGGCTTACACATAGCGCCACCTACTGGCAACAGAAGGTACAGATTTTCAGACTATTTGATAGTCACAAACATCCGCTACTTCAACAGTGGAGACACACAGACATAACCACAAACGCACGGCTGAAGCTACAGGCCAAAACGGGCAACGGGCAACGGGCAAGGGGCAATGGGCAACGGGCAAGGGGCGACACGCAAGGGGCGACGGGCGTGGGTGCGAGGTCCCGCCCAACGCTGCTTGCAGCTTTAATTGTAAATTTGTAATGGCTTTGGCAATATTTTTAATATACAATCATGCCAATAAAGCTTATTAAATTGAATTGAATAGAGTTCTGGTCTTTCCAGACGTCTCTGTGTACTAAGTCCAAACTCCCACTTCTATTTATAAACTTTGTGACCTTAAGCCTTGTGATGTCACAAAGACATCAGTCCACTGATAAAAGATCATATGATGAAGATCAAAGGTGTCAGTCCTTTGATGACATCAGAGGCATATGATGTCATCAGTGGAATGATTTCCAATCATACAACAGTTAGTTCTGACCAAGCAATCTGATTGGACAGGAGTCTTTCCATTAACCCTTGTGCTCCCTTTCAGAAAATAACGATGTTTTACCTTCCATTCAAAAAGTGCTTAGTTAGTGCTTCGTAGAAGAGGACCAAGACACCAGTGACCCCGACTTCCCTCCAGGGGGTCAGTGTGGACATTGTGGAGGACTATAAGAACCTGGGGGTCCACACTGACAATAACTTGGACTGGGCTAAGAACACTGACGCTCTCTATAGGAAGGGCCAGAGCCGTCTCTGTTTCCTGAGGCGACTGACGTCCTTCAACATCTGCCGGACTATGCTCAGGATTTTCTATGAGTCTGTGCTGGCCAGTGCAATCCTCTATGCTGTTGTGTGCTGGGGCAGCAGGCTGAGGGTGGCTGACACCAACACACTCAATAAACTGATCCGCAAGGCCAGTGACGTTGTGGGAATGGCGTGTGACTCTCTGGTGGTGGTGTCAGAGAGGAGGATGCTGTCTAAGCTGCAAACTATCTTGGACAATGCCTCACACCCACTCCACCATGTGCTGGTCGGGCACAAAAGTACTTTCAGTGGGAGACTCAGACCACCAAAATGTACCACTGAGCACCACAGGAAATCATTCCTGCCTGTGGCCATCAAACTGTACAACTCCTCCCTCTGAGTTGCCCTTGGACTGTTTCACCTGTCAACCCAATTTTTCTGTAAAGACAATGTACATAATCCCAATTTTTCCTATTCCATCTGTATCTAGGGTTCCTGTGTATATATATATATACATATATATCATATATATTTTGTATTTGCACTATATCTTCTTTATACACTTGTTTTGCATTATATCTTCCTTCTACACTTGTAAGGAGCACCTGTAACACAACAATTTCCCCTTGGGGATCAATAAAGTATTTCTGATTCTGATTCTGTATCCACAATCTCATTCTTGTGGTCACTACCCAGAGCTCATGACCATAGGTGAGGGTTGGGACGTAGATGGACCAGTAAATTGAGGGCTTCGCCGTCCGGCTCAGCTCCCTCTTCACCAAACCGCCGATCCATCTCACATTCTACCCTCACTCGTGAACAAGACCCCAAGATACTTGAACTCCCTCACCTGAGGCAGTAACTCTCTCCCAACTTGAAGGGAGCAATCCACCGGCTTCCAGCAGAGAACCATGGCCTCAGATTTTGAAGTGCTGACTCCCATCCCAACTGCTTCACACTCAGCTGCAAACCGCCCCAGTGAATGCTGGAGGTCACGGTGTGATGGGGCAAAAAGGACAACATCATCTGCAATAAGCAGAGATGCAAGTCTGAGATCCCCAAAACGGACCCCTTCCTTCCCTCTGCTGCGCCTCAAGATCCTGTCCATGGATATCACAAACAGGATCAGTGGAGGAGCGGGGGTGAGCTTAAAGCCGTCTCTAGACCGGTGCCTATGGTTACTGTGGTGTGTTAACGCAGCCATTTGCCCAGTGTTACTTGACTCAAAAGAGATACTGTGACAGGCTGGACTTTTCTCCGGCTGTGTCAGTAGAGCAACTGACACAACTTTGCACTCACACACACACAAACACACACACACACAAAATATGAAACAATCGGCGCGTTTGATTGATTTGAAACATGTGGGTCAGTATTGCCAACATGGCATGAAAGGGTTAAACTTATTTAAGAAATAAGTTAAATTAATTTAAAATAAATTTAATACTTATCATTAGGACTGAAGTTGGTCAAAAGATTTAATGCAGTGAAAGTGAAAAAAAATATTGATTTATGATTTATTTATAGCACTTTTTAGGAACTAAGCACTTTTTGCTTGAAGGTTAAAAGGTCGTGTATATTTTTAATAACACACACAGCTCAAAAAATAATAATGCATTAAAATCAATGTTATTGTCAATCATTGACATATCCAAGGGTGTAATAATCCCCCCAGAGAAAGTCCAGTGAGCTTAAAGCCGTCTCTAGACAGGTGCTGGGCTTTGGGGACACGGAGTGGAAAGCTTGTGTTTCTTGATTTCTGCCCCTGTTGACTCTGGTCCTGTGATTTCCCCTCAGAGGGGGATTGGAACTTTTAAAAATAGGTGGCAAGCGTGCAATAAAAAGCAGGTTGATGATATTTTAAATGTCTAAAGATATTAGAATTTTACACTGTGTGGACGTTAACATTATGACGCGTTGCAGATGTTAGGTTTTGTTTTGGTATGTGACATCGAGATGATGCCGGCACGAGATGTTTAATGGCTCAGTGACCGCGATTATGTAATATGACATATGTTGGTTCATAGTTGGAGTACAAAAACTATGCTGATAACATTAGAAAGCTAATTATCTCCTCTTTCCAACAGTGTATACAACTTATTGTTAGGATTTGCATTTACAAGTATTGGAGAGGACATTTTGAGAGTATCTCAATACCATTACATATTATAGAGACATCATGCATAACACATCATCATTACAGTTGATATTTTCCAAATTGTTTATTTCCAATTAAAATTATTGTCAGGAGGAAACCGGAGCACCCCGGAGAAAACCCGATGGCTACTGGGCAGAACACGCAAACGCCACACAGAAAGGCCCACACCACCTGGATGTGAACCCTTTCTGTGAGAGGTCAGCGTGCTGCCCTGAAGATTAAGACACTCCTCTTTTGTTTTCAAGGAAACTTGCCGCAGCTACTGAGATGGCCCCGACTGTCCTGTAAGAGGAACTATGGATGGGAAATCTTTTCTATTTTAATGAGGGTGGGTGTTGACGTAACACTTGAGTGCTTTTAATTCCAGGGAGGGGGGTGAGTTTAAAGCCGTCTCTAGACTGATGCTGAGTTTTGAAGGCACGGAGTGGAGACACGGGAGAGACGGGGGTGAGCTTAAAGCCGTCTCTAGACTGATGCTGGGTTTTGGGGACACGGAATGGAAAGTGTCCTGATTTCTGCCACTGCTGAATCGGGTCCTGTGATTTCCCCCCAAAGGGGAATAGAGGCTTTTTCAAAATAGGTGGCAAGCATCTTTGTCCAGACACAGACTCTGGCTCTTTCACGCTATCTCTCAGCGCTGTATTTTCACAAGCCAGACTGAGGTTTTCCAACTTATACTTGCTGTTGAGTCCCTCTGGTATCTCTGACTTTCTCTTGTGGTCTCTGATGTCGTTGCTGCACAATTGCAACTTATGCGATTCTTCATCAAGCTGCACGTCCTTCTCCTCAACTTCCTTGTCCTGGTCTCCCAGCAAATGATTTGTGGTCTCTTGCTTTACATGCTGGGTTTTGGGGGCACGGAGTGGAAAGCGTGTCTCTCTTGATTTCTGCCACTGCTGACTCTGGTCCTGTGATTTCACATCAGAGGAGAATAGAGTCTTTTTGGTAGTAGGTGGCAAGAAGCTGTGTCCAGACACAAACTCCGGCTCTTTCACGCTATCTCTCAGCGTTGTATTTTCACAAGCCAGACTGAGGTTTTCCACCTTATTCTTGCTGTTGAGTCCCTCTGGTATCTCTGACTTTCTCTTGTGGTCTCTGATGTCGTTGCTGCACAGCTGCAACTTATGCGATGCCTCATCAAGCTGCACGTCCTTCTCCTCAACTTCCTTGTCCTGGTCTCCCAGCAAATGATTTGTGGTCTCTTGCTTTACATGCTGGGTTTTGGGGGCACGGAGTGGAGACGCGGGAGGGACGGGGGTGAACTTAAAGTCTGTAGATTGAGGCTGGGTTTGGGGGACACGGAGTGGAAAGCGCCTGTGTCTTGATTTGGTGAGATTGTGGATCTCCAGCTTCAGATTTTTGACCTCATCTGTACATTTTTGAAGCCTCTGTTCAAGGTCGTCATTCGCAGCTTCCTGGAGTGTGATCTTCTCTTGCTGCTGAACTAACCCCTCGCATTTAAGCTGCAGCTCTTTCTCCAAATTCTCCTTCTCTATCTTAATCTCTGCGAATTTTCCGTCTTGGATTTTTTTTTTCAGATTCTCGGTGTCCCTTTTGAGCTTATGTCGCTCAGCTTTTAACTCATTTATTTTCAAGGTTTGTTCTTCCGCCTTGTCTCTCAGCTGAGTATTATCAGCTCGTTGTTTTTGCGATTTCAACTCCGTATCCCGCAATTTAGCGTCTAGCTGTCTTTTTTCACAAGCCAGACTGAGGTTTTCCACCTTATTCTTGCTGTTGAGTCCCTCTGGTATCTCTGACTTTCTCTTGTGGTCTCTGATGTCGTTGCTACACAGCTGCAACTTATGCGATGCCTCATCAAGCTGCACGTCCTTCTCCTCAACTTCCTTGTCCTGGTCTCCCAGCAAATGATTTGTGGTCTCTTGCTTTCCATGCTGGGTTTTGGGGGCACGGAGTGGAGACACGGGAGGGACGGGGGTGAACTTAAAGTCTGTAGATTGAGGCTGGGTTTGGGGGACACGGAGTGGAAAGCGCCTGTGTCTTGAGTTGGTGAGATTGTGGATCTGCAGCTTCAGATTTTTGACCTCATCTGTACATTTTTGAAGCCTCTGTTCAAGGTCGTCCTTCGCAGCTTCCTGGAGTGTGATCTTCTCTTGCTGCTGAACTAACCCCTCGCATTTAAGCTGCAGCTCTCTCTCCAAATTCTCCTTCTCTATCTTAATCTCTGCGAATTTTCCGTCTTTGATTTTTTTTTTCAGATTCTCGGTGTCCCTTTTGAGCTTATGTCGCTCAGCTTTTAACTCATTTATTTTCAAGGTTTGTTCTTCCGCCTTGTCTCTCAGCTGAGTATTATCAGCTCGTTGTTTTTGCAATTTCAACTCCGTATCCTGCAACTGAGCATCTAGCTGTCTTCTCTGCACTTTGTGTTCTTCCTTGATCCTTCTCGCGTTGCTCTGATACCACCTTAGCTCACTCTGGAGCTGCTCTATGGTAGCTTGTGCCATTGTGATAGTCTGTTTTCAATGAAAAGATCCTATCTATAGAGTTCTGGTCTTTCCAGGCGTCTCTGTGTACTAAGTCCATACTCCCAGGTCTATATATAAACTTTATACGCTTGCCTTGTGATGTCACAAAGGCATCAGTCCACTGCTAAAAGATCATATGATGTCATCAGTGGAATGACTAAATCAACGGTGTCAGTCCTTTGATGACATCAGAGGCATATGATGTCATCAGTGGAATGATATATTAATGATATAGTGGAATGGATACTTCCCTGTAAATCTCCATGACGACTCAACGTACTGATTGAGCTAAGTCTTCTGCATCACACATGTGTCTCCACTGCGACTGTCAACAGACTTGTTTTACTGGTCACAAAATAAATGGAAACAAAAAGACGTAGTCTACATGATGCAAAGGAGCTGGCCTGTGGTAACATGTAGACCTACATAAAGAGGCAAGAGGCCAAATACATCATGAAATAAACAAATAAACCAAAACCTGTTGCTGATTTTTATTGTTAATAAATGGCACTTGTAGAACTGTTGTAATGAGTATCAGCACCAAGATATGTATTGTGTATCAGGATACACAATACATATCTTAATATTTGAAAACTTGACCTCCTATTTAAACGTTTTCAGCCTTCCAGGGTCACATAGCACAAAATCCTGTGAGAACATGCTGCCTCCCTCTTCATTCAGACTCTCCAACAACAGAGTTTCTAGAAGACACGTACAAATAAGCTCATTCAAAACTTTCAGGGCACATTTAAATGTCAGCCTGTGAGACGGAAGCTGTTCCAGTCAGACGCACAATAGATCCAACAGAGAGACAGATGGAGAGTTGATGAGTCAAGCTCATCTTCGTCTTGTTCCTGTTTAAAATCTTTCAGGAAATTTCCTTTAGGACAACACACATTTCAAGGTGCATTACAAACTAGGAGCAGTATGTCTGAGTGCCCTGTCTAAGCCGTGCCATGTGAGCATGGTTGCACAGCAGACTGTCCCTTGGCCCGAGGCTGGTTGGCAGGAACAAACACCAGCTTGTTGTATTTCACTCTTAAACAGCAGAGCAGGACTTTATGTCCCCAGAAAATGTCATGGTCAAAAATATATAAATATTTTTTAAATGAGAAATTTAAATTTTAAAAAATATAAATTTATTTCTTTAAAGGGGAAGTCCGGTATTTTGCACTTTGAGCCCCATTCCTGGGTTGTTTATGATGAAATAGAGTGGTTAAGACCAAAACTCCTTCTCTGACAATTTGAGAGAATTTGGCTTTCCCCTGCCTGGCTTAACAATGCTGTCTATGGCCATGTGTAAATCTGTCCTAAAACCACCTTAAATGTTCGTTTTCAAAGCCATGAAACTCACCGAGTGGTCAGTGGTGTTCCTTGATGTTCCCACATAAAAATCATAGCAAAGTGTGGCTCATAAACAACCCAGAAATGGGGCTCAAATTGCAAAATACCGGACTTATCCTTTAAGGTAGAAATAGAGTAGCCAACATAGAAGTGTACAACAAAGATACAAGTAAAGAACTACTTCAAAATTGTACTCAGATACAGATATTAATATTCCAACACTAGTACTAAATTTAACATCACAGCATTTGCACTTTAGGTTTACATCCACGTTGTGAGAACATGGATGCCCAGCATACATCCCCCCACTCTGTTGTCATATACACAAAGGCCGAAACACACACACATGCACAAACATTACCTATACATGCATTACATGCAGCACCTGTTCAGGCACCAGTTCAGCTCCATATTTGGTCCAGACAGGGCCCTCCATTTCCCAACTCAAGTCCCTATGGACTGAGCTACTGCCGCCCTAATGTTTTGTGAGGTCAGTGACCTTGATGTTTTCTTTAGATATTGCATTCACGAAAATGAATCAGGCCACAGTGAGCTTGACTTTCGTCAAACAAATTCTAATCAGGTCGTCCTTGACTCAAAGTGGATGTTTCTGCCAAATGTCAAGAATTCCCTCAAGATGTTCTTGAGATATCCTCTTCACGTTATTGAGACAGACAAAAGGTCACTGCAACCTTGACCTTTGACCACCAAAATTGAATCAGTTCATCCTTGAGTCCAAGTGGACATTTGTGCCAAATTTGAAGAAATTCCCACGTGGCGTTGTTGAGATATCGTGTTCATGAGAATGTGACAGACAGACGGTCTGTCGCCAGCGCAGAGGCATAAAAATAAACAAACACAGGCAGTGACAACAAACCTTTGAATTGAAAAACTATTCTAATAAGCGCAGTGATTTCCAACTGTAGCAGCTAGCTTTGCCTGAAAGCCTATTGGTGTAAGGTTTTTAAGAAGCTGACACAAGCCAGAAAGCTACCAGCTAACGATAGGCTTTTGTTTTCTTTTGAGTTTCAATAAAATCAAATGAAGTCGCTAGTAGCGCTATTGTATGAAGCTATGTTTCAAAAGCCTGTTCCCACATTTATGGCGGGACTGTACCAGGAAAAATAGCGATGCACCAATAAAGACATGAAAGAAGAGGACTGCTAGCTAGCAAACATGGATGTAGACAATATGCTACACCCGTCCAAACACTGTTATAGACCAAGTTCCTGATGGCAGTGGCCCTCCAGCAGGACAATACACCATTCCACACAGCAAAAACTGCTCAGGAATGGCCCAATGAACGTGACAAAGAACTCAAGACATCGCCCTGGCCTCAAAATTACTCAAATCCCGTTTGAACATCTGTGGAACATGCTGGTACCCCAGAGGTCCTTTGTCCATGCTTCGACGGGTTAGAGGTCCCACCGTGGATCAGACTTGGCTCGAGGACACTGGACCTCTAGAACGTGTCCTGTGGTGTCTGCCACCAAGGCGTTGGTGCCAAATCCTTTGAGTCCTGTGGAGTGCAAGGTGAGGTACCAGCAAGTCCCACGGATGCACAATCAGATGGGGTCTGGATTTTAGAGGCTAGGTCAACACTCTGAGCTCTTTGTCACGTTCCTCAGGTCATTCCTGAGCAGCTTTTATGGTGTGACTTGGTCAATTGTCCTACTAGGGGGGCCACTGCCATCAAGGAGTGCTGTTGACATGAGGTGGGCTACTTGATCTGTAACGGTGTTTGGCTGAGTGGTTCATATCAAGCGACATGCACATGAATGCCAGGGCCGAAGGTTCTCCAGCAGAATATTGCATTGAAACAAGATGACTAATACAGTAATATTCACTTCACCTGTCAGTGGTTTTAATGTTTTGGCTGATTGGTGTATCTAACAGACAAATAAAATATGAAACCAACTGACATCCTGGAGGTCAAACCCCTGACTTTGAGTTTCTCTGATTGGATAAGAAAGATGAGGATCACTGAAAAACAAGACAAAATCGATGTTTCGCTGCCAGGCAATATCTACTCACTGTAGCTTTAATTCAATTTCCTGCATCCAAAGCCAGGGACGCTCTGTGTTTCCCACCACAACCACATACAACAAACCACCAGTAAAACAAGACATACGATGCACTTGGTAGACGGAGAATACGACTAAATAATAAGAGCAACAGATGTTTGACAGTAAAATTATTCAAACCAGCATCTGTGTGTATGCTTGTGTCACCGCTGTGGGCTTGTGGTTTGGGTAATAGGTCCACCTAGATTTGTTCCCAGTTTGAACACAAGTCCTCTTCAGCTGCCGTGAAGCTCATTTGTTTGCAGTGAGTCAAGCGTCCACAGATGAAAGACATCTGTTTACTTTGGCTCCACGTGCAAAGTATATGGTATTGCAGGTCTTGCAGGATTTTGTTGCATCATTACATTTTTGAGTTTAACATCTGCCTGACTAGACTCACAAAGTTCATCAGAGGAAGGTGTTTCTGAGGCACAGCTGGGTCAAGTCAACAATGTTACAGACTTTTAAAGATTTTTTTGAAAGCAGAAACAACCACATATCAAATTTGTCCTGCCCACTACAGCTGAGTATCTTATTAATCTCGGCTGAGTGCACATATTACACTAAATACAGTTACTGCTCATCGTTTTACTGTCCTAATATCCAATTTTGTGGAAGTTCCAGACCACAGAAACGTCTACAGAACCACAACAAAGTCTGCTCATCTGATCAACAAACATTTCCAGATACAGAACCAGCAGCATCTTCATATCTCTGTCAATGTTTGTCTGACACACACCCTGCTCACCCTTTCTATCCACATACCTGATGATATTTTGTGGCATTTCATATCGGACATGAAAACTTTATCAGCTGCGAGCTCAAAGGTATCATCCAGCAGTATCACTGTATGAGTAAACGACCAAAACATAATGAATTATTCAGGCAAATATTGTATAATAAATGAGCAGCAGGAAAGCTCCCAGGTGTGAATGTGTGTAAGGATACTTGTTGATACTTTCATGCTTTTTTACTTTTACAAATGAAACGATCGGTGGATTGCTTCATGGCACACAACTGGGAAGTATCACGGTACTTTTAAAACAACAAGCGACACACAGTTTCTCATAAAGGCAGGTACTCTGGTTTCAACATCCAGTTATTCCCAAGCAGCAACAATTCTGATGTGATTCACTGTACAGTAGCTGGTGAAGAAAATCACACATTTTGACCAGACCCAGACATTTGGCTGCAGCTCCGAAAATTACCAGAAATACTTTCTAACTTAATTTTATTGTGAAGTACCTGATCTTAATATATTGGTGAATATAGTGATTGAAAGTTGCAGTTTGATTGGTGGACACCATGGATCATTTCCTGTATATTAAAGCTGAAACCATATCTGCGCTTAGGGCGTCATGTGACATGCGGCAAGCTGCCACCGGTGTAGGGTTGTACATTGAGTATAACACAGATGTACGTTTTGACGCACACATGTGTTTCGGCCTTAATCTGCACTGTACGTATAGACATTAAAGCAGCACTAATCAGGTTTTTATTTTTAATTTTTTTTAAGCCAATTGGGAGCACAACAACCAAAACATGACAAACACCTTCGACATGTTATTTGCTTCTTGAGTTGATGTGGCTATAGTGTAAGCAAAGAGTTACAGTTTGGTCTCCAGCAGCTCTTTAGCTGCTAAATGCTCCACAGTGTTCACCAGCTTGTCACAAACTTTGTCTATCTGCCATTTGGTGCTGGGCAGGTAGTGTACGGTGGGTTTATCAGGGTTTACAGCTTCCACTGTGTGACTGGAGACATGGTTGATGAGAGTGAATTAAAACAGTAAAGCTGCTGTCTGTAAAACAAAATTTCATGCGTACATTAGACCGTGACACGGGAACAAAACTTCACTCCTGTCCCATCCCACTCCCACAAAAAAAACTCCTGTTCCATTAGGATAGTCTAAGCGTGAAGGGAAATTATATACAGCAAAGGGC
Source organism: Cephalopholis sonnerati (assembly GCA_019142605.1). Lineage (NCBI taxonomy): Eukaryota > Metazoa > Chordata > Actinopteri > Perciformes > Serranidae > Cephalopholis > Cephalopholis sonnerati. Next base: position 17,650,553 of record JAGQAX010000023.1, read on the forward strand.
TGCAGGATGGAATTGAAATTGATTACCATCCCACAGAAATCCTGTGAGCCATAGTATTCCCAAAAAAATGGGTTAAAGCACTTTGTTACATTCAATCTCTGTAAACTAAAACCTTAAATTTGACAAATTATTATTGAAATAAATAAAAAATACTGATTATTTGAGGAAGCACTCAGTGTCTGACGTGCACAGACATTTTGTAGGGCAGGTGCTCAAGTGGAAAACGGGGCACCCCTTTCACAAATATCCTTTACACACAAAAATTGTATTTATTTATTCAATAAGTTTTGGTTTTTTGTGCACCTACAAAGCAAGAGGTTTCCATGTGAAGGGCTCCTCAGGCCTGCATACATACAGTAACGAGCAGAGGAAATGTCTGGCTGACTTACATGGTTTCTCTAGATCTATACACACCTAGCAGCTGCTACACACACACACATTCACTTCCTACATTTATCATTCAAAACAGGCAACAACAAAGAAAACAATGCCACATTGTGCCCACTTAAGTGGTCTATGAACTGAACAACACATCTTTACACAGCCCTGAAAAAAGTTGCTCTCTGATTACGTAATCATTAATGTAAAGAAGCACAAGTGTGAGACAGAAGCTTCCCATCATCCTGTGGTATAGTTTAACATCTAAAACTGCAGCACATTCAAGTATGAAAACATTTTTAATTTGTTAGAACTGAGCAGCATCCCCTCTAAACACACACACACACACACACACACACACACACACAAAAGGCAACCTATTGATGCTCTACCTGGTCACTTGACAACACTCTGAGTTGACGAGACAAATGCGGCAAATCGGGAAAAGGCAGAGAACACAAACAGTCTACCTTTAAAGAAATGCACTCTGAAGGAGGTGTCTGAGCTCTTCTCCTCATCCTCATCATCTCCTGTCCTCCCTTGCGCCGGCGATCGCCTCCTTTTCCAACGCATCCCTCTATCTGTCTATCTATCTATCAATCTATCCTCTATTCTGTTACTTTGACTACACACTGTCCTCCTTGCTATCCGTCTATCTGTCCACTTGTTCGTCCTCTTGCTACACTCCCCTGTTCTCCTCCTCCTCCTCCTCCTCCTCCTCCTGATGTCACCCTCCTCTCTCTTTCCCTCCATCCTCACCCCTTTGATTACACTTTCTCTCCCCCACCCTCCCCTCACTGCCCTGCTCTGTCTCACGAGGTCTCTTTCTAGCATCAGAACTTGCAACAGTGACAGTTCACATGATAACCCAAACCCAACCCGTGCCTGTGTGTGTGCAATCTTTCGACATATCTGCAGGCGCCATGTAATTTGAAATGTCACGTCAATGTCCGAATATTATATTTGTGCACACTGTGTGCAGCATTACTCTGCTATATATGAGTATAAATATATGTGTGTATATATGTGTGTGTACATCTGTGTGTCTGTGTGTGTCCCACCTCTCACTCGCCACGCTGCAGTCAGTTCTGCTGCGTCAGCCCTGCCCACGCACACACATATCAACGGAGTCAAACACACACACAAACAAGCGGTGACACACAAAGCAACAGATCCTAAACACACACACACCTACGTGCACCGCAACACAAACATCATTGATTTTTATGTTGTACACAGTAAATTCAGCGTTTCTATTTATTCCTGTTATCAATAGCTTGTGTCAAACACTTTCATCTTACTCAGCGAGTTCCAGTCCTCCCTAACGTACTTGTTTATGTAACTCTTATCTGCTGTAATTATATTTACACACTAATTTGCTTTGCTTGGTTTGATTAGCAGTCAAAATGTAATTTACTGTCATCACTTAAAGCATGATCACACACCTGGAGTTTATGAAAGGATAACTTATCGGACAATCTGAAGTCTGACGGGGCAGTAACACAAACAGTCAGACAAGTTTTAAAAGAATTATGTGTCACTTGAACATATTTGTATCCTGAGCAAGTTTTCTCCTTAAGTATGACATTTAAGGCTTAATTTCTCCTGAGGTGAGGGACATAGGCCCTGATCACACAGAAAGCATTTTAGCAGCTGGAGGCGTTTTTTGTAATGAGAATTAAGCAGATAATTAAGGTGCCTGGTGTTCTTGCCAGAGCACTGGGGACTCCTTGAGTTGAAAAAAACATCAACTCTGAGCGGAAAAGCGCCCCACGTCATCTCTTTGTTGGTCATCTTTTTTCCCATTGTCCAATCAGATGATTTGAGAGGCGGGCCTTCTGTGGTGGTCATGACAACAACTTAACAGTTGGTAAACAACATGGAGACAGGAGAAACTTGTGGTAGCGGTTGCTGAATACCCAGAGCTATAAAAAATCTAAAATATGCCTGGAAATGGCCATCATGGAGGCGAAGCTCCTGGACCAACTGGTGGGACTCCCCATGACCCACCCTCTTTTTTAGGGTCTCATGTACCCACACAGATCTCTGTTTCCCTGTACCCTCAACCAGAGCTACAGCAAGGACCCTCTGCCTGAACATTTTAGGAACTAGCTTCTAGCTCTGAGGGGGAAAAAAAGTTGATTGATTACACAGGAAGGTTACTTTGATGGGATGGTTGCCTGGCAACAATAAAAAGGAGCAGCAAGCCTGACACAGTTACACAGAAACCCTTAAAAGGTGTCTTTAGTTTCGGAAAAATGTTAACTCATTTACTGAGTTGAAAGAGATTTTACAGGAGTAAAAGTTTCCATTTTTTGTTTGCTTGGACTCGGGCTTGTGATGCCTGTTATCGTCTCACGAAGTTGGCTAGTGGGAAAAAATGGCAGAAGAAAAGAAGACAAGTGTACAATTTAGTGTAAAATCAAAAGCATATCCACTGGGTTCTCCTGGTCGCAGAACACTCTTCTCAAGGTGTGTTAGTTTATTTCAGCTGTCACCATAAACTCGGTCATGTTGTAGCTGCAGATAGAGTCAGAGGTACCTTAAGTTTGTTTTTTTACCTTGCTTTGGTTGCTAAGGTCTTTTATGCAACCGTCTAGGGACTCCTTAAGTATAAGACCAAGACAAGAATAAAACCATAAATACTTGAGTGAACATAATCAGGGAACCTTAAGGAGAAGACTTAAGGGTGTTTTGTGCAACCAATTTTATCTTAAAGGGAAACCTTAACTAGTACTTAAAGTAAAATCTTAACTGAAGGTGTTTTGTGCAACTGACTGAAGTGTTACTTAAAAGTAAACAAATTATATTAAAGTCATGAGTTATATAAGTAGTGTGGGCTTTGAATGATTTTGCCCTGAGCAGAACACCTGTAGCTTTTTGGGCTGTACCCAAGTCAGGATTATGTTGAGTTAGATTTGGCTGTTCTATATGAATATTCAACTATTTGTTTTTTTCCACACAGAGTTTGAAAGAGGTTCGGTGGGACGTTCAGGGTGACAGCGACGTTCACGTAATACTGTAAACAAGTCGTGTTAGCCCTCAGAGCTAATGCATGCTAACTACGCTAACAATAACAACATTTTTGCGGACACTGAAAATCAAGCAAAAGCCAGAGACTGTGTCATATTAAGGTGCTATGAGCTATAAATTCAGCACTTCTGAGCAGAAGGCAGATGATAACATTATCTCGGAGCCTGACGAGGCAAAGCCTCTCCTCCTCCAAGCAGCTGCCTCTGTCTCACTCTGGGTCTGCAGCTGCCTGTACTGGAGAGCAGCATGACAATGGGGAGTGCTCACCCTGCAGCTACATCTGAGGACCAAAAGATCCCCAGAAGTACATTTCCTGACTCAGAGATTTTCAGAGGGCAGCCCTCAGTCTGCCTTTTAGTTTTTAGTAACGTATGGTCGGTATGAACGTTGTAAAAAAGTGCATATGCCCACAGCTAGAGGCTAGATTGCACCATAACCCGAAAACCACTGTTGCCACTTTTAATGACATTTTATAATTTAAAAACAGCTACATTTTCCACCATATAATCAGCAGCACTCGAGAGTGCAGAGTGAAGAGTTGTTGACACTCAGGCAGGAGTGTCTGCAGTGCAATGAAACAAGTAAATAAGCCGAGTGTGTGTACATGTGTGTGTGTGTGTGTGTGTGACAGGGCAGAGTGCCTGCTTCACACAGGGCACTAATGAACACAGAGGGCAAACAGAGGACGTGCAGCAACACACATACACACGCAGAAAAAACCCAGACGCACAAATATGAACTAATAAGCTGCACAGGCGACTAAAGAAGAGTCATTTTATACCAATAAAACCAACCTGAGCTCATAAAATACAATTACAGAGCAAAAAGCCAGTTAATAAAATATTCAGCGATGGTTTTGGGGGAAAAAAAATAAGCGTCAGAAAATGCTGCATGGATGCAGGAGCATGTGTGAGTCCCCGTAACCATAGTAACCCCTTCTTGCTGCTGTCAGAGGAGACATGTGGAGCAGAGGAGGCAGATGTTTGTGCAACATGTGAGGAACTAATGACTCTTTGGCAAACAAACGTTGCTTTGTAAAAATAAAAACATTTAGAATACTTTGAATAATACAGCCTGTGTTTGATTGTGCAGAATATTTCTGTCTTATTTCAGGACAAAATCTGTGGAATGTCCCACAAAGATCATTCGTCATTTGTTGTCTTAAGTTTTTGCGTCTATCTAAAGTGGGATTTATACTTCTGTGTCAAATCGACGCCATGCCTACACCACAGCCTGACATGCACCTGAAGCTGAAACCATTTCCCTCAATGGAAACAAAGCTTTTATTTACTTTAATTTCACAGATAAGAAACAATAAATTGTGAAGACAATAAAGCCTCCACAAAAATAGCATTTTAAGTCTTGTGTGTGATTTACCCTGGCTTCATATGAGCAGAGGAAATCTCTGTTAGCTGCTAGGCTAATTTATACACTGTAAAATGCCATAGGCTTGTGCTAAAAACATTAGCATGTTGTAATTGTGGGGAAAACGTGTCCAGCAAAAGACAAGTGTTTGTCTGTAAGTGCTGCGAGTTACAGTGAAGCTGATTTATGTACTTGTGTACCTCCACTGACGACTAGAGATTGACACAGACACACTACCGCAGTATAAATGCTCACAACGGTGTAGGCCACGTGTGTATGCTATGGCAAAGACTCTGCATAGAGCTGACACACACACAGACAAGTATAAATCCACCTTAATTTGTTTTTTACTAATTAAAAAAGGTGGTTGTTTAGCAAGATTATAAATTATCTTCTGTAATAAACCAACATAAGCGATTAACAACTACAACTGTACTAACTCTTTTTAGTCTGTTGCTTTCAGTGTTTGTTTACAGATATAAAGTGGCTCCATAATAATTGTCATATTTCCACAACTGTCAAGATAAAAATGAATATTCCTGCTGCTAGCAATTAATACACTGACTGTTAGTTTGACAGTGCAGATACAAAACAAAGTCACACACCCACAGCCATGCAGAAATTGGTTAACACAGACTCAACATCAGGCTGAATAATAAAGCAAAATGAAGATTCATTAAGTATCAGGCATGACTCATGAATGACACCCAACAGAAAAAAAACAGGGTGTTAATAAAAGACATAGCAGGTCTGTGACTTGTTTACAAACACAAACACACTGTTTATTCACACCACGTCCAAACCGCAGAGCCTCATGGCTGCCAGGTAGTGGGCTGGTAGCAGGAGGCATGCGCTCACACACACTCTCTCACACACACAAACACACTCACACAACTCATCAGGGTGTCCAGGTCCATGTGTTCGGTGTCAGAACTGTGTGTTCTGTTGTTGTATCATCCTCCTCTACTAACGCTCACTCGCCCCGCCTCCTCGCCACAACACCCTGCCAATAAATGCTTCACTTCAACTCGTCTCCTCTGAACTCTCTGATCCAACACACCAAACTGAGCTCACTTGTTAAGTGATTTTATAACCTTTGTTATGAAATGTTGAGCTCAGTCAGAGGATGTCGCTGTTGAGCTCAAAGGCAGGGAACATGCAGGAGTCTAGTGCTGGACTCTGGACTGTCAGAGGTGTCATTTCAAGCTCAGAGTAGCTCAGATTTATCATATTTTGGAAGAATGTAGAAGTCAGGAAATTAAAGTAAACATAAACAAGGACATAAGCAATAATACATGTGTAGTACGCTACTAAATTAGTTCACTATTTTTCATTTATATGCATTTGGTTAATAAATATACCAAGTTTTAGTGTTAGACATGTATTTTGCAGTATGTTTAGAATTTCCTACACTGTGAGTGTCCTTAAACATATCAAGTCCTGTTGTCTTTTGTTTATTGGGTCACCAGGTGTCAATCTGACATTAACCAATCAATGCGTATCAAAGATGAGTCCCTTGACCTGACAGGTTTCTAGCGGGATGGGACATAGAAAAGAGACACATCAGGAAACAAGTATGCGGAGAGAGATAGAGAGCATGTGACCTCATCACATATTGACATGCTTGGTTATGGACTTTCTATGTCCACATACAATGTGAAACGTACCCTGGTTGTTGACGTTCTGGGACGCAGTGTCAAGTTCTGCCTGTTACATGCATTGTCTTCTTTCAAAATATACTGAAATGTACTGTTTACATACAGTCTCTTTCAAAATAAACGCACTACATCAGTACACCCTGAATTGATGGTTTTTTCGACAACAAACACATATGGTTACGTTTAGGAAAAAAGAACACGGTTTAGCTTTAGAATCTTACAGGATGCGAACACCGCTCTCCCAGGTGAAAGTCAGCGTTTGATCCTCTCCGCCTTAACTTTCACCCATGTCCCATCGCGATTCCCCCTAACGCTGCCGGTCCCTGGCAACCAGCCGTGTATCATCCATCCATCCATCCATTTTCTAACCGCTTACCCTCTTGAGGGTCGCGGGGGGCTGGAGCCTATCCCAGCTGACATCGAGCGAGAGGCAGGGTACACCCTGGACAGTTCGCCAGACTATCACAGGGCTGACACATAGAGACAGACAACCATTCACACTCACATTCACCAGTTAACCTGCATGTCTTTGGACTGTGGGAGGAAGCCGGAGTACCCGGAGAAAACCCGCGCTGACATGGGGAGAACATGCAAACTGCACACAGAAGGGCTCCCGCACCCGGAATTGAACCTGGAGCCCTCATGGTTAGCGACAGTGCTAACCACCACACCACCGTGCCGCCAGCCGTGTATCATGCCGACGTTAAAGGACACCTTTTTTTTGTAGGTTTCTAACGCTGCAAGCCACTGCCCAAACACTGGAGTTGTCTTCATTTTTGTTGACAGGCAGTGGAGGCTGGTTTTGAGCCATGACTCCTTCTATTCTGGCTCCCAATAACACAAGATGACAATTTAAGACTTCTACAAACTGTGACATCAGCCCGAAAAGGGTCTATTTCTACAGTGTTGTACTGCGACAGTACGTTCACGGAGTAAAAGATCTTACCTCTTCCACTACTGTCTTGTGGTTAACTAAATCTCTATTTTAAAGGTACACTATGCAGGATTGTCAGCTTATGTTCGTAAATACGCTCGCTAGCAAGTTAAAGTAGAAGCTAACTCCATATTTACTCTTGCTTGGCGATGTGCTTCGCTATAGTTGCGATTTGTTTTCTTTTTATTTGAAGTGCTGGTTACGGTCTGGCACCTGGCCGCCACCTTTTCATAATGTCCCGAACATTATATAAAAAGTAATTTCAAGCAAAGGGCAGCGTCTCAGAAAATACACCATCACACATTTATAGTGGGTCTTGACTGATGATTCAGTCTATACATTTTTTTTTAAGAAAAATACTGCATAGTATATCTTTAAAGCATAGAGAATTTGTCGTTTGCATAAACAGACATCTTAAAAATCTTACAAAGCTTTAAAAAATCTCGCATTTTGAAAAAGATACAGGCAAAGACCTTGAAACCCCATAATGTTGCTTTTTAAGAACCAAAGTTCTGAACGTTTTGAAGTTTGTTTCAAAGGTTTTGTTAGCAGTAGTGACACATCTAATCTCGTAATTTATGTTAAAGTATGAATATTAAAATTACTGCAGCGACACTTTTGTTAGGATTGTTTCCTTGTCTCCCTCCTTGTTTGTATCCTTTCCTAACCTGCAGTCAATGGTAACACACTTAAAAACAAACACGTATGCACTTACTACAATCTGCCTCTCTTCTGTCCTGCATGTAAACCAGGTTACTCCCTCCACAATGAAGTGATATTCCCCTCTTTGGCTCTCAAATTCAAGCCCAACACACACACACACACACACACACACACACACACACACACACACTCCTCTCTGTCCGTCATCTGGAAGTGATTGCGTGCACCATTACAGCATGCCTTGGCCGACATTAAGTGTGTTGGTGTTGACAGCCAGCCTTTTGTCCATTACAGCCCTGAGAGAAACACATTGATAAAACCTGCTCGTGCTGCGAACACACGCACACACGACACAGTCTGTTAACTCACTCGTAACCACAACGACTATCAGTTGCTCAAATTACTCCTAATTTACAGCTAAGAACATCATTAACACAGATAACCACCCTCACACACTGAAACATCTACAGGTGTACATTAAATGTGGGTCACCTTAACATTCAGATAATCACGTTTTACAATTTGGTCTGACTTTTAAAGTTTTATTTACATTTGTTTTGTGTTTAATGTTACATAAAAATCTTATATATCTCAACCACCACTCCAAAAACTGCTATCATGAGTATTTTCTAATCCGTCATACCTAGGGAATACCCTCTGGTCTGATCATCTTCATTGCCTAGCGCACTAAGGCTATGTCCTTGCCACAGCAGCCCTGGGTTTGATAGCAGCCCGCGGCCGTTTGCTCTCTGCTTGTTCTACCAAATAAAGCCAAAAAGCCAAAAATAATTATAATAATATAAGATAATTTAACATAAAACAGGACAGAACTTTGTTTATCCTGAGGGAAATTGCTGTGAAGGAGTTGCAGTACAAAGTCATGAAGAGTGCAAATATAAAACCTAAAATATCAGCGGGGTACAAATCCAAAATATGCACTATGCAAAACAGTAAATATTATTTTTGGTGAGCTGAATATGGATGTGTATGAGATAGCTGTGTGTACAATATTACATCTCAAATACAGGTAAGTGTTTTTGGTTATATGTCCATGATGTCTTTAATGTCCTGTTATATCCCTTCCACTAAAACAGGAAACTTCCTGTTATCATCCTGCTTGTAAGCAAGAGGGAGAGCAAAGGAACATGGGTAATTGAGTTCTCAATCAAAGTTGCATGGAGCTCCACGTGCCTGCATTTGTCTCCTGGGCCAGTGACAACATATTTAGTTGTGTGTGTGTGTGCGTGTGTTTGTGTGAGAGGGTGTTCATTATGGTCAACTACTCAAGACCACACACACACACACACACACACACACACACACACACACACACAAATATTACTATAATCAGAATATCTTTGTTTGTGTGTGTGTAGTCTTGCTAGTTGTGTTTACATACTGCTGCCATCATGGACTCGTGATCATCTGCTCTCTTAACAATGTGCCACCATTGAGACACACACACACACACCAGTGTCTGGATCCTTATATCCCCTTTCCTCTCCCCCTCCTCTCTCTCTCTGTCTCCCTCTTCTCCTACGATAGGAATCTGCTCTGTAGGAGATAGTATAAACTGTCCTCATGTTAGCACCACAGAGGGAGATGGACAAAGTGTGTGTGCTGCAGAGTTGAAGCCAGTAAGAAACACACACACACACTCTAGGAGAAGAAGTCTTGTAAGCATGTTAGACGACAAACTGGAAAATCTGCACACATAAAACACTTGTAGGAAACTTGCAGAGGAGAGAGTGCTGCTCTGCACATGGGCTGTATTTCATTACACACACACACACACACACAGGGCCTCTTCCTGCATTATATCACCGCTGTTACTCAATCTGCTGGACTCCTGTGGTATTTGTTATTTTTCACAGTGTGGGGAAATCGCACGATTTTGGGATCTTTGTGCTGATCTATCAATCTTTTTCTGCTGCCCCTATTCCGCAGAACGAAAAAAAAACTTCAGCTTCCTTTTATTCAGTTTCACTTTTTATAATGAGGAATCTAGAGATGCATGATATTGGGTTTTTTGCTGACATCTCATATACAGATATGTAACAACTCATTTGACCGTTAACCGATACTGATATCAATATATCTACTTTTTTTCCCACCTAACTTTAGTGCTAATCAAGTCTCTTCTGTAGTGGAATTAAAATCATATTATGGATGCATGCTGTTATCATGATGGTCCACCAGCAGAGGGAGACATTAAATACAATACTTCTGAATGTATGTAATATTCATTCATTGTGCAAAGTAAGAAAAAGCATGTTGGCCGATTCTGCTATTTTATTTTAAAGCTGACATAGGCCGATACTGATGAGGTGCCAATATCATCTTAACCAAAGGAATTACATCAAATTAACCCTTTGAAACCTGAACAAATTGGCTTGATTTCTTTAAAAATATTGGAAGACGGCAATCGGCAATGTGAGAAGAAATGACCCAAAAAATAAGCAAAAAATTAGTAAAAAGAGAAGATTAAAAACAATAAAGTTAGTAAAAAAAAAAAAAAAAAAAGGAAATTACCTGAAAAGAGTACTTAGAAATTAAAATAATTCCTTAACATATTTTTAATAATTATTATAAATATAGTTTTTCCATAATTTTTTTTTTTAAATAATATTCTAAATCTATTACTATAATTACAAAATTATAAGTTGGTCTTTTTTTTTCCTTTTATTTTTTTGCAATTTGTGTGACATTACCAAGTTGCTCATTGCCTTTTTTCCCATGTTTTTGAAAGAAATCACACCAATTAGCTCAAGTTTTAAAGGTTTAAATACCTGTAAAAGGCATCTAAAAGCAGCACAAGAAAAGTGATGTCACTCCAACATTAGAGAAGAGATAATACTTTATTTAGCATTTACAGTACAGGTCATTTGTGAACATATATAACATTATAATGTAGTTTAATCATATATATCTTCAGTAATGTATTTGTCAGTGACTGTAACTTCTCCTGTGGGCGCCCATAAGTGGAGGCTGGTGCATACACAGATAATAAATGGCAAAACACAGCTGTAATAATGTAAAATATATCCTCAGAGGAGAAGTTATATTTGTATATAGGAGGAGGCTAATACTTCTAGCTAAATCCAAATCTTGACTGCAGGACTTTTAGGTTTAATGGAGTATTTATACACTGTATTAAAGCTACTTTTCCACAGGTTTAAGAAGTATTTATTGAGTATTTTTGGCCACTAGGGGCAGCAGACTAAACTTTAGACAAAACAATGACACATCCAGCAGACATGGAGCAACATATACTAGCATTAGCATTTGTATTTTTGTTTATGTTCTCCTGGTGAATGTAAGTTCATATTCACTCTCTTTTTAGCTCTGTTTTTGGTCTCCACCAACGAAGTGGAGCTGCAACAAAAAGTCAAGTAATCGATCGAAAGAAAATTTATCGGCAACTATTTTGATAATTAATGAGTCGTTTCAGTCACTTTTCAAGTGTGTCACGTCAAACACTTGCAGGTTCCAGCTTCATAATTGTGAGAATTTGCTGCTTTTCTTTGCATCCACGATCGTAAATAAGGAGGCTTGGCGGGGGGTTCAAAATGGTGAAAGAGGAGTCAAAGCGTTTACCCTCTCCATATCTACCATTATTTATCATCGCAGATCTCCGAACTCCAAAAGACATGTTATTTAAATTTGCACAGCAGAGCAAAAGGGACCCCGTGTGTAAACAGGATACAGCCGCTAGCGATATTAGCATGGCTGTGCTAACCAGCTTCCTAGAGAGCCACAAGGCAGATTTATCCTCAGAATTAAAGAAGACCATCTCTGTCCTTGAAGCTAAGATTGATTGGTGTTAGCGACTGCATACGGGAAGCATATCAAATAGTTGGAGGATAACGCAGACTACATATGCAGAGTTAGCCTCCAGCAACACTAGGCTCAAGGCCAAAGCAGCAAACGTGGAGGCCTGTAGCCGCCGCTACAACATCTATAAATAAAGAGTTTTTACATTTTGGACTGCTGGTTGGAAAATAGTAGCAATTTAAGGTTGTCACTTTGGGCTGTGGATAATTGTGCTGAGCATTTTTCAATTTTGTTTTTGACACTTTATACACTGAATGATTCATCAATCATTTGTGAAAATATCTGTCTTTTTAGCAGCTAAATGCTCCACCATGTTCACCTGCTCGTCTCTAACTGTGTCTGCCTACTGTTTGCTCCTGAGCAGGTCATGTACAGTGGGTTTATCAAAGCTTTTTCACTAGACGAGGCAAGTTTATACACCACAATTCAGCAACAGGGCAAAGTTCAAAAGAAGCACATTATAAAATAATATTAAATACAATTTAGAACAGTCATTAAAGAGTCAAGAGAATAGAAAATAAAACCAGCTAAGACTGAATAAGACATATAAACAAGACAATAAAAGAAGCAGTGTAAGAAATGAGTAATAATTTGCTTTAATACATGGCAGTGGCAAACAGAAAAGTCTTCAGCCTTGACTTGAAAGGACTGAGAGTTGCAGCAGACCTGCAGTTTTCTCAGTTTGTTCCAGATACATGGTGCATAAAAACCGAACGCTCTTTCTCCGTGTTTAGTCTTGACCCTGGGGACACAAAGCTGACCTGTCCACGATGACCTGAGAGGTCCGGATGGTTCACAGTGTAGCAGAAGGTCAGAAATTCTGAAAGACTCTGAAAGACAGAAAGCCAAAAGACTTTCTTGGTCGTCGTGTACTCAAGCAGCAGCATTCTGAATCTCACACATATTTTGGGAGACCTGTAAAGTTGCTGCAACAAAAGTTCTTTAATTGTTGAGAACTTCTTAAGATGATAGTAGGCTGACTTTGTAATTGTCTTAACATGGCTGTCGAAATTCAGGTCTGAGTCCATGACTACACCAAATCCTCTGACTTGATCACTAGTTTTTAGTTTTGCCAATTGAAGCTGATTTTTAACTGTACCTCCTTGGCTCCAAAAGCAACTACCTCAGTTTTAATGTGTTTAATTTAAGAAAATTCTGGCACTAGAACACCGCTGCCTGCTGGGGCTGAAAATGATGCCATGAGAGAGGTGAGAGTGAACCAACACAGTTGAGCTGTTGGCTGAACAATGAGCTATAACTCAGTATAAAGGAGCTGCAGATTCAGGCGAGTATTGTCCGTGAGTTGATCACTACAAGAGCAAGTCATTGAAGTTGTTTTTATCCTCCTTTAAATATTTAAAAAATACAATCCATTTTAACTTTAAAAGACAATTTTTCACGCCTTCATCTCGTCATGCCTGGATTACTGCAGCAGACTCTTTTATTGCCTGAATCAAGAATCTATTAATCGACTCCAGACTGTACAGAACTCAGCTGCCAGACGTGATCACATCAGTCCAGTTTTATCTTCTTTACACTGGCTCCCAGTATGTTTTAGAGTAGATTTTAATATTTTGCTGATTACTTTTAAGGCTCTTCGTGGTCTCTCTTCAAGTTATATCTCCGGACTCTTAGTGCTGTACATGCCAGGACGTACTCTGAGGTCTTGTCTGTTCCAGAGGCCTGGCTGAAAAGTAAAGGGGACAGAGCGTTTGCTGTCATGGCCCCGAGGCTCTGGAACAATCTGCCCGAGGAAGTCAGGTCGGTTGAGTCAGTGATCTCTTTTAAGTCCCTTCTTAATACATACCTTTACCTTTATTAGCTAGCTAGCTACTGAAGATATAGCCTACTGAATGTATACACATGCTGCTATTGCTGTTTTTTGACTACCCCTGGAGATCCCTGCCCATCCGATGGTGGAGGTCCGAGTGCTGGCAGCGGCACAGTGGCGATATCAGCAAAGTTTCCCTTTATATTCATTGTCTTCTGTGTTGATCAGCAGTGATGTGGTGGTTCACTTTTACACTGTGATCTGTAGCCTATAGTTGGGCTTTAGCTTCTAACTATCTTTGTCTTTTTAACCTGTTGTTGCTGCTGAGTCAGTTTGACATCCTGGATACAGTACAATTGTTTTACATATTTACTATGTTGTTAGAGTTTTGACCTCTTCAGACTTCTTTCCCTTCTCCATGCACCTTGGACGTAGGTGAACTTGTGCCAGAAACCCACACCCGGCTTCCACAGTTTGCTTCTCGCAACACAATTCAGGTTTTGAAAACACTTCCGACCATCACTGTCGAATTTTGGAGACTTTTCTTTGCACAACCATTGACAGGGGGAAACATAAAACAACGGAAAATTCAAATTACATAACCCCCTGTTATTCAGCTGTCAATCTCTCCTCCTTCTGATCTTCCCATCCTTCCTGTAATTCCCTCCTCTTCTCTTATCTCTCTACTTCTGTCAATCTTCCTCCTCCTTCCTCTTTGCTCTTTTTCATCTCATCTTCTACAGATTTCCATTCCTCCTCCCATTATTTACCGATTTCCTTCCCTCTTTTTGCTCTATGATTCTCAATCTGTGAGAGAAACAGAGCTTTTTCCCATTCCGGTTCATACTGTACATGTGTTTATGTTCCCACACAGCACTCCAAACTACAAGACTACAAGCTCAGCAAAGTGTGTTTAAGTAGTGTGTGTGTTTCTGTGTGTAAATGTGTGTCTCAGCTGTTTTCAGGCTCTTTGACAAATCGGTGACGATATTAGAAAAAGAAAAACTACATGAACTTCACAGCAGAGGAGCAGGACAGCGAGAGACACTGGGAGACAACACATACACACACACAGGACACGGTTGTATTTCATAGAGGCCTACAACTGTACACTCGCCCTGGATGGTTGCCGTGGTAACCGGTCCAACCAAAAAATTTGCAGTGGAGGGAGGGGAAATAGATTAAAATAATGAAAGAAAAGTTTTATCCCTTTGGCTTTTAGAATGCAAGCGTGTGTGTGTGTGTGTGTGTGTCTGTCTATGTGTGAGAGACTTGGACCGGGCTCTCTGCCAAGACAGGAAGTTGTTAGTAGGTCCGAGTCTTTTTACCTGAATCTCCAACTCGCTTTGGTTTTCTGGAGAACAACAGAACTTTCTCTGTGTTCTGGCCTCAACTGCACACACACACACACACACACACACACACACACACACACACACACACAGTCTATTAAATGGCAATGCTCACACCCACACACTCCGCAGGAATACACACTTTCAATACTGACTTTCATACAGCTCCAACAGAAACATTAAATGTAGAACATCTACTTGTTTCTCACTGACCTTGAAAACACACTCACACACACTTTCTGAGAATCACCTCTGAATCATGCAACTTTCTCCAACCTACCACTTGAGACAGATGACACAATGACAACATTAAATTAATGCGTCAGCACAAGCACGTCGACCCAATCTCCAGAATAAACGATGCCATTGTACGTTTCTGCAAACCTCAGTACGTTCCATATACATGTAGCCAACATG
Source organism: Cephalopholis sonnerati (assembly GCA_019142605.1). Classification (NCBI taxonomy): domain Eukaryota; kingdom Metazoa; phylum Chordata; class Actinopteri; order Perciformes; family Serranidae; genus Cephalopholis; species Cephalopholis sonnerati. The sequence goes on from JAGQAX010000023.1 coordinate 17,665,958, forward strand.
GTCTTTACATCTCAACAACACTGGGTAACGTGTGGTTAGATTAAGGCACAAAGCCACATGGCTATGGTGAGGAAAAGATCATGTCAGAGCTAAAACACCATTTTATTTGTCACCATAACCACCGCTGGAAAGGCAGCAATGTCTCACCAAAAAACAATGGCTTTTGTTGTTTGTTGGTCTCTAAACTACTGCACAAAAACCCTACTAACGCCTGCTAACATCTGGCTTTTGTACTTTATAGGAAAGGTTACCTCAGCATACAGAGTTCATGACCATAGGTGAGGGTTGGGACGTAGATGGACCGGTAAATCGAAGCTTTCGTCTTCCAGCACAGCTCCCTCTTCACCACGATGGTCTGGCATAGCGTCCGCATCACTGCAGATGCTGCGCCAAACCATCAACCAATCTCACGCTCCATTCTATCAACTCACTCGCGAACAAGACCTCGAGATACTTGAACTCCCTCGCTTGGGGCAGTAACTCTCTCCTAACCCGGAGGGGGCAATCCACCATTTTCTGGCAGAGAACCATGGACTCAGACCTGGAGGTGCTGACTCTCATCCTGACAGCTGCAAACTGCCTCAGTACATGCTGGATCATAGATGCTTCTCTGCATCTCCAAACAGTAGCATAAGAAGTGTAAGGACAGCAAACATCAATCTTACACTACAGTTTTCTAAAAAAGTTAATGTTATAGTCCCAAAACCAAGCAGTCGAGAATACAGCACCCAAGGGATCCACGAAAAGCTGAAAAATATGTTGTTAAATGGGCCACAGCTCTTTTTATGACTAATGCAGAAGTTGAATCTTTATCCAAACTTGGTAGTATTTCATCAAGCAACTGGACAATATGGACGAAAAACACAGGCAGGAGGGTAAACACAGCATAAACTGAAAAATACTGAACATACGAAAGAAGGAAAAATCTTTTCGGCAGATGTTACTGTTTTAATGACTCTACTTGTAATCGCTCTGCAACTCTGAATATTGAAGTCGACTAAAAAACTAAATCAGATTATTAAAACAAATCTTCTCTGCAGTGTGTTGGAGTGGTGGCGGGAAGCTGCCTCTGACCTGTGAATCACTGCCCGTAGGAAGGAGATGGTGGGGGAGGAGGGGGAGACGTGCATATTTTGACACTGAAAAGATGTTGAGTCCACGGCCTGCATCTGCGCTAGAAACCAGTGGGATTACAGAGCATCTCCAAAATGAAATCTAAGATGTCCAAAGTCATCCACTGCCAATGAATGCATCATTTGGCCGGGTCAGAACCTGAATATATCTCTAAAATATCAGCTCCAAACAAGTTTCCATGGCTGTTTTTAGAAAGATGTTCAACCTCCTGCATGTCACTGCTCATCAGACACATGCTGAGAAGTGCTGGAGGATGAAGAGGAGCAAAGGGAAAGACGTAAGGAATGGAGAGAAGGGGAATTACAGAGGGGCCAACAGGGAGGGATACTGAGTCATGAGGTTGATGTCCACCCGTGGGAACGAGGCAGGAGAGAGAGACGAGGGGAGGAGGGGAATCAGGAGCAGAGAAAGATTTAAGTTAAAGCTTTTTTTCCGTCAACTATTTGATTTTTATACCAGGATTTGGAAGGAAAGTTTAGAGTGAAACATTCAGTGTATCATACTGTAGGAAGGAGGAAACAGATACTCTTGTTCATTTCACACTGAACGCACCACTTTGGTCGGCTGCACCCTCTCTAATCTACTAAAACCAGGACTAGGCAATCTGTATGTTGACTATTGTTGCTTTCACAGAATACACTATTGTATTTCTGATAAACAAACATCGGTAATGTGGATATAATGACTGAGTGATAGGGATGGGAATTAATATGATTTTATTGATACCAATGCCATTGCCGATTCTGCCAGCGGGTCTGATTCTTTATCGATTTCCTAATTGATTCCATCCATCAAAATTACAATTTATTATCTTAGTATTCACTGAAAATTAAATGGTCTCCGCTATTTCTCAAAAAACATCAGCAATCACATCACAACTCGTGAACTCAGAGCTTCAGGAAAATTTCCACTCACCAATGCATAGGATCCATACTAAAAATGTACGTACAGACGAAAGCCAAAAATGGCGTGCACAATTTCTACAATCGGGCTTCCATCTCATCATCTCCAAAATGTTCATAAGTTTGGGTCAAAGTTCCTCCCATCAAGTCTGTTTTTATACATCACAACTTTGGTGTGGGAAGTGGTGTACGCATCTTTCAGAGAGCCCAGGTCACGAATACCACAAGAAGGGGGCGTTCATATGGACTCCTCTCATGACCACGATAAACATGACGCCATTTTAAAGCAGCAACATGACTGTTAAACCTACTTCTTTCTAACTTTTACACCTCCAGATGGTTTTCTTTTTCAAACTTGTAGTCAGACCCAAACCAAGTGGTTTCACTTTAGGCAATTTATCAAACTTCATGCAGCTCCCTCTTCTACCCCAACCTTTTTTTCACATATGTAGCAGTATACTTCTAAATACTCTACAGCTCTATTCTCTTTTTAAACTAATGCAACTATACTGTACATCCATCCATCCATTTTCATCCGCTTATCTGAGGCTGGGTCACAGGACTAGCAGGCCAAGCAGAGCATTCCAGACGCCGCTCTGCCCAGCAACACTTTCCAGCTCCTGTATGACCCCAAGGCGCTCCCAGGCCTCCGGCGTTTTCTGGGACGTACCCAGAACACCTCTAAGAGGAGGCGCCCTGGAGGATCCTGATCGGATGCCCGAACCACCTCAACTGGCCCCTTTCGAGCAGCGGCTCTACTCCGAGCTCCAGGCTCCTTACCCTATCTCTAACGCTGAGCCCAGCCACACCACAGTGGAAACTTATTTTGGCAGCTTGTATCCACGACCTCATTCTTTCGGTCACTACCCAGAGCTCATGACCAAAGGTGAGGGTTGGGACATAGACTGACCCCACCAAACCCCCGATCCATCCACCCTCACTCGTGAACAACAACCTGAGATACATGAACTCCCTCGCTTAGGGCAGTAACTCTCTCCCAACTATACTGTGATTTGGGTAATTGGAGTATCGAATAAGTCTGGTTGCACTGCTGCTCTCTAAGGGCTGAAACGGATGCATGTTGCATTGAAGGCCACACCACAATTGGTGATGTCATAGCAGGTGCATTGCCACTTTGACAGTGGAGGGAAAACACCTGCTGTGATATCACTGATTGGGAGTATTCCAGAAGAAAAATGCACTCATCATTTCGAACCTCAGAGAGCAGCTTTTAACCCGGCCTCAGCTGGGCCCGTGACACTGAGCAGGGAGCAACAAACTTCAGCAAAATCAGCTTTTAAAATCAGTTTTGGGTCAAAGCAAGAATGTGGTTTCCCAGAGAATTGAGTTGGGAAAAAGGCACCAAAAGAAAACACAAAACTCTGGTTCCCACTCACATACTTGGGATACTCCTGCTGCAGTCTCACAGAGAAAGGCAGGAAATAAAGCCAGTATGAGAAACAGAAAGCGACAGGAGAGGTGCTGCAGAGGACAAACTCCTCGAGTTCAGCCCCCTCTGAGTGACAGCTTCCAGTGGAAACTGGACACACACATGCACACAAACTCCAGTGATATCAAGCACTGCAGAGTGATAACTGACTTCCTCTCTATCAGTGCGACTCTTCCCCTGCGCCCAAGCTGAAGGAAACCAGCTCAGATCCCTCCGGCGCTTCACCGTGTCAAGGCCCTGGAAGCAGCTCAGGAGATTCAACTCCTGAACAAACTTTAAACTCAGGGTGGAAAAAATCCCCTCATCCAGGCTTGGAACATGTGTTTCAGCTCGGCCTTATGCAACTCTGACCGAGTTCCACTTTTTTTTTTTTTTTGGCAGGTGGAGGGGGGGATTGTCAGCGGCTGTTAGAGGAGGGAAAGCACAAATTCAGGAATGAGGGAAAATAATGGGATTTTTTTTCTCTCATCATTAACGATTTGAACAGCTTTGAACTGTGACCACAATCTTTCTCCTTACCTTAACTAAGGACTTTCCAGGACTAAACCTAAACTAACCTTAACCATAGTTATGGTTAGTCCAGATTTAATCCAGTTGCACAATAGAAATAATGCAGAACATAATTTCTGAAGAACAGGTTGCACCTTTTACAAAGAGGATTGCCCAAATTGTTTGATGCACAGGCAGCACTTGGCACCAAAGAAGAAGACAAAATGTAGGAATTTAAAGCTTTTTGATCCTCCACTAAATGATCTCTGTTTTTATTATCACTGCTCAGTGTAAACATGGAGGGGATGACGCAATTGGGCACGTGTGTGCGCGTACGTGTTGAGTTCATCTGTCAGTCTGCAGCTAATCCTGCAAACTACTGGACCAATCAGCCTCATATTTTGTGTGCACATGTATGACTGTTTCCTCAAGGACCTCTGGAGGTTGCGGTGATTCACAATCGTTGAAAAACCGACACATTCTCACTCAGACGTCACTTACCAGTGCTTGGTCATGGACATACATCGACATGTGATGTGCAAGGTACCTTGGGTGCATTTGCTGTTGATGTTCCAAGACGCCATGTCAAGTTCTGCCTGTTACATGCATTGTGTGTTTTCAAAATACACTTCCATTTTCACAGGAAATGTTCAGTTTGCATACAGTCTCTTTTAAAATAAAAACTTTGTCGGTACAACACTGCGAATTGACGTGGTTTTTCTTCAACAACAAGCGTACATGGTTACATTTTGCCAACACACCCCTGTAGTTGGGTTTAGCCAACACACGTACATGGTGGGGTTTAGAAAAAATGACAGTCTGTGGTTGTTGGACGCATCCACAACCCCTCCAACCCACCCTTTCAGCCTTTTGCTCGCTTAACTTGCGTTGTTGTCTGGCCACATTTCCCCCTGATGCCACTGTGCATAATAACAGCGACTGGCTGCATATCATACCAACGTAAAAGGACTGCTTTTTCGTTGGTGTCTGATGCCAAAAGTCACTGCCCAAGCACCAGTATTCGATGAATTCGGAATGAAACCAGGTTGGAAAACCTGTTTTATTGACTGTATTTATACCACTCTTCTTCTTTTTCGTTTTTTTTCGTAAGTTGGCTCGGCTAAACACAATAACCCTCACTGTCTGTTGCAGGGCACATTTTGGCCTTCATCCTGGTTCAAAGACTACCATCCATGGAAAAGTTTGGTCTCATTTAAACTAGAACATCTGCAGATTAGTTCCATACCTGATATGTTATGATCCACTCAAGTTAGTCACGATATGAAATCAATGAATCAAAATTTCATGACCCTTGCGCCATCTTGACTGTAAGGCAGCTGGGAGGCACAATGCCAGGAGGTGCAGCAGCACCAGGTATCAGTGTTGTTCTGTTCGCCGCGTAACATCACACCACAGCAGAAGCGATTCAGAGGTTAAGTGTTTTGCTTGCCTGATTTTCAGAGTTAAATATTTTCTTGATTTGGTCATTTTTCCTTGATATTTATGTGTCTGTAGGTTATCTGAGAAGGCTACATTGTTAAATCATTTCTTGTCATTGTCTGTTTTAGTGGTGTATATTGTGATTGTTTCCTAATTTGTTGTGCTGTAGCTACAGACAAAATAAATGCTGTTTAAGGTCCACCTATGAGCAGCACAGATCAAAGATTTCTGGCTGTGTTTTAGTTATTAAAATACATTCATTCTCATGATGATACACATCTTCTTATATTGTTTATTGAGTATCAAAGCAACATTATGAAGTTGTATTTTAACAATCATACAGTCATTTGTCCCATTATATTTTATTGGCCTCTGTCTTTATTTTTTGTTTTTTGTTGGTAGTGTTTCTCTTCTTTCTTACTGAACGTCCACCCTACTCACAAAACTCTGTTTGTAACATCATTAATGGATCATTTTTGGTTTAAGAAATTTCATATTCTGTAAAGACTAATAATGTTTGGTGTCTGCTTGTTGACTCTGTCTGATGAAACCTTCACAGCTCTCTCAAAACCAACTGTGGGATCCAAACTAGATATCCTCTCTAACAAAAGGAAAAGATGCTTATCACTCAAGGTTCTTTCAACACCTACACAATAAAATGTCCAATATTTTCTGCGCTTGTTAGAAAGAAAAAATGACCAGGGTCATCATTTTTACATTATAATACATCGCTGAGTATTGCTTTTACAAGTAAGCTACAAAGAGTCACCCTCAAGCAACAAAAGGTATATCACAGTTCAGGAATATAGAGAGAAATGTAGCATTTCTTTAAACTATCCACGATGCCTCTGTAGGGATTCATGCCTGTATTCTGGTCCAACAAGACATCTTGAGGTTAAATGGTAAAATGTATCTGAGCCTCTTCTGGTACTGTGCCAACCCAAAGTTCAACATTATCCTAACTCCAGCAGCTCCTCATTGCAAACGTTATCAAATATTACAATGTATTGATGTATAATGTGTATAAACGGGAGGCTGTGAGGGTCAAAAGGCCTTCAGCTACCTCAAGGCAACATCATAAGTTGAATAACGCAACAGTGGTCGCAGTGTGAAAACTGGAGTTAGGAGAGAAAACCAAATCTTTATATCTCGTTATCTTTTCGGTGAAAGTTAGATCCATGTCTCCCATCTTTGCTGAGACAGTAGGAGGCAAAAGAGAGGATGATGATGAGAGATGAAGGCCCGTGGACGGCTCTATTGATTGTTTAGCCACGTGTTTCTGCCCACATGTGAGTGATACAGAAAGAGCCCACACAGAATTTAGAGAGCGGAGAAGAGTGAGGATCTTTGCATCTCATACAGATGATCACATGTTCAGAAAATTCTTCTTTTCTCCCTGACACACAAACACACACACACACACACACATACACACAGGCAAACACATGGGTGAGTCCGTCTCGGTAAAGTAAACCCAAAGACGAGCTGCATTTTGTTTTATCTTTCTTCCTCTCCTTTTTCCAGCTCTACATCTGGTCTGTGTTTAGAGGGACTTTCTCTCTTATCATACTGTACGTGCTCACACACACACACACACACACACACACAGCTGACAGCCTCATAAACTGTTGTTCACAGTCGGCTCGCCTCGTTCACTTGCTCGCTCTTGAGCTGTAACGCAAACAAAGACGAAAACTACCTGCGATAAGTTTTGTGCAAAGTTTGCAGAGTAAAAACAGGTTGGCTGCCACACACAGTGCAAATCTCCCATCATGCATCTGGGCTTCATCACCTGAGTTGTTGTGACCTGGTGACATTGATGAGTTCTTCAGTGCAAGCTTTTATGTAAGTGTAGAATTAAAGAGCAAATCCACTCTAAAACAAAACACAACGCTGCAAAGACGTATTGATATTACATGATCAGTACTGAACTGTATTTCACTGTGAGCTGACATGATGTACTGCAGGGTAATTTTAGGTTATTGATTGTTATTGTGAGCCTTCTGACAGCTTGAAACAATGACCGTACAGTCAACTACGTGGTGACCTGTGCACAGAAAACCACACATATGACAGCAACCAAAACCAGCAAGCCAAGCGTCCATTCAAACTGTCTGACAGTTCGACCACAAGCTTCTGATTTATTGGAAGTTTCTCTGGAGAGAAACTCTGAGATGGACGACTGAAAAACGCAGCTGTACGCCTTCTATGAGGACTGGCTTTAAAGGCACATGACTGTATTGACAAAGTTTATTAAAATACATCTCAGTTCTATGCAGGTTCATACTTGTATTTTGGGTTTCTATTTGAACACGTGTACATGCTTTAATGGTCAAAAAACTTTATTTCCTTATACTGTCTGTGCTGGAACACCCCTCTGTCTGAGATGCTCCATTTCAGCACCTGTCTCTTTAAGCCCCCTCCCAAAAAAGCCTTTTCACTGGGATACAGTTTCTGTATCTCAGCGTCTCTGCACCATCATGCACCCGTGTAGAGCGTCTGTAACTGAAAATAATGACACTTTCCACCATAAAAAGTAATTAAAAAAAGCATCTAAACACAACCGGACATGTTCCAGCAGGAATATGATCCAAAATCAGGGAGAAATTACCAAAATCGGCAACCCAGATTACGTTATTTAAAACTTTAACCATGATTAATATGAACATCTGGCATTGTAACACACTGTATATGACAGAAAAGCCCCTTTAAAGACCTTCCTCTCTATGTTTGAAGACATGTTGTCACACCAGTCCAAGGACATAACGGCCACGCATCATACAAATGTCTTCAAGTTTTATTTCCATCCCCCAACTTGAAGTTTGAAATACTTTGAGTCTCTCAACACATGTCCAGCATTTAGACATGCCCAACAATAGTTTCTCATGTGAATTTTCTGATAATAGACAGGTCCCAAAAAGTTAGCACAGCAACAGAAAATGTATTGAACTGGTCCATTTAGCCCATTTAAACAAATATCATAATCAGATAAAAAAAATCCAAATAAAGGTGCAAAATGACAATTACTGTGTGAGCCTCTTGGACCATGCAGAATATTATTATTTGGGGGCAAACTATGTTGCCTCTCTCATCATACTGCAACAGGTGCGACCTGAACTCTAGTCATGTGACCTATCTCTCTAAATCAAAGAGCAGTACATTTGACTTTAACTGAACATTGTTTTTAAAGGTGGTGATGACTTTTTTCTCCCTCATTGTAAAATCCAGATACTGTGCAGAAATGTTCAAAGGTTTGACAGCTGGACACAAGATGTCTCTGGACCAGTGTTGGCTGCCAAACTAGTTCCAGTGCCACAAAATCCTGCTCATACAGTACATGTCTTAAATCTCAGTTTAAAGGGAACACAGAGAAACTTGTCCTCCTTCAGCAGAGGACTGTTCAAACATCATTTTAGTGTCAAACTCAACATTCAAACATTCAAATGAAGCAGTATCAGCAATCAGAGCATGTGTTTGAGCAGAGAGAGCATCATCTTGCTTCCAACAAGTTACTTTAACTCTAAACCTGTGCTGTCAACTCAACAGAGGGTTAAAGAAGAAAAACAACACAGAATAAAAAGACAGGAGTTGGAGCAGAGGAGGAGGTGACAGGGATTAAGTGACAGGTAGAGAGGCAAAACTCCAAAACACGCGTGACATCTCAGAGTTCACATTCCACCATGCACGCCCACAACGTGCTGCCTTCAGGAGCATCTTGTAAACCTACACATCCATGAGCCAAAGCCACAGAAAGTCACTGTCACAGACGGTGACTAGTCAGAAAAAAGGCTGTCTGTTGCTTTTCCTTCAGTTGAATCAGCTGGTTTGTTTAAATTGAAGCTGCAAAACAGAAACAAATCACTAACAATAATTCACCTCACATCACTTTCTGACATGCTCACATGTTCTACACCTCCTTAAACGTCACACATTGCCAAGTGTTATACACTTTCTCATTATTTTCCTGCAGATTTTAATCACTTTCTGGATCATTTTTTAGTGTTTACGCGTAAAATTCTGACTTTTCCTGCAGCAACTGAACGCAGGCCACATCTCAGCCAGCTGACAATAACAAACCCTCCAATAATAAACCTCTCACTTACTCACACCCCAAATAAATCTGAAGATGGACCATGCACTGACTGCTCACTGTGTGCAGGCATGGTGACTCATGAGCAAAACTCTTAAATAACAAAACCACAAATCTCCTCAGAGCACTTCAGGGAGGCTGATATCAGAAAGTTTGACACCACTGACTTGACTCCACCACCACAAGCTCTCTAAAATAGCTGCCTCAGCTCTCCTGCTCCAGTTGCAGCAGTGTAAAGTGACTCCAGGTGTGTGTTTTTTTCCTCTTACTTCTCGGTGGAGGCTTGCTGACCAGCTCTGCGACGTGCCTCTGCAGCCGGACCACTCTGCCCTCCAGCGCGCCCGACCGGTGGCACACGGACACCAGCTCTCCCTCCAGCTCCTGCAGGATGCTCACCGAGTGCCGGGACAGATCCGAGAGCTGCCGGAGCACCGAGCACAGGGTGAAGCCGCACACGTCCGCCAAGTCCCCGAAAATCTCCGCCTGCTGCCGCGGACGCGCCTCCAGCAGCCTCCTGCCGTCGGGCTTGCACACATCTTTCGGAAGTACCGTCCGTTTGCAAAAAGGCATGATTACTCCCCAGCCAAAAAAATAATAACAAACTCCGCAGATAGTCAAGTTATATTCCTGTGGTCCTTCTCCCTCCGGTTGGCGCACAGACGCATGCTATGAATCCTCCGGGAGGAAAAACTCCGCCGCTGTTGGAGAGCTTTGGAGCGAGTTGCGCGTCGTGCGCCCTCATTGTTTTTGACTGCGAGCGAGCTTTTCTCTTTTTTTCGGTGGAGAGGAGAGATTCAGCTGCACTGATGATTAGTGTTAAATCAGACAGAGTGTAACAAGCAAAACGTCCGGTTTAAACTTTCAAAATTAAAGCCCAAAGTCATATTTTTTGATGTAGTAATCCAAACCACTCAGGTGCCAAAATTGCGCACACACATACGGAAATATAAGTAAATCTGCAGCATTTACTTTCATTAATTTTGGCAGACTTGCATTATTTTAAACAGTACTGACTGTTTTTGGTGACAGCCTAGAAGCAATATTGTTTCTCTTGACCCCTTATTATTTTTCCTCTCAACGTGCTTTTATTTTGAAGCTCAATAACCCAGCATTAGAACTTATTCTTTCGAAATTGACGCGGCGACACGGGGCGCAACAGTCCGGTGTTTCCCCGAGAAGGAAACCTGTCTGGAGGGAGGAAGAGGAGAAGGAGAGGAGAGATGGAGGAGGAGGAGGAGGGAATCAAGATGAGGAGGAAGTATGGAAAGGAGATGGAGAAAGGCGGGGGATGGATCAACTCTTCAGGAGTCCTTCATGCACCACTGCGCGTTACTGTGCGCGCCCACGTGTGTGCGCAAGTGTGTCAGTGAGGAGGAAAATGAGCAGAGGAAGAGAGAGTCAAAGAGTGGATACAAATGTTTAAATACTTTGTGTAGTTTTGTTTGTAAAGCAGCAGATTGTGGGATGAGATGTCCAACTAAGTGTGATGCTTGGGTGTCCACATACTTTTGGCCAAGTAGTATATCATTCATATAACTTATTTCTGTTGTAGATCAATTTAACATGTGTCATCAATACATTTTTTTGTTGTGTCATATGCTGAGCTTTTGTAACAGTGGCTACTAGTGCCATCGAAATAAAGCAAATTTGAACTCGGACTTGAACTTGATAAAGAAAGACGGAGAGATTAAAACACAACCAGACATGTTAGTAGAGGCTGCTTGGTGTAAAACAACTGGGCCTGGAAAATAAAAGAAGAAAAACCAGTGGATAGAAATTCCTGAGTCAGAGACAACATGACCTCCAATCCTCCACCCCAGCCACATGTGTCCAGATGGGGACAGCAGTGTTGTAATGCATAACACACTAATAAAATCACAGAGGATCAGAGAGTGTCATAAATCTTATTCATGTCGTGGCACTGTGAGACAGTAGTCCATCCAAACCAAACCCACGCTTAAAAATAAAGACTTTTTAACATGAAGTCTGTATGGATGGATTACTGAATGGGTCGACAGGGCACAGGCCCAGGGACCCAAAGTGTCAGGGGGGGCCCCTGTCACTTGGGGACACATACCAATCTGGGAAAGACCCAAAAAGACCACAAAAAGGTACAAGACAACTACAAGGAGATGCAAAACAGCTGCAAAGAGACTCAGAAAAACTATGAATAGAGGAAAACATCAACAGAGAGACACCAAATGACTCTGAAGAGACTCAAAATGACAACTAACAGACAGAAAACAACTAGAGACAAAGGGACACAGAAGACACTAAATGACTACAGAGAGACAACTAAGACAAAAAAGCGAGAAAGAGATGTAAAATGACTCCAAAGACATGCAAAGGAACTACAAAGAGACTCAAAATGACAAATACGAAAAAACAAGAGATACAAAATGACTACACAGAGACATCAAATGACTACAGAGAGACACAAAGCAACTACAAATAGATGCAAAATGACAACTAAGAGAAAGGAAACAACTAGAGACAAAAACCAGATGTCTAGAGAAATACACCTAATGACTACAAAGACACTAAAAATGACAACTAAGAGACAAAAAAACTTCTAGAAAGAGACACCAAGTGACTACACAGAGACACAAAATGAGAACTAAGGGACAGAAAACAACTAAAAAGAGATGGAAAAGGACTACAAAGAGACATCAAATAACCACAAAGAGACACAAGAGGAACAACAAAGAGACTCAAAATGACAACTAAGAGAAAGGAAACGACTACAGACAAAAACCAGATGTCTACAGAAATACACATAATGACGACAAATACACTAAAAATGACAACTAAGAGACAAAAAAAACTACTAGAAAGAGACACCAAGTGACAACACAGAGACACAAAATGACTATAGACAGACACAAAACAAATACAAAGAGACTCAAAATGAGAACTAAGAGACAGAAAACAACTAAAAAGAGATGGAAAAGGACTACAAAGAGACATGACAACTAAACCCAAAAAGCATGGAGGAGGTGCAAAATGACTACAAAGAGACATCAAATAACTACAAAGAGACACAAGAGGAACAACAAAGAGACTCAAAATGACAACTAAGAGGCAGAAAACAACTGTAGACAAAAGTCTGCTACATAGAGACACACAATGTCTACAGAGAGACTCAAAATGCCTACAGACAGACACAAAGTAAATGTAGTCAATAACTATAAAGAGACACAAAATGATTACCAACACTTTATGACAGCAAACAGACACACAACAGGAAGAGACATCAAATGATTACAAAAACAGACAAACAACTAGAAAGAGACACCAAATGATTACCAAGAGACACAAAATGATAAAAACGAGACAAAAAACAACTACAAAGAGACACCAAATGATTACCAAGAGACACTTAATGACGACAAACAGACAAACAACTAGAAAAAGACACCAAATCATTACCAAGAGACACAAAATGATAAAAACGAGACAAAAAACAACCACAAAGAGACATCAAATGGCTATAGAGACACAAAATGATGACAAAGAGACAAAAAACAACTAAAAAGAGACACAGCAACACTTACATTGCATAATTTCTTTCTATTTGTTTTTCTATTTAAATGACCTTTAATTTGAATGTCTAGCCCACATATTACTATGACTATGAGGGGTCAGCGTTATGGTGTACTGTACTTCTTCTTCTATTCGTATCTTGCATGCTTTCCTGTTGTTTAATTGAATGCTAAAGAGAATTCTCTACCTCTGGATGTATTTATTTGTTCTTCTTTAGGTGAACCCTGTTATTGTTTAGCTTTTCATAATGAAGTTGAAATTAATCCTGCGGTGCTTTATGCTTTGTAGTTTCAGACAATTGTGTGGGTCTTTCTGTGCTTAAACAATGCTGGAGTCTGCAGGTATTTTGACACAGCTGTGAAAGGAAACACACTTTGTTTAGTGAAATGCAACTATTAAATGATACGGCTTTATTCATCAAAAGTCTAGCAGTAAAATCTTACAGTCCAGCTTGAAGAAAACAAGTTGCAGACTGAGATCAGAGCCCACTTGAGACCTACAACTCTGGATAAGTAGATAACAAGCGCTCACTTAGCTCATTTCCCTGCTAAATTCAAGCAGTCCTGTTGTCATGGTTCCCAAAATTGCAAGCTAACACTTATTAGCAGGATCTGAAGCCCTTTACACATGTCATTGTTTTCACGTACCATTAGTTTCCCCCAAGCGTGACTCAAGTTCAGAAGGACCACAGATACATTACATAACACAGTCACAAGATTCTGATCAGATTTCACTGCGTCTCTCGTACATTTCCTGCTTTCTCCACAGTCCCTGAACACACCCTTGCTCCAAGCCAGATCTCTCTGGTCAACCAACATTACCAACTCTCCAGAGTGGATTCTTCTTCCTCCCCGCAAATTGACAACAAGTGCACAGGGAGGAAAAACGAACACTACAGAAGTGGTCAGAGTGTCTCTTTAAGACACCACATCTCTTCAGGAGCCTCTGGGGCACGTTGACGTGGCCCCCCTGGACTCTGAGGAGGAGAAGGGTGGAGGAGCTCCATCGTTTCTCTCTGGAGCTGTTTTATTCCTCTTTGTTTCTCAGCTGTTTCCCCCAGCCAGCTGCTCACATCCTCCACTGTAAATCTTACAGTTATAATTTGTCCTCTGCTCACCTCCTCTCACAGGAAATGATACACGCATTAAGACTTTAATTCATAAATGAGATCTGAAGAATCTAATATTTACTCTGATTAATTAAATAATTCTTTTAATATGTCTTCCGCTGGTGTTTTGAGGTCATTTTACTCTGATATTTCTGTGTCCGTGCTTGGCATATTTTTTATTTGGCATGAATCACCCATAATTTTGCAATTCTGAACACATGGTTATGAGGAAGCTTTGACTTCCGTCAGTTTGTTGGTCCATTAAGTTTGACTGATTGTCAGTCTAATGTGATATCGGCCCATTAATACTGAGGATATGTGCAAAACAGGTCCGTGCACTTTTTCTGTTTTTACGTATGCACATATTTAATAATTTATCAATGTATAAATATAATATTTTTTCAACGTATCGCAGAAATCGTAAGATTTTCATGACATCTTTGTTTCACCATGTCAAAAGTTTCACCATTTGCCAAACAACAGTTGTCCAGCCATAGGTTAGCAACTGTAACTAGGCATGAAAGCTTTGAATTTCTTCACATTTTGGCGGCGACCAGCAGCTCAATAGCGTGCTCTTTGAGTTGTTTGGTCAAAACACCCACGTTTTGTGGCACAAAAGTCGTTAGAAGAGCAGGAAGAGATTGATGGATGCCAATGGGAAACTAAGGCTAACTGCAGGAAGTGTTTATTTTTGGAGAAACTTTGGAGCAATGGCCAGTTGTTTTTTAGATAACAGACTGTCACAGAAATGGGCTCTTGGTCCAATGGGACATTTTTTAGACTGAAGGGGCTTCGGGAACATTGAGCTGTTGGAACAATGGCATGGGACCAGTAGCGTTATGTTTACCAAACACCATAGTTAATCCTCACACTAAAAACTTTTTTGGTATAAAACTGCCAAACAAGTTTCTAATCTTGCATTTCTTGTTTCAATAGCCAACATGCTCTGCAGTGCATTACAAGAAGAGTGCTGTTATATGTTATTCTCATGTCCTCATGAATTATGAACCACTAAGAATACTGACACACACACAATATTATTAAGCTAATAAATGAGTCAGCTGAGAACAGTAAAATTCCACTTGTTATCCATTATTTGTTTGGACATTCACTCCAAAAACTTTGGAACCTTTTGGAGTCTGATCTGACGCGCTTATCGTCAACTCAAGACATCGTCGTTTGTCTTCGTGCCTTTGAAACTGTCACAAATTACCATTATGAAAATAAAAGTTCTCTGATCCGTCACTGCCGGGGTTAACATTTGGGAAAGATTACGGCTTGGGTCTGAAAATCAATAAAGCTTGCAAAAATGGTGCATCTCATCACTGAGCACTGGCACTCTCAGATGCACACATTGACCCAAGATGTGAGTCACGATTACATGTCAAGACGAGGTTACCGATTGGCTATGACGGGGATTGAACCTTTGTTCAGAGACAGCATGTTTGTCTCTTTAGAACAATACCCATCAGATATTTGGAATCGAACACCTGCTGCAGACAATACCTGCTCAATCTGTCTTGTTTATACACAATCGAGAGTTTTTAACAGCTCTGACCTTTGACCTTCTTCCTGTTTGTTACATTGCTCCAGGACGTGACACTTACTCTTGCTCCACTGAATCGGTCCTTCCTTTCGTTTTTTGGTTTATGACCTCTTCAAATCCAATTCAACATGTCTGTGAGCTGTTGTTCAGATTGATTTCCTTTCTCAAACCGTCCGAGTCCCGAGGAGCTGAAACTAAATCCAATATTTAACAAGAAGACAACTAACAGCAGAGATAACTCTTGAGAAAGAGTAGAGCAGAAGTCACCATGCAATACAGATTTATCAACCTATTGGGGATTTCTATCTAATTATCTTAAATCCTCGCCATCATTTACTTAAATTCCGTCCTTTTAATCAATGTGTGACAACTGTCGCCCCTTTCCCTGTCAGCTGAAGGACATACTCTACTATTCTGTTCCAGCTGCACAGACCTCCTCCTGCAGCTCAGAGTGATTTTACTGCACGCTGACGTTTCAATGCACTCTTCTACAACACTTTCCAGGTCTCTCCACTTTCTCTGGAGCCTTGTGAAAACTCCCCCGTTCCTCTTCTGGAGGCTCGTGAGCGTACCCCCTCCTCCCTTCGACCTCCTCCCCCCTAAAAAAAGCACATCTGGTCCTCAGAGCGCCCCCTGGGCCCCCTTCAGCAACCCCTCCCAGACGTGAACTTGGCCTACCTAAATGTTTTTGTTCATGCAGTCTGTGTCTGTCTTATGGAGAGGGGGATGGAGGGAGAGAGAGGGAAGGAATTTCAACATAAACTGCTTTTTATTGACACAATTGAAAACATCAACATGAGAAACTTGTGAGAGACAGAAGAGGGATCATGTGTGTGTGAGTGTGTGTGTGTGTGTGTGTGTGTGTGTGTGTGTGTGTGTGTGTGTGTGTGTGTGTGTGTGTGCGACAGAAAAATATGTTGATATAAACTGCTACGCGCGCAGAGACTGCAGAGAAGAGAGAAGAAGTGGAAGGGAGCGGCCACATTACATCATTCGCACAGTCACCCCGGCCCTCCACTAATCGTATCAGTGTTGTCACTTAGCCAATCAGTTGCCATGACAACCAACACGTCAACTCAACCAATTAACCGGCGAGCTTGTCGTCGACTCAATCAGATTAGGTTAAACCCGCCTTCAGCCCGCGACCTTGGCTGTCAACGGGCCAATCAGCCGACAGTCAGTCAGTCAGGCAGTCAATCACATGGAAGCAATTGATTAGAAACAGCTGTCCTCACCCACTCGCTCTGCCTCCCTCCTTCTCCCTCCTTCCGTCTCCCTCCATCCTCCCCCTCCTCAGATGACTGAGTTCATTGTTTCAGCAGCTCGGCCCACTTTTTTGTACTCGCACAGGGCGCACGCTCCAAATTTACCTCCATGACTGCGACTCCCTTCTTCTCTCTCTGTCTCACTATCATTATATTCAGTCATATTCACTCCACATACCACTATGCAAGTGGTGATGGAAAAAAGATCCTGTAAATCATTATGAGAATTTATCTGATAATAATGACTAAGCATCTTGAAGTAATCACTTAGTGTCTCAAAAATAATGAGAAACATTCTCAAAATAATGACTTAGCATCTCAAAATAACAACTTAATATCTCAACATAATGTTTTAGGGTCTTGAAGTAATCACTAAGTATCTCAAAATAATGACTTGATATCTTAAAACAATAACTTAAAATCTCAAAACAATAAGAAACTTTCCCAAAATAATGACTTAGGATCTTGAAGTAATCACTTAATATCTCAAAGTAACAACTTAATATCTCAAAATAACAACTTAATATCTCAAAATAATGTTTTAGGGTCTTTAAGTAATCACTTAGTATCTCAAAATAATGACATAATGACTTAATATCTCAAAACAGCGAGAAACTTTCGCAAAATAACGTCTTAGGATCTTAAAGTAATCAATGAATATCTCAAAATAATGACTTAATATCTTAAAATAATAACTTAGAATCTCAAAACAATGAGAAACTTTCTCAAAATAATGACTTAATACCTCAAAATAATGAGAAATTTTGTTAAAATAATGACTTATTATTTTAAAATAATGACAAACTTTCTGAAAATAATGACTTATTAGTATTTTGAAGTAATCACTTAGAATCTCAAAATAATAACTTAGTATCTCAATACAGTGAGAAACTTTCTCAAAATAACATCTTAGGATCTTGAAGTAATCACTTAATATCTTAAAATAATAACTTAGTATCTCAAAACAATGAGAAACTTTCTCAAAATAATGACTTAGTATCTTAAAATAATGAGAAACGTTCCCAAAGTAATGACTTAGTTTCTTAAAATAATGACTTAGTTTCTAAAAGTAATGACTTAGTATCTCAAAATAACAACTTAATATCTCAAAATAATGACTTAGTATCCTAAAATAATAACTTAGAATCTCAAAACAATGAGAAACTTTCTCAAAATAATGACTTAATATCTCAAAATAATGTTTTAGGGTCTTAAAGTTAACCACTTAGTATCTCAAAATAATCACTTAGTATCTCAAAACAATGAGAAACTTTCTCAAAATAACGACTTAATGCCTCAAAATAATGAGAAATTTTGTCAAAATAATGACTTAGTATCCTAAAATAATGAGAAACGTTCCCAAAGTAATGACTTAGTTTCTAAAAATAATGACTTAGGGCCAGATCCACAAAGAATGGATTGCTCCTGCTAATAGCGTCATTATTTGCGCAGAATAAGCTCACGCAATCTGCCCTGTTTTAGCACCTTATCCTCAAAAGAATTTGCTCTAATCATATGCCGGCGCTAACACGCCCACAAAGTTTGCGCTGAGCGCAAGTGATACTCTCCTCCGACAAATCCTTACTTGTGTGCGCCTGCCATTACGGTGCTTTCGCCTGGCTACAATCACTGCTGCCATGCATAGCTGTCAAGTCTCCCGTTTTGGCCTGGAAACTACCGTATTTTACCCCTCTTTCCCGCCGTCCTCTCGTATTAGTATTCTCCCGTAAACCCCCCGTATTATAATAAAAAACAAACTTTGCTCTGCCTCTCCAAACTGGACTGTCACGAGCCTCACGAGAACTGCCACCTGCAGTAGCCTGGGTGGCAGTTCTTGCGAGGTTAGTGCCGACAACGGGAACAAACCCGGAACAACAACAGAGAGAGATGGATGTATGTGACGAAGGAGAAGGCATTCCTGCCAAAAAAACAAAGAAGTCCTGCAAATATGTCGAAAAATGGGACAGAGAATTTACTTTCCTAAAGAGGAGCAGGATGGGCACATTATGAACTGAAAATATGTTTAAGCAATAAGCCCCGAGAAGCCGTGGGTTACAGTGATTTTACAACGGCATGGAACATTCAAGGATGGGAAGCACCCGTTTTATAAACAATAAATAAATGTGCTTCATATACCCTTTGTGTTTTCATTTAGGCTGTATTATAACGTAGGAATGTTTACAGCATTTCAGTGTCAACAAAGGTTGGCCTATCAGATTCTGATCACCTAATTGTAGTTAGTAAGCGGTTGACAAGTTGTTTTTAGATATCTTGTACACCTGTCTTAAAATGTAAGGGATACTGGAGCTTGGTTGGGGTGGTGGGACGGAAAATTTCCCTTATTTTCTAATCCAAAACTTGACAGGTATGCTGCCATGATTACCGGAGAGTCCTGGCATGACAGCCCTTATATAGGCTATGCTCCACAGTTACCACCAAGTGAGTGCGATTTGCAATCATTTTGCGTGAGAGAGAGAGAGTGAGAGAGGGAGAAAGAGAAATTGCGCGGATTTAATACACGGGTCTCACTGGCGTTAAATAGCACCGCTTTACTGCCCGTGGCAATTAGCGCTGGTCTTTGTGGATTAGGTGGTATTTGCAATGAGGCTTATTTGCATAGGAAGGGGGCAATTTTGCGCTGAATTTATGAATATTCCCTAATTTATATGCATGCAAATTGGACCGGCGCAGCTAGGAGTGGCAGTGCAGTTTGTGTTCAGTTTGCGTGCATTTCACCCTTTGCGTGTGCTTTGTGGATTGCACGCTATTTTTTTCTCTCATTTGCACAGGTTTAGCGATCGCAAAAGCAGTGCAATCCTTTTGAGGATCTGGCCCTTAGTTTCTAAAAGGAATGACTCAAAATAACAACTTAATATCTCAAAATAATGTTTTAGGGTCTTGAAATAATCACTAAGTATGTCAAAATAATGACTTAGAATCTCAAAACAATGAGAAACTTTCTCAAAATAACGAGAAATTTGTCAAAATCATATCTTAGTATCTTAAAATAATGAGAAACGTTCCAAAAGTAATGACTTACTTTCTCAAAATAATGACTTAGTATCTTAAAATAATGCCAAACTTCTTAAAAATAATGACTTAGTATTTTAAAATGACTTGATTTCTCATAGTAATGAGAAACATTCATAAATAATGTCTTATTATTTTGAAGTAATCACTTAGTATCTCAATAATGACTTAATATGTCATAATAATCACTTAGTATCTCAGAATAATGAAAAAAATTCTAAAAAATAATGTCTTAATACCTCAAAATAATGAAAAACTTTATCAAAATAGTGACAGCATCACAAAATAGTACATTAATAGTGACTTGGTATGTGGGGAAAAATAAGTTAGCATATTATTTTGACCTATTAAGAGAAATTTCCGTGAAATAAAGACTTTATTTTTCATCACACTGGTGGATATAGACAACATTGAACTCCATTATCACTTTGATTAGTAAAATCAGTTTGTCTCACATCCAGCTTTTGGCTGACTCTCTAATCCAGTGGTTCTTAACCAGATGTCCAGGAGTCTTTTTTAAAAACATCAACATCTTTTTAAGGGATACTTTCTGTTTAACCAGGTAAAATCCTCGTTGACACCAGAATGTATTTTTTTCCTGGATTGGGTTGCAATCATAAATTATAAATTCATCACTAAATTTGAGCGTCGAGTCCTTTTAAAGTTCTTAAAAGCTGGTGTCAAACACATGATTTACTTAACTGGGTTGTGCAATTAAAATTTTAGAAATGTGTTAGCCAGTAAAGACTGTAGGTTGCTAGGAAACATCTGTAATGTGTACTCATCGCTCATGTAAACAGGAAGTGATTGCAGCATCAAGATGCAGCTGTATTTTAACAGTTTTAGGGGCCCAAACAAAACACGTGTACCTGGCAAACTTGGTAAATGTAGGTGTAACTTTGTTTTATTATTGGCCACATATTATTGATGTCTAAATATTCATATTTGTTATATTTGGCTCTGACTGAAACCACGGTAAGATTATGAGGCACTGGTAGATACTGAGATAGTGGCAGCCCACATGAAAACACATCCCTCGTCTGCTCACAAACCAATCGCACATTTGAAATCATGTTCAATATTTCGGACTTCCTTCAAGATGCAAAACCGTGATATCACACGCAGAAAACCCGCTGCTGTGATGAATGATTTTGGACTGTTACAGTGAAGTACAAGCTGATAAGAAGCCTCTTGTGTGATGTTTGTACCCGATGGGAAGCATGTGTGTGTGTGCAGAAGTGATGCAGGATAAATGCATTGAATAGAAATATTTGTTGTTTCACTGTCAGCGTTACAGCATTCCTGCTCTGCCTTTAATCCTCTTTAACATAATTCAGCATATTAGTCTTCTCTTCTTTGAGTGGATGTTTTTCTCTATATTTCCTCTGCAGCTCACATTTCTTTTGCTTTTCTCGTCATCCAGCCAAATGCACTTCAAAGCCTCAGTGTGACTGTGCAGTGTGTGTGTGTGTGAGTGTGAATCAAATGTGATTGTTGCTCCGCTCACAAGGGGATGCAGAGCAGGACCAGAGCAAAGCATGCGTCTGGCGAGTCTCATATTTGAAATGTTCAAAGACTGTGTTTGAGCATGCGTGTGTGTGTGTGTGTGTGTGTGTGTGTGTGTGTGTGTGTGTACGCTTATTTGTTTACAAGAACTGGTCCCAGGCCTATAAAAATGGGGACAACGCTGCCACGTTTGATTTGTTAATAAACCACAAACTCTAAAAGTATTTTATCTGCCGTTTCATTACCTCACACACAGATCTGTTTACACTGCAGCCTCCAGTCATGCTGGGGTCAAAGTTCATCACAACCATCAGCATTTGTACCTTAGATACTCTTAAAAAGACCAGTTTATTATGACTGGTAAACCATAAAGCCAGTGCATCCAATATGCCATAATAATGGCTCAATGTACAGCTAGCCACATTCCATTTGGAGGCCACAGGACAAACCACGCCCACCACCAGTGACTGGGAAACCCACAAACATGATGGAAATTCAAACCCTGCTGCAACACGACATTGTAGTGAATACATATGAGGCCGAATGTGGCAATAATCAGCTTTAAAATTCACAATACTTTCAGCTTATAAGTGACAGGATGTAACCCTAGCCCTACATTTTCATCAGGGCCTCTGCTTCAGCACCTGGGGGACCTAATCATGGACTCACATCTAGGTGAGGTGGGCGGGTCACGTAGCTGCCCTAGCCGCAACTATAACAAAGATGCTCTATATAAAAGATCATGCATTAAAAGCTACGCAGTAAACACTTCCTGTCTCCTTGCCCAAGGCACACCTGTATTTACATCTGTGCACAATAGCTTCTATAACATGTAACACAATCTTATCACGACATTAGACAAGAAAAATAAGACAGGTAGCTGTTATGATACGGTCTACTGACTCTTTCTGTGGTAGGTCGTCTTCACTGGTGCTTTGTTATCATCCCTCACACTGGCTGCCAATCAGGGCTTTTGATGCGTCACACACTTAAAATTCCCATGCACAGACAGCGACAAATTCCCCAGGAAGGTTTTTTAAATTAAATTAAATTACATTTTTTAGCTAGAGTTTGCCTCTTTATTAGAAAATGGGTGCTCACAACATACTGATACTGTTTATTAAAAATTCATTCATAATTTTTTGTGTAGGCCCAGTTGAATATTGCAGTAATAATGTGTGCTTCTCATAAAGTCCACGACACACCATTTGAGAACCACTGGTGTGGATGGATGACAGCAGATTCAAAACACTACATTTATACATTACAAATGTAATATTTTATCCTTATTGTTGTTTTTATCCCTAAGCTTAATAATGTGGTGCAGAAATGAGTCCTTAAACTTGGAAATGAGTTAGCATTTTAGCACTCACGGTCCCCTCATCTTGAAGTCAGTGGCTTTTTTGAATGGGTTTTTGGTTAGATGCCTGAAATAGGGTGGTTCACACAGCCTTAAGAGACTTTCACGTTTTGTTCCAAGACATAAAATATATCAGTAAATCAGTATATTTACGAGGGAACCGGGGTGATGCTAATTTTTGTATTGGCCTACAAATATACGTCTTTCCTGATGCACTCCATATCTAACATCAACAACTAATGTGACAAGACTGTTGCCAGATCTTACGGGAGTTTATTGCTGAGACAGAGACAGGTCTTGAACAAAGTTAATTTATGGCTTATGAGAAATGGGTCAAATATTTACTTCGGAAACTCTACCACAAAAGAATCAGTCATAATCTGTGCTCACACTCACTTCTCCCTCTAAAATGAATACACACAGGACCACTGTTTATCTCCTCAAGAGGTGGGGTACAGATACAGGAAATGGCTCTGAAGTGAGTTGTCTTGGAACTACGGCAAGCACAGTGGGTCAAAGTCTACCATGGAAGTCACTGTCTGTAAACTACAGTGGATGTATTATTGTACTTGGACTTTTTACTCCACTACATTTGTCTGACAGCTTTAGTTTACAGATTACAATTCTTCATCTACTTCCTGTCCAGTGAAACCAGTGATTTTGAATATTTAGAAATTAGCACAACCTGAAACATCTACAGCATAAAATGCAACACACTCATTAATGCAGCAGCATTAATCCAAACACACAGTAAAACACATTTTACTTCACGATGAATACTTTTACTTGTATTTCCTACACACCGAAACACACCAGACTCACTGCCCTCACACACTGTCCTTAACGTATCCCTGCCAAAAATGATGGATTACTGTACTGTACAGAGTGTCAGAGAGCAGACGGTCATGGGAGTGAGCCATGCCCCTCTACACACACCGACACACATGTTCCTGCTGTGTGTGTGTGTTGTTGTGGTATGAATCATGTGTTTGGAGAGGCGGGGCTGGAAATGGAAGTCACGGGGGAGAAAGGCAGAGTTGAGCTCTTGCTCTTGCACTCACGGACAAACACACACACTCACAGGTGAATCTGAGGGCCAGAACAGGATACGTCACACACACACACACACACACACTCTGAGGTGGTGTGTGCCAGGCCAGGTTTCTGCAGCGCAGAGCAGGCTGTATCCCAGCAGTCACCATATGGACTGGTACTGAAGTCAGAACACAGAGAGATGGAGGGATGGAGGGATGGAGGAAGAGAGGGAGGGGGGGATCTGAAGAGAAGGATACAGGGAGACAGGAAGGAGGTAGAATTAATGTAGGGAAGGTAAGAAGATAGAGAGGAAGGAAGGAAGAAAGACTGAGAGAAAGATGAGAAATATTTAAAGAAGAAGGGAGAGAAAAAAGGAGGCAGATTATGCAACGATTGATGCAAAGAAAGATAGAGGGAGGATAAAACTAAAATATATTTAGGTAAGGACAG
Organism: Cephalopholis sonnerati; assembly: GCA_019142605.1. Lineage (NCBI taxonomy): Eukaryota > Metazoa > Chordata > Actinopteri > Perciformes > Serranidae > Cephalopholis > Cephalopholis sonnerati. The sequence goes on from JAGQAX010000023.1 coordinate 17,690,306, forward strand.
AGGACAGGAAAGGCCACGTAAGATGAGGGAGGTTGGAAGGATTGAGAAAGGGACTATTTCAAGGATGGTAAGAATCAATTTGGGTAAGGAGGAGGTGAAGGAATTTGAAGGAAGGAGGGATAATCAATTTGAGGCAGGACAAAGCTGAGGGAGAATGGGGTAAGGAGGAAAAAGTAGGAAGGTAGGAAAGATGAAGGTATGAAGGAAACTGAGGGGGAAAAGGAAGGTCTGAAAATAGACAGATGGAGGTAAAGATAGGAAGGACAGAGATGGAAAGGAGAAGCAGAGAGCTATTTTGGAAATGAATGGATAAAAGGAAGGAAAGAAGGAAGGAGGGGAGGAAGACGCATCTAGGAAAAGAGAAAGGCAGCTATGATGGAGGGGTAGTTGCTAATAGAGGTGGTGAAGGATGAAAGCTAGGAAACAGAGGTAAAAATGATAAGGTGGTAAGAGAAGTAAACTTTTGAGGGAAGGAAGGAAGGAGGTGAGGAAGGTTGGGAATAAGGTAACAAGGAAGGGAGCAAAGCAGGAACAGACAGATGGAAAGAAGGATAGAGGGAGTAAGGAAAGAAGGATGGGAGATGGAAGGTAAAAAAAGGGGGGAGGGGATACAAAAAGGAGGAGTACAAACAGATGGATGTGAGCATGATGGGATGGAGAGAGAAAGGATGGAGGGATAGACAGAAGAAGGGAGGAAGGATGGGCTTGCTCAGGTAAAAGATACAGGGACTGTTGGCTGGTGAAGTTAACCAGACAGCGATCTCATGGAAAACCGGGAATTAAAGGGACAGTACACCTTGTTTTTGTGTCATGTTAATGTCATTACTTCCCCCTGTACTCTTCTTAGTCTGGTATATGAGTTGATAGAGTGCGCTCTGATGCCAGCAAGGCTTTGAAACTGTTACTTTACTTTCACTTTCAGACCTTTTTCAGAGCGTAAGCCCCGTGTATTTTCAGTTTTTAGACTTTTAATCTGAGTCCTATTATGAACATTTCAGCACAGCCATGGATAATACACCACTGTATACACCAGCAGCTGATGCAATTTTATTCTAGGCCTTTCTAAAAATAAAGAGTGAAAATATTACGAGTATATAATCTCGAAAAAAATATTTCAAGTTGACCTAAACACACCCTCTGACAGCTGACAAAAGGAGGAAACAAGAAGTGTAAGTAATATCAGTGGTGGACTTGCAGATAACCTGAGACCTGGGTCACTTCCCCATGTTCCTCTAGCTCTGTGTGCAACAGGCTCCGTACCGACTAGTGAAAAGAAAAACACTGAAACAAGCCGAGTGTTTTGTAAATAACAGTTTATTTGAAAACCAGGGGTCAGACTGTCCTGTGTGTGGCCAGTTTAGCTGCTGCCCTGCTTGGCGGCCAGCCTCTTGTCTCTCTCCTCGGCGATGGTCAGGCGGATTCCCTTTCCTCTGGGCAGGGACACCCACGGCTTGTTGCCCTGGAGACAGACGGGATGGAGAAAACGGGCGTTAGTGCTGATCAAAGGCGACAGATGATGCAGGTGGAAGTTTGGAACATGGTGCTCCATGATTGCATTTTGTGATGCTGCTCTGTATTTAAGTTGAGGCAGGCTAAACCAGTTACTGAACATTAATGCTCCAAAAACTACTCTTGACTAAACTGGAGTATTTCTTCCTGATTCACACAGCGTGGACAATTAAATCTCAACTAAATTAAAACAGTAAATTATTGGGCAGCTGTTGATAATTGAGCAGTTATTTAATATTCTAAGCATAAAAACGGCCAAAAAAAATCTGATTCCAGCTTCAGTTATGTGAGGATTTGCTGCTTTTCTTTGTCATTCATTTGTGTTTTGGATTAATAATCAGATAAATTGAGGAATTCGAAGGCACCAACTTGGAAAAATTGCATTACTTGTAGCCCTAAATCTATCAGTTCACCTGTATATATTAATACACGTCACATTTCTCTTGATATCTGGTAAAGACTGATTAAGAACTAAATTATCTCTCATATTCACATTGTTTCCATTATAAATTTACAGCCATGTAAAAAATATGCCAGGAGATTTGAGGGATAATCTTGTGGGCAACCCAAGTGACACTCCAGCATGCAGCCAGTTAAACACCTCAGCATTTTTTTTCTATAAAGGACTGAAGTCTCGTCACTTCAGTGTGCCAATATTTATCTGACGGCCAACATTTCAGCACAGAGGCATCATCAAGGTGAAGAAAAGCACTGTTGAATAAATGTCACGCAGCAGAAGGACGACGATGCTGCTGACAGCTCCGATCGCTGAGGCAGCCAAATAAATGTCAGGCAACAGAGCAGCATTTTAGTACTGACACTCTCCACAGGCCAGGTCCTCATAATCATAAATGTGTTTGACTTGAGACAGATCACATACTCGTTAAGCTATTTACACAATATCTACCTCTTTATGTGACAGTTACAAGTCTTTAACAAGGACAGCAAAAGCAGACTGTCCGTGAGCAGGACTTTATGTCCCATATTCAAGACGCCGCACCATACTATCAAGGTTCACCCATGCACCTAACTCCAGGGACTAATCTTTGGAGACTATGTTGGCATTTTGTTGTTTGCTACTCATTTTGTCATTATTTCTGGAGTTAACAATGATTTTTCACTGCATCATAAGTTAGTATTTATTAAAAAATTAGGCTTCACAGGTTGAAGTTTGTTCCAGGGAACCATGTACATTTTTGAACAGGGTATCTACAGGCATCAGACACTTGATTTTAGTGCTTTTTCTTATTCAGGCATTGCAGGTAAGTATAAAGGTTGAGAGCACATACGTAGTCCCATGCAGAGGTAGGTTTTATTCAGGAACATGATTATTAAAGTTAGTAAGGATTAGTGTATGTTTTGCCAACAGGTCAAACAAGTTAAACTGTCCAGTAAAAGTGGGAGGTTTAAAATCAATTCAACTAAGGACTTCCATGCAGAACAGCTCGGCTCTATTTATTGATTTTATTTTAAGGCCTTATACATATGTAGAAAATTTAAGACATAGTGAGACTTTAAGGACCTGCAGACAAACTGTACTATCAAAGTTAGCTTCAAGCTAGTTTCCAAGTTTTGTTACATTTACTTGAACACCTCGGAGGCTTTGAATTGTAAATTAGTGCTTTTGAAAAAGAAAAAAAAATGCAGTTTAAATTGTGAATTTTGGATGAGGATTATTTAGAGAAGGAGCTCAGAACTTCTTAGAGGAATTGGTAGTGTATTTTCATTGCTGATCAAAACCAAAAATGTCATCATTGCTCCAAAGTTTCATGACGTCTGTCTCAACTGAGACAAAATATTCTGCTCAGGGTGAACTGTCCTTTGCAGGTATGATGGAACTTTAATACAAACAGTACCAGCTTCTATACGCATGTCATTCAAGTTTAGCTCTTCAGGGAACAGGTGTGGACAGACTATAAAAATAGAACAGCTATAGGTCAGAATATTTCTGCGTGTTCTCACCTTGCCAATGACGAAGATGTTGGAGAGCCTGGTAGCGAAGCTGTTGCCTGTGCTATCCTTGACGTGCACCACGTCGAAAGAGCCAGGGTGACGCTCCCTGTTGGTGATCACACCAATACGCCCCAAGTTAGCACCGCCAGTCACCATGCACAGGTTACCTGGAGGGAGCAGAAGGTGAAACAATGTCGTTAGGGGACAGGTCTTCATCAAAGTACATACATGTCTGGTTCTTTAAGAACTGCAGTTCCAGCAGTGAGAGGAACCTACCAGTATCAAACTTGATGAAATCTGTAATCTTGCCGGTGTCCAGGTCGATGCGGATTGTGTCATTGACCTTGATCAGGGGGTCTGGGTAGCGGATGGTGCGGGCGTCGTGGGTCACCAGGTGGGGGATTCCCTTGGTGCCAATGATGATCTTCTTCACCTTGCACAGCTTGTACTGCGGGAGGAAGAGGAGGTGGGTTAGGACAATTAAAGGCAGCACGACTGAGAACACAAATCAGTCTACTCTGCGGCCCTTGTCTAAGAAAGCAATCCATATTTTAGTGAGCATCTCACTGCACCACTGGTTCCCAACCTGGCCGTTCTGACCCCCACTAGGGGTCCCCAAAGCTTCATGGGGGCTTGCAAGGCCTTAATTTTAAGGGTTGTAAGAAAACTGCCATAACAAATATATTGTAGGCCTGAATCTCATGTTTTAAAAATTATTTTTTTTTGTTTAGGTTATTCTTCAAGATACACTTCAGAAAATCTCACAGGATAAGGGCACAGTGTAAACCTGAACTCAAGCTACTTTCAGAGCCTTAACCCTGCTTAACAGCCTCGCGCTGCTTTGGAAGAGCACACAGTTAAAACAGTAAGGGTTAACAGAACAACAGGCAAGAATCTGGAAGAAGAAAACACTGAATTTGTCAAAAAAAAGAAGCCTTTTAGAGACAATAAAATCGTACAAAAGGTTCCAAAAATATCAGGAAAACTCATCTCTGATTAAATATTCACAGGATTATCCTGCTCAAAACTTATCGAAGTCTCTAGTTTTACACAAACTTCCTGCAGTCTTTTATGTTCACAACTTGGGTCAATTGAACAGTTTGTTGTTCTGTACTGTTATTGCTATGCATTGAATATAAAATGAAATATCCATAAAATATGTCAGTCAGTTTACTAATGGATAGAAAAGAAGTCCCCTAAAAAAAAAAGAAGCTGGGATCCACTGCTCCAGACAACACATCTTTCAACAGTCATTCATCTTGACGACGGCCGACTGCCTCGCCAATCTGCTGTTGTAATTCTTCTCACAGCAGAGGATTTTAACCAGATTTGACCGAGGTTTTGGAGATTTAAACCATTTTGAAACACAGCTGAGCTTCTCATTTGGCAAGAGGCAGAAACCAAATCCTTAAAGCCCGTCTCACTTCCCGATTACACCATTTAGATCAACAGAGAATCGGCCAAATCTCAAGTCTCCGCCAGTATTACAAACTGAAACATGTAGAAAGAACCTGCTATGACTATGTTGGTTTTAATCTCAATTATGATCTCAAACGTTCACTTTTTGCTACTTGTTTTTTCCCTTTTCTCCCAGCACTCTTGAAGTGAGAGATCCCCCTTGTTTCCTATCTTATATACTTTGTTTTATTGGCGTTTCTTGACTGTTGAGGCATTACCAGACAGCATCAAGTAGTAGGCAACAATCAAAACATTTAGAGCACCCGATGCCTGACTGGAGGCTGAAAATAGTTTTTAAAAACCGTGTTTCTTACCTTGGCCTCCTCAGCTGTGATGCGGTGGACGGTGAAACGTCCCTTCACATCATAGATCAGACGGAAGTGCTCACCAGTCTTCTCAATGCTGATCACATCTGGATGAAAAAACAAACAAACAGTCTTAGCATCTGAATCATGAATTTATTTAATGCTAAAGTGGTAATTACACAGGAGTTAAACACTGTCTGGATTGTACAGAAGTCAGTCAAATGTAAGCATTATTAAATGCACTAAAAACTTTTACTTTCACAGCCAGCCGACCACATCTTTACTGCTAATGGTCTGTTTATTTGTCAAAACCACAAACACTATTAGTGTTACAGGAAATATTCCACCTGGCAGACTGTTCCTAATGTAAGAGCTGATGCTTGGAAGGTAATTGCCATGACCATGCACTTGCTAACTCACATCTTGTCGTGCCAATTTAAACCATGAACACCTACCCTCGCTCTTTAAGTCCAAAACATGACAGTATGCTGCAGCTAAAGTCAGGGCCCTTTATAAGAGCGGTCTATTCATTTCAACCTACACTGTCTCGACAATATGCTAATTTTTATCTACACTACTTTCTGTCGTATTTGACAACTTTTTAATCCACACCAATAATTGATTTTCCTCCCCAGGTACCAATTTACCATGTTGGAATAACACTAAGACCACTGCGCAGAGGAAACCAAGAGCATCCTCGTCCACAGACTTAACAGTGTCCACTCTCCATATATTCAGGTACTACTAAAACAGTAAGGGGGCTCACAACCTTTAAAAACACTCTGATTAGACGTGCAGCCAAATGTGGATAAACTCAGCATCACCAGTGTCCTTTACAGTTCAAATTTAATCACACAAGTGCCACGAACTACTGGAAATCCAAGTGCTTCATCCCAAAATGCTAGTTTGATTAACTGAGGTTACTCTAAATATAGTCAATGTTGTCAAATTACAGAAAATATTACGGATACACTGACATTTATTATCAGAAGGACTTCATATTAAACATAAGAGGCAGTGGTTATCTGTTTTGTTGCTACAGAAATTGTTGTAATCACATTTTCCCTGGCCCTGAGTGACCGAGTGTTTAGTGAGTATGTATATAAATAGGCAGCGGTCATCATGCTGTGACGGCGTCCCTTGGATTTGGAAATTAAAACGCCACACCTCCATATGGAGGCTGTTGGCCTTGTTGGTGTCAAGGTGGGTGACAGGTCTGAAAGAGGCGTGACCGCAAGCATGGACAAAAACAATGACAGATTAACTCCTTTGTTAAATGCCCTGCTGATCACGCCACAATGCTTGTTCTGTTGAGAGAACTGAAAATGTTAAACTGTAAAGAAAAAAATTACAAAGCGTTTTGAGTGAGCCAATAAGCTGCTTATTTAATGCATTTTATTTCCTCCTTATTTTGTCATTTTATTGCTTTTGTCTTTGTATTTATTTATAACATTTCACATCTTGCATTTTTGTCCTCTTGTTTAAAGTTCACCCTAACTTAACCTCTGTCTTGTCTCATTTGGCAGGACTGTTTTGCTCTCTGTTATATTGCCTTCTGATTATCCAATTTCTAATTTTGCTTTGCTTACCAAAGCACTTTTAAGCTTGGTTTTCAAAAGGTGCTACATAAATTATTAATCATGAAAATGAAATGTTGCAAGAATCTTGATACAAGATGTACTGTGAATTAAATGTGAAAGAGCTGGACAGGCTGGTCTGCCAGTAGTTAAATATTTTTAAAACAAAATAAGTGAGCAAACGTGAAAATAGGGCTGACCTGAAACGTCGAAGCTTTGTCAGGGTAATCAACATCCAAATCTTTATTTAAATGTGCCAATATTCTATGCTATTTTTCTTAAAGAAAAAAAAAGTATCCCACAAATGAATAGTAGTTCAACATAATTCATAATGCATCAACATTTTAGTCTCTGGCAAGGACATTTAAACTAAGTGATAGACCTTGTTTTGTGACACTGAAAGTTTTCCCACTTGTGACAGTTTCCAAAAAATGACCCCCCAAAAACTCAAGTGTCAGATACACCAAAGGCAACTAGCATATATCACCTATCTACAACCAGCTTGCCAAATCACTTCAAAACTGGGCACAACAGCCTAGAAGTCTTTCAAAGTATTTGTTTTTCTAGCTATTAAAGCTAATGTTACTGCGACCTGCATGCTAACACAGTTGCTGATTGTCACATAATTTTAGGTCTATCATCTGAAAACTGATGCTTCAAAATATGTCCTCTCATGCTGAATTTTTCTCACAGAAACTTCGGTACCCCTAAATTTGTATTTGGGGCAACCAAACCCTACAATATACAGGAAATCTACCAGAGAAGGAAGCGGTCCATCTCTCCAATTTGTAATTGACAGCACTGATGACTGCGACAGCCTGTCAGTGAAGAAGATGTTTGTTTTGGTCCCAGTCTCTCCAAACTCCTAATCTAGCTAAGTGGGACATGCTCACATTGCCCCGTCTGTTCTGTCATGTCAACAAATTGTTTCCACTAATCACGAGTCCTCTTCCAAATGGCTCCATCCCATCAAAAAGACATTTATACTTGAAACTGATTTAGTTCTCTGCAATCCATCCGAGCCTTGTCCAAAATGGCGTTTGTCTTCAACATCACAAATCCAAAGAGACGAAACTGTGAAAGCTGTGCCTTTCAGACAACTAAAAAGAGAACGGTGAGAGTCAGATCTCACAACAAAGACTGATGCATCATGGATGTCTAAGACTAAATTTAAGTGACAGCTGACGTTCCTCACGTTTTCAAAACTTGACAAATGATGGCTTTCAAACTTTTTCCAAGGAGCCACTATTGTTTAAAAAAAAATATGGGCAGAGAATGGGCAAATTTAGTCCACCAAATCAGAGGCAACTAATTTTAAAGTCACAATTTGGACAATAAAGCAACTCATTTTTACTTGCCACCAACAACATTTGACAATAAGTAGGAAGCAAGTCTTGTAGTTGGAGCTCAGAACTTCTTAGAGGAATTGGTTGTGTAGTTTCAGTTCATTGCTGATCAAAACCAAATATTCATCACTGCTCCTTATGCCTTCAAACAACTGACAGAAACACTGTTGTTGAACTTAAATCCTACACATCCAACATAAACACCACTGCAACAATTTTCAGACCTACCTAATCTGGGAAACATGCCGTTAAATTCATACATAAGCAGGAAAACACAACCATGGACCCATTCTGCAGCATTTGTCAGCATATCTTATGACACCCAACGAAAGACAAATCCTTCGGCAGGTCTGCACCGAAAGCTGGAAAGAAGTGTGATCACTGTTAACTCACCCATGAATCCAGCAGGGTAGGTGACATCTGTGCGGACCTTGCCGTCGATCTTGATGAACCTCTGCATGCAGATCTTCTTCACCTCATCCCCAGTCAGGGCGTACTTGAGGCGGTTCCTCAGGAAGATGATGAGGGGCAGGCACTCCCTCAGCTTGTGGGGACCGGTGGAAGGACGAGGAGCCTGAGAGAATTAAAAGTCCTTTAATTAATATCTCGAGGGATGGCTTTGCATGGTTCATTACATTTCAGATTAGAGCTTGAGAGGAAACATGTTCACGTTATAGACCATAATACTCAGCTACCACTTAAAGCTTATTTTTAACCTTTAGTCTTCCCTACTAACATTCCTATATAGGACTGACCTCGCTTTTAACAGACCTTATTTATCAATACATCTTGAAATAGTTTTTCACCCTGATGGCAACAGACTCTGCCTCACCTATCTGCTGTTATAATTCTTCTCAGAGGATTTTAACCAGATTTGACCAAGGTTTTGGAGATTAAACACACAGCTGATATTCTCATTTGGCAAGAGGCAGAATCCAAATCCTTGTGGCCCATCTCACTTGCCTATTACACCCGTTGAATCAACAAAGAATCTCAAAACTCTGCCAGTATTACAAACTGACCTCAGACCTCATTTATCCCCCAACACATGTGTGTATGATTATGATTTTTGCATCAAATAACTTCCCCTAAACTTTGAATAATTACATATCTGAACATATTTTAAATTACAGCATAAATTCAAAGGTTCGTTCTGTGATGCTGAATGACAGTGAAGTCAGCTGGTGATAAAATTACGACGGAAAAGGGCCAAAGGTGAAGTTGAAAAATAGCAGCAGCCATTTTTTGTCCTGCTATGTACTGCAGTGGCATCATCACAATGTCAGGTAGCAGCTTTACAGATACATTAAACTGACCTTATTAGGGATGGGAAAAAATACTGCATGTTTACATGTGTCAGAAGTTTATTTGTGTCCTACTAAAAAGCATAATTAGCTCCAATATGAGACCTGTCATGTTATTACTTCACATGTAGCATGTGTTCGTCAGAGATACTCAGCACTTACTTACATTTTTAAAACAACAATGACTTGAATAACATCCAATATGCTGCACACTGAGAGACATTTAACCAGGTTTCCAAGCTGTGTCTCTACTCCTAATGATTACAGCCCATTGTATCACATCTCTTTGAAAGCTGGATGAAACTCTTTTCAAAGCAGCCACTGTTTTGTGCAAGCTTTATAAAAGAAATGCTTACCACACAGCAAAACCAATCCTGTGTTTGCTCCACAGAGATTCTTTGTTCTTAAATATCATAATATTAGGGCACGAGGCACAAACTGATCTAATGCAAACAGATTTTTCCTGGAGTACATACACATTCTGTATACTGTCATAAGCCATGTGAGCTACCATTGACTTTACTGCATATCCATCCCTTGAAGAGCAGTTTCCATGTGAAACCCATCATACTAAGTTGTCTTACATCTTTCACATAAACAGTTTGCACTAATAAACACGAACACCATCATTAACACATAATGTCTGGAAGGACACCGTTAGAAAACGTTACTTACGAAAACTCCAGTGAGCTTGTCAAGCATCCAGTGCTTTGGCGCTGCGACGCGCTTGAGGTGCTTCTTCGGTCCTCTTGCCTGAAGAAGAAGAACACAACGCCGGTTAATTAACGGGACAACAACCGGTGGAGACCGTCCAAAAAAGAAAACAAACGTTAAGTGGATAATATCGGGGTGGACAAAGCGGGAGACCCCAGTATAGCGTCTACACGGTCAGTCTGGTTAGCATGGTATGCTAACATGCCGCAGGAATGAATGCCGATTAGCACAACCGGCTGCGGCCTTGCCATGCTAACATTTATTACAGAATTAAATGTGTTATTATTAAACTGGCTAACTCTGAACTGTTATACTAAAGTATAAATATCATGTACACAAGAAACTGAGACTTCCTTTTACGAAGAAACAGCTCTCCGTTCATTTAGCTTAAGCTAACGGTGCTAGCCCCGGTCAAGCTAACGAGCCTTAGGTGATAAAACCCAAAGAGGGGTGAGTTCATTTTAAATCATCAATAAAGAGCAAGAATCGACGCTTTTGGTTACAATTTAGACATCGACCGTTTAATAAGATGTGGAATTTCAACCTCGGACATGTACGTGTGTGATATAAGTAACGCAAAAAGTGATGTTTAATGATTATTTCAGAGAGGAATCGTGAGGAAAAACAGCTCACCATGTTGGAGTCTGCGGGGAAAAGGACCTCCTGTCTTCCGGTATTGGATGATAAGGCCGACTACGGCAGTCTGGGAGGGACAAGCGTGATGAAAGTCGCAAGATAAATGGCAAATACTCATCAGTCGTTGTGTGTAGATTTTATGTTTTGGTTAAATATATAATCGTGATTTGTTTTATTATTCACATATTATACTAATAAAATGTAGCCCATTTTCACATTTTAAAATTATTTCTATTATTTAGTTATCTGTATCTTATACATTTAATTATTAACAATTAACTATTTATTTATTTATAAATGTATATTTTAAACGGCACTATTGTTTTATACACATATTCATACTTGATACTATGAACATTTACATATTCCCTATTGAAAATGATCTATGTTTTAACTACTGTACAGTTCTTTGTAGCACAGATTAAACATGACAGTTTCATATTTTTTTGTATTTTTTTATTTTACATTACATTACAATATTTCCATTTTCCCCTTTGTAGATTCTGACTGTTAAGCACAACAACACCAAACCTGCTTGGCAATGATTAATTGACCCTGACTCTGAGTAATTATGCAAACTTAATTTGTTTGTCATTTAAATATATTTACATTTAATTTCTGCTTATATTTACCTCATAGCTGTCTCTGTTTCTTGTGCTGCTGTAATGTTAATTTCTCTTCTGGTTTTTATCAGAAATGTTTTATATGATTTTTAAGAAAAATTTGCCATGTAAATGTCAACAAACTGTAAAAAGATAAGATATAACCTAGAATATTATATGCATTACAAGCCAATATTTAAATTAAAAAGTACATTTTAAAGCATTACTTGAAAAACAAAAGCCAACTATAATCTGTGGACAAACATTATATAAATTGTAGGAAACTGTTTCAATCAATTGATGTAAATATGTTGGCTTTTCTTGTTTCTTTTTTAATGTAATGTAACATTCTCCATTCCTTCGTTGCATGTGGATCTTGTTTCTGTGTTTCCGACTGTCCTGGTCAGGAAATGCCAGTGTCACAGGCAGAGCCCAGTCCTGTTTACACTCACAGAGATAAAGCTCCTCCTGAGTCTTTGTCTTCCTCTGCCAAATGATACCAGCTGATGCACACAGGCCGTCTCTCTCTCTGTCTCTCTCTGAAGGCATCTCTGGTTCCCCCAGGCTACAGGAGCTAATCCCAAACCCCAGGATGAACCTATTTATACCTAATACAAATGCTCCTGTGTGTATATTCACACATTTATCTCTGGCGACCCACTTTATTTTCTTCAAACATGAATCTTCAGAGCGTGCACAAGTCTGTTTTTCGGGGCAGTGTTGCAACCCACTAACCTACATATTATTCAGACCATTTTTACATTTTTGGAGGAGCTCAGCGCACGTGGCCTGTTGCCAGCAGCAAGTTGGGGACCCGCTGACGTTTACTTGACTTTAATTTCCTGACCCACTTCCTGTCAAATAGTGCTGCGCTGACCACTCAATCCAGGAAGTTTTATGGGATTAAAGACGGATTTCTGGAGTCACATTACAAAAGTTGAAGGAATAAGGAGGCGAAGTTTGTTTAAACTGGCTTTAAAAGTTGGCGAGAGTGCGGGTCATGTTTTTTGGAAATGTCAGAAAATAACTGTATTTTGGGAAATGGTATGTAAAGAGCTAGAATATGAGGTTCCTATCAGTTGTAGTTACTGCTAGTGATAGATATTTGATCAAAATGTCGCTAGTAGCAAGTAAAGAAACACCACCAACGAAAGACCAATGGCTAACAATTGTGGAGAAATCTTTTTAATGGAGAAATTGACACACATAATGAGACAGCAAGAAGCACAACTGGAGAGAAAATGGCAGAAATGGACTCTAAAGACGACACTGGACTAGAATAACAATCAGTAGATACACTAACCCTTAAGGCTTCAAACGTGTGCATTTATCCAATCAGGTTTGTTTCGTTGGCTTTCATTATTTTTCAGTTCTTTTATTATTCTATTTTGCTGTTGTAACCAACATATCAATGTCACAAACATGTTTCAATAAAGATTTAAGTGGAGGAAACCCTGAACCCATCACATTTTTGGTTTCCTGCATCCTATACAAATGCTGCGTTCCATTTACCACAGAAGTTGGAAGTCGGAGCTGGGAATGACGTCACAGCCGAGTTATCAGCGTTCCAGTTACAAAGTCGGAAAAAAGTTGCCAAACGGGAAGAAGAAGTCGGAAAACAAGATGGCAACGTGTACGAAAGTTATTCTCGCTATTCTCCCAAATATTAGTGCAACAAAGACTAGTCAGAAGTGCTAACAAACGGAATATTACAGGAGCTTCTACTTAATTGTTTACATCCGGGGCAGCCATCTTTGATTGTCAACTCGGGGGTGGTGAGGATTCTCCGACTTTCCGACTCGGAATTCCGACTTCAGGGGGCGTTTCAGTTGAAATTTCCCACTCGGAACTTGGAAATCCCGACTTCCCAGTACAACTGGAACGCACCAAAAATCCTACTTATCTCAGACCTGTTGTCCTCGTTCGTGGACACTTTTTGTGCCATCTAGTGGTAGTAGGAGCACATTACACTAATCCATGTAAAAACAAAATGGCAGCCATCTCTGCCAAGTCCGTCTGCAGCCAATCTCAACACAAAAGTGGACAAGGTCTAAAACCTGATCACATTTTATGATTGAAGCTTGTTTATTTATGATTGATAATGTTTGTAGTTTGATACGGCAACAACTTTGACCAATTTTAGCAACAGTAACAAGATGAGATGCTGTTAATCAGGAAGTGCTCGTTTGAGGACATTGAGACTTTATTATTGTGGACAATGTTCTGTCTTTTATTCTCATCAGATCCTACTGAAATAGCTGGGAGAAATTAAAAATGCGAACCAAACAAAAGTTCAGGTGTCAGGAGGATAGAGTCCAGTTGATGGGAGTGATGAAACGTATGGCTTAAACTGGATCAATATCTGTTTTTAGGGACGCAAACACACACTTCAGCCAGGTTCACCCTCTTTCAAAGTGCCTTCCCTAATCTTGTACACCCAAAAACGCTCATAATGACATGCAGCAGGTCGTCTGTGATTGTTAGCATCCCTTTCTCTGAGTTGGGGATCCATTAACAGTACTACTGTCCCATCCTTCAGCTTCTAATTGTGTCCCCGTGCCATTTATTGTGTACCTGCATTCTAGGGCGGTAGTTTCCGATGAAGCCAGATCCAAAACCGATCAGACTGGTTTGGAATTTAAGATTCCTTCTGTCTCTACCAGCACAGAAACAGTCTGCCTTCCTGGATCCCCAACTACCTAGAGGACCTGGCCTGTAGGAAGAGTGTCACACGTCATACCCAGTCATGATAGAAGGATGCGATCGGTGGAGGTCACATGTAAAGAGAAGAGGTTTATTAAACCTGACTCCAAGGACTAACTTGTGAGTTGCTTATCAAATTCAAATGTGCCATTTGAAGGGGTGGCTGTTAAATCACAAGTCTCCACCCTACCTGTACTCCCAAGATTACAAAGCTCCACCCCCCAGGCCTGTGACGCTCTGTTTCCCTCCAAACATGCCAAACAAAGAGAGGACTGATATTCATAAATTTAAACTGTTGTTAAAAGAAGACAAGAGCAATACCATGGCAGATGCATTAATGACAAGAAATTGATGATCAGGGTTTGAATGTGATGTTCTGTTCCTGTTTTATTTTGAAAGTCTATTTTAAGTTTGTCTCCCCATGTCCTGTTAAGTTCCCCGCTGCCCCTGACTGTCTGATTGCTTACCCCTGTGTCTCATCATCTATGCTGTCAGAGTGTATAGAAGTTTGTGTCTTCCCTTTGTCCCCTGCTAGATTGTCTTGTCCTTTGTGCGAGCTTTCCGGTGTTCTTCCTGGTGCGTATTTCTCATGAGACTGACCCTTTTTTCATATTAGACCCTATTACTAGACGCTCTTTCCGTCTTTCTTTGTCTTTTCAAGCATTTTGTGATGAGTCAGTAGGGGGCGCTTCTGGTGCACTAGACCATAGACAATGTATCAAGGTACAAAAATTATTTGTTTAAAAAAATGGTACTTGGTGTTATAGCCTTGTTTTATCCTTAATTATAAACCAATTTTTCTTTTTCTTTTTTCTTTTTTATTTTTAACTTACCAATTTATTTATTTTATAAAATCATATATTTTTGTACTTATTTCTAATTTTTTACTATTAGTATTTTTTTTTTCAAATAATTCATTTCGCGCTTTTTTAAATTTAATTTTATTATTATTATCATTATTATTGTTTTTTTTTTTTTTTAAATAAGTTATTTTAATTATTATTTTACCTGGGTTGAAATGTGTTTATTTACCATACCACAAGGACTGTCTTTGAAGGCATAATCATATAACCAATGTTTTGCCTGTATTTAAATGTTGTGTTATCCTACCTTCAAAGAACAAGGAGAGGAAAAAAACAAAAACAGAACACTTTGCAGCTACATGTGATGAAAGAATTGTGCTCATATATTGTTCGAAATAAAATTTCAAAAATAAAATAAAATAAAATGCTAAAAACGACTCTCTGTATCCCGTGTGTCTGAATGTGCTCCTCATCATCAGATGTTCTGTGAGCCAGCGGCGGCAGTATAGTCATTTAATTATATTCATATAACACATAACTTTTGTGCTAGTTTTTGTCTCTCTGCTGTTTTTAATGTTTATATTCCTCTTGTAATTCTTCATGCCTCACTTTTTCCACCCTGTAAGCAGTGGTGGAATGTAATTGAGTATATTTATATTATTTATAAGTTGTATAGTATATTTAGTGCTATAGTGCAAATACTTGAGGATTTCCATTGTATGCAACCTTATCTCAGAGACACATATTGTAGCCTACTTTATACTTCACTACATTTGTCTACCAACTTTAGTTACTTTTCATTCCCTACTTGTCCGGTCACTCTGTCTCTGTGTGAACTGCACACAGGAACACTGACATATAAGGTCGAGCCACTGGATCATATTGAGTTAGTGTCATCTATATGTTAAATATAGCGCTGCACAATGCTTTCATCACCACTAGATGGGAGCACTGCTGCAACTTCCTATGACAGACTAAGGTGAATACTTGTGTGCTTTTCTCTGTGTGGACTAATATTTTATCTGTACCAGCACAGCTGCACTGACCACCACTTAAAATACTGAAAAGAAAGAAGCAAATAATTGAAATCTGTCAGTTTAATTTGGGATTTATTTTACAGGTCAGTTATTGGATTGAATTGATAATAAATTCCTAGGAAGTTTCCTTGAAATCACTATGTTATTTGACACCAATTCCTTGTAAAAACAGATAATGTTGAGTAATTAATGCCACTCACATGCTAAAATAGCATCAGAGTCAGAATAGGGTTCAATGCCAAGTAGGTTTTGGCTTTCAAGACATTTGTCATTACCTAGAGTCTTTCAGTCAGTGCAAAGCAAGGTCGCATAAAAAGTACTCCGGATATATAATCTGACATAAAGTGTACATAAAGTGTAATTAAATTAAATTAAATTAATTTAAACTTATTTTATTTTTGTTTTTTTACTGTGCAATAATTGGTGCAATAATTAAACTGCCCCAATATTGTGTAATTATTAAACAGTGCAATATTCTTCAGTATACAACTTTATTCTCACCAATTGAATGTAAACATACAATTCACACACCTATACAAACTTCTTCTATTTATTCTTGTTCTTGTATTTAATCTATTGATGTATATGTTGTTTGTAGTAACCATTACAGCACAATACATATTTTATATTTCTGAATGTAACACTAGTTTTTACAGTGTAATGTAGCACAGTGCACATATTTGTATATGTTTACACACTAACAGACTCAGCACAGTGGAGATATATATTTTGTTCTTAATATCTTCAGTACTAGTGTTGACATTGTAGCATGACGCACATTTTTATTTCTAATTTATTGTATTTTATTACTTATTATTTACATACCTGTTTCACACTCCTATTATGGTTATTATTTTAAGTAGTAGTATCATATTGTCATCATCTCTCACACTTTCCTCCCAAGGATCAATAAAGTATTTCTGATTCAGATTTTTTTTTATTATTATTATTATTATTATAATCATCAAATTACTTTGTTCTGTCCAAAAAAAAAGTCAAAAGAAGTTAAAAAAGGAATAAGAAACTAATTTATTTTAATTGTGTTGAAAATGCAAAGAAAATATTTTTATACGTGCCTTTTTGAATTGTTTTAATGGTTAAAAGTAATTCAGCATGTGTTACCTCCACTTACCAGCAGATGGAAGCCTTGTACAACAATGTTTTAATTCTGCATACTGGTTCCCTGAACATGTTTGAACTGTATAAACTGGGTGACTGGAAAGCTTGCTGATTCAGTGAGCTATATTCTGTTAATGTGTTGTTGACATTTGTCCTCATTGTAGCCATTTCATTGTAGTGAGTCACTGTATAAAATGGACCTATTGCGACCTCTTGGATAATCACAGACTCATGAAACTTAAAACCACAAACTAGAGACCTCAGGCATTCAGAGGATGGATGACTTTCATAGGAATAATGACAATAAGGGGGTTTCTAAGCAGTATCAAGAACAAATTGCTCACCAAAAATTTCTTTGCGAAATCTCCAAATGTTTTTGATACCAAATCACAGCATGAATTTTTTCATGTTGTTCCTCAAGGTCTTGGGGCCTTAATGTGATACTTTGGAGGGATTTTTGACCATTTTCATCAATTTTAAAGTACTCAAAAATGCTTTAACACCAAATCTGTAAACAAATGGTATCAACCAGAAAATTGCAACAACTTACAAGACACGATGATAGGAATGTCTATCAAATGCTTCCATCATAATCCTGCAAACCCCTATATGCTCTAAATGTTAAAAGCTGGAACAGGCGCCTAAGCATTACCAATTTATCTTCAGCTTCTCAGCTTTCAAATGATGTACACCACTTCTATGTAGCTACTACTGTTGACCTGCTATCACCTCATAAAAATCCGCTGTCCCTCCTAAAAAAAAAAGACAAAAATGGGTCTATGGTGGGTCTCAGAGGGTTAAAATAGGACTGCAAAACTCAAACACACATTGACATCACAATAATTTAACACGATTAATCATTGCCTTTGAAAATATCATGTTTTATTTAACTTAACATCATAGCAGATTTTTGTAAACTTCAAATCTGGTCCAAATGAAGCCAGCTCACAGGCCATGATGCATACAACTTATGTATATATTGATTGATTGATTTTTATTTGTCTCAAACAAGCACATACATAAAAACAAACAATATGTGTAATGGGAAAAAAATAAATAAAAATATATAAAACCGTTCATCCGTATACATACGATTCATTTTTCACATTGACACATCACAGTGAATCTATTGCTAATTGGGACCCAGGTGTATTGCTAAGGACCCAAACAGAGGCAGCGTGGAGTGTGAAGTTGTTCATATGAGCGATTCTCGAGAAAGCACAGCAGCAATACAACAGGCCAAGCAAACAGCCTGTTTCAAAAAGCAATAAATAAATAAATTTTAATCATATATCGCATTCTCTAACTTTAAAGCCGGAGTGTTTCTCCGACTCCAGCTGGTGCTAACTAATACAGCGCAGGCACAACAGACTGACTGAAACGCACATTTCAAGGTGCATTTTGGCAGCGTTCAATCATTCTTTACCACATTCTTTACTTGGGTATTTTCTATGAAAAACAGCATACAGGAGTGTGGATGGATGTCAGCAATGACTAACACTATTTGCTCTCTGCTGCGAGGGCAATGGCTTTGTTCCCTGTTAACTTGCCATCAGTTACAGCACCAACAAACATTAACAATGGAAATACAAAAGGACTCATCACATCATTATTGCAGTTACTTTGGCCAATACTTTGGCACTGTCAGACTCGAGCTACTGATGGCTTACTGACGGACATGTAGTGTTCAGCTGGCAACACTGAAGGCACTGCTGTTAAGAGGTGCACAGGACGATTCTGTTTGTCACATATGTGTCGTCAAGGCCACATGTTTTCATAAGGGGGTTTCACACCTGGAGTTTGGCTCATTTGATCCGAACCAGTGGGAAACATAATACATTGCTGTCCAGTTCTTATTCACGCTGACTTTTTATAAACAAACCCAGATGAGCAAAGGTAGTTTTACAGCATACTGACAGGTAACTCACTGACTGGACAGCTCTGGGGATTGTCCTCCTGCAATGATCAGGACACACGTGGGGAAACCAAATTGTAGTGTTTGACAGATGTTAATCGGCACTTAATGTATGTATAATTACATTGTTTTATGTCACATGGACTTCACTAAAAAATAATCAGTTGTAAGCATTATTAGTAGGTGATTATTAAGGCTATTATTAAACTGAATTGATCACGTTATGAACAAAGAAACGAAAAACGACCATAGAAACAGGATAAAAAATAAAGTGTCTTCTACTGCAGTGATAGGGGCTTCATACTTTGGGATCGCTCTCACACTATTAATGCACTTAATGAACAAAATACATCGAGTTACATACAATCATGGCAGTTTAAACAGCTTTCTAATCAGGAAAAATACCCTCACTGACGTACTTACAAGTTGCCATGGTTACACATTTGCTTTAGCATAGCTAAGTTAAGCCTTACAAAGATCGTTAATAAAATCAGGGGGTGATTTCACAATCTGCAGATGGATGTATCAGTAGTTTAGCTTTTGATATCGTAAAAAGAAACTGTTCCAGTGTTAGTTTGTCACCAAGGCCAACTCTTTGAGAGGGTCTCGGTCTGGTTGTTTTGTTGCACACCCAGGTGTTGCTCACACGTGCCAAAACAAAGCCCACTACAGGGGGTAACAGGGTAAAATAGGGCAGGTCTGAGAGCAACCTAAAGTTTAGAATAATTATAGTATGCGCATTTCAAGACACTCAAAGACACTTTACAAATTCAGGGACAAAAAAAAACCAGACAAGCAAGTAAACAAATACGAGATGAGTAGGTGAGCAGCAGAGTTCTGGATATACTGGCGCTCAGTGGGGTTTTTGAAGATGAGGGCGAGGGCGATGTTCTTGAGGTGAACGAAGGCTGTTTTGGTGATTTGAATGTGCCGACAGAGACGTGCTTGTTTTCCTTGAAACGCCACTATGTTCCAACATTTGTTTTGTGAATTTTTGTGTTATATGTTGTATTTGTTGCTTTTTAAATGTGCTCTGATCAGCTGCCAGGTCTCCCTTTTAAAAGAGATTTTCAATCTCATTGACTTAAATAAAGGTCACATAGACAAAAATAAAACTTAACACTGTAATCACCAAAAACGTAGTAAGCAATGTTTTGTCCTTTCCCGCTGCATAGTGCAATATTTAATATCGTAAGACAATTGCATGGTCCCTCTTACATCCATAGATTCAAAACCATGATGTTTTCTTTTCTTCACGGTGCAGAATCCACCAACCTTTAAGAAATGTTCAAACAGAGGCTGCGAGATAACCTCAAGGCCATAGTGGTTTTAAGCACACTGAAATCAGGTTTGTTTTTTTTTAAAGTTTGTGCATTATTGTTTTGGAATGTTGTGTTCATCAGCTGGTGGGAGCCTGTATTAAAATATGGCTCACATTGTTCCAGTTTGTATGAATGTCAAAGCTTGTGCTTGACTGGCAAGACTGTTCTCTGTGCAGTTACAATGCCCTTCAGGTGAAGAAATTCACTTGTAGCAGGAATGCACATTAGGCCCTTTGCTATTCTTGGTAGCTGAAGGCACTCAAGTCTGTGTTCCTCCCATCAGCTGAGAAGTCAAGGGGTGGCAAAGGGGTTTCTCGATCTCAGCTGCAGCATCATCAGGCAGATTTTGGTGCAGCATGTCTTTGGCAGAGGCAAATGTTGCTTCAAGTCAGTGCACATGTGCTCCTTGGTCTCTTCATGTGTGGCTGGGTGGCGATGGCAGGGCTATCTTCACAAACTTCTCCTCCACCGGACTGTCTACCTCCTCTTGTTGCTGAAAAACATCAAAGCATAAAATCAAACTAGTATTAATTTTACAGTAAATTTACAGTAACTTCCACATCATATAATGGGAGTCCAAATTTCTCCAACTGCCACCAGTGACGTTGCATTTACAGTTTACATCCGTATCTGTCCAGACTCATACGTAGCATGGCAGCAGACAGTGCTTCGAACACAGATATTGCTGCAAAGAGGTGAGAAATTCTAAAACCTGGATGCTAAATCTATACAGTCAGCACAGTTTTAAAATGGACACCTAAGATGAGCATCACCAACTCAGTATCTGATCCAATGTCTTTACCTCTGTTCCTGAGTTATAGTACTGAGTAATGGCCAGAAATGTTGTCATAATCAGCCTATGAATTGTTGAGTTATAGCCAAAAACACATTCTACGAGGTCACAGTGACCTTGACCTTTGACCACCAAAATCTAATCAGGTCATTGTTGAGTCTAAGTGGATGTTGTGACGAATCTGAGGAAAGTCCCTAGGCATTCTTGAGATATCACGTTTACGAGAATGAGACGGATGTGAGGTCAGAGTGACCTTGACCTTTGACTGCCAAAATCTAATCAGTTCATCCTTGAGTCCAATTGGACATTTGTGCCAAACTTGAAGAAATTACCTCAAAGTGATTTGGAGCTACGGGGTTGATGAGAATAAGACAGACACAAAGTCACAGTGAGCTTAACCTTTGACCACCAAATCCGTTCATTGTTACGTTATGGTCAAAAACATGTTCAACAAGGTCACAGTGACCTTGACCTTTGACCACCAAAATCTGATCAGGTCATTGTTAAGCCTAAGTGGATGTTTGTGAGGAATCTGAGGAATGTCCCTAGGCATTCTTGAGATATCGCGTTCACGAGAATGAGACGGATGCGAGGTCAGAGTGACCTTGACCTTTGACCGCCAAAATCTAATCAGTTCATCCTTAAGTCCAAGTGGACATTTGTGCCAAACTTGAAGAAACTACCTCAAAGTGATTTGGAGCTATGGGGTTGATGAGAATAAGACAGATGCAAAGTCACAGTGAGCTTTAGCCTTGACCACCAAATCCGTTCACTGTTGAGTTATAGTGGACGTTTGTGCCAAATTTGGACAAATTCCCTAAAGGTGTTCTTAAGATATCATGTTCATGAGAATGAGACAGACAGACATATAGACAAACTAAAAACATAATGCCTGTGGCCCTGCTGTGGCTGGCGTAAAGGCAAAAAAAAAAACAAATAGCCTAATTAATTAATTTACTTACATCCTATAGCGTCTTCATGGCCGCCACCACAGCATCATTCAGGTTGGAGCAGGTCTCACTGGTCTCTGGTAGATCCTTAAACGTAGCACCGAGAGCTGACACCAGGCACAGTGTCTTCCTCTCACTGGCATTTCTCTTCCCCAGATCTTGTGCTGAAGCAGCTCTGGTGTCCTTCACTGTCTGTGTGTCACCCAGGCCTCCTTCTGTGCTTGTGACAAGCTTGGCACAAAGTGGTGCAATTTTAGACAGAGTGGGCAGGCTCTCCTCTGACATTACCAAAGTGGCATTGTCTATTGCCTCGAGTGCCTGGAATACTTCTTTGGCACGTGATGTCAGCCGGGCTCAGTGTTGAGATATCCTTTTCACTCTTTCTGACCCCTGCTGATGTGAGCGTTGCATAGATAGCTGCTTATTGCTCTAAAAATATTTCTATCATGTCAACACAGCTGTGCCATCTTGTGACTTCATCTGTGGCTGACTCAAGTCTTGCAAGCTGTAGCAGGTCCTGTTTGTGTTTTAGCTGGTGGCTGGCTATGGTGTTGCGTCCGGAAAAGGCTGTGACTGCTGAGCAGTCTCACCACTGTTAGCAATCCCAGTGCTCTCTGCGGGGCCAGATTCAGGCTGTGTTTTAAACACTACGTGGGTCAAGTCTGTGAGTCCAGCCGCAAAGTTCATATTGGATGCAGTGTCTCTTACAATGTGGAATCTTTTGCTGCTAATCTCCACTCAGTAAGTCTATGATGCTCTCTCCTGTGTGGCTATCAAGCATCGCTCTTGATTGTAGCACGAAAGTCCAGCTTCCACTCAACCATTACGTAATGCACTGTTATAGTTCCATTCCATTCAGTGGCCCTCTATAGCCCCGTTTCCACCAAACACTTTAGGTACAGTACCTTTGAAACCGAAAGTAACCCTTCAGACATGGTACCTAGACCCTAGCGTTTCCACTGCAAACAGTACCTTTCAATGTGTTCCACTGGACTGCTTGGTGGACACAGGGCTTATGTCTAAGCGTTGCATGGCAAAGTGAGTCTAGCACTGTCGTTTTTACCTCCATGTACAACTTGGCCACAGCAACGTCAGTGATTTGTCGTAGGTAGGCATGTGGTGTAACAAGGATCCATTGTATTCACAATATTAAGGCAACAGTCATTCTTTACAGTGCTGAGAGAGCAGGTATCTTTGGAAACAAGTAAACTTTAATGTGTTAACTTGTTCAGGAGTCTGTGCAGAGGGATGCGCTCATTTCATGTTAGCTGTAAACCTACTCGGGATGCAACGGTTCTCAGTAAAATATTAAACCGTTCGGTCCGCCCTGCATGGATCAATACGCCCTTATGGACCGTGAGTTTTCGGTTTTGCAATTAATTTTGCATTGATGCTTTACAGGCCACTGTGTTTGTGTGCCTGTCCACAGGCCGAGTCCATGGATGTGTAAAGAGAACGGCAGAGTCGGCCTGTTGCACAAAAGCCCTCCCTGCGAGTTAATGTCCAATCACTGTTGTGGCTTCATACAAATCTCCGGTGTACGATCATTTCGGTTTCGCTGTTGAATACAACGACAAGGAAGTGAAAACAGTTAACAGAAATGTCACTGTCTGCAAACGTTGCTTGAAACATGTCCCATACGTAAAAGGAAACACGAACAATACGAGCATGCGTCTCCAGCGTAACACAGTCGAGGACTCGAGAAGGTAACACCAGCAAAAAAACAACTGTAGTGTATACTGTACGAGTTGTCAAGGTTAAGAGGCTGTTAACTTAAATGAATTACAGTATGTTTGCATTTGGAAAAGTGTCATTCAGTACACCAGTGATACTGGAATTTGTTTACTGCAAAATGTAGTTTTTGCAGACAAGTAAAATACAGAGATAATTTTGGGGAAAAAATTGTTCTCTTTACGCACAGAACACGTACTGAAACCATGGCCCAAAAACTGAGGTACAGACCGAACCGTGGGCTACTTGTACCGTTGCACCCCTAAAGCCTACATCACTAGAATACAGGGCTGGGTTAAAATACTTGGTTAAACCAATTCAAATCGATCTTCATTTGAGTGACCCGTAATCGATTCATAAAATCTGAGATTGATCTTTTAATATACGTTTTTTCTACAGATGTGTCAGACACGGTTAATCCGTAGTACTGAGGAGCTCCAACGGTACTTGTTCTTCTCTCTGTAACCGTTAGCTTTCTGTTTTATGTTTTGGTGTAATTTATTATCATAAAGCCAATGCTTTATCAATACAGCTGTTTAGCAACATGTAAACATGTGGAAAAGTGATATTTCAATCTGCTCTCTCCGCAGTCAGGACAGGAGGACTAATACTGACTGATGTGTCTGTTACTTATTCTTTCTAAACTTCACTCAGTTTTGTGATTTCAGGAATATGATTTATTTTCCTGACATTTAAGATATGTTTCCAGTGAGATATTGAGTTTATATTGTGACTTTGCAGTTTTAATTGCCGCTCTATAAACAACATTACATTATAAAATATTCAGATTTAGTCCTGTTCTGAATTTATTCTATTTTTTTTTATAATTCCTTGTGAAATTAACAGTGTTTAGCTCACTGAGAATCTCTTTCAAATTCTGGCAAAAATCAGTCAAACTGATATAAAATGAAGAGAATCTGGACCTTTTGGAGTGAAATTGAATTAATTCTGGAAATCAATGGCGATACCCAGCCCTGCTATGATAACTGTTTTTCTTAAAATGCACAAGATCAAGTTTGTTAATCCGTTTCCTCCCCTCCATACCCTGAACTGTAACTTTTCTCTGAGTGGGAGTCTTGACCTTTAAGCTGACTGTAAAAGACTGGATCTTGTTCTGGCTGAGTGGTATTGACTGAACGGTCTGCCACCACACTGTTAAGGCCAGCGTGTTGTTGGTCTGAATCTTGTTCTTTGGACGGACATTTCCTGAGTAAAAGGCAACAAAAAAACAGCAGGGCTACTCCTGCCAGTCCCAGTCCCAGTACCCAGTAGAGAACATCCAATCCTCGACTCTCTGGTTGTGGTCGACTTGTCCTCGGTGTCACAGGTTCAGGCAAATGCCTCGCTGCTGTAAAGAGACCAAACGAATCTGTGTCATTCATCTGAAGAATCAACATTTTGCTCTGACAGAAAACTAAATATTCACAACAGATAAATCTCAACACATTTTCTTCACAGGTTTGTATTTAACCTGTGAAGAAAGTTCTACAGGAGCAACTTACCAGTGACACTGAGCGAGCATCTCCCAATGCCGTGCCCATAACTTGTGTGTACCGTACACTGGTACTCGCCAGAGTCACGAGTGGTGAGTCTGGACAGATTCAGCCTGAGTCGTCCTTCTCTGAGGAGGTCTTTGTCGTACTGGACCCGTCCTGCAAACTGTTTATCCTTTGGTAACTCTCCACGTTCATTCAGATGAAACACTGTGAAGTGATCGTGTTCAGCTAACAGTTCACAAAGTATTTCAAAGTGGCCGTGGGAACTGTCAGCTTTGGTTGTGAACATGAATTCCATCGTGATTTCCTTGTTCTCCTCTGCCTGATAGGAGGTCTGTGTCGCTTTCACTTCAAATGTTCCTGTTGAGGAGACAGAGAGGGGAAGTGAGGACCAGACAAACCATCAAGTTTAACAGGTGGGCAGGTGGGTGATGACTAGTTAGTTTAACTGATTCAGTGAATAACACTGACAGATTTCGGAGCTGATAACATCTGTTGGTGAGGCTTTAAGTGTGTAATGACTTCTCTCTTTGTGGATAAAGAAGTAAAGGTGTAAACTAACCACGGACAGAAGATATCAAGGGGAAAAGCAGCAGGATTTTGAGTAGCAGGTTGCCACAGGTCATCTCTCCTGTATGAAGACACGGAGGTGAAGAGTCAGAAACAGAATTTAAATGTTACAGATCAGCATATAAAATTACTCTGATTGGCAGGTGAGCTAGGCACACAAGAAGGGAAATGGAAGTGAGGAAAGTTAACAGAGAGCTTAAGTCGAGAGGCAGTGAGGTAAAACACGCTTGTTATATGAGCTAAGACTGTTTTTCTTAAGCCAGTGAGCACTTTGGCACAAATGTTTCCAGATGGTTTGTGTTGTTGTTAACAGACGCATGGTAATATTGCGATTGTGTTGTTACATGCTAACTGGCCAACTACCATCAAGACCTTCTTCCAGTTTCCCTTCTTGAAAGACGATTACAGATGACCGCCATGTGTTGGTATGGAGCATGTCCTC
Source organism: Cephalopholis sonnerati (assembly GCA_019142605.1). Lineage (NCBI taxonomy): Eukaryota > Metazoa > Chordata > Actinopteri > Perciformes > Serranidae > Cephalopholis > Cephalopholis sonnerati. Next base: position 17,716,591 of record JAGQAX010000023.1, read on the forward strand.
TGATGCAGGCGCAGGACATATGTGCATATAAAACATATAAAACATGTTTTGTGAGGTCACAGCAACTGTTGACCACCAAAATCTCATCAGTTCATCCTTCAGTCCACGTGGATGTTTGTGCCAAATTTGGCAAACTGCTCAAGGTATTGTTGAAATATTACATTCAGGAGGATGTGATGGACAGACAAACGCAAAGGACACCCCATCTGGTCTAGGCAGGTGTGTATTGACAAATTTGAGTCATTTCCTGTATGTTTTTTATTGTATTTTAGTTAGTTTTGTTAGTATAGAATATCATTTCAATTAGTTTATTTCTTCATTCTAATTTCTATTTTAATTTCAGTGAGCTCAAAATGCTTTTTCACACCTAATTTTAGTCTTTAATCAAGTTTAAGTGAACTATAAAAACCTTGGTCTGAACATTTTCTGAATGCACTGTGGGTTAAAAAAGCCAGACCTACCTGTTCACGTGTTTCTTGCTAGATGTGCGTCATCTGGTCCCAGCAGCCATGAGCCCGGAGTGCAAATGAGGTAGAGGTTTTCCCTGTTTTCTGGTCACATCTCATCAGAAACATGCTGACCTGGAAATGAAAAACAGTTGTTGAGAAATTGTCTTACACTTGACGAGTTGAAAAGTGCGACTACTTGCACTGCTTCTAAAAACCTTCCAGTTCACACCAATGCAACTGAGATGGTGTATCATCTCTATACAACGTCTCTTTGTACGTCTGTTCTGATTTCCAGCTTTTCAGGCTTATTTTGTGGCTGAATTTAATGTGTAGCTTCTTAAAACATGAATGAGGATAGAGATAGTGAGATACTGGCTACAGCTGCATTTGCCGAGTTGCAGTGACATCATCAGCCAGCTTGAGTCAAGCTCAGACGGCCAGTTCACATCGCTGCAACTTTTCTCTGCGATATTCTATAACAGTTTCGTCATGTTGCAAATCTTTGGTCTGAACTGGGCTTTAAAGACAAAACACACAACTCTATTCGTGGTATAGCTTCACAGTGGGCATCAAGTTCATGAACTCAGTATTGTGTCTGGGAGTTTAAGGGTCAAAGGTTTAAATTCTGTAGTTACACATAAATTACACTTTGATGATTTTGAATTTTCAGACTTAATTTGTCTTTTTTTTTTTAGAAAACAAAGTTATTCACTGACCCTTTAAAACCTGAGTAAATTGACCTGACTCCTTTCAAGAACACAAGAAGAAGGTGATGAGCATAATGATTATCAACACATTTTTCTATCCATTTTTCTGGGATTATTTTTTTTCTTTTTTCTTACCCCTCTCTTTTTTTTCTTTTTCTTCTTGTCACGTTTTCTTGCAAATTACGTAGACTTTTCTTGCAAAATTGCTCATTGCCTTTGTGCAGGTTTTCAAAAGAAATCAAACCAATTTGCTCAAGTTTCAAATGTTGAAATGTTTGTGAAAGGCGTTTGAATGCAGCACAAGAAAACTGATGTCTGTCCAGGTTTCAAAGGGTTAAAAAATACCAAACGACCTTTCATTGTTATTTACAGTAAAACTCACGAGCCAGGTGGTAAAATGTAAATTTAGCCAAAGTCAGTGGTGGAATGTAACTCATTTAATCTAGTACTGTACTTAATACTATACGAATTTGATGTACTTTCATGATGCTTTTAATCCGCGTGTGTTAACATTCGGCGGTTGCACCAACATTTTGTTCTGGTGTTTTTTTTGTTTACGTGTCTGTGGATGTAAATGTGCACATACTGGAGTGTGCATGTGTATGTCTTTGTTTACTGTTGTTAAAATCAGTAAAGATACTGTTGGGCAAAAAAAGACAGTACGTGTAAGTTGAGCTTTGAACTACACTTGGTAACTTTCATGAAAATAACTTTTTATATTTGCTTAAACTGTATCCACACAGAAATACATTAGACATCATCTGAGAAGAATCGTGTTCCTCTTCCTCCTCCTACTGTTTCTACTGCAAGACCAGTTAACCCCATGTTCACACTGGACTCTAATGATGCACGAGTCAGGCTGTTTTTTAAAAACCCTCACCAACCCAGCCTGTTATGAATCAATCTGCCACACCCGACCCTCAAACATATGCGTTACTCAATAACCCGACCCTGACCCGCAAACTGCAAACTTTATACACATCAAACTGATAACAATGCCCGCTGAGTGTGTTTGAGAGTAATCATAATCATACACAGAATTTTATGTCCCCGCCCTTACTATGGTCATGAGATATGGGAAATGACTGAAAGAATTACATCATATATACAAACAGCTAAAATTAGTTTCCTCAGAAGGGTGTCTGTGCTCAGCATTAGAGATAGGGCAACAAGTTCATACATCAGGAGGGAGCACAAAATAGAGCGGCTGCTCCTTGGCATCGAAAGGGGTCAGCTGAGGTGGTGTGAGCATGTGATTATGATTCATCCTGGGCGCCTCCCATTGGAGGTGTTCCAGGCACGTAGGACCGGAAGGAGGCCCTGGGGCAGACCCAGAGCACATTGGGGGGGGGTTACATATCTCGCCTGGACTGGAAAGCGTTGCCGGGAACAGGGACGTCTCAGCCTGCTGCCCCCACAATCCGGTTCCGGATAAGCAGTTGAAAATGTAGTTTCATGTTTTTAACAGCAATGTTTTTCTGCTCTGTGCATGTTCCCATTAAAGGTCCATTATTTGACTCTAAAAACTTATTGATTGCATGCTGCCTACTTTTGCCTTTGAAGAATATTTAAAATTGTTCACAGTAAAAAGCAGTACTGCTGCTTCAATCAAGGTTGCATCACCTTTAAAAGTGATGCAACAGACTGAAACATTTAAACTGCATTTAGGCCTGACACTGTCCTATAATGAAGGAGACATGAAGTCATTTTAGTTTGGGGGCAAATCAAAATGAAATCAATGTTACTGACTGAATATTATCTGTAGGGCTGCAACAATATGAGACTGTCACGCTACAATAACCATGTCATAAAATACTGCGGTTTCACGGTATCACAGTTTTGCGAAATTATTATTATCAGTCAAAATGACCCTTAAAGGAATGAAAAGAGAATAGTTAACAAGCAGTTGAATGGGTGTACCTAATAAAGTGGCTGTTGAGTGTAGGTATAGAAAATCTCCCTTTTGAAAATGACTAAAATATAGTTGCAATTTTCCTTCAAGTTGCATCATAGATGGACACAGTATGACAATCATCAATTTCCACATCTCCGTATGACTTAAAACTGGTACATAACTGGTGTAATCACTTTTCTATTTCAGCTGTACAATACCAGCAGTGTAACTCAGGACCAAGCATAAGCTAATCCACAGTGGTGACGTTACAGAAAGCCTACAGGCGTCAGACAGTTCAATTTAATTCTTTTTACGACCCGTTCAAGACACCTTTTATGACAGATTTTTGGACATGTCATGTTTCACTTATTTAAGCATTGCAAGGAAATGGTAAATTCGTGGTCTTGTGCAGAGGTATGTGTTATGTAGGGATATGGTTATAAGACTGAGTTAAGTCAATCTACATTTTGCCAACAGGTCAGTGAAAGTATGAAGTAAAATGACAGTATTATATATATATTTTTTAAGATTGAAACATTAGAAATGTGGACTTTTACTTAGAGAGGCTTCACTAGATAAAATGTCTGTAGTAGTTAAGACTATTTAATGACTTTTAAGGGCTTATTGTGGAAACACTGAAGACATTTTAAGACCTCTTAAGGACTTGTAGACACCCTGCGTTATGGTATGGTTTGAAGATACTGCACCACATTTTACATTTGAGGCGATGCAAGAGCGTCAGACTGCATTTCAGTCATTACAAACTGCTCTGCTGAGTTTAAATATTGATTTTAAATGCTCAGAAGTGCTCAAAAGCTCACACCCAGTTGCTTGATGACTTTAACGTCTTCATTCTGATGGTAAATCAATTGAAAGGGTCCTCATACAAGTGTCTGGGTATATGGATACATGACAAGCTTTCATTTAATGCACATACTGCTACTCTAGTTTGGGAGCTTTTGTTTTAGAAATAAGTCTACTTTCAGTGCCAATATAAAACTAATGGAGGCTACTTTTCTGTCTGTGACTGGTTACGGTGACATCTTGTATATACATGCACCCTCCTCCATTTTACATAGCCTTGATTCAGTGTACCATGCATGTATACGTTTTCCTGCCAACGCAAAGTCACTTACTCATCACTGCATTCTTTATGATTTGGTGTGTGTTGGGTGTCACTCACCATTCAGCAGACAACAGCACTGATATGTTTATATCTACAAAGAAATACTGGGCAAACTTCCAGCCTATTTCTGTCTGCACCACTGTGTGTGTCAGCTCTCGTAGTTACCAGCTACACTCATCGGTGCTTTTTAATGTAACCCTGGGGAAAACTGCATTCTCCTGTGAAGCACCACGGACGTGGGACAATCTTAGAAACACTTATATCTATTGATGACTTCAAGGGCATGTGGTGACAGAGACATGTGCTTGTTTTTCCTGAGAGGCCACTACATTTGAATAGATGTTTCAGAATTAAATGTTGTGTTTGCTGCATTTAAATGTGTTTTGGCTGCTACCTCAGCCTGGTCTGCCTTGTAACAGAGATTATCAATCTCAATGGGACTTCCTAAATACATAAATAAATAACATAAAACACGCATGTAAACAACATCCTTAATTAGAGGCCTAATGTGGTGAAGTATTAAAAACGTGCCTTTGAAGAAGCTGCCTGCGATTAAATAGATAGCTGCTTTAATTAAGAGACAAAAACACGGAACACATTCAGTAGTTACGTCACAACAACAACAACAACAACAACCTGTTGAATAAACTGACAATATTCTTACTCACATTTTCTGCGTCACTAACAAACTGTAAGTGTTGAGACAGGGACCAGCGGGACATTACATTTTAACGAAATAATCCATGTTTTCCACTTCATTTACTGGTGTTTTTACTGCTGCGTGTCTTACCCGTCACTCCGGATGTTTGTCCGTGGGTACTTTTCCAGTGGTCTGACAGCCCAGCGGTCAGAGGTGTCGACAATCTGGGATGCGACACTCTGCAGTTAGCCTTCGGGGCGGCTGAGTTCACCGCGGAGGGTTGACCAGTTTAAAAAGATCAGAAAACTCAAAGCTCAGCTGCTCTTTCCTCGCCAGTCATTGAGCTCTGCCTCTGTCTGTGTGTGACTCACTTTCACCCATTCATAAAAACAAGGTCACGTGACATGAATGAACTCCCCCTGATCCCGGAAGCTGCTTCGTCATTCTATTATGCTAACGCTAACGCTGGTTAGCATGCTAAGCTAACATGTAGAACGCCAATTGGCACAGCCGGCTGCGGCCTAGCTAAGCTAACATTACTGTACACTTAGCACGGATACGTCGCACTTTATTATTTGACTTAACCCACTACGTACTGTGCGGTTGAAACCAGCTTGAAGCCACGTACAAAAAAGCTACGCTGCTACCGGCGATAGCCACCGGCACCTAACAAACACGTGGGTGATTAAAAACATCGACAAAAACGTTTCAAATCGAACATTTTCATAATTGGGACATCAAAAGATGTTGAATTTCGACGTAGGATATATACCTATGTGATAACACAGCAGAAGAAGACGATGTCAGGTGATTATTTCAAGGATAAATCCGAAGAAAGTACAGCCAGCCATGTGGTGTTCAGAGTCCTCTTCCTGGTCTTAATGGCGGATGATAAGCCGTGTTTAGATACACAGCGCCACCAGCTGTAGTGGAGTGTACCCTAAGAGCTGTACCCAAGCATTTGTGCATGCTAAAATGTTTTTATGCGGCCTGTGGTTGTGTGTTAGTGTATGTGCTGACAGTGGAAGGTGCCAGTGTGGTGAGAGAGAAGGCCAAATATTATACATCACTACACTTAAGTTTATGACACAATGTCACTGCAGATAGCCTTGTTTTATCAGCTGATGTCAGATTGAAAGTCTCAGGTGTGTTTTTGTGTAGGGCAAAAAGAGAAAGAGGGACAGGAGCAAGGACGCCAAAGAGGCTGAGGGTAAGACAATATGTCCCTGGATCACAGCGTGTTTTCATGTGAAATAGGATGAAAAGTTGATAATGTGACCACATGGGTTGGAGCACACATTGTTAAAACACGCAGAATCACAAGCAGCATTTTGTGCTACCTTTGAAAAGTCTTACTTGATTAATCAGTGATTTTGTTTGTTCGTATTGCAGCATCTGTGTCCACATCTGGAGAGGTCACCCAGCAAGCCAAGAAGCAGATGTCACAAAGGCTCCCGACCGGCGCCTTCCACTTTGCAAAAAGATGCAATGGAGGCTGCTCCCAGACAGAACGTCTCGATACAGCAGCCTACCACACAGGCTCCAGCGATCGAGCACCTGTGTGACAAGTGTCACCTGCCACAGGTGTACGAGTGCTACTGGCCAAACTGCAACAACAGCTTCCACAGCTTGGGCTCCACCTCAGCACCGCCTGAAACACAAAGAGAGTCAAACAGCTTGGCTGGGGTTTCAAGGACTCAGTTCACTGATGGTGACGCCTGTTGACCCCCTTTCCCTCATGCCACAGCATCAGGCTCAACCACAGGATCAGCCAGAACCTACCTGCATCTGGGTAGATGACGTCTTCTATGAACTGCTATGGTTTAAAGTTGACATGCTTCATCCTGTGCTGCAACTAAACTTTGCAATCTCCTGTGACAAATCTCGAATATCCAATATATTCAGCTAAAGTAAAGAACTTAATTCAAGTCATAGTTCGTCCTGTCAAAACCTACTGGAATGTCCGCAGGTATTTTCAGTGGTTGTAGATACATAGTGACCTGTTGCTTGGTTCAGTAGTTTAGTATCAAGGTGGATGACTTGTGACGCAAAGGTGTGGCGTTCATCCTGCTCTTGCTGTCCTGCAGGTGGTTTCAGTCTTTGACATTACATACAGTCTACAGCCATCAGACAGTTAAATTTAATTCTTTAAGTCTTTTTAAGACCCATTCAAGACACCTTTGCATTTACAACAGTGAAATTACATATTTATTTCTCTGTCATTGTTATTTTCATAGTTATGTCCTCTTGTTGCTAACCTCTATGACTGTTTGGTACATCTGTCCCACTGGTCATCAGTTACTTGAATGAAGCTCTCACTAAGATGTCAAGCTGTTATCTGTTTACAGCCTGGTTGATGTGACGCATCTTCCACTGTGCAAAGGACTGAAGGTTAGAATAGCCAGAAAAGCATGCTGACTTGTATACTGCAAAATATAACTGGATGTAGCAGAACATCCTGGTATCTTAAGCATACTGCATTTTTACAAGCTATATATTGGGACATACTAAATCTTTTTCTAGCATACTAAATAGTATGGTAGTGTGGGTATTGGAACACACAGTGGGTCTTTAGACATAACTCCATGTTGTCAATTTGTGTACCTACCCTTATTAACCAGCAGATGGCAGCCTTGTACAATAATGGTAGCAGTCCAACTGTTTATAAAATATCTATCATCTGTTATTTTAACACATATACAATTACTCTTACGGATGCTTGACCTTTAGCAGTAAATATATATTGATCTCTACTCTATACATGCTACATGTATCTGTAGATATGGTTAAACTTTTCCAACATTGAGCAATCTTTTTTTAAAGAACAAGTGCATACTAAGTCACCTCATGCTGTATGTAGTGTCTGCTGTGTCAACATCAAACATTCACTCCAGCACAGTTTTCACTTTCTTTATTTCTCCACCAAAACTCAGAGCCGTAACAAAAATACAAGCAATTTTTTTAATATGATCTCAGTCATTTACATATTCATATAGATGTACAAGTGAGAGCCGGTGAGCAAAAGTGCTTTAAAAATCATCTTTGAATAATATTCATTTCATCATGAGAAAAAAGAAAAAAAAATCAAGGAAAGAAACTGCATGTAAAACAAACAAACAAAAAAAAGTACGACTTTACAGGTTTCAAAGTAAAATATGATGAAGAAGAAGGAATAAATCAGTGCAAAGTCTACTTAAGCTTCACAAGCAGACCTGGCAGCAGATCAGTGGCTGAACATTTTCATTACCGTGGAGAGGGAACCTTGTAACAGCCGCCTTTTAACAGATATATCACTGCTCATGTCCGAGGTTTTCACAGGCCTTGATGTGTTGGAACATTTTTCATGACCCTGAGGCCCAGAGGCAACGGCCCAGCGTGCAGCAAATCACTGACTGTCACGTGGAAACTGTAAATCATTGGTCCGTGGGACAGTGGAGGTTTAAACAGAGCTCAAGAAAAATCTCAGCATCCAAAAACAAGTGTCAGTCTGGATAATGACAGTTTTTTCAATTCATTGATTGTGAAAACAGGAGCAGCAACTTCCTGAAGTCACTGCTGGTTACCTGGCAAGTGCACTAGGCCAAGAAATAGTCAGGCCGGAAAACCCTCTGTAAAATTTTTTGCACCTCCTTTTTGGTACAAATTAAAACCAATATTCATAAAATGTGTCAATAAGTGAGTTTCAGAGGTGTCTCACTGCCGGCATGGAACATAAGAAAGTGGGAAATGTACCAATAACACTGTATAGTGTGCCCTAGAAATGAGCCCTAAAATCCAGAAATAAGTTAGCATTTTGCCACTCTTGGTCGCCTCGTCTCAAGTTCAGGGGGTTTTTTTTTAAATAAGTTTTTGGTTAGACACCTGAAATAAGGTCTGTGGTTAACACAAGCTGAGGAGACTTTCACATTTTGTTCTACGACATAAAATTCGTCAATAAATCCCCATTCGGCAGTTGGTAACAAGTGGCTAAGTGAGACTTCATAACATCGTCATGCCAACATGGCTTTAAAGCTGTGCTGTGAGGGTGACGTTCTGTCATGCAACCGTGGTCTAGTTTGTATATATCCTAACATTTGCTTTTTACTTCTGACGATTACATTTAGGCCTCAAAAACGATGAAAGTGGTGTTCACTTGTAAAGATTATCTCGCTTGTTTGTTTGCCACAGAGCTTATTTTCGGCAATAATCCAAAATCCAATTGAAAAATCTCATGGGCTTTTTGACGACGGAACCGAGGCAAAGCTATCTTCCATGTCGACCCACAGAAAAATGTCATGTTGAAGCACTCGGTTCAACACAAGCGAACAGAGTGCTTCTGCTGGCAAAGTAGCTTTAAATCTTCACACTGCCTGAAAATGAACTGCCCCCTATGACAGATGCGGCCTTGCTGTCAGTGAGACAGAGGTCGGGCATGGAAAGTAAGAAAATGGACATCATATTTTGCGAAATTATAAACAAACTAGCTAACATTAGCTAGCATGCAAGCTTTGTTATCGCCTCTGTCGCTTGCGTACGCTCATGTGTGACCGTACCCTCATAGTGTGCTCTTGCAATAAATCGTCCAACATGAATACAATTAATATTTTTCTTGAAATCTTTTTGGGATGCTGTAGTTTGTAGCACTGTTGACATATATTGTGGTATACAGGGAGGTGTTTCAATCATTTTGTCCACCTGTTTCGTATCAACGAGGGTTGAAAACCCAGAGAAATGTAAATTGCTGTCAGGAAATCCTCACTTTTGAGAAGCTTGAGCAAATTTGTCATGTTTTTCTTGATACAAAAATAAATAATCTATGAAATTTGTTGGTAATCATTTTCCGTCAACCAATCAAACAGTCCCAAGAAACAGCCACATTAGTACTTGATGAAAATATGACTTTGATTCTGCATGATGGAGTACTGGAACACATTGAAGCCTATGGATTCACCAAAGAAAGAAAGTCCGTCTACAAACATATGGTATTTGAAAAACAAGGGTCTGTCGTAAGGTTAGCATTTGAGCCGAAACATCCAATCCAACAGTGTGACATTTTAAGACAGTGTTGTCCATAGGAGAAATGTCCAATTTCAAACAGTTATGAGGTGCTAACGTAAACCCATGTGGTATCCAAGAAAACTGAAACCGTAATGACGAATATTTGTCATTAGACACCAAACAGCTATGAGGTATATTGTGGTTCAAAAGGTCTCTGCCGGGGTTAATCTGTAATATCATGCCATCATGGAGAAGAGGAAATGAGAGCCCTCAGACAATTCAAACATCTCAACCAGGCAACTTCTCAGGGGAGGAGAAGAGGGGGGGACGTCGCTCTGCTTCACACAGCAAAAAATAACATTCACTCAGCTGGGATCAAGGCCGTACCACAACACAACACACACACACACACAAAAGAACTTCGTCAAGCAGATGGAAACAAACACAAGAAGAATGTTATTTTGACCCACATAGGCAACGAGACAGAGGAAGAAGAGAATCAGCGCGTCTGTCTTTTGGATTTGGTGGTGATTAGAAGCGTCTTTACGTCTTTCAATAAAGTGGTTGTTACGAGGGAAATATCCTGCAAATCCCTCTGTCAAATTATTCCTTCATCGGGTTTTCATTAATCGCTGCTTCTCGTGTTTCATTAAAGAAAGAAAAGGAAGTTCGCTGGCTGAAACTGAGACCCTAATCGACATCAAAAACTGGTATTAGGCAGCGTGTGTATGCGTGCAGGGAAAATTGTGCTGAGGAGCTGATTGTGTGTAAGCTGACCCTTCTATATCTAAATAAATTAACGCTGCCCTGCGTGTTTTTTCCTCCACCAGTGGTCTTCAAGTGGACGGATTACCCACTGCTCATAGTTTCCCCTCAGACTCGCACACAAACTAACATCACTATCTCTTTTCACACACACACCAACAACCCCAATACCCTGTGAAGTCTGTGTGTAACTGAACAAGTGCCTGTTTCATGGCTGCTACTCCCATTTCCCTGCTGTAACACCATCCCCATGCTCCTGTGTGTGCATGTGTGTCTTTGTACGCCCGCACATAGTTTGGTTTCAGTGAGTTGTGTGCATGTACGTATATGTACAGGTGTGTTATTTCATGTGTGTGTGGTCCAGGAGGAGACCCACAATGGCCAGATGACAGACACACCAGGCTGAGGTGAAAGGCCTTTGTTCCCGCCGCACAGTTCAAGCCCCCGTCTCTTCTTACCACAACAGATATATAGGTCAGAGCCCCCGTGCTAACCTGCATCCATCTACAGCGGGAAAAACAGCACAGTGCAGCTCCTATAGGTGGGTGTCAGTTTAAACCCTGGGGATTTTTTCAACCATTAAAGTCTGCAGCAGCAAGAAACAACACCTGGTAGATGGAGAATCGACTCTATAAACTTAAAGAGCAACAGCATCTGGCAGCATCATGGAGGTCCAACAGAGGGTATGCAAATAAGAGGCAACAAGAGGATGGTTTAGAGAATATTGACTGATTTTGGGATTGTTAATTCCTTTACAAAAATAACAACTGGTGTGAATTCATCATGTTTATCTCACGTTTCATGGTTCCACATGTAACTTTATGTCAAAACAATATATCACATGTAAAACACAAAGGTCCACTTACGACAGTTTCTTTTCCCCTGAGCCTCAACAGTATCACATGGTCTTCAGGAGAAGATGGGAGTTTGCTCAGTTGTCATTGAGATGGATTTGATATGTGAGCGCAGTAGCTCTCATGATACAATACAGTGATACTCAACTTACAGCCTGTGGGCCAAATCTGGCCCACAATAGTGCCAGGTGGCCCCCTGACCATTTTCTAATTCATAAAAATAAACAGATTCATACTAAATGTTTCTATTTTAAATGTAAATAAAGTATCAGAATGTATAAAAAAGCAGGGGAGGATCAACGGACCTCCTGTAAGAGGTCCAGACAGTCCTGAAATCTTAAAAATGCCCTTGCGTACCTGACCCGCGTGGGATGCTGCAACTGGATTTGCCTCTTGGCAAAGAGGACCAAGGACAGCAAACGTCAAAAGGTCAAGAACCTGGCAAGAAAGTTGAGTATCCCCGATATAATACACAAACTAGGGCTGGCACGATATCAGATTTTCACTACCTAGATATTGTAGCCAAAAGAGTTCCCCATAACAATACTATCGCAATAGCTACAGAAATTTGGGGGGGAAAAGATGCAGTCAAAATCAGTCAGATTTATCTTTAAATTTGTTTATTGTGCATTCTGCCTCTTTTTGGCAAATTATTTACGCTCAAAATATGAGTGTAGGGTATCTGTACAAGAGCAATTACACTTAATAGGTAGTGAAAAGGCAACCAGATGGCTCAGGGGGAGGAAGACAAAGCAAGGACGTAAAGAAACAAAAGGGATTTAAGAAGTGCTGGATTATTCAGACAATATTATCATTTGTGTATTATTAAAATGATAGCAGTATCTAATTTTTGAATATCACCGTTATCGTGACACCCATAAATAAAGCACTTTTAGGACTTCTCATCCATGTTAGCTTGAAAGTACATTTAAGTGATACAGTTGAGAGCTCTGGAAAAAGACGTAAGTGAAGCTTCGGTTGATATCGTTTAGTCACTCTACAGTTTTAAAGTGATATATATTACCCGTGTAAACACAGTACAGAAGAGTATTAGGGCCAGGCATAAGAGAAAAAAAGGAGAGGAGGTAGATTTTTTTATTTTGAATTTCAAAAATGAAGTTGAAATGTTGAGATTAAAGTCGACTTCTTTGGTCCGTCAAACTGTGTCAGGTGTAACCACCGATACCCTTGCATCTGTCCATTACCAGCTATTTCAGTTGGCATTTTGAATGTGGCAACCTCTTCCAAGTTTGTGTGTCAGCACGATCTCTTTAAAGTCGTAAAACTTCTTACCCCATTTTGATTATGCACTAAAGGAGAAATAACTTCCTTGTTACTAAAACCGATTCTGAGGTAAGCCACATTTCACGAAATTCAATCATACATTTTAGTAAGGGCAGTCAAATGCGCTAATGATAGTAGTTCAACTTGAAAATGTAACCTCAAAATGTCAAGTTTATTCTCAACATTACAACTTAATTCTAGGCATTGTGGCTTCATTCTCAAAATACAAAAAGAAATATCTTCCCCCTCTGATTTGTTTTTCTCGTGCCTGGTCCTACTATAATACTCCTACCTAGTTTTACCAGTATGCTACCCATAGCTAATGCTAATTAGGCCTAACCAAAGTCAAATGTCTAACAGATGTTGACTGTTGGCTAGCTAGCCAAACCAAAACAGCTACGTCTTTTTGATTCTGGTCACTTGGACAAGTTGAACATACAACTGTTAAGCTGAAGCCAAAGAGCATGAGGACCTCCAATATGGCTGCCAGAGGGTGAGCAGCTTATCAAGATGTTCTCCATATTGTCTCTGCTTTAAAGAGGCTTAGAAGCAGTAACAAGCTGGTAGTTAATGATGCTAAAATGTGCCACACCTGCCACAAGCTGTAGTACCTTATGAAAGGTTTAGTTTACTTTGGTCCAACTCCAATGATGCTAAGTACCTCTCCAGCGTCAGTTTTGGATGTTCAGGGTCGGCTTGTCAATTTAAAGTTCCATTTTCACAGGAAATGTACAGTTTCTGCTTGATAAATGCATAGTATTTTACAAAATAAACCTACAACATAGTTAACACTTCCCTAGGTTTACTGTCTTAGATTTAGGCAACCATAGTATTTGGTTAGGTGTAGAAAAAAACATCATGGTTTGGTTTATGTAATGTGATGTCACTAGCTCACTATTTTGTTATTAAATAACTCAACTGACTTTTGGTTTCACACGGGACACTAACAGCTTCCAGGTCAAAGTCCAAAGTTTGTTTGACCCATCCACCTCACCTCCTGCCGGACCTATGTAGACTTTCTTGCTCTTTACAAACTGCTGCTCTCCGGTGCATATCATAACACCACCAAGGGTGCCTCCATATCTGCTGCTAGGGGCCACTGACCAAGCGTCAGTATTTGATAAGTTGGAGTGAGACCAGTCTGGACCACAGAGCATGTTGAGCTCAAAGGCTGCCCTGCGAAGTGTGCAAACAGCAGCCTCCCAGCCTGATGACAAAACAGACAATGCTTCCTTATCAGGGACAGAGGAGCTTGTTGATAATAAGGTCTGTTGGAGCTGAACAAACGGTTTTGACACAAACATCAAAGTGGCAAAACGGCAAAAACAAAGAAAGCAAAGGGCACGTGAATGTATCTCTTCTTGCCATTCGGCTTGTGTCCACACAGACCTTGTATCCTCCATGTAGGAGGAAGTGCTATTCAGGATCACTGACACCGCTAGGGTCAGAGTTTCTTACACTGCAGGCCAGAAAACAAAACATGTACATGTAGTGGCGACTCACATGACCAAAAAGGCCTCGACCATTTTAATGAGGCTGCGCTCCAGAGCAAGAAACAATTTACTCCATTCAGGTCCCATGCTCCGAAAGATTCCACATCCCTTGATCTAATTCATTATGCTCAGAATAGTAGAACCGGTTATAGACGCGCTACAGAAGCACTCCTTGTCCAGAAGTCCTGATGGATATCAGCCACTGTCTTAAATAACATGTTCTGTGAATACGACTGGTTGAACTTAATTCAAACAAAAAAAGGAAAGAAAGAAAAGAAAAGTACATTGAGATAACCAGTTTCAGACAATCACTTTCTTTGTGAAGCCAAGAGACAGGAGTCTCTTTCCCATGAGACCAGGGTCTAATATTGTCCATAAGAAAACAGGAAACGTAGTGTTTGTCATCCTTTACAAATCTCCCATGACGTCATGTTTCCCATTTTCATTTTCCTTAAGTTGATCGGGAGAGAAGAGCACTGAGAAAGTCCAACAGGTGTGTCGACCGTCTTTACAGTTTGTTAGAAGGTTAGAAACGTCCCCAGCCACCCGTCAATCACCTTGTTTTCATTACGCCAGCATGACGGAGGGATGGCAAAAAGAGTCCTTGTTTCTGTTCTGCTCATGCTTTGCTTTTTTTAATGAAAGGAAAAATCAGAATGCGACGACGCAAAACAAAAGACTTCTTAATCCCATCAGGTTGGTTTCAACCACCAGTTTCATCCTAGAAAAGAAAGACGTACTGATTGAATGGTACAAGAAACACTTTGCTCTCTTTCGGCATAAAAAACAAAAAAAATCAAAAGCAAGCTGTCTTTTTCTTTCATCCATCTCTCTGCACATGGAATATGAGAGTGAAATAGAAACAAGAGTATGCCTCTAATATCTTTCTCTTTAGCACTCAGCGTCTCTCCAGTTTCCTCATTTTATCAACCAAGAAAGGGAGGAAAGAACAACGAAACACAGGAGAGAAAGTCTTCTCTCTCTTTGTCTATCAATTCCGATGTATCACGACAGTTCTTCTTCTCGTAGGTCAGCATCCGGCCGGCACATCTGACATAAAGTCAAACTCGTTTTGACCCAGCCAAAGCTCAGGCAGCTCGTTTGCTCGGTCCAAACCGAGCTCCACTACCAGTGACATGAGAACCTCCTCATCCACGGGGTCAAAGTCGATAATTCCACCTGCACCGGAGCTTTGGTTCCCCATGCTGATGCCCACACCCATCCCACCTCCACTAAGGCCTCCAGTCGGCCCCAGAAGCTGGTTTCCCGTGCCCAGAGGTGAAGCTCCAAAGCCCCTTTGAGTGCCACCAGGTGCTGGGTGTCCGGCAGAAGCACCGGCGAGGTTCTGGTAGTGCGAGTTCAGCTTCTGCAGCTGCATGCTGGCAATGAGGTGCGGCCCTGTCTGGAGGCAAAAGGGCTGAGGTTTGGAGAGCGGCGCTGATGTCAGCGATGACCCGGGCGAAGAGGCGGCGCCGGCGGACGGGGAGAACGGCACGACGGAGGTTTTGGAGGACGGGTAGTGGAGCAGGGAGCTGAGAGGAGAGGAGGAGGAGGAGAGGTCCTTCATCGCAGCGTGGGCGTTGCCAGGAAACAGCAATGAGGTCATCACCAGAAAAACACCAGAGCCTACAAGAGGAAGAAGGAGATGTTGTGCAATGTCATCAAACTGGAACAGGATGAGACATACTTGTAGCTAAACAAGTCTTCACTGTAAAGACCGTTACACAACAAGAAGAATAAATGCCAAAAAAGGCGAAATGCCTGCAAATGTTTCACATCAAAACTATTCATGACAACAGTGATGCAAATGTGCAACAGCTGATACAGGTGCATTGACGTGACGTGGTAAACTGTTTAATCAGTTCAAAAACTGAAAAGAGCCATGCTAACTGTTTCCCCTCTGCTTTCAATCTCTGTGCTAAGCTAAGCTGGCTGTGGCTTTATATGTAACGAACAAGCATTAGAGTGGGATTGACCTTCTCATCTATCTCTTGGAAAGGAAACTAATAACCATACTTATCAAAATGTTCCTTTGGACCCTGATCACATGAAACCAAATAACAATAATCTTAAAAAGACTGTAAATATACATTAGCAAAGGCCAAATCAAAGGTTATAATATTTGGGATGCTTTTGCTCTGACTTCTTTGTCTTATATCTGTCAAATGAACACATCTTTGAACAATTTTCAGGGAGCTGACATTCTGCTGAACAAACTGAACCTGCTCACCATGTGTATGAATTTATTAGCATTTCTATGAGACATTTCAAACTGGAGTTGCTCTTTATCAGTTTTAAGTGCTGTCAGTTTTGAGAGCAGCTCCAGCTCCAAACATCACACACAGGTGTGAATCAATTCATGAACCTGCTCTTTCTTTTTTCTTGCACCTGTTTGCACATGTGCACGTTTCCATTCTGCAACCTGTCGTTATGGCAACATGAACACTGATGCAGGAGATGCATAAGGAGTATGTAGGCTTCACACTATGGTTGCAGAGTCAGTGGACTGTTGTATTTGCTTAATATCTCTGTTGTTTGGTGGCAGGGACTTTCCTGCTGATATGCAGCTGGTTGCTGGGTTACATTGAATTGTCCAAATTGAATTAATGAAAACATTTTTCTATTTTTCATTACTTAAGTAATGTTTTCAATGCAGGACTTTCCCTTATAAAAGAGTAATTTTACAGTGTGGTAATAGTACTTTTACTTAAGTGAAATATCTGAGTGCTTCATCCAACACTGAAAACACTAAAGAAAATATGACAAGTAGCTTAAAGCTGTCATTAAATGGCATTTCCTGACAAACATCAACAAAGGACTTAAAGGAGTACTTCATCCACAAGATGACCATTTAGATATAAATCACTCCCCCAGTGTGTTGTTGCCCAAGTGTGCCGCTCATCCATGTGCTAGGCCAGGGGTGTCCAAACATTTTTGAATGTGGACCATACTAGAACATGTTAAAATGCCTGCGGGCCAGCTGCTTCTACCATCATGAGCTATTTTAAAGAAAGAATCACATACAAATATTTTAAACAGTAGTTCAGTCCATAGGGACTTGACTTGGGAACCAGAGGGGCGCTGGTTCAAGTCCCCATACGGACCAAGTATAGACTTCGGACATGCCTGTACTAGGCTGTTAATGTGAATGTAATGTTTTTATGGATGTTTTAATATAGTTTTGCTGTTGTTAAATGTGGACCCCTATGACTTCAATTTATCAAGACTGTTTGCTGTTTTTGGATTCATCGTTTACCATGAAGGCATGAGAGAAAAACAAAGTTTTCTCCACGAGTTCAGCGTAACACGGGGTGAGGAACTGATATACAAATGATCACTCTGAGGGTGAAGTATGTCTTTAAGAGCAGCTTTACTCATGTTCTTATGACTCTTTAAATCAGCGAAGGCCTGACTGTCTGGGAAATATGCTACGAGCCGACCCTTGTGACTGGACGGCTGCATGACTCGATGTGTTTCAGATTGATTCTGTGTGTGTGTGTATTCACTTGATGTCTGCTTTTCCTCTTGACCTATTGAGCAGCAAATTAACCATGAAAAAGCTGCGGGGAGACGGCCTGTGGGTTCTGACGGGGTTAGGGAGTGTTTATAGGTCTTAATATATGTGTATGTGTGCGTGTGTGTGTGTGTGAATGGAGTTCACAACACAACAGAGCCTTTGAGGATCTCAAAGAGTGACTGGGTCACATGACAGGATAAATACATATGGGCCCTGAGAACAGAGCATATGTCTGACTGTGTGTGAATGGAGGAGAGTGTGTGTTGCGCAAAGCCTGACACACTGAGAAAATGTCAATGAGATGTGTGTGGAGGTAAAAAAAAAAGTGTGACTCAACCCCTCTTGCAAAAAGACTCCTAGAGGCTCATGTTAAAGTCCCTGAGCTGGTTTATATTACATACAGTTCAAACAGCATGTGTGCCTTAACACACACACACACACACACACACACACACACACACACACATCATGCGGCTATCCTTTGAGTAAGTTAATCGCTTAATAATACGTGCTCTCTCTCTCGCTTACACACACACACACACACACACACACACACACACACACACACACACACACAGCCCCTCCTCCCAGCACTGGCTCTTATTTAGCGAGAACATAATTGCTACAGGCAGCCATGCAGCTGCACTCCACTGATAGAGTTAATACACACACAAAGATACCAAACAGCTGTCAATGGCAGGTCTGTGTGTGTGTGTGTGTGTGTGTGTGTGTGTGTGTGTGTGTGTGTGTGTGTGTGTGTGTGTGTGCGTGTGTGTTCATTATTCATTGACTGATTACTGTCAGGGCCAGCCTGCACATGGTGCCTCTGCTCAACAGCTTTCCAGCACATTGAGTCCAGGAGACGCAAACAAATAAAAACTGCACACATTCTTTCCTCGGGGCGCTGAGGGGAACATAACAACAGATTCTTAGGATTTTGATTCCTATAAATTAAAATTAAACACACGTTTTACATTTTAAAGGAGCACTGTGGAGAATTTTAGGGGTGAAAATCCGCCTGTATCGCAAAATACTAACGCTGTCGACATGTAAGAAAAGCAGCTACAGAAAAATGGCCTCAATAGAGTGCAGCAGGGCTGACGTTTTACAGACGTTAACATCGCCTTGGTTTCCTCCGTTGGATTTTGGGTTGCTGCAGAAGATAAGATTGTGGCAAACAAACGTTTCTGATACTTAGGCGTTTTGTTCAGCAAGATAATCCTCACAGATGAAGCGTAAATGCGGTTGCCACCACAACTTGGCTGTAAAACCGTGTTAGCCGTGATGACATTCTGTAGTTTCATTTAGCCACTTGTTAGCAGCTGCCTTTTTTAAGACGCGTAAAGGCTTCAAAATTCACGATTGGCGTATTTATTGATGTATTTTATGAACAAATGTGAAAGTCTCTTAAGTTTGTGTTAACTACAGACCTTATTTCAGGCAGCTAACCAAAAAAAACCCATTGATTTTGACACGAGGGAACCAGGAGTGCTAACATGCTAACCTATTTTCAGGTTTCAGGACTCATTCCTGCACCACTCTATTCAACAAGCGAATGAAAACGACCCAGCGATACAGATTGCTCTAAGGGCCCATCCACACGAGGCCATGTCAGGGTGAATTCGCCAACGTTTTTGACCGGTTCGGCCTTTCATCCACACGAAACCGGCGTTTTTGGAGGTCGAAACCGCATCTTTTTGAAGCGGGGTTCCAGAGTGCACAAATCTGAAGATGCCGCCTTTGCGTCTTCGTGTGTACAGCCAATGCGCGACTTTTTGCCGGCAATGATGTCATAGCCCCTCCTCTCTAACCTCTGACTACCCTGGCAGGAAGCCGTCCCATCACAACAACAGCAGCAACAACAACAATGGCGGATCACCGATTCATGTTCCGGCTACAGAATCTGCTGAGCCTATTGGGGCTTCTACAGCAAAATCTCCTCCTCCAACTATTTACGCTACGTGCTCTTGTGCTCATGTGCCATCTCCTGGCTGGCGTATATACTGCAGCCTTTTTATGCGGTTTCAGTGGCTTCATTTTGACGCCTGCATTCTTGAAGTCGCCACGTTTACAGAACACTATTGCAATCTGATCATTTTATTCGGCGGTTTCAAAAAGACAAGTCTTCGCGTGGATATAGCCTAAGTCGATTTACACAAGTCGGCTTGAAATCTGTGAGGTTAACTGGTCCGTGCAAACACAACCACGGCTTCCATGTTGACTGAAAATAACATTAGCGGCACAGAATAACACTTTAAAGGTCCATTAAGTGACAACTGGGTGCCTATTTTGCAACATACCTCTTTGATGGAGAAGACTTTTCCACCCTGACTTAAAGATGAAGCTAATTTGTCCATAAAAAGTTGGATGGAGTTGGCTGTGGACATGTTTCCAAACTTAAACAGTGATGTTAAATGCTAAAATGTACTGTAACAAGTGGAGCAGAATCATAACAGTAGGTAAAATGACACTAAAGTTGTAGCAGCAAAACCCCAAAGTGTATTAAATTAAGTAAGGGTGTGTTTTATTGGCTATGAATACAAGTTTTCATTTGTAAATGAAACATGTTGACTTGCTTTAAACACTGTCTGCAGTTTGTTGCTTTGTGGACGACAGCAGCTTAGATTCACAACGATCCACGATCACAAATAAAGTCGTATTAAAGACAAACTTAAACATCCACAGAAACATCTGAAACCACTCCTGCTGCGTGATTTACCTTTCCCAAGAAGCAATTATGGCTGCTGACTGAATCTCAGTGCTTTTTTTAGGTATTGGTTCTGATTTAAATCATAATTTGGCCAATTTTAGACAATTGTGGTTAGTAAAACCTCTTGTGTCGAGGCAACATTTCTTATTTGAGAACTCTGGCTTCTTCACTGCGATGGTATGAAGGGTTTTTGTGGAAAAACATGCTCACATTTCTCAAATGATTCAGTCATTTTGGTATGTGAACTGCTACTTCTATTGGCTCATCAGCAGCAGTTTTAAAAGGTATCATCGTTTGTTTATACTTTGTGGTCGGAGGGATTTTGAGTCCTTAAAAGCAAATGTCATGATTACAAAACCACATATCCTGAACTCAGAAACCTTGCTGAATGACTTGGTGTTCATCTGTGTAAAAAAAACATCAGCTTTTCTACACATATTAGTCCCTCTGTTTTGATTCCATGTTTGTCCCCCACAAAATCATGTGTTCCAGTTGCTAATTTCCGCCATTTAATAGAGTCAATTTGACATTTATAAGCACTCAGGAGACATGAAAATGCCTTTTTTTACCCACATTTTGGCGTGCATCTCATAATATCAAACTTCCAGCCTACTGCTTTGGTCTGAAATGAGGATGGACTGGAGTCAAGAAACGTCCTCGCAGGCTGCGGAGCAGGAGGACGGCTCAGTGGAGTGGAGGAAGGATGCTGTGTGAAACCGCTGGAGGAGCGCCAATGTTTTTTCCTGTTCACAGCTGACCTGACTCATTGTGTTCTCCCACCACTTTTTATGAGTTTGTGAAATCGGCCCTGGCTCGGTTTCCCTGTAAACGATTTCATTAGCAGTCTAGGCTGCCGTCTTGGCCGAGGACCGGTCTGCATTTATTTTAATTAAGCAGTGAAAGTCTGACGGTCTCCCTGCCAGATTAGTAGCCAGAAAAAAAGGGAAACATACCTAGTCGCCAAGTGTTTAACTTTTAATATGTTGAGGCTGCAGCTGATGATTATTACTGTAATGATTCATCAGATATAAAACAGAGAGAAGCAGCAAATGTTCTAATACAAATATTTACAGGCATTTTTTGGCCTGAAAAATAACAGCAGTAATTGATTGTCAATATAGTTGCAGCACATTTGAATATAAAGTTCATGAGAGGTTTTAAAGAGTGCCATTTAGTGCAACAGGATCACTTAAAACAGTGGCCCCCCACTAGTTGAATGGACCACAAGTGACTAAAAAACACACTTTATTTTGAAGTACAGTGCATTTCCAGGACCAGCTTTTATTTTGAAGTGCTGCTTTCTGCTGTAGAGTGAGTAAACAACAAACAGCTACTCAACAGAGACAGCATGTTTGTGTACTCTGTGCCTAAAACACTTTTTTTTTTTAAAGTATTAAAGGAATGTTTTTGCAATTTGTCAATGCAAGCAGCACACACACACACACACACGCACACACCACCAACAACAGAGGTTTCAATTACACAATTAAAGCGTGACGAGCCAATTGAAACGTCACCATATGTTGTCCCAGCGTGACGCATTCACCACTTGCTCTAATTGCCTCCAACTCCATATTGAAGACGGTTAATGAGAAGACAATTGAAGCAAAGAAAAAAAAGATTTGACTTTTGTTCACCAAAATTTTTCTGTTTTTTCTTATAAAAGTTTAAAAAAATACTTTTTAAAACTCCAATAAAGAAGCTTGTGTCACATGTTCATTGATTTAAGGGTAAAATTAAGTAAGAATTAAGATGCAAACACTTAAAATAAACACTCATTTTCATCAGTTTTATGGCTTGTGCAGTGATGCCATTCATTTCTACCACACAGATGATATCAGGTGGTTATAAAGAGGCATGAAACCCGAGTTAATTTGAGTTTACAAACTCAAAACAAAGACAAACTGGAAGTTTCACACAAGCTTTTGCAGCAAACTCTCTCAGCTCGAGGCAGAGAAACGCTTGACCTCATTTAAAATGTTATGTAAACACTTGAGAAGAGGAAAAAACTTTGACCGCACAGATTCACAGCACAAACTCTGTGAAGACACTGAAGCAGATGAAATGACAGAAATGAACCAACCTGTGAGAAAAGCTCGGTGCAGCTGAGAAAAGTCAAATCAAAGCAGCAGGTTAAAGAGTCCGGAGAGTCCAGAGTGTTTGCTGAGCAGGAAACAGCCAGTGAAGTGAAGTGAAGTGAAGTGAAGCTGCAGCTCTCAGTGACTGACTGACTGTCTGCACACACTCTGAGGGTCTGTCAGCTCCGAGATGAGCTCGAGACTGAATAAAGAGCATTTAGTGTCTCGCTCTCCTCACTGACCAGCCCGGCATGTGTGTGTGTGTGTGTGTGTGTGTGTGTGTGTCCGGGCATGCTGCCACCTCAAAACCAGGAACTGGATTCTAAAGGATTCGGGTTGATGAATCCTATTGGCTGAGACAAAACACCAGTGGAAGGGCTGAAATAAATGTTGAGAAATAGATGACATTGACTCAAATTATGAATAAGGTAAACTAGAATTTATACGCATTTCATGTAGAGTATAACTCAACCACGACCCCAGCTGCTTTGAGTTACTTTTAAAAAAGAAAACTGAAAATTATGGTGGCCCTGGAGGACAAAACACAAAACACTTCATTTTGAAAACACATTTCACAAAAAAAACTACAACATTTCACAAAACGTAACATTTAAAAATAACGCAACATTTTCACAAAACATAACAACATTTAAAAAAAATAATCATTATCTTCTTATATTTTCTTATATTTTTACTCTTTTTTGCACTATATCCTCTTTCTTTCTACACATGTAAGGAGCACTTGTAACACAACAATTTCCCCTTGGGGATCAATAAAGTATTTCTGATTCTGATTCTGATTTACAGAGCACAAGAACATTAAAAAAAAAAAAACATTTAAAAAAACACAACACTCTACAAAACACAACATTTAAAAAAAATAACATTTACAGAGCATAAGAACATTTAAAAAACACTTTACAAAACACAACATTTAAAAAAAACACAACAACATATTAAAAAAAAACATTGACAGAGCACAAGAACATTTAAAAAAAAAAACATTTAAAAAACACAACACTCTACAAAACATAACATTTAAAAAAATAATCACATTTTCAGAGCACAAGAACATAAAAAAACCCACAACATTAAAAAAACACAAGACTTTGCAAAACACAACATTTAAAAAAATAACATTTACAGAGCATAAGAACATTTAAAAAACACTTTACAAAACACAACATTTAAAAAAATAACATTTACAGAGCATAAGAACATTTAAAAAACACTTTACAAAACACAACATTTAAAAAAAACACAACAACATATTAAAAAAAAACATTGACAGAGCACAAGAACATTTAAAAAATTGCAACACTTAAACATTTAAAACATTTAAAAAACAGAAAACATTTTCAAAAAACACAACAACACTTTATAAAACACAACATTTCAAAAAACACAACATATAAAAAAATAATAACATTTACAGAGCACAAGAACATTTAAAAAAACACGACAACACTTTACGAAACAAAACATTTAAAAAACAACATTCTACAAAACACAACAAAACATAACATCTAAAAAAAAACACGTTTTATAAAACGCAACATTTTACAAAATAACATTTTATAAAACACAAAAACACATCACAAATCAACAACATCCCACAAAACAAAACAATTTATAAAAAACAATATTTTACACAGAACTACAACTTTTTGGAAAACATCATCATTTACAAAACACAAAAACTTTTCACAAAACAGCAACAATTTACAACACACAACACCATTTTACAAAACTCATTTTGGAAAACACCATAGCATGTCATAAAACACCACAACAATTCTGAATGTACCGTTTTGTAATGTGTTGTTGTGTTTTCAGAAATATTGTAGTGTTTTGGTAAATGTTTTAGTATTTGTGGAATGACCGCCACAGAAATGCACTTTTGTGGTTTATAATATGTAGTACATAATTGTTTTACATATCTGGTCCATCTCGTCTGGTCTTTTCTTCCTTATGTAAAACACTATAGTGTTGAAATATGTCACATAAATAAAGTGTACCCTTCCTTTAATTACATCACCTTATTGGGCAATTGGGCAATCTGTAGTGAAGAAACAGACAGGACACAGGGGGAAAGAGACAGGCAACACACTGTATGAATATTGGGTGAATATATTACCGTAAAAACCATCAGTGAGCGAGCGTAAATGCCAAACTATCATCCAGGGTTTTGCAGAATCGTGTAGGATCAACACTTCCCTTGTCTTGATGGATTTGAGCGGATGGAAGATGTTTTCCAAAGCACTCACATAGCAGAAAAAGCACGGCTCTTACTAATAAGTTAATGTCCAAGATGTCTACACTCTGTTTGAGTCCCAGTAAGCCATGACAGCGTGACAGCAGCCAGCATGCTCAATACAGGCACTCTAATGGAGCAGTTAAATGGAATTCAGCCATCAATAACTTTATGATTTACACCTGTGCTTCATACTGTGACATGTGGAGAGACACTGTATCCTGATCCGTGAATCCAGCCTCCAGAGTTTGGATGCTGCCGCTCTGCAGGGCAGATGTTGCTCACTATGAAGCAAACACCATCAGGAATCAAATGGACCATTTCAGACCACTCAGTCTTTGTCTGTGTCACTCACCCTGAGAGAGACACAGAGGGGCTGGTGGTCTGTGAACCATTTGCATAACTACATGTTCTTGTTGTGGAGTTGTCCTCGTGTGAGTACAGACACTGATGAATATGTAATGAATGATTTATTATGTCAGGTTGGCTGGTGGTTAGAACATGAGAAATAATGCTCGGTGGGTTTGTATCTCATAAACAGTTATTTACCACAGTGTACATACACAGTGACACCCGAGTAAAAACTTAGACTAACATTGTTCCTTCAATTGCTGCTATTAGTTTTGATCTGTCATAAAACACTATATATAACAGCAAGAATACACTCAACGGCCACTTTATTAGGTACACCTGTTCAAGTGTTTGTTAACACAAACAACTAATCAGCCAATCATGTGGTAGCAACTCAGTGCATTTAGACATGTAGACATGGTCAAGACGACCTGCTGAAGTTCAAATAGGTGCCACTCCTGTCAGCTAACAACAGGAAACTGAGGCTACAGTTCACACAGGCTCACCAAAACTGGACAATAGAAGATTGGAAAAACGTCGCCTGGTCTGATGAGTCTGGATTTCTGCTGCCACATTCAGATGGTAGGGTCAGAATTTGGCGTCATGGATCCATCCTGCCTTGTATCAACGGTTCAGGCTGCTGGTGGTGGTGTAATGGTGTGGGGGAGATTTTCTTAGTACCAGCTGAACATGGTTTAAACACCACAGCCTACCTGAGTATTGTTGCTGACCGTGTCCATCCCTTTATGACCACAGTGTACCCATCTTCTGATGGCTACTTCCAGCAGGATAACGCACCATGTCACAAAGCTCAAATCATCTCAAACTGGTTTCTTGAACATGACAATGAGTTCACTGTACTCCAATGGCCTCCACAGTCACCAGATCTCAATCCAGTAGAGCACCTTTGGGATGTGGGCAGTTCTGAAAGCAAAAGGGTCCAACTGGTACTGGCAAGGTGTACCTAATAAAGTGGCCGGTGAGTGTATACACAAAGCAAACCGTATAAAAGGTATGAAATTTCAAACTTGCTTTATTTACATAGTTTTGTTGCCTTTACATATTGATTTCAAATTCACATCTCCATTCTGTGTTGTTGCAACAAATCAATTTCCTCTTAACAATCAATCAAATTAATGTTATTTTTATTCATCTTTAACACCTCTCCACCTTGTTCCACTATTATCAGAGGCAAAAGCAACATTTAAAATCTTCTCTCACTAAACAGCAGGTCCCAGAGGTGATCACTGGCTGTCTGTGGTCACATGATAGGCCTGTCGGACTGTTTAAATGTTTAAAAGTTTGTCACCAAAGTAGCTCAAACTCAACACCAGATCTGCTGAAAACCAGATTCTCCTCTCCTCTGGGTCTATTTTATTCATAAGGGACAAACAAAAGGCTGTTTGGGGTAAAAAGAAAAATCACCCAAAGTGTCGTTGGGGAACCTCCATCAATTCATCTCCCCCCAAAAAACCCTCCTCTGTCCTTCCCCCACCCCCACGTCCTGCTAAAAAAAGAACAAGCCCATTCACCATTCATGTCAATAGTCTGTGGAAAGGAGGACGTCATTACGCGCCAACAACATGCGTCGACGTGGTCAAGTGCCACGCGCTCGGCCTCTCTTCCGTTAAGCAGATAAAAGGTGGCATCTGTCTTTATTGTGCGAGTAAATCCCCTCCGCCATTGACCGCAGACACTTCACATGTTGATGAGGAGGAGGACGTATAGACGGAGGCCCCCGCTGCTTTGTTCCCCCGGGGGGAGACGTTATGCAAATCAAACAAACCGTTTGTGATTTCCATCTTAGCAGGACAAATAATTATAGCATGTTGGTCAGACTGCCAGGACACAAGCTGGACTTTTTCTTTGAGGGTGGTGGATTTGGATGAAAAAGTGATGATGAAACCCTTAAAAACTGAAGGACTTCCCCCAACTTTTTAATTCCCTTTTCCTAAAGTAGATATGTTCTGCGTAGTTTGGGAAAATTCCCCAAATTTAACAGCCTTATGCAAATGTTTAGTGCAACTGGCAAACTCTTTACCGAACAGGAACCAAAGAGAAGCAGAGGAAGAGGAAGAACAAGGCTCTTGGTTTATCTAAACTAATCAACAGAGGGTCAGATGACACTCTATTCAAAGCACGGGCTGACTGGTGAAGGGGCCCTGCGCTGATTTGCATAAAAGTCGTTGGAAAAGTTTTTTCTTGTCATGGAGGAGTAAAGGTGAATCACAAACAGAAGAAATCCAGTTTCTTCTTCATGATCATCTGTTCTGCTCAGTGAACTGACAGGAAAAGAACTTTCTGAGGTATGACATAGAGGTTTATGAAACTGACGGAGCATCCCAGGAAAACAAAATTAGCCCTGGACACAACCGTACGAGACTTAACAGCTCACCACCTCCTGATTGAGCCGAACTAAATCCAAGAACTTACCCCATAGATTCCAACACGGCCTTCCATTTTCATATCGGAAAAAAAATTAATCTGCATGCGTCCAGAGGAAGACAATGTGAGCCAAAAACAAATTACAGCTCAATGCTGGCAGGGAAGCTCTGTCTTCACTGTAATGTGGAAGATGTTTTTTCCTTTACAGAGTATGTTGCATCACACGGCTGGTTTATGTGGGATTTTGGAATGACAGAAAGTCTCCATAATCTTGTCTCTAGGTAATTTAAGTTCCACGAAAAAGCAGCTGAGAGTGGACAGAAGTTACGTAACATGTACTGTATCCTGACAGGCACCAGTTGTTCCCAAAAAAGCCAACCGATGATGCACTTTCATTTATAGTCAATTCTGACCAATAAGATGCGACCGCAGAGGTATTTCATGCTACATTAACAAAAAACTGGAATCAAATACATAAAACAATTCTTTGACTGTTGTTTGTTGTAAACTCAAGAAAAAGTGGTTTGTACAGTTTTTGCTCAAACATGCTGAAGCCCTCACTATGATTAGGCCTCGAGCACAAAGACAGCGATTCTCGAGCCTGGTCTCACTCTGAGGTCTCGAAATCTGGTGAAACCAATGGAAAAAGGCATCCTTTAATGTCAGCATGATATGCCCCTTTTACACTGCCAGATTTTCTGCAAATGTTGGGCCGTTTTGAGAGGGTACATGAGACCATAGTAAAGAGGGTGGATCAAGTGGTATCCGACCAGTTGGTCCAGGAACTTCTCCTCGAGGATGGCCGTGTCTAAGCATATTTTGGAATGACTCTGAGGCAGTTCGACAACCTGCTGTCTTGTCGGGCCATAAAGATGGCAGACATTGTGTGTGCAATCTAAGCATCTAACTAACGTTGGCTCAAATGGGTTGTCAACTATCCAGTTTAATGCATCCAAAGAACTTCTTTACCGATAATCTGCTTGGCAACCAGACCTGGCTTCTTCTTGAGACAGGTGTTTATTCGTCAAGATGTGTTGCTACACCAGGCTAGTAAAAGGGACTGGGGCTATGCTTTTAATTTAAGTTCTTCTGGTATGTAACAAATCATCCCCCGTACAGTTGTGATTAAGGGGGACATTAGCTATAGAGACCAAAACTGTTTTTCGTACCAGGCTGTAACCATGTTTTCTGCTGTAAAGTTGGGCATTTTAACATGGGGGTCTATGAGGATTGATGGGCTTCTGGAGCCAGCCTCAAGAGGCCAATAGAGGAACTGCAGTTTTTGGCACTGCCCCAGAGGTTAGTGTCGGCTTCTCGTGTGTGTATGTAGTCCTGCCTTGCTGGCTGCCACTTTTACACAGTCGTCGATTTGGCTTTGTTACCGCCCTCACGGAAGAACAACTCTGACCCCCCCCATTGTTGATACCATTGTTGATACCTTTTTAACAGATCGGCGTACACTCCAGCATTGTAGAGGAAGCAACTATGTCATGCAGGTACAATGCTTACAACCTAAGCGCTGTGTTAAGTGTGAAGTTGTTTGGATGAGGGGTTCTCTTCAAAGCTGCAAGCAGCAATACCAGAGGCCGAGCAAATGGTCCGTTCCAAACAGGCACATTCCTAACATGCACTGCACCAGCAGTTTAAAGTAGGGAAAGACTGTGGTTATGGCCAATGGACTGTGGTTAAGGTTAGACTACTAAAACACTTTGCTTCTGTTGTAAGAAGGCGAACGTTTTCAGGTTTGTAGCAGAACATGAACATGGTCCTCTCTGACCTCCACATCCTTTCATTTAACCTCACTGTATAGAAGCTTCACACTGCTTCTGGCAGTGAATACGTAAGAGGTGCAGAACTGTCCAATATGGATGTAAATTCTCGCGGTGCTGGGCTGAAACATGATAATGTGGCTCATGAATTAGTTCTAAGTGTTGAGCGAGACTGATGACATGGGAAAGTTTTGGTATTCGAGTATGACAACAAAACATTAGAGACATGAGCCCAAGAGCTTTTGGTATTATTTGGTATTACGTACTTAGTTTTGCTTGGCCACATATCAAACCATAAACAACGGGAAGACAGAGTTTCCTCCCTAAAATAAGATTGTGAGGGTCACGATGGAACACGATCTTCGTTGCTTTTTTGTGAAAAGGGAATCCAGGAATTCCAGCGGTGCCCTGAATCCTCCCGAGGCCCCCCGAGTTTTTCTAATTTGACTCTGCGGAGCAAAGAAAACTACATAAACACACACAAAGTCTCTCCCGTCTCTCATGTTTACAGCCCCTCTGCCCGATCACCGTGTAAACCCCCCCACCCCGACCCTCCTCCTCCCAGTTTATGAGATAGAATTTCAATCGTCTCTCCTTTTCCGAACTCGTAAACGGTGTAATGAGTTTCATTTGCCTCGGCTACGTTGGGCTCAAACCGCTGAAGTGACCGCAGCAGTGTTCATAAAGATCACAGGGAATCCTCTCACACACACACACACACACACACACAACACACTCACTTCTGTTCAGCACATGCCAGCTCCGCCTGGTGACTCCTACATTTGGTGTGAATTTCCAGGCCATTAATTTGGGGAACATCACTTCTAAAGGAAACTGCTCGACATTTGTGGTTCCTCTTTCAAACGCTCTCCATTAAAGCCTCTATTAACCAGCCCGCACTGCATAAATCACTGCTTAAACACGCAGCGCAGACACATGACAACAACATGCTCTCCTGTCTTTTATTTCAACAATCGCTCGTGGTATGTACATCAAAACATGCCGACAGATTTCTTAAAAAAGTCATTCTGTGAAACAAATACATAAACATGGAAACACAACTTACTTTCCTCTCAAGTCCCAAACAATTTGATAGATAAACTTTATTCTAAAATATTCCCACATAAGGTTCATGTTCATCTGCAGTGGATTTGAAGGAGGTTACCTTTGTGTTGTTACATACACACATTGAGAATTCAACATTTTGGTGGTAGTTACTTTTAAAACGTTTTACTTTACTATATTATTAAGGTAAAAATTAGTTTTTCTTTCAGTCAGCAGCTTTTTAAAAGGGAGAGAAAAGGCAGGACTTTTCCTCTTCTGTTCTTTTGGGAAAATGTAGGGCTGCCCCCTAACAGTCGACCAAACGTTAGTCGACCTGGATGGCCATTAGTCAGCAAAATTTCATTGGTCGCTTAGTCGTGACAAAACAACAAAGAAGAAAGAAACGTAAAACTCTATTAAGGAGCTGCACCTGTCAAAATGAATCAAACGTTAATTTCCAGGGCTGGTACCTGTGGTTATTCCACAGGCTAGTTAATAACATGTCGGGCAGGAAATCCAAAGTGTGGGATCATTTTGAGAAGGTGAAGGACCAACCCAAGGTGATATGTAAACTCATCTTCATTGGTCGACTACAAACACGACGTATCATGTGAAACATGGAAGTAGCTACATGCCCATTAGCCCACAGCGTCATTAACAGGCGGCTCGCTCAGTGTGTGACGTGCACTTGTAGATAAAATATAGGCCTATATTAATGAAGGTTCATTAGTACGGTTTTGTATTTCTCTGTAATGTAGCACAGTGTTAACAATGTTACTGATACTATTCTTTCTCACACCTTCAACTCAAACCATTGTGTTGCCCCGCCCAAAATATATCATTTAATAATTAAATTAATATCGTAAACATGCAGGCGACTAGTCGACTAATGGCCCTAAATGACAACTATTGGTCGACTGGAAGAATTCTTAGTTGGGGGCAGCCCTATCACATACACATATTAAGAATCAAACATTTGGTAGAAGTCACTTTTAAAGTTTTACTTTTACTATATTATCAGGTTAAAATGTGTTTTTTTTTTTCAGTCAGCAGCTTCTTAAAGGGCAAAGAAAGGGCAGGATTTTTCCCTTTTCTCAAATTTTTTTGGGAAAATATGCAAAAAAAAATAAAAGAAACGACATAAAAGAAATCTTGGGTGTTCTGAAATAACCAACAATGGTTTGATGATGCCTGAAAATGTCTTAAGTTTCCACAGTTATTGTAGTTTGACAAAAAAAAAAAAGTTACTGGAGGTCTACTTTCTAAACTTTTCTGGAACTCTCAAACATCTCACAGTGGATAGAGTTTGTACACCATGTAGTTGAAAGCTCCTAAATAAGCCATATTTTTTGTAAAACTACAATTTCTATGGTCAAAAATGAACTTCTTAAAAATCAATTTGGCCCTCAACACTGAGAATGATCAATGCAATCTTTCAGATTATGAATGCAATCCCAAATTCAAAGAACATTTCTGTGATGCTGCTAACATTGAGTCTTCATTTGCTTTACCCCTGGTGTCAAACTCCCACATGAACCTCAGCTTTATTAAGAGGATTTCAAGATTTTGGTCACTGTTCAATCTGATGTGCAGCTGTGTGATGTGACTAACGTGCCACATCAGAAACACTACAGCTGGGGGGATTAAACAAGATGTTTCTGTTTTCCAAACTTTAACAGATGTGGGAATAATCAGATGCACTTTGCAGTTATGTTTTAGAATTTTAGACAACCACAGAAAGAATGCAACACAGAAAAACAACAAACTGTCCATTTACATATTCTGCAGAGTACTTGGGGACGGTGTAAAGGCAACTGAAGTGGAGATCAAGTAGTTTATCTTTTAACAGAGTAACCGTTCATATGGCAGACTCCATCTTTTCCTGCAGATCCCAGTCAGTTTTTTGGTGATAAACTACGTAGTAGTCTTACTCATCAAATGTAGACTGCCGTTCCTTGCGCTACCTGCGTGTTACTGTTTCCAAATCTCTTTCGCTACGGGAAACAACAGCCTCTGAGCTAATAACTTGCAGCTAGATTTGGAGCGTGCAATAAGGCAAGTCTGCTTTGTTGTTTCGGTGAACTGTTGCAAACATCTACAAAGAACGAAACCACTTGTGAACGCACTTTGGGAAAGCCCAGACTCCGTCTCGCAGGACTTTCATGCCCGATGCTGGTCCGTTTTCTGGCCCGACCAGTTGGAATTGATTTGCCTAATCTTTTAACTCAGGCAGTAGCCGATGTGAGTGAGGGTGACCTCACTAATATACCGATCCCTTCCACATGAGCTTCTGTGATATCGTCGCAATAATGTTCTGCTAGAGCCACATACAGTGAGCGAATCATTTGTGTCTTTAACGAGTCTAGCGAGCTCCTCCAGAGCTCTTCAACATAAAGGTTGAATCACAAAGGTGACATATATGTTTTTTGTGGTGTTCTCTTTTGCGGAGCCTTTTAAATGACAGTACTGGCCTTGCAATGTGCAACACAAGTTCACCCAAGACACTATTTTGCAGGAGCACCATCGCTGCATCCTGGGCTTAGCACCGCCCAAGACAATTCTGATTGGTTTAAAAAATACAAACAAGCCAGAGCATTTTTTACCCTATTGCAGAAAGATAATTGGTGATTCCAGACCTTTCTCTAGTGCTGATACGGCACCGTAGAGATCGGTCTGGCTACACGAGACTAACTAGATGTTGTGGAAGTGGCTGTATAACACGATACAGAGTAATACATAACATTTCAGTGAGTCCTTGTGAGAAAACCTGCTTCGTTCAATCTTTAAACAGCAGCCATGTTTGTTAATTCACACCTTCTTCTCCAGTTGTGCCAGACCAGTGTCGGACTGCTTCTAAAACCTTCTAAAAGTTCATGAAATCTTTGGAATTTTAAACGGAAAATATGCAGGGAAAGTTAAAAAAACTTTTTTTTTCCATAGACAGACAATAACAAACTCTGTCCAGATGTTTAATTTACAGCTTTTGCCCAGAGGTCAAAACAATGTGGCTGAGCGAATCAACTTCTGTCTATTTTCCAAACTTTTCCAGACTGTTTATTTGTAAACTTTCCAAGTTTCTCAATTCTTTTCAGGACTTTCCGGACCTGCTGAGAAACCCGGGGTTTTTACAAGTATAACAAGGTGTTTGGGGAACTTCACTGTGTTGCCTTTTGTCTGTTTTAGTGCTTATCCATCCTGAGGGGGTTAAAATCGCAGCAGCGCTGGGGCGAACGTGAAACTGGACACCTGAATATATCTGTTTTTCCGTTTAGTTTGAAATATCCGACTGATAGGACGTACACAAACGCATCCCTTGATATCAAAGAACTCTGGGTATACTGACTGTAATTCAGTTTTACATACCCACACTGAACTCACCACAAACTCTCATTCACACAAACACACATACCTTTTCCAAAAAACAAAAGGATTATAAACAGTGGACACTGTACAGCAACCACATCACCCCCCCCTTATTAAACTGTTTTCCCCTGGAAACACTCAGCTAATGTTTTCCAAAACCCTCTCTCTCGCACTCTTTTTCCTGCCTTCATCCCTCCCCTCGTTCGCTCCATGCCTCAGGGCTGAAGGGGTCTGCTCCATATTGTCTTCATTAAAAGCTGCCGAGCATCGACCTGGTTTGGAAACATGGTGTGTGTGTGTGGAGGAGGAGGAGGAGGCTGCCGACTCCTAAACCACATTCTTTAAATTCCCTGTAAACAAGAGAAAGAGAGCGAAATGAGAGGGGTGAGGAGGGGGTGAACACACACATATAAGAACACATATACAGTGAGAGAGACACACACACACACACACACAAGAGGGAGGAGGAGGAAGGGAAAAGGGTCAAATTCATTACATAAAGTGGGATACAAAAAAAGGCTAAATACACATATTAGATACCAAGATGGAAGCAGAAATACACACACACACACACACACACACTGATGAAAATGCAAAATAACATCTGGCCGAGGTAAGCCTGGACGCTCCCGAGGAAACACAAGCATGCAAAAAGGGAATCGATATGGAAATTACAACGTTAAGCAACACTGCGAGTTCATTTGCATGAGGACACAGATTGGTTTCCAAGTCTCACACACACACACACACACACACACACACACACACACACACACACACACACACACACACACACAGAGTGTTTTGACACAATAGCTGCATTATAAAGTCTAGTCGCTGGTTTACTTTATACGTTACACTGCAAACAATGCGGCTTTGTTTGTCTATTGTTATGGTAAATTGCCTGATTGAGAAAAATAAACATGTTGCACTAACACACACACACACACACACACACCCACACACTCACACACACACACGCTCAGTGGATGAGTAATTGCCCTGACGCAGTATGGGAGGATGTCCTGTTTGTTGGCCATTGTGGAGCTGTCAGTGCAGTCCTGTCATGTTCTGCCTGCAGTGACAACAACAAGCTTTATCGAGGAAAAACTCCACTGTTCTCAGTGCTTCCATGTGTTTGTCCTCTGCCTCACTTTCTGTGTTTGTATCTTAGAGGACTCCACCGCTGGCTTAAGTTAAAGCTACATTACACTGGGAGTACAACCGCAGATTTTAATATCAACACTAAACTGCACAAAGCGTGCTCATGTTTACTGGCCGTGAGTCTGTGAGGCTTTCACTTGCTACTGGTTCATTTTAACGAGGTAACGTGACGTAGATGACTTCCTAAGAAAAATAAAACACCAGGTCATCTGGTCATAGACTTGACCTTTCAACGGTTTACCTCACAACTGTCGATGACTGTTGCTGTGATGAGTTTCCACAGTGGGGAAACCCTTCCTCATCATGTTATGAAGCTTTGAGTGGTGTTCAAATAACCTTCAAACTCATGGATTACTTAAAACTCTTGAGGTTCCTGACCTTTTCCTGTGCAACATACCCCACAGCCCTGTTAAATGGACTCTAATACTTATCATACGCAGTGGCTGTTGTAGATCTGTGGTATGTATAAATCCACCGTGAATACACAGTTATGCTGTCATTGTTGATATTTTGTTGTTTTCTTGCATTCCTTCTACTTAAGGCTGATTTATGATCAGGTACTTTCACCCTCTGTGTTCATTTCACAGTCTGAGTCTATTTCTGTCATGTTTAGTAAAGAGTAATCTCACAGAGAGCTTTATAAAATCACAGAAGTATCCACTGTATATGTGCGTTTTAACTTATTAACTGTATAGTTACTGACTGATTTGAGTGGCACATTCTGCTCACTTCCTAAAGGGGGCAGGGCAAATAAAATCAATGAATCAGTAAATATAAACACCACTGCTTTTCTCCTGTGGTGCTAATTTTAAAAGTTTTTTAGTTTGGTTTTTTAGTTTTGGTTTTTTTATACAGCTCTGCAGGAGCTGCTGCTGACCGACGGCTGCTTCTGTAGTCAGAGACACTGAGTCAGTGTGGATTGAAAACTACTATCTCTGTGTCCACAATAGTGATACTACCAATCACAGTGCGCAACAAAATATGATATTATCCACGACAACAGAATTCTCAAGGTGTGCGACATGAAAGGAAAATGTAACGTGTCACTTTTTCTGTCAAAAATACGTCATTTCTGTGCGTCAAGAGCCAACAATAAATGCAGTTTTAGGCTGGATGATATAAGGAAAATATGTAATATGCGTTTATGTTGTTGAATATCAGGATAACAATATAACTTGCAATGAATAAACATATATTAGCGTGTACTCAGTTTTCTGCGGCTTTCAGTGTACTGCTAAAATACAACAAATTCCTTGGTGAATTTAAAAAAAATGAAAAGATATTATGTCCAGAATTCTTTTAATAGTAGTAGTAGTTGTTTATTTCGAGTATGTAAATAATATATGTAAATGCAATAAGCAAAAAAAAATATATATAATAATAATAATAATAATAATAATACAAAATGGACAAAGACAACCTGAGAAAAGAAAAACAACACAATAATTCTATTTACATACCTGAAAAAAAGGGTGGGAAGAATTACAAACTTATTTAATCCCACCCCTTCTCCATAAAGTGTCAATGAAAAATTATTTTATCTTCCTCTTTACCTTACTCTTTTCTTATTTCTTTGTATTTTTGTTGTGCTGGCAAAGAATAAATTAAATAAATAAATAATAATAAAAAAAAAAGAAATAATAATAAAAAAGAAAAAAATAATTAAAAAAAGAAAAATAAATAATACTAATAATAAAAAAGACAGAAAAAAAGAAAACAACACCGAGCGCTGAACTGAATACAAAAGGCACCAACAAAGAAGAATGACAGTAACATATTAAAGCGCAGTTTGCTACCGATACGCTCTTTTAACTAACTCGAAAATGTCTGAGTGCAACAGCTCAGTCTTTCGCAATGTGTTTATCGTCCAAGTTGACATCATGATGCCAATAAAAAAAAACTAAACAATATATTGTGCAGTCATAGTACTACTACCATTTAGAGTATCAGAAAATATCTGTTTAAACCATGAATCTGTTACTTTTGTATTTAATTATTAGATTTTAGTACACAGAACAAAACTTGAGCTTTTACTCTGACCATCGCAAGACACACTTTAATCAGCGTCTTGATATGCCACACCTGTCAGGTGGACGGATTATCTTGGCAACAAAGAATTGCTCGCTATCATGGATTTCAATGCATCTGCCACCAGAATTTGAGAGAAATAAGTCTTTTGTGAGCATTAAAAAGTCTTAGATCTTTAACTTAAACCTGTAAAGTTGGGAGCAAAAACAAAAGTGTTGCATTTCCATTGTGTTCAGTGTAGTATCTTTGTTATGTGGTTTTTTGATAACTAGTTTTCATTCACTCTCAGCGGCAACACGTGGTGTCAAGGTGTTACAAGTGAGACAGGTTGTTGGAAAACAGTCCATAGTTGTAAGCTTATGTGACATTAAAATGACAAAACATACTAAAGAAACAGGACAAAAAACAATTTGTACGTTCATTTTCCTCCTAAATAAAATATGTGGATGTACTTCCTTTAAAAAACATCAAATCATAGTTTCTATGTTTTAAAGTAGAACTCTATTTTCTGGTACACTGCTGCTAACTGTTTCATCTTTCACCTGTGTTTTAAACACAGTGTCATTCTCAGTCTAAGTAAGACCTCATACTGTACTTTCCACTGTAATGCAAAGCAGTGAAACCCATAAAAACATTGTTGTTGAGACTGTCAAAGGTGTTAACTCAGCACAATAGCTTCCTTTTTTAAGGCTGAAACTTTCCTTGGCCACATTATATTTTCTGATAGCTTGTGCACCACAAATTCGACAACGATTACTGTAAATCACAACTACAAAGGCAGCTATAGCAACAACTGAGTCATTATGTTTCTATCTTTATACCTGAGCTTTAAAGACCACATGAGGGAACTAAGGAAAGATAAGCTGCTGACGGAGTCTCTGGGGCAGCGGTTGCCAACAATGCTAAATTTCTCCATAGTGACAAACTCTCAAAAATCATGACGTGTGCTAAAAACAGGAAAACTGTGTTAGAAAAGAGGAAGAGCGGTCACAGCAACACCGACTGAAAGTGGGCGAACAGGATATTTGCTTAAGGGGCAGTTCACCCAAAACTCAGAATATATATTTATCTTCTTAGATGTAGTGCTGTTTGTCAGTCTAGATTGTTGTGGTGAGAGTTGCAGTGTTGGAGATATCGTCCATAGAGATGTCTGCCCTCTACTGAATATAATGGAACTACATGGCACTCAGTTCTGGTGCTTGAAGTACCAAATCCACATATTAGGCTATTTTCTTTTGGCCACACTACACCTGCCAACTGTATCACCGCAAAGAAGGAAGTGTGCATTGGGAGAGCACAAGATTTCAACATTAATGTTGTTTTCAAATGTACTTTTTTTGGCGCTTTGGGCACCACAAGCCGAGTGCCATCTAGTTTCGGTATATTGGAGAGAAGGCAGATATCTCCAACACTCAGCAACTCACACTAAAACAATCTAGACGGATATATAGCACTACAGATAAGAGGAAAAATTTTTCATTTTAGGGTGAACTGTTCCTTTAAATACAGACCTGACTACAATCTCAACTTTAACTGGAGTCATTTATCAACGAGTACAACATTCGTTCTGTCTCCTTTTCCCCTTTCTTTCTAAATATGTTTTGGTGTTGCTCAGATAGTTTAATGTCACCACAGATTTTGGAAAGTTGTCACGGGCATTTTAGAAATATTTTTGCATATTTTTTAGACTAAAGTTTTTTAATTGAAAAATTCCGATTATGAAAAAGTTGCAGATTCTTTCCTTCTTTTCGCCATCAGCGCTCCACGTCCCTCCATCCCTCTGCTTCTTCTTCGCTTTCCAGATGTAGATGGTAAATTCTGGTAAAGTGACGAGCGTCCACGGGGGCCCCTGATATTTACTACCTGCAAATGTTAATCTATCACAGCATCTGTGGGTGGGTACTATACTGCACGTGTGTGTTTCCTAGGTGGTATTTTTTCCACCATGTTTCTTGTTTGAGTTTGTACATATCTCATCTCTAAACATGTTTCATGTCTTGCTTGTACGCTGTATCTTTGTGTGAGTATTATTTTGTGTGTGTGGGTGTGTGTCATGACGAACATCTTGTCAGCACAGGGGAGAATTAACGAGCACAAGTAGCAGGATGTAAAGATGCTGCAATACATCCCTGCTGACACACACACACACATACACTTGCCCACAGATAAGATACAGTCACACAGAAAGACTGCCAGTTCATCCACACACACAAACACACTAACTTCACACTGATGAAGCTGAACACACACACACACACACGCAAGCAGCCCCTGGGGAAATCACGCTACCAGAGTCTCGTAAACACAGAGCTGTGAATGCACAGACAGCTGCTGCCGCCTTCGACTATCCCCTAATAAAAATCACATTTTAATTAACACACCCGCTTAACAAGCCTCAGTGTGAATGTACGAGAGAAACAAAAGGAAAGACTGAGTAATGGGAAACACTAGAAAAGCAGCCTTATGTTTAAATGCTTGTCACGATGTGTATTGTTGGTTTAATCTTTCAGTATTCAGGTTATATTGGGGCAATAATAAAAGCTGTTTCTGATGTGTGTGAAAAGCAAATGTTGGCTTTTATTATTTTTGCAACATTAACTGACTGAGTCGTAAAATGCTGTTTGATGACTCTTTAGACACGCTAGCAATGTGGCGCTAGGAGCACTAATTCAGAGGAAAGTGTCTTGGCAAATGCTGGACGGATTGCTTTTACATTTGTTGCAGACAGATTATTTCTTTTACTAGATAGACTGCCGGGTAGCTTGTGAATGTCACCTAGAGATCAATTAAGCCTCATTTTTATTCTTCATAATACTGTCATTTATATGTTGATTATGTTTTGTATTTTCAATCTGAATCTGCAACGTGGCTAAAAAATGTTTTCTACTAAATTGAACTGGAGTAGAAGTATTAATTAGAAAACAATAGAAATACTCAGGTAAAGTACAAGTACACCAAAATTACACTAAAGTACACATCAATTTCCTGTCAGTCTCAGTTAGCTTCTTCACGTTAGCATGCTTAAATTGCTATTACCATTGTTTACTAACATACTTAATATAGTAGTATACTTAAAGTAGCATCCAAAACCATTAGCATTTTCACAAGCTGACTTTAGCCTTTAAACATACAACAGTTACATGCTATATGTCAGTTAACAGTTGTTAACATACATGTGAATACAGAAAACTGTAGACATGTTTGCATGCTACTTTAGCAAGCAAACTTTATTTATATTGAGCTTTTCAAGAGAGGCAACAAAGCACTTTACAGAGAGAAGACAACATGAAGAAAAATTAAAAGTGCTAGTGTTAAAGACTGATGAATAAAGGTCTTACAATGTAGAGCTAATGCTAACGTACCAATGTTAACATTCAACTTTAATTACAGCTGAGCCTCAGTACTAATTAAGTGCAGCACAGAATGATAAAAGTTGAGCCAAGTCTAAAAATATATCCAGCTGACGAAGTAAAACTTAAGTCTTTTAATGCAGAGCTAACCTAACAAGCGGAATGCTAACATTACTATGCTAATGTACCAGTGTTTGCATTCAGCTCAAAGTACAGCTGAGCCTGAGTAAGCCTAACTAACTACAGCCCAGAGTGATGAAAGTGAGCTTTAAGTTTTAAAATAAAGATGCCCAACAAAGTAGTCCTGACAAGCTTATGGCTAATGTTAGCATGCTTACATGCAATCATTATCATTCAGCTCAACACGCAGCTAAATTTAAGGACATTAGGGGCTGATGAGAGTGAGAAGAGTCCAGCTGGGTCCGATGAAAATTCAGCTGAGTCTGTAGAGCTGAGCCAAACTGATCTGTTGATTTGAAATGTCCTAAAATGGCTTCCATACGGAGGATAAACCCTTTCCATTTAGCTATAATTAAGGCCTTTCCATAGGTGCTCCCCTCATGACAAAATTTCCTGTTGATACAAAATCGTATTTACTCATACATGGCCAAAATAATGCACCGTAAGCACACACGGGCCAACAAATGTACAAAAGAAAACTGGGCGTACAGTCATTTCCAAGCAGAGCTTTGGCATTTAGCAATGCGGACTTGAGCGGAGACTACGATAAAATCTCCAGGCTGATGGAAGGAAGAACATCACTGGTACCCACCTCTAATTTATCTGAAACTTATTTTTTCATGTTTAGCGCAATTATCATTACAACGTCATTAAAAAAGAAAAGAAAACAAAAAAAAACCTGCAACAGTGTAAATATTTAAATACTAGTAGCCTATGGGTTATCAAATTTTTACTTCCGCCACCTATTGTACCTGAAATAGGAGCAGACCTGATACACACAGCCACACACTCCTCAATAATAAGCTTTTATATGAATAGGCTATTATAACAATATCAATAATACATACACTATAATTATTAATACACGTATGCTTCAGATCCGTACACATCATTAATGTGTAAATTAAATATTTCAACCTCAGCTGGAGTTCGATTGTCCACTGCAACACTGTTGACTGCAGCAGTGATTTCTTTCCATACTGCATTTTCTGACTTTGTTTAGTGCCACTTTTCAGGCTGCCAAATAGAACCAACAGGTTAAACTGAACCTGGGACATCAGCGTTTCCATTCCTAGCTCAGAGAAGTATCTTGTCTTGGTCGTATTACGTCTCTCTGTGTCATAAACTCTCAGGGCGAGGCCTTTTAAACCCAGAACATATTGGGGCAGGATATTTAAATGACGATTGTTTTCAGCACCCACATTTATCAACGCCCCATAATCCCTACGCTGTGATTGTCACGATAAGAATGTTCCATGAATCACACGTGCACCCTATCATAAGATGATTTCTGCACTTGGATCCGCGCTGGTTCGTACGTTAGATTGATAAACGATGGCCATGGTGTTTGATGCACGTGTATAGTGTTAGTAAGACATATGGGTTTGAGACGTAACACATGCTTAACGACAAAGAAAAAGGAAAGGATTATGGAGATTACCATTTTAAGATTCAACTCTTTACAGTCCGTTCGTGCCAGCAGACAGCAGATGTGTGCGCACACACACACAAACACACACACACGCAAACATACAGACAAACTAACACTGCCCAGTTTCTCAGGGAAACCAATGTTTATAAGCAGCACAGCATGAGAAACACTTATCCACCCCGATGATGTCATGTTTGCCCAGAGGTGTGTGTGTGTTTGTGTGTGAGAGAGCCTATTCTTATTCTGTGTTCGTGTGTGTGCATTAGTTAAGTCAGCAGACATGTGGGTCTTTCTTTAATCAGAGACAGATACAAAAACGACATGCACATTTGCTCCGATATTTAAAATTATAATATGCTCACTTCTGGTTGGTGGTTTTGATGTCTGCTTGTTGTGTGGTGAAGCGCTTTCTGTCAGAACTTATTTTGGAAAAAAAAAAAGTCGTTTCTGACTTGACGGAGAGCAGGAGTTGGTAGAGGAGACAGAGAGACATGAAAGAAAGAACAAGAGAGGACATAAAACAGATGTGACAGGTTGAAACCACGAAACCTTCAATGGAAGGAGGAGAAGAAAGAAGTGGATGCAGGGACAGGCTTTTTTTTTTTTTACGTATTGTGAGGAAAAAAAGCTGTAAAATCAAAATAACTTTATATAACTATAAATTCAGTGGATTTACAGGTTTAAAACTTGAAGGTCGAATCAGCTTTAACTGAGCAAAGGCAGGAAAGAGAACAAGACATCAGATGGGACACAGCACCCATCTCTGGCTTGTCTGCATTTCATTTCTTCCTCACTTTTATTCTCCCCATCTATCCGTTCATCCACCCGTTCCCTCCGTCGCCCCTAATAAAAGCCGTATGACTGGAAACCAGCAAAACTTTCAACCCCTCCGGTTGTGATGATTTAATGCGAGCCAACAGACCAACCAAATTTCGGCAAATAAACTCCTGTTCCCCTGATTTGATGTGACCTGGAGTTTCTCAAAAGCAGAGAACTTAATGCTGTTTGGATAAGCCGCTACAACATCCAGCAGGGTTTTTTTTGTCATTTGCTACAGCAAAAATGACCCGTTTAAATTTATGAAGTTTAAGTTGCTAATTGATACCATGTTCGCCCTAATGCGGATAAAATTTGAGAACACATATTTTTCCCTCCGTTTTGGCTTTCCGTTCACACTGAACCAAAGTTTTCCACTGGAAAAAAAAAAAAAACAGCCTTTCGAACACGAACTTATAGCCTGGACAGTAAAAACTGAGCGATGTAAAAATGCTGTCATATGATTGTAAGGCTCTCTGTGATCACATATAGTTTCTTTCGGGGCAGCTGACATGATGTTCTGCAAAAGCAGTGATCTGATGATAGCTTCAAGGCTGACATACTGCATACTCATCACGCTGAAACCTGCAGCTGCATGTTTTTTTTTTATAATACAGCCTCCAAGGTGAGGTAAGGAGCTGGTCTTAGTTATAAAGTATTAAGACCAAAGAGTCACTGGTGCCAGATTAATAAATGAGCCACACAATATCAATTATTGTATCTACAGGTGGCATACAGCAGAGGTGTGGACTTACACGACTTGGACTAAAGTCAGACTTGGGTCACAAATTTCATGACTCAATACTTAACTTGAAAAAAATCACATAAGACTAGCATCTTGACTTGGACTTAACACAGGTGACTTGTGACTTCACTGGGACTTGAGCCTTTTGACTTGAAAATACTCGAAACCTTCCCCTAAACTCAAAGATAAAAAGTATATCAAGGTCAGTGATGTCATCTACACATCAAAGTACTGTAGTTATTATTTTTAGAATATCTCCAGAACATTACCATCCAGAAACTTACTTTAAATTGCCTCTACTTTGTCACCATTGTGGCGTGTTGACAAAGCAGAGACTGTTGCATGTGCGTGTTACAGCACTGATTCCAGAGGCTATGCAAAATGGAAATACATGACATTTCCCAGATCCTAGTATAAGTAGAGTTTACGTAGATCTGAGCTGTTTGGACAACAACCGTAATAATGAGTAGAGTATTGTGAGTATAATAAACAATGTGTAGATTATCCTTTGTGCACTTGGACAGTGTTGTATCGTTATGACTTTGTTTAACAAATAGATACACACTTTCAAAAGCATTTGTAAATGTAATATATTATTATATTGTTGTTTAATAGC
Source organism: Cephalopholis sonnerati (assembly GCA_019142605.1). Taxonomy (NCBI): domain Eukaryota; kingdom Metazoa; phylum Chordata; class Actinopteri; order Perciformes; family Serranidae; genus Cephalopholis; species Cephalopholis sonnerati. The sequence goes on from JAGQAX010000023.1 coordinate 17,760,582, forward strand.
ATTACATTTGGTGATGAGCGCATTATGGACTTGTTTAGAAATCAAAACTCAAAGTTTAGGACTTGGGATTTGACTTAGGACTTGAGTGCAAATACTTGAGACTTAGTCATGACTTGCAAAACGATGACTTGGTCCTCTCTCTCACATACAGTTGGCTACATTCCCTGTTGTTTGCTTAACACAAGCCTAAAGGTATGTTCAGACACCGACAGCCTCCAGAGGTCTTCACAGGTCCAAAATGACGGACCCAAACCTTATTGGACCTGAGAAAAATCAGTTCGGATAGTTCATTGGACCCAATAATTTAAAAAAAATTAATTAACCTGACCTGTTTTCACCTAAAATATTATGGACCCACTGTCCCAGGTTCTATTTCATGGACCCAACAAACCCAATAATGCCGTTCTACCGGTAAAAACGTTGATCATGTCTGTTATAACATATCGTTCTTACTCATCTTACTGTATATAATGTTTCCTATGTCTATTTTTATTTTATTTTGTTCTATTGTCACTTGTTTTGTTGCTTTTGTGATGTGAGCTGCTGTAATACCTTACTGGGAATCACTCATTCTTGGATCTACTTTGTTATTACACATTTTGATGAACAGACCAGGACCTGCCATAACAGAATGAGACCTGACCCTGACCCAACTGACTGTAATTGAACGTAGACCCGAACCTGTACAGGTCCCAGGTCGGGCCTCGGGTCATAAAAGACCTCTACTCCAGTGTACCTCTCAGTGTAGAGCTGGACGCAGGTTACGATAACTATGTGAGAATGCAGTGTCACAGAGAGATTGCCTTAAATATATAAATTATTTAATCGCAGAGAAAGTCAAAGTTGACAGAACTGAGCTTTAACATGAAGACCGATCCATCCAGTCACACTTCATACCTGGTGGAGATACCATATAAGAGGATGGCGATGAGATTTAGTAGCAGTTCTATTACTTCTGGCGTCTAAGTTTAGAAAAACAGTAATAAAATAGTAAATGTCAGCACAGCCTATTTAATACATAAAAATCTGCCATCTTCAGGCATTGATTAAACCCCTAAAACTTTTCTCTGTTCATATTTAGAAGTTTTGTTCCGTGAAAAAAATCAACTCATACCTTAAAATATCTTAAATGTAACTCTACACCTTTGCCTCATTTCATATGTGCAGATTTATGAATATGCAAATAACCCTAATGTTAAATAAACCTTGTTAACTATCGCCAGATCTAACAAGTTGAACTAAAAGGACAACTTATCTTGCAAAACACTGATACCTTGCCACGCCTGTTTCTCCTCTGATACCCTTGTTTCACCATAGTATTATGGAAAGTCCCAGCCTGCAACTCCATGGGATTCTTTAAGATTGTGACATAACAAACCCTGGCTGTCTGAATCTGTGTTCTTGAGATTGTTGTTGGTATACTATAGTTCCAAGGCTGAAGTGCTCACCCATAAAGGCGTATTTTGCTCATGGTTATGTCTTGTAGCATAGAAAAACCAACATATGGACGTGTTAACAAGGTCAAAAATTTTCACTGGAAGCGGTGTTTAATTAAAGAATGATCTCTTCAAACTCAATCTAACTCAAGCTGTTTGTTCTTCAGAGGTGATTTATTATAGAATTAAATTAAGTATAGATCTTACATTTTTCAACATGAGCACTTTTTGGCCATATTTACTTCCTCCCAGCCTCTTTTTTTAAGCACCTTTCATTCGATCAGTCACTCCCTCAGACACAGAGAATGGATAACTGCTGTGTCAAATATAATATTTCACTGACGGAGAGAAAGGAAGGAGGATGTCCTGTGGGTCTGTGGTTAACACTTCCACACAACAGATCTTCAACATTTACGAGACACCGAAATGATCAAATTCAGATCTCAAACAAAACACTACACACAGCGTAATGCTCGGAAAATGAACTCGACTCGTAGACGTGCTCCTCGCTTGTTCCTGACCTCACCCTCCTCACAACAGTTCTCCCGCCGCTCAACTTTTCACCCAAGTCTTACCCTGCCGGAGGAACTCTCCTGGGTGCTGTGGGCTGTCAGCGCAAAGACCAAAGGCCCGGCTTTAGGCCTTAACCACAATGCTACAGACACACACTCAGATTAATATACAAAAACACATATAAAGGAACATATAGAAAGAGAAAGATGCAAAGAGGAAAAAATACCACATGTATCAAGAAACAGGCTCTAATTGAGGTTGTGGGTAAAAGAGCAGGGTCAGCGGTGTATGCACACACACACAAAAGGATGTTAGGAGCCACAGGGAGGAGGAAAAAAAGAGAAGTCATACTTTCATCCCACACAGAGACGTATAGAAACAAGAACAGACACATGAAACCCCACATAAAAAGAACCCTGCAGAGACACAAAGGCTTCAGGTGAGCAAGAGTTCAGTGAGACACACACACACAGAAACACACACACCTGTTTACCCTCCACACCCACACAAACAGACGCACCTGTGCATCCACACATTACACACACACACACCTTTGATGGTGGTGATGACCTGGTCCAGGTGTTTGGTGTCGTTTCGGTCTGGTCGACAGCTTGGGCTGATCTCCAGCGAGTAGTCGGGTCCATATTCTGTAAAAAACTAGACATCACATCACATCACAACAATCATTATGACAGCTTCTGGATTTATGGACTTTAAAATGTCTTTTTCCTCTTTTTCTTATTCACAGTCATACTTTCATCCCTCACATCTGCACACAGTCACTGCTGCAGCGCGCCAAAGTACACTCTCTCCTCTTTGTCTCTTTTTTAAAGAATGCAGCTGCTTTCCTGGAAAAATTCGGGCCCAGTTTGGACTTTGAAGAGTTGGATTGTGAAACTGACTGGTGATGAATATTTACACAGGCTTTCAGGGATCGTTTAATAGAAAAAAAAAAAAGGGAGCAAGACAGAGAGAAATTCAAAACACTGGATAATATGAAATACTCCAAATACTGAGCTACACGTAATTTTTTTTCACCATTTTCTCTGAACCCATTGGCTACGGGTCTGAAAACAATAAGCCTTTGGGCGCAACGGCCAATATTTTGGGGGTTACTGTGTAGCCAGCAGATATCCTGGCCGAGACTTCTTCTGTGCGCTGGTCAACTTAGCTAATTTCTATAAACAGATATTTGCTTGTGAATGCAGATACCCTTTCCAACCGCTTATCCGATCCCGGGTTGTGGGGGCAGCAGGCTGAGCAAAATATTCCAGACATCCCTCTCCCCAGCAACGCTTTCCAGCTCCTCCTGGGGGACCCCAAGGCATTCCCAGGCCAGATGAGATATGTAATCCCTCCAGCTTGTCCTGGTTTTACGCCGGGGCCTCCTACCAGTTGGACATGCATGGAGCACCTCTAACGGGAGATGTATCCTCGTCAAATGCCCAAATCACTTCAACTCCTTTCGTCAATTAAAAGTAGCAATAGTATTAATGTTAGGAGTGAAGTAGTAGTAATTATTGTTTTCTCCCCTTCTTAGCTAAAGTAGTTGCATGCCAACATGTTCACAATGACAATGCTAAAATACAAATGTTTGGCAGGCCTAATGCTTTGATGCACTGGTTCTCAAACTATGGTACATGTTCCAAAGGTAGTACACAAACTCCCTCTAGTGGTACCTGAAAGAATCTCCAAAATATCTTTTAAAATTTTAATAAATTAAGTATATATAATGCTCTATCAAAATACTACATTTCGGGAGAACATACTTAAATTATAAGATCCCTGAAATGTAATTTTAAAATAAGTTGTGCCTTTACCGTAATATTTTTGTTTCAATATCAGCTTGCTACATAGTTGCGTTAATGAACTTAGGCGCGCATATACATCCATAATTAGTTATGAGCTGAACTGTGATGACAAGATAATAAACGGAGGTCAAATGAATGATTTAAAAACACTGCAATCTAGGCTCCAAACAATTGGGAAGAGAAGTGCGGATCAGCAGGAGAACTGGACGACAATCAACGAAATGCAAGTGCTAGAGGCTACATAAGCAGTGCCCGAGGAGTCTTCCACAGAACTTGACGAAGGGCTGGCCCATGCAGTGTATGAAAGTTGTGTGGAAGAGTTTTAGTGCTATTTCTGGTGCTTCCTCTTAATACAGTGTGGCTGTGGTTGAAAACAGTCAACAGTAAGTAATCCTCTGATTAAGCATACAGGGGCGGCAGTAGCTGAGTCCATAGGGGCTTGGGTTGGGAACCAAAGGGTCAGCAGCTCAAGTCCCCTGTGTGGACCTGGTAGCTGGAGAGGTGCCAGTTTGCCTCCTGGGCAAAAGGTGCTGTTGAGCAAGGCACTGAACCCCCAACTGCTCGGGACGCCTGTCCATAGGCAGCCACCTTGCTCGGACATCTCTCCATTTATGCATGTATACCTGTCTTATGCACTAGCTGTAGCTGAATAGGTCAGGCCTACACATGTCACGAGTTTCGCAGGTATTTGGTGATAAACCAAGTGTTAGATAAATCACATCTTCTACCTGATGACGGTGCTAGATGAAAAGTCAGAGGATCACATTTTCTAATAATTAATCTTGATGGAAACACGAATGTCTGTGCTAAATGTCATGGAAATCCATCCAATAGTTAGAGAGATATTTCAATCCAAACCACAAATGTGAACCTCACAGTGGGGCTAAAGAAAAGTCAGGGCTTCACCAAAGTCACTGGGATGAATCCATCAAATTTCATGGCAATCTGTCCAATATTTGTTTAGACATTTCAGCCTGGAAGTGGTGTACTGACTGACATTACCATCCAGAGAGCCAGGCCACTAGTGTGGCTTTCAGATGGAAACATGTTCCTTATATTTCCTGAAGACTGTGTGCTGTCTAGGAGTTGCATCGACACAAACAAATGTATGAGACGGTCTAGTCTGGTTCATGTACAGAAATAAAATGTAATGCAGAACACAGAAGAGGAACCACAAATCTGTCCAATTTCCACTGGACAGACTGGGCCTCACCAACATGAACAAAAAAAAAAGGCTGAGATGATTTCAGCACATACCAAAGGCTCCTGGCATTTCATGCAGCGTCGGACCAATTCCATGAAACAAAACCAGCCAATATATATTTGAAAAAAAAGGAAAAACAGGTGGAGATCCAGAGAGGGTTCAACTAGAAGTTAAAACCAGAGCACGTCAGTTGAAAAAACATATTTCCAGGGACTCTGTCGGGCCATGACTCAGTGCCATGAGAGCAAAACAAACTCGGAGCCCAGGTCTGACCACAAGTGCGTCAGTCCATTCGCTGCGACTGTTGTGAAAGCCTTGGACTCTGAAGACTCAGCGGAACACAGCGAAAGAGCCACCGTGACTAAGGCCTGAAACAAAAGACCCACACTCCTCCAAAGATGCTACACATATAAAAAGTCTGTCTCTAAAATTAAATGCTCAGTTTGTCAAGTTGATATCATTAGTTCTGAAATTATACTCAAAAGCTGAGGATGAAGGTTCACACTTGACCCTAGAGACATTAGTTTGACAAAGAAATCTCAATTCAAGGTCCACAAGCTTTTCACTAAGCTTCAACTACATCTTACAGTCTAAAGCTTGATTCATGCTCGGGTGCGTGACACTTTTTGTGAGTGTCAAGTGACAGATGTTAAAGAGTCTCGCAATGCTTCAATTACCGCTTTAACAAAAGGTTTCAGCTGTCTCCGTGGTAACCAGATGCTCCTCTTGCTGGCTTGTTTAGTTAAATTATATCATCCTGACATTTGTATTTACTCTACTTTGTATCCTTTTCCATTTTGATAATAAAGTTAAAGATTTTTAACATACTTTTACTGAGAAGGCAAGAGTGCAATCAGTGCGTCCATTGAACCAAACCAAGTAGCTGTAAGGCAAATGTGTTTTGGTACTACAAATGCAGGACATGAACGAAGAGATGCCCTTTTGGTATTTTCGAATGTCTGCCAACCGTTTTGATGATCTAGTCAACAGGATCCGACCCTATGTTGCTAACACCGGGACACGAGTCTCTCCTTGACTACCAAATCACATTGCATGACAAAATATTGCGTTGTCTGCAAGATTAAAAAATTCTCCATGTGCGCGTCATAACATGGAAGAGCCAAGCCACACATTTTTTCGGTCGAGCAACACTCATCGTAAGTGTCGAACGCCCTACCATAAATCAGGCTTTCCTCTGCAGATGAATGTGATGACAGCTAAGCATGACAACACCACAAACATCACTCTCTGAGGAAGACCTTGACATGTGTCGACTGCTCCAAAAACAGCTAGTGAGTGTACCTTAACTTAAAAAAATGTTGTCAAACTAAGTGCAAAAGGCTTTTAATCAGACTTACTTTTACCTTTGATGTGTTACTAAGTATTCCCAAAGTCTTTAGACCAGTTCAGACAAAAGATTTGTGATGACACAAGTTGAAACGTAGAACTCCTTGCAATGCACCGGTCTGCAACGCTCGGATAACCTGTGAGTTTACACCAATGAGACTAGAAGAGACGGTGCATCGCCTTTATAGCAACAACTCTCATTCATTCTGATTTCCAGCCTTTCAGGCTTATTTTATAGCTGTATATGTATAGCACCTTAAAATAACTAAACATGAAGGAATAACTATTAGCCTTGGTTTATTATTTAGTATTCCTTAAGTCTTAAAGAAACAGCATGACACTTTTGCCAGTATATAGTCATGTACATTTTAATCAATATGTTCTGACTTGAAGTACAGACTGCAAACACTCCCCACATTGTCAGACTGCTCCTTTAAGTTGGCGAAGTGATTCTGCAAACATCCCGTAATGATTTCTGCCCTAATGCCACGGCCATTTTAAAGACGGGGATATCTTGTTTTGGATTGAAACTCTTTAGTGGATTAGATGGATGTCATTAGAGAAGACTTCAGAAAGTCTGTTGGCAACACACACATACACACACAGGCCTGAGCAGATGCACACACACACACACACAGAGCTGAGCCAATGTGCAGTAGGAGTATACTTTGGTGTACTTGAAAGACAAAGACTACTTTGTCTTTGTTTAATAGCCCCGTGTGTGTCTGTGTGTGTGTGTGAGTCAGAGAGAGGGAATGCATGCTAGTTTGTGTGCAGATGAAGGTAAGAGTGTGTGTGTGTATGTGTGAGAAGGTCCATGGGTATTTGCTTGTGTAAGTACATGCTTACTAGCAAATATCCATGGTGTCTTTAAGTGTGCATGTGTGTGTGTGTCTGTTTCCAATTAGCTCCGATGAGTTTCTGTGTCTTACCTCCGGTCTCAACAGAGCTCAACATGAGCGTAGTTACTTAACACACATGCACACCCGCAATCTATTCCCATGAACCCAGTGCTCTGTCTCCTGCTGTCCGGCAACACACACACACACACCCACACACACGCACACACATACACACACACACACACACACAAATCACACAGTCTCCTGCTGCTTGCTTGTTTGGCTTGGATGACCATGGGGAAAAAGAGAGAGGAAGCGAGAAACAGAGAGGTGCAGACACTCCTAAAAGAAACATGTTCCTATTAAATTTCTATAATATTCTTATTACTTTTTAGATGGCAGAATGAAAGAAAAACACGAAGAGTGCTGGTGCATGAAATAAATGATAAAAGAGAGACTATAGAGGATGATCTGGTGACGCAGCGCATCTACGTCACCTGGACAAGGTCAAGAGACAGAAAATACCAGCTGCCTGGCTCCAGTGTCTCTGGCAGAGACACACAGAGAGATAAATAGTGGAAGGTCTCAGACTATTTACCAGAGCCCTTAACATGGACCTTCTGCCCATCACTCACTATTCGTATGAGCCTGTTTGTATAAGAAACACTGGCCTTGATGCAGAGAACGCTGTGTGTATGAGTGTGGATCAAAATGTGTTTATTAAAGGTTTTGCAGCTTATGTTTAATAAAAAATGCTGTTCTGTGAATACGTCTTGTTTGTACACTCTAGATCCATCGTATTCAAGTAACAGCACAAGTGGCATTAGTACTAGTTAAAGCAAAAATACTAACAGAGCTGTAAAAGTACTTGAATGGCAGTACTAGCAATAGTAAAGGTAGGAAACTGTAGTTACATTAATTAGTTACGGTAATAGACAGGGATACACAATGTATATCGGGCCGATAATGGGACATTTTTCTAATTATGCATTATTCTGCCAGTTGAAATTATAGCCGATAAATAGCACCCATAATACAAAGCCAAACAGCTTTCATTGACTTAACAAGGGCAGCATCTACCCACCTGACACAGTGTGTGGCGTTACATGTACCTTTAAACTCGGTTTGCAAGCCGCCAATTAACACAGAGAAGAAGAACAGCAACTGCAGCATGCTGTTTAGGGGGCAAAACATGTCACGGTGTGGACGTCTTTCACAGTTCCAGAGGAAGACAGCAGACTCCAGAAATCTCTTCTTGTCCCAAACAAACTGACCCAGTGATTATAACCGATAAAAGCAAAGAATAAAGCAGTTTCACATTACGAATCTGTGTTTCTCTGCAGCTCCTGCCGCGATGGGGCTGCTAACTATGGTGGCTAACGCGAACACGAAAACTCTAATGGCCCTATCTTTGAGCCAGTGTTTGGTTTGTCCGTTTTAGGCTACTGTAGAAACACGGCGGTGCAACGTGAAGATCTCCGTGAACTAGGACCCGCTCCCTATGTCGATTCAATGGCTCATCCTGAGGTAACGAAAACACAATAATTCTCATTTTCAGGTGGTTATACACTAAAGAAAACCAGTTGACGAGAGCGGCTTGAACCAAAGATGCTTTCCCTATGCACGTTAGTTTTCTGTCTCCATCACTAGCAGCCATTACTATTTCCTCTTTGTTTTAGCGGACTACATAAAGTAGCCTGAGGAACACCAAGTTTTGCTGCTGCTTCTCGTTTGCTCGTTTTTGGCAGTTTGTCATAAGCTTTGAGGAGACTAGGTTTTTCATTGACAGAAAAAGGCAGATAGCCAGATAGCCAGCTAGAAGCAGATGAGTTACTGTGAGGCAAAATATCAAGGAGCCAAAATGAACAATGTAAGCAGACGACTTGTTTACTACAAGCAAATTATTTAAGCAAAATTTGTATAGAAGTGATTCTGTCCCAAACATTTTGATCCATAAGAGCAGTTGATCAGTAATACAATAATAATGTAATCACTGTGTATATATGCAAGCTCATGTGTGAGAAGAAGGATAGAACATGTACGTGTATGTGAACAAGTTTGAGTGTGTGTTTGTACGAATGAGCCCATCTGTTGACAGCGGTTTGTGTGTGTGTGCCTGTGTGTGTGTGTGTGAGCATGTTTGTTTTCACAGCGATCAGCAGGATCTCCAGCTATGAAGGATGCCGAGCTTCACAGCGGAGGGGAAAACGTCTTGGAAAACAAATGGACTCTGTCTGCTATCAGGCTGCTATCTAATAAATGTTTTCAACAAGGGAAGAAAAACGGCCTGATGCCCAAATCACAGTCACATAGCGCACGTACACCTCCCTCTCCCTCTCCCTCTCCCTCTCCCTGCATCTGGACTCCCTCCTGCCCTCCCTACCTCTTCATCAGTCCATCTTTTATAGATTTGTCTGTCAGTTTTCCTTTTAAGGAAACAAATACTGTTTGTATGTTGTTGAAAAATCAGGAAAAAAGGAAACCTGGGAGAATAGACTCAAGCCCGAATCGGCAGTTGAAAAAGTTTTGCACTATGATGAGTAAGACTTTAAGAGGACCTGTTATGCTCTTCTGTAATTTGTGTCTTATAAAATAATCCCTATCAGCAAAAATCTCAGGCTCTAGACTGTATTTAACACCCCGTTTTCGACACTTTTTTCTGTTCTGGCTACAGTATGACATCATTGTGTGACAGATTTCTTTATACGGTGATCTCCTGTGCTACTTCAAGTCTTTTCATTGCGTGGCCTATGCTGCTACATGTAGCTACATGCTAACGTCAGGAAAACATATGAACTTGGTTACCAATATTGTTAATTTCTCCCTGACTTCAGATCATATTCCTGCTGGAACACATCCCATTGTAAATATTTGGATTTTCCACAGCAGAAATTGCCACTATACTTCGTACAATTATTCCCCTGGCTCCAAGTACACTGCTACATGTAGCTACATGCTAACATCAGTGAAACATGTAATCTTCGTGGCTGATGTTGTAAATTTGTCTCCGATTTCAGATCATATTCCTGCTGGAACATGTCTGGTTGTGTTTAAGCTTTTACTGGTGATTTTTCACAGAAGGAAGTGCAACTATACAGCATTACAGTCCTTCTCTTGCTGCAAAGACCGTGCAGAGATGTAAAACACTGACCAATCAGAGCAGACTGGTATTTTTCAGGAGGGGAATTAAAGAGTACGGGCGCTAACCGGAGTGTCTCGGATAGAGGGTAATTATGCTGCATTCCAGGCAAGTTTCTGAGCCTGTAAGTCACCTCTTCAAGTCACGACTCACCACTTCATAGCGTTCCAGGCAAGTCACGCCAAACTGCCAAACCAACATGGTGGACCATGCGGGGTTTATGTTTGTTTACGATCACTTCTATCACCAAAGGTGCCAGTTCCTTGCTCATTTGAGCGAAACGGAGGAGGAGAAACAGTGCATGTATCACCTGCATCAGCACCGCATCCATGGGGGCTACCATTGTTGTTTAGAGGGCTGTGTGACGTCAGAGAGCGTAACTGGGAGTACATCAATCTGGTACGAGTTCATGGGTGGTAAGTTACGGGTTTGACTGCCGTTCCAGTGCACTTTCACGGGTAGAAGGTTGTAAAAACACAGATTACGGGTTGCCTGGAACGCACAATTAGCACAGACATTATGAGTAAAATTAAGTGTTTTTTTTACTATAAAAACATGTAAACATGATCTAGTAGAAACCTTAAATACAAGTATGAACATGCAAATGAGGATAATATGTCTTCTCTAAGTTTTGCTTTTGTCTTTAATCTACTGTTTAAACTTCAACTGGTGTCATGTTTAGTATTCTATGGCCTCCTTTTTCCCTTCAGAGCAGATGAGTTTAAGATCCAGCTTGTATTAAAACATGTAAGTCCGCCTCATGTAAAGGAGTTCAGCATTCTTTCCATTTTAAAACACTGACTGATAAGAACACTTGGCAGCACAAGACAGTGCTTGTGTAGAGGAGGTATGTGTATTTAACAGATATTTGTAACCTTTACAAAAATCTTGCAACCTTTTCTTCCCTTATTTCAAAAACTGTCATAAATATTTTTGCCTTGATATCATATGGTAGGTTATCTGCCCTGTGTTTGAAATGTATGTTGGCTTGTGTTAATGTTCATGTGTGCAATAACTTCAACTGTGAGAATGGTTTTCTTGTTGATTCATACTTTGAAAGTTTGTCAAAATCTTTCCATAATAAATAACTTTTTAAGGTTTTACTGTACCTGTAGATTTTGCATGTTCTGCCACACTTCTGAGCACTAACAGTGTCCACCATATTGTAAATACTGAATGACAAGGATGTAGGTTTCGTTTCAACATTAGGGCGGGCATGCATGAAACAGATGGTTGGGAAATTTTGAGCATTAAACACTTGATTTCCTGAATTCTGGCGAGCTTTTACGCACCAGTTTGTGCCTTTTCAGCATCAATTTAAGGTGGAATTGTTAATATTGAGGGGGATCTGTCCCCTGCGTCCCTCTCCAAAAATCTATGCCTATAATTTATGCACTATACATTAAAACTTCACCACATAAAGGTTGCTTTAGGGATTTGAAAAGCAAAACAAAACACACTTTTCTTACAATATTAACATCTTATTTTAAATTAGTAAACAACTAATGCGATGAACTCCATCTCAAATTGAAAACGCATTAATTTCCTATATGTGTGAACACACTGCTGGGAATGTTACTAGAGTTTTATGTGTGAAACTATGGTAATATGGTATCACTGTCTCCTATAGCTGACCTCAGAACAGTTCATAAAAATGAAGAAAAGAATTGAAAAAGAATAAAGAATTAAAGGAATCAAATTAGGAAGAACTCCAAAGTTCCAGTATTATAAAAACACGGCCATTGGGTTTATAAAAATATCTTGCATAATAGGAAAATAAAAATGGAGATAAAGTGAATAATGATCCAGTCTTCTAGGATCAAGCCCGTCCATGAACTTGAAACACAAAGAGACATAAAAAAGACAACTGCAACAAAGACGTAACTCCCTAAAGGGAAACACGACAGGAAACTAACTCTTTCGGCTCATTGTTGGTACATCCCAACATTCAGCGAACACTTTCCCCACCATGGAAGAGTCAAATAATCTACAGCAGCAGAACTTTGATTAACGAAGATCGATAAGAGATGAATAGAAGAGAATAATCAGCTTCTTCACGTCACATTTTCTACGTCATTTTGTAAACAGACAAATTCCCCTCAGTCTGAACACACACACACACTGTACTCCGGTGATGTTTCCGGTGATTGAGCCCATGACTCTGGGAGCCGACACATCCCTGACGGCAGCGAGGGGTAGGACAGGAAGTGGCTGCAGACAGGAAAAGGGGAAGTAGGAAGTTAAGAGGCGGGACGCTTCCCCGCTGCCAATCTGGGACCAGAGATGTCCTCCCTTCCTGTGTGGCTCTGAGACAGACACACATTAGTATTTACTTCTGTAATTCTCACTGGAGGCGAGGGCAATTAAAGTCAGCCATTGGACAGATGCTGATACATTTTGGCTCTACCTTTTCTAAATCATTATCATTATTGTTTGTACCTGCCTGGTTCCATACTTCTCAATCTCTGCCTCTACTACCACCAGATTGTGTGTTTGCATGAAATTGCGATTCAGTCTAATTAGTCTGAAGAAAATGATGTAAGACCTTCAATGCCACAATCTATTATTGCCTTATTGGCTAAAAATCTGGAAACGCAATAAGGGTGGGAGCCACAAGAGGCCCCACGATACGATACTATCACAATACTTAAGTCACGATTTGCGATATGCTGAGTATTGCAATAACATCTGTTGCTATTTATACTTTTTCAACTATCCACAAAACTTTGTATTTGTTGCATTTGTTTGATCTAATTTGTCTGTTTATCTCAGAACTAATTTTATTATTCTTGTAGGCTACCAAAAGCTTAATCTGAAATTGCAGTATTTATTTATACAATAAAAATATCGATACTTGGCATCCACAACATTGCCACGCTAAATATTGTGATAGGCTACAAAGCTGTGACGATTTTACCCCCTATTTTACCCCTAAAAAAGCAAGGTAGACCCCAAACTAGCTGTATTTCTATAACAACAGTTGGCACGGCTTGTTGTATACAACAAGACCAACAACTCGTAATCAATAAAATGATCAGTGAGCCAAGATCGTACTGGTTTGGTTTAGGCCACCTCGAAGCCTGTTTTTTGCTTTATTCTTCAGGACATTGTCAAATATCTTCACAGAAGCATGTTTCAGATCTATTGTTCGATATTTAAGTTTCCAATATAGGAAAAAAAACCTGTTGTATTCACTTAAAGTCATTGGATTAGTGTTAGAGGTCAATAAAATTTCATCAAACCTTACTCCAGTGTCCAATCCACTCTTAAAGGTCTATATCAGGTTTATTTTGTTTTAATTTTAATATTGAAATTTAAAGATCTAAAAGTCAAGTTTGGCCCAGAAAGTTCAGATGAATGGCTAAGAGGAGATAAAAGAGGAGATTCTGAATCATATCCAAAACTGACGTGGTTATTGGAACCTTAACACGTCTCTGGATGTGAGAGTCTGCATATCAAGCAAATTCAGGTGCCAGTTTCCGTGTCAGGGCATTTTTCTGCATAAACAATATGTGCTTCATAGGCGGAGACAGGAAAGAGAAGAGCGACAGAAAGAGGGGTCAGTACTGTATGTGACAAAGGATATGAGCTGGATCCGTACCAGCAACACTGTGAGTACATGGTATGAGTGTTGGCCCGCTGAGGCAGCCGCAGGAAGTTTAGATCTGTGGTTTGTTTTTATCAGAGCAGCGCGGCTGGGAGAAACTCAGCTGCTGGGAAATGACCGAAAACAGAATTAGTGACGACAAGGGGTCTGGGCTGGTGAAGAAAGTCAGATGGACAGTTCTAACAGTTTACCAAAAACTTCTATATTAAAAATCACAGCTGCATGGGTAACTGTTTATTATGTATACCTTTTTAAGTACTCAAGATTAAAGTGTCGAGTACAGAAACAGTCACTTTAACTTTGAGCAGGCAGTGTCGCTGAATATGGTCTGACAAGCTCCACAAATCATCGCTAATAATACTGATCACAACCTGAAGCTTAGTTATGCTAATATACTAACATTTGGTACATGATGTTTTGTATGTTATCACACAAACATGAGTACATTAGAATTCTAACATGTATAGGATGCAATGTTTTAAATGTAGGCTCAATAGCATATGACATGTTAGCATGTTGACAAGTTAACTTTTAACATGAATGTGAAGCAAAGTCATGCTAACATGCTAACACTAAGTATATAATGTTTTGCATGTCATCACATAGACATGACACATTAGCATTCTAACATGCTAATAATACATAATGATAATAATGATGAAGCCTAACGTGATAAATGTTAGCTCAATAACTTATGTTGTGTTAGCATTTTACCAAGCTAACTTTAAGCATGAATGTGAAGCAAAGTTATGCTAAAATACTAACACTTAGCATATAATGTTTTGCTTTTTATCGCGTAAATATGAGACATTAGCATTCTAACATGATTATAATAAGGATTAATGATGATAATAATGATGTGGCCTAACATGATAAATGTTAGATCAATAACTTATGTTGTGTTGGCATGTTACCAAGCTAACTTTTAGCATGAACCTGAAGCAAAGTTATCCTAACATGTTAACATTTGATATATAATGGTTTGCATGTTTTCGCATAAATATATAGATATATCTGTATTCTAACATGCTAATAATAAGGATGTAGCCTAATGTGTAAGCTCAATAACACATGACTTGTTAGCACATTAACAAGCTAACTTTAGCATGTAACATCTTAGCTTGCTAACTATCCAACCACACCTGCTAGCATGGCTAAAACTATGAAGTTTATTTAAATTAAACTAAGTTTTAATATTTATTCATAAAGAGTTTCTTTGATTAAGACTATCACTAAAATTTGTTTGGGTGTTGGTCCTAAAGCAAGCATCAATTTGGGTCAATGTTTGCCATAAATACTTTACTACACTAGGAATAGTTAAACGATGTCCTTACATGGGTCAGCCAAAGATTTTTTTTCTTCATTTTGATTTCCAGAGGAGGATATGCCAAATAAACCTTGCTACTGTCATGGCATGATATCCCTCTTTTTTTCACCTTAACACTGCCTTTAAGGTAAGGTAAACGTTTTTTTTAACATGTGAAGGAATGCAACAACACAAAAAAGATGAATTCCCCAGATTCCCTGAGCTACCAGCTGCTATGACACTGAACTTCAACGTTAAAGGCACAGCATATGGACGTCAAACGTTACCAATAAATGTTCTACAAGTAAGGTGAAGAGCATTTTCTTCAACAAAAACAAAAGAAAGAAGGTTATAATGACGGTCCCGATGCCCGCCCAATCAGAGACTCTACCCAGCCTTTGACCTGTGTGGCTATTCTTAGCAGGCCTCATATTGTTGCCCTCTGATTCACACTCAGATTGGCTCCATCACTATCACACAATGGGGGTCAATCAGGATCAGCTAACTGCTAACAGACAATACAAGTCAACGGGGAGGGTTAATGACTTTCGACCCGGCGGCTCGAGTCCTGGTTCAAACTACAAAAGGCACTTTCACTTGTGTTTTTATAAGATATTGAAGTATAATAAGTGTGACAGAAGCAGGGTCATTGTGTGGGTTATCTGCAGTGTAATATTTTGTCTGGTAATCAGTGAATATTACAGCACTATTGTTGATGTGACTGGCCCACTGTGACTGATGTTTGTGTTTTTTAGACTACTATTTTTAGCCGTTTAGCCCAGGGCTCATACATGCCAAAGCCTGAACACTCGTCCTCTTCGGTACTGAGAAAATGATAAAGTTGATTTGATTAAAGTAAACACTTTCAACTAAATATTTACAACAAAATCAAACCAATACAAATATGTTTGGATTGATTTCACTGAGATTTGAGCCGATAAAACAAACTAAAGTGGCTGCTTTTGGACGTTCCGAACTAGATAGAACATAATTTATTATTTCAGTTTTTTTACAGATATTTGTCATTTAAGGACACTTAAAAAATGCAGCAGCACAGTGGAAACAAATAAGCCATTATTTTACCTTCACTTGAGTGTAACTTCCTGACTGACAGTTTCCCATTTGAGTAACAGTTGTTTCCTCCACATTGGTGGCAATTTATCATACAATGAAACAAAAAAAAAAGCTATAAAACAGGCCAGTACATTATCTGACTGTAATGAATGTGTGCATTCATGTGGTTTGTCTACTGTAGAACACAAGGGTGCACACACACACACACACACACACACACGGAAAAGGGTACAAAGGTAGTTTTTGTTCCCCGTGTCGCTGGAACTTCAGCTTTGCTTGGTCATCATGGATAAATGCCCCTCTTATCGAGCACAACGGGCACAGACGGGGCCACGAACACACACACATCTGTGCAAAGTTGTGTAGTGCTACGACTTCAGTAGAAAATTACCTCCAAAATAGATTTATATTATCTACTAAATTGGAAAAAGAAGCCAATATGCACTTTAATCAAGATAGGAAAAGCCATTAGGGTGTTTGTTTCTTACATTTTTGATTTCAGGCACAAATGTGTGTGTGCGTGCGTGTGTGTGTGTGTCCTCGTCTTCATCATCTGTGGCAGCTGCCCGCACTGATAGTTGCTTTGTTTTCAGTGAGTGCTCCTTAATGAGGTCAAAGGCTATTTAGGGCCAATGGACGCTGACAAGGAGAAACAAGAGGTACCTTCATCACGGTCAGAACACACACACACATACACAAAGTCACGCACTCACAGCTATTCATTACATTTGAGCAAGACAAGGTCCAAAAATCAGTTGCTGGAGAAAGAAACTCTTTGTGTGTGTGAGAGAGGGAGAGTATAGGAGCAAGAAAGACAGATGAGGCCACTGATTTGGAGAGAGGATGGGTCTATTTGATTTAGCAGTTAGCATAATGAGAAAATTAGTGGTCACACACGTCTGCTTTTACAAACATAAATTGGGAATGTTTTCCTTCCTTGCAAAGGTAAATTAACGTGTGTTTACGCTCACGTCTCAGTAGATTCATTTGTTTACATCCACACTATTGGAAAATAACCAGATTAAGCTCCACTTTAAGTGTTTACATAATTCACAGTGATCTGATTTTTGCCAGAATGTCTACATATTGTGTTTCATTGTGTTAATGGTCCCCTACAGGAAACTTATTAATAACATCACAAGAGAAGACAAAGAAAATCAATCAATTTATTTGATTTAGAGTTGTCATTTTGCTGTTATGCCACACATTTTGATTTTCTGGTTCATACTACGACTGAGGGATATGAACAAAATCAAATATCATAATATTTTTGACCAAATATCTCTGTATCAGTGTGGGTGGGTGAACTGTTGGTGCTCATCAGTAATGTGGATATACTGACTAAGTGGGTAAAGGCAAATATAAGAACAGCTCGAACAGTCTGGTAAGTTCAGAAAGTGGCATCACTTAACTGTAATGCTCCTTTAAACCAGGAAAAGACTTACGATACACCATACACTTACAATATCTAGTCTCTCTGAATTCAGAACATTGACATCAATTGAGTTATGCTTGATTATGGCTTTATTTCAGCCAGTTAAATCCTTATGTGTACGTGTTTATTCACTTAGTCTGCTCATAAAGGAAAATACGAAAATGCTTGAAAAAGCACCAGACCAGAGTGTTGCTAAGAGTTGTCTACATGTGTTAATCTTTATCTTGGACTTAAGTGGAATTCATTTTATTGCTTAGTGTCTAGGTTTATAGCTCTCATGTTAAAATCGATGATAAAAACTTTCTTAACTAAACTTGTAACAACAAGAAAGTTGTTTTAAAATTGTTCTAGTAAACAAAAAAGGATAACAAAATTCTCCAATTTTAAGGTGTATTAAGTAGATTTTTTGGTTCAGAGATTCTGAACAAATCTCATGACCTTCTCCAGAGAATGAAACTTGCTCTTGGATCATCAATTGACCTATGTTCAGACACGGATATCTCGTACATACATGAGATATGGTCAAAAGATGAGGAAAAAGCTAGAAAGCGAAAGTTGAGTTTAGAAATTTTATCAAAAAAAATCTCACATGTATGTATTCCTAATAAGGGTAAGAACAAATCTTTATGCTACCGTCAATAAATCTCTATGTTAGTCTTGTCCAACGTGGCAAATCAACATCCACCCAGTTCTGGAAAGGTTTTAGATCCGATTGTGCTGGATAGCTGGCAGATCTTTAAGAAGAGCAGTAAGTAGTACACGTTTTATTTAATTCCAACTAAACACTAAAGCAGAAGAAGAAGAGGCACAAGATGTTGGCCAATCAGAAGCCTGAAAAAAGCTATTACCAGACGGCTACCTGGAGCAGTGACCTCTGTAGCACATTCTGACCCCTCTGTTCCTCAATATTGTGACAGATTAACTGTATGTTTATGTGTAAACATGTGTAAACTCTTGTTAGCAAGTTTAGAGTCAAAACTATTTTAGCCACCCCATTGCATGAAATGCCACCTCACGAGAAAGATGCAATTTGCGTGTGGGAAAAAAAGATATGTTTTCCAATATACCCATGTACGTGTGCACAGGGTCTGATGACAACAACAAAAAGAATGTGTCACCAATATGTTGGGAAATACCGTCAGTTACTTGTGTGTTACTTCTACCATGTACAGACAATAGGGAACTGCATTTCCCTCATCAAAATTAAATTTCTCCTTTAATGATACTATTACTCCCATTGGGGACATAAAAAATCCCCTTAATGCCAAATAAGATGGAGAGAGTGGAGCCTGTGTTAGATGAGGCAGACAGAGAGGAACTGTCAACACTAGTACCCTTCTCTCTCACATACACTGAGTCTGAGTCACCTGCAGACAAACCCCTTTATTGAGAAGCAGGCGGCCATCTTTGATTAGATGGAGTGACTCAGCAGACAGTGAACACAAGGGGGTGTGTTTGTGTTTTTTCATGTGTGTGCGTTTTGTCCTGTGATTTTGTGTGACAGTACAATGAATGAGCGCATTTGTGTTCATGTGGGAATATGTGAATGTGGGTGACTGTGGCTATATGAGAGAGAGTGTGTGTGTGTTGTCATACCTCGTGGTCTGGTATCTCAGACGAGAGAGTCTTTCCAAGCACCGCTGCCGTCAGGTAGGTCCAACAACGAGCCGTATTAGCCAGGTTATAACCTCCTGGTGAGGAAGAGAGACAGATATTAAGAGCAAACTTAAAGGAGGTCCGTTAATTTGTGGTCACGAGCTGCATATGTGGTTGTGATCATGGCTGCGACCCACAGAGTCATTAAGAGCCAGGCAAAACAGATTATCTGAAATTGGACCGTGTGGTTTCATTTCAGTCAATCCAGTCACTTAAAAAGGATAAATAGTGTCGAAAGATAACGACATAAACTGAAAATGAGAAACATGAGGAAAAGAAGTGTTTTCAAATTTAGCCAGCTTAGTGTGGGCATCGCCCCAATGAACTGGAGCTCTTAAGACACAATGTTTGCAAGATTACCAACTCTCACACGCACAAAAGACAAATAGAAAGAGTGAAGGATGAAGAGGATGGACTTAAGTGAAATCAAGAGAATGACAAGAAGCAAGAAAGAGAGGAGGATATAACTGAGAGAAAGTATGTAGGACAGAGAGGGAGGGAGAGAAAGGAAGAGAGGTGGGATTGTAGTTGAGTAAAATGGCTTCATTGTGTCGTTTAAGTAGTAGCTATCATCTGGCCAAGGGCTGAGGGGTCTGGAACAGAGCACGGTGTGTGTGTGTGTGTGTGTGTGTGTGTGTAAATCCATGTGTGCGTAATGTGCACAAGTGAATGAATCACTGAGATTCAAAGCAAATACAAACACACACATAAGACATATTATTACATTGTCTACCTTTCATCAAGAGTACATGCTCATATGCACGAATGCAACATGACACACACACATGCACATGCACACACACCAACACATGAATAAACATCTATACATGCTCAAACAAAAAGAAAACACAACACCAGCCAGAATAATAAACACACCCATGCAGCGTACCTCCTCCCAGCAGCAGTGTAGGTAGCTGCCACTCCAAGACATGCCGCAGACACTTGCCCACCCCCACTGGGGTCATGTTAAAGGAGCACATGGGGTCGCCCGCCATGGTGTCGGCACCCAGCTGCATGACCAACGCCTCCGGGTTAAACTGTGCCCTCACTTCCTGCATCACACTGCAAAACAAGACAACAGTAAACATGTTGCTCTCCACTGATGATTCAAGCTGGGTCAATCAGAGGCCAGAATGTTCTACCTTAAAATGATGGCATTCGAGGAGTGTTTGAAAATGATAAAACACAGCAACATGCTAGCAAGTTTTATCAACATCAGACCAGCTTTGGCTTCACTTCTACTGTTCATTCTACTGTGGACCCAGTCTATAGTCAGTTACACCAATCAGAAGTAATAGAACACTTGCTAATAGTCAGTTACACCAATCAGAAGTGGAGGGACACCTGTCTATAGTCAGTTCCACCAATCAGATGTGATGCAACACTCGCCAATAAACAAAACCTAAAAACAGAATTAAATCTACAGTATCTGTAATAAGCAGCAGCCTCCATGATGAATGTTAAAGCCAATGTATGAATAATGTCATAAGCTGTGTTTCTCGTAATACGCACTAGCTGGAGGCTCCAAAGAAATCCCTGGGTCTGGGAACAACCATGACTTCCCTTTTAAAATACATACTGGTGAAACTGCAGTTTATATTTTGGAGCTTCCTGGGCAGCACTACACAGACACTGATGCTGACATTTAAACACTGATTTTCACTGATTTTCAGGTTTGCATTTTTGAGTGTTTCCAGAAAATCCTTCAACTGGAATAATCCAAGGTTAACGCCCTCACGTTGGGAGGAATCCCCTGCCGAAATATCCTTGATAAAACGCTGAAGCTGCATTAGCTTCATGGCAGTGCTCTGTATATGACCCTGACCTTTGATGCCTGGGTGGGATGTGGTCAAGAGAGGGAAGGGAAAACAGAATTTGTCCTCAGGGATCCTTGAGAAAAACGTGCCTTAAAAGTTGCCTCTTAGCTGCACAGGAAATTCCTTATGTGTGTGTGTGTGTGTGTGTGTACCTGGTAAAAATCTGGTAGTATCTGTCGTCCTTGATGCCATCCTCCAGTGGGACGTTCACAGCGTACCATCGGCCTTTACCCAGCCCCGTGTCACACAGGTCACCCGTACCTAAATATACACATGCTTATCTTACACTTTCTCACACTACATCGTATTCAATCATATTATAGACATCTGCAGTGATCGACCTGGGAAGAATCCAGGGGAGAACTTGTGCAAAGAGACGGTCATGACTTTGGATGTGAAGCTGAAGGCGTCTTCCACACCTGCCAGCAGAGAAGAAAAACACGAGATATGTAGGTGCTTTATGATGGTATTTTTCGACTTGTACATCTACACTAAATAATTCTGAGGGATCTGCAGGTTTTTAGGAACTTGTTTCAGCCTGATAAATAAACAAAACAAACAAAAGAATTTAATTTCTGCTTGCTGTTTGATTGTTTGTTTGCGTACCGTCTCCGTGATGCAGGTCAACGTCCACATAGAGGACTCTCTCGTACTTCTCCCTCAGTTTGAGGATTCCCAACACAGCATCGTTCACATAACAGAAACCCGATGCCTCATCCCTGGAAGACAGAGAGAGAAGAAATATGACTGTGAGGTTGGAGAGTCTGACCTTTACCTGGAGCGCCCCCATCAGACCCATCAGTGGAATTGACGAGGACAAGTGGTGCCAATAATTGACTGAGGTGAGAGGTGTCTAGTGTCAGGAGTATGGAAGATTTCATGTTTGATGGCTCGACAGAACCACTCAATCTTCACATATTACGACAGAAACTGACTTCAAGTTGTATTCCACCATCCTTTCAGGCGTTATTAAAGAATAAAATGACCTCATTCTTACAAAGAAAGTGTCTGAAATTCCTGTGTTTTTGAAGCAATGCATACAGTGTGTGCAGTTCTTTTGTCTGGACAGGTTGACTTACTTCTTAGCATGGTGCCAGCCTCCTGCCCAGTTGATGGCCACTTCACACTTCTGATCCAGCAGACACTGGGCTGCTGTCAGTGTAGCGCCCCCTACTGCTGCCGCATAGTCATATATCCCCTCCACCACTGGACAGTCATAACCTTTAGGGAGAGAGATGATCATTTTAGCACCTCAACATAGGAGATAAATAAACAGGAATGTAAATCTTTGAATAAGTACATGTAAGCAGTGCTATAGAAAATGTATTTATTCCTTCTTCATTTTCTATGAAGCATTTTTGCCTTAGATTCGTACTTTATTTTCCGCAGAGGCAGCACTTCTCACGGTTAATTCATGCCCTCATATAAGAGGTCAAAGAAAACTGATGATCAGGAAAGAGAAGAATGGAAAAAAAAAACAAAATAGAGAAGGAGATAAGTAAGAAAAAGAGAAGAGTGTGAGAGAAATGAGGGAGGTGAATGGACAGGATCGATGAGGACAGCGTGATGTAAAATAAATGAAAGAGATGAAGCAGAGTGATGACAGACAGAGAAATCTCTCAGCCCAGGAAAAGGTGAACCAGTCTGCTTTTGTAACAAGATGGAAGGATGAACCCGAGGGAGGTGTGCAGAACACAAAAGGAGGAAGTGACAGGGATGAGTCGAGGACACGAAGAAGAGCGATGATGGATGAGGCTGGATGAAAGAAGGGAGGGAGACGGATGAGTCAAGGAAATGAAAACAAGGAGGGCGAACTTGAGGAGCGGTCTAAAGTTAGAAATGTAAACCTCGGAGATGGATGGACTCATCCAAGAGTAACAAACCATGGTGGGATCTTTCTGACAGTGTCCCACCCAGTTTGAGAACAGCTGAGATGAGGTGGGGGGTTTTGGTGCATTCCTACCTCAACCAAAGTACAAACAACGTCAAAAGGACTGCAGAGTTGTTATGCAGAAAATATTTTAATGTAAGGCACTGAGAAATAAGGTAAGCCCTTCAAAACAAAGTAAAAATAGAAACAAAACCATGAATGTGTACTGTGGTAGACATGTGGTAAGCTTTTAAAGTTTGTGTTATAGCGCCCTCTGCTGCCAATAAACAAACACTGCATGTGGACTTCTCATCAAGTCATATATAGGGCTTGTTTCCAATTTATACCCCTCTAACACCCCAATAAAGGTGGTAAAATCTATCTGTAGTGGGTAATACAGATCACTACCTACTATTTTGAGACAATAAATGTGTCGATAAACGTTCTCTTGTTGCCAAAATTCTGCTGCAGTTCTCAAAACTTTAAAGAATTGTCTGAATTTATACTATGAGACACAAATATACACACTTAGGAAGGTAGGTTTTTAACTGATTCTCCACTGGATTCTTACATTAAGCAGCATTGAAGATAGGTAGAATAAACAAATGCGAATACACTATTTCGACTCTTCTCACCCAAGCCGTAGTCGGCCGACTGGGGGTCATCGTTGTCTCCATCCTGGCTGATCTTGTGAAGATGCTCCAGGTAAGAGTCTGTGTGGAACTTGGCCATGTCCTCTATGGTGGCCACTTGAGGTTTAACAGTGCTGCAGAGAAAGGTAAAAATAAAAGTAATGGTCCGTGTGGCTTGAATAATAACTACTGGTGCTGCCGTCAGACAAAATACTGTATATGAATAAAACCACAGTAACCTGCAGATGACTACAGATGGTTTATGGGAGACTACGACCTGGTGAAACAAACTGAGTCACTCTCAGATGAGAAACGACCAAGTGTGCAGCCTAAAGCTGCACAGAATATTGGCACCACACGGCCAGCAGTAAAATAAAATGCCAACTGCACAAAAAACGCTGAATCTACAGAATGAATACTGCACTGATACAGTCAGAGTGGAGATTGAGGGGATTGGGATATGCATGAAAAACACCACCATCACCCTCTGTTTCCATAGGTTGAAAGCAAAACAAGGCAAGCTGCGAGCCGAGTGTCTGCTGCCAATGTGCAAAGCAAAATCTTTATATAATAATGTAATAAAATGATATTAAAAATGACATGGAAGCCAACTGCAGCTAACTGCACTCTATAATAGGTTAGATAGGGACATGTCAGTGATCATACTGTGTGT
The DNA here is from genome assembly GCA_019142605.1 of Cephalopholis sonnerati. NCBI lineage: Eukaryota > Metazoa > Chordata > Actinopteri > Perciformes > Serranidae > Cephalopholis > Cephalopholis sonnerati. The sequence continues at coordinate 17,784,944 of JAGQAX010000023.1, forward strand.
GTTTGTGAGGGACAGTTGCTGCTTGTGTATGCTGTTGTATGAGATGTGTTTAGGGCTGTTGAAAACTTGTCTCTGTGAGTGAGTCTGGGGATCAATAGTCAATCTATAGCATTGAGTTTGATGATGGATCTCCTGCAGTTTGACATAAACCCCTGTGTGCCTCAGAGCAGTCTGATTACATACAGTGAAATCACTCTGAATGACTCAAATGATAAAGATAGCTATTAGCATGCAGTCTGTTTTTAAAAAGTAGGATTTAAATTAACACTCTAGTTAGCAGCTAGCTAACCAGACAGCTTCTATACAGTATCTTTTACTGTTCTTATTGTCTCTGTTTAAGTCAGAAAACTGACATTATCTGCCACTCACCTCATGTGTTTAAGGAGTCCATAGGCTTCTATCAGTGAGTGGACCATACTCGCCTGGAAAGGAGCACAGGATAATAAAATACAGCCTGGACAATGACAACAACAAAGCAGAGCTACTGGGTAAGAAGCCGGGTACTTAACTAACGTTAGCCCCAACAGTCATTCAATGCAACTCACCCGGTTTGGTACTTTGGATAAACTGTCGCAAGTCTCGATGTACTCCGGGCTGTAAACATACACGACCCTCCGTTTACCGCTGCTGTCGTCATCACTGTCTCCTCTGCGACTCATTTACGACGGGTAAAATAAAAATAATGTGACAGAAAATGCAGCTAAAACAAATTAACAGTGAAGAGATGCGAGCAGCTTCTTCTTCCCAAGTCTGGTGTTACACTGTCAACAGTCCCCCCGGGTACAGTCGGTTCACCGCTGGTCTTCGCCGGTTAGACGTCGTGGATAAAATGTAAAATAAATGTAGAAAAATATAAATATCCTGTAGGATAATTATCACGTCTGTCAGAAAGGCATTTCGAGATTTTTTGGTAACGGTCATAAACACTAACCCCAACGTTCCGCGCGTGGACGTTTTTTTAAGTGAGCGTACGCGGAGCAAGAAGCATTCTGGGACTTCTTGTAGTCTTTTCGCTGTTCTAAAGCAGCTCTAAAGTTTTACAAGAGTTAGCCTCAAGGTTTTGGATTATTAAGACACGACTTTAGACACTGATACATTCAAAGTCAGTGGGTTTAGTTAATGTAGTTTTAATATAAGAAAAAAAGTATGTTTGTTTATTTTATTTATTTAACAGGGACAATGTACAGCTACTAAACTGCACCAGAGTTAGCTATAAGCTAATTTTCATCTGTGATCCCTGGGCAGGAAACAGAATAATTTCCCTGCTAAAAGACACTATTAGCCTATATAAAAACAAAATTACAAAGTAGGACATATTCATGACACAACAGCTTTAGCAATAACAATAGCAAGACAACGCAACATCAAGTCATTGCAATAAAAACACAACCACAACACCAAGATATAACAAGATTTCATTATCTTAGATCAAGTGTTTGAGATTATGTGTGATGGGGGATATGTGATTGGGTTGATTTTATCCCTGAATTCATCTTCAGTTTAAGATCAACAACGCTGTTGCACTGTCTTATCTCACTTGGTACTGAGTATCACTATTTTCTCACAGGGAAAACTGATCCACCAAACTCAATGCTGACATTACCATGGTGGTCAGTATATAGTGTAAATATTTGACTGTACATTTGCAGTAAATTACCGGCTACTAGTTGCATTACTTTCACGGTAAATTACTGTCATTTTTTTTTTACAGTAAATTGCAAAAAATGACAGCTGTATACTGTGCTCTCACTGTAGTTATATCTGCATATTACTGTGATTTAGGAGCTATGCTTCTGTAAAATTGTTGTTTTTAACTGTCACCTCACAGTTAAAGCCCATTACAGTGCTGTGATATAACAGTATGTTCCTGTAAATTACTTAATTTAACTGTAACCTCAGTTAATTAACATTTAATTACTGAGAATTACCAATATGCTCCCATAGAATTACTCTATTTTGCTGTAATCACACAGTTAAACTCTATATATAATTGTGATTTAGCAGTATGCTTCTGTAAAATTATTGTATTTACCTGCATGAATTTCACAATAAAATTCTGAATTTGATTAAATATCACAGTAAAAGCCTGTGAGGTGATAATAATGTAATTTATTGTGAAATATTACAGTTACATATTGTAACTTCCTGGAAATAATTTACAATGTATTTTAAATAAAATTATAAAGTGTATTCATAATATATGGGAATATTAATATATAAACTACTTTTAATAACATGACAAAAATATACACATAATTTAATAATATAGGCTAATTATAGCTTGGGTCAACATTTTCAAGTCTGATACATTTCCAGTCAACATATTTTGATCAAAAAAGCATTAAGTATATTTATAAAATAAAGGGCTAATAATATATAAAATAGGTGTTTCGTAATAATAAATAGCAAATGTACATGCAATACAACTGAAACTATGTGCACATGTCACGGGCTCTTTGAGGGAGAATCCACGCTTTTCGCTGGAGGGCGACAAAAACAGCTGACTTGTGCCAGCCACAGTTCATTCACTGAGACTTAATAACAAAAATTAAAATGTCCTTACTTAATTTACCACTGACCACATTTAATAAACCTTTAATAATAATAATGCATTAATAAAACGTGTTAATGTGCATCACGTATCTATTGTTTTCTACTGTTTTGCCCCACTTTGCTTCCTGGTTGAACCTGATACCATCTGCCACAGAGGCAAAAGTATTTCTGCAAAGCATGCAAAGCTATTGTGCGTAGATTTAAAATGTTTTACTAAATATCTGTTAAAATATACTATTTAAGTTCACCGCTGTCCTGTGTAAGTGTGTGCAAACTCCATACACTAATGGGGTACAGAACTGTCAAGTTATTTACAACGAAGAAGAGCATTTCCGGTTCAGAAATTAAAAGTAAAATATTTAGTCTGATGCCAAATATGATAGTGAAAGGACAGTAAAAATATAAATATTTATGTGAATGACACGCAGCATAAGTATCAGCCTATTCTTGATGTTTGCAGTCTTGTGGCTGTCACATAAATCCTTGTCTACTATTATAAAAGTCTATTATTTTATTTTATTGTTTCTTAAAAGTTGCATGATTTTATCTTATTTTCTTAATTATTAGCTAATGGACTTAATTTAAAGTAGTAAGATTAAGAACACAATTCTAAGCAAACATGCTTATAAGATAGTTTATTATTATTATTATTATTATTATTATTATTATTATTATCAATATAAATTGAACTTTAGGAGAACATACATCAACATCTCACAGAGGATGTACAAAAATAAACACACAATTAAACAAAATACACATAATAAAATAGACTAGGGGTGGATTTATATATAAATAAATATGATAATAAATTGTAAGTAAATAATAGATAGATAACTTAGTAAATTAAAACACCAGGAATACAAGATTTGACAATCTGGAGCAAAAACATCAAGATCCAAAACAAGGACCATGATTCAAAACAGCAAGAATTTGAAAACACTTATTTTTCTTGTAATGATTCTTGAGTTCATTTTTTTCAATGATGAGAAAAACAGTTTAAAGTCAGTTTAAAGTGGGCTTACTATTCCTCAGCTTGCTGCAATGAATATGGTATTTCCCTATCAGGGAGATTAAATTTATCCTGTCAGAGACAGATTAATTTAGATTATCTTGATCATTTTAACTTATTTTATGTTCACGGCATATGTTAGCCCTGCTTATGTGTGTGTTTAGAATATGAATTCATTTATTTCCTTTATAATGAGTTCCATTTTATTCTGTGCATTGATTATGACTATTGCTGTAATAATAATAATAATACTGATAATATAATTATTATTTATTTAAAAATGTTTGTACTTCCCAGGTGGTGTTAATCACTTTATGAATATTTGGGCCTATAAAATGAATTTTGGGGCACCGTTTAACTTTAAGGTCTTCATATTGCTAGGAAAACAGCAAGGGAATCATGTTGAGAGTGTTTGTGTGCAGTCTTTATTGATACGCTTTTATTTTGAAGGCACATCTCCAAGCTTCCGGTACCGTTCCTGCTTCCTGTCACCAGCTTACCCACCGCAGCTTCATGTTACAACACTTGCCTGGTCTTCGTCGCAGCCGCCGCTGAGCTGTTTTTATGACAACCCACCGGGCTGCAGCTTTTTCTGGCCCCCTCGAAAGCTGTCCCCCCGCTCGGCTTCGTGGACTTCCGTGGAGCACCGTGGAAATGACTCTCCTGTCGAGGAACTAGCGAGTTAGTGTTGTTGAATACTTGAAGCCACCTGAAAGTGTAGCCGCGAACCGTTGACTTGACACCATGAGAAGCAGGAGCAACTCGGGCGTTAAACTGGACAACTATGCCCGAATTGTGCAGCAAACTATCCTCAGACACCAGGTGAGTGTTTCATTGTGTTTTTAGGAAGTAATTAAAGTAGTTTGGCAGCGAAAACAGGAGCTGCAGTGTGTCGTACCTGTGGGCAGGATGTGTTAGCTTGTCCGGTGGGAGCAAATGTTTTCATGCATGCTGTAGGTGAAGAGAGATTTCGCAACGCAGCATACAGACCACACTAATATTACACATTAGTTACTTATAAAGGTGTGTGTCTTTATGAAATACATCTTAATGGAGCTTTAAAGTCATGTGTCAAGCACATACACTCCTTAATACTCTAATTAACACACACCATACAGTCTAAAGCATAGTGACAGCTGTGTATTACACCCATATGCTGTGATGGAATGTAACTAAGTACTTTTACTCAAGTACTGTAGTTAAGGACAATTTCAACATACTTTTACTCTGCTTGAGTGTTTCCATTTCATACTTTATACTTGTACTTTGTACTCCACTACATTTATATGACAGTTATAATTACCAGTTTTATATTAAGAACATATATGATATCTACATGTCTTTAGTAATAAAGCAGATAATGTGATATTCTGCAATATAATAACACTATGAAAGGAGCCATTCCATGCTTTTACTTTGGTAACGCTTTAAATCCAGGACTTGTATTTGTAATGGAGCATTTTTAGATTACAGTATTTCTACTCTGAGTACCTCCTCCGCCATTGCACGTGTGTTATTCTTGGACCAAACTATGGGCATCTATCTACAGCTATAACAGCCTCCAGTCATCTGGGAAGACTTCCCACAAGATTTAGGAGCCTGTTTGCAGGGATTTGCTCGCATTCAGCCACAAGAGCATTAGTGAGGTCCAATTTTGATTTCGGGCAGTTGGCTGGAGAGCCCAAAGATATTGGATTGGTTTGAGTCGAGGGCTCACACCACACCAAACTGGAAAAAATCTTAATACAATTGGCTTTGTGCTCGGGGGCATTGTCATGTTAAAACAGGAAAGAGCTTTCCCCATGCTGCTGTCACAAAGTTGGAAGCATGTAAAGTATTATTGTATGCTCTTCCATTAACCTTACCCTCCTATATTTGATGCTTTAGGGGTTGTGCTTTGCTTATGGTCCAAGACGAATTTCCCTACAGGGACGATAAAGAATATTGTATTGTGTCATACCTTCATCTGAACTAAGAAGCCTAACCCACACCATGAAAAATGTACACAGACAGTCCCACTAAAGTCCAATAAATTTTAATTAAATGGCCCAGTATGACAGATTACTCATTTCCATCAAGAGGTTTTACAATCTGTGCAACATAAAGCACCTTTTGCCCTTAGACTCTTGATTCAGATGATTAAAAACTCCCTTCAAAGGCCCTTTAACGGAGAAAAAATGGAAGTAAACTTAGGAAAAGCAACTGAGGAGGGGTCCCTCTTCCTGCAGAGGCAGACATACAATAGCTGTGGTGTGTACAGAATAGACCAAGATCAAAAACATTCAGTCAGGAGGACAAAACTGATTGAAGACTGTGTATGTGAAAAGTGGATCTGTAAGGATAAACTGGAGCAGCTGCATGCCCGACTCTAAACTTAATCCTAAACCTAATGCGAACATAACTCTATAAATCAAATCTAAACGCTCAAATAGCTCTCTGAAGAATTGAGGATCGCAGAAAAGAGTCCTCATCTTTGACTCTTTGTAAAGCTTATTTTAAACCTGATTTGTGTGGCTGTGGACTGTGGAAGGAAACCAAAACAAAAACACAAACTTCACCCGGAAAGAAGTGAGAACAGAACGTTGATAAGTCGATAAAGACACCAAGGAGGAGAGGAGGAGGTGGCAAAGTCCTGAACCACTAGCTCATAAACTCTGCTCCACATCTTTCAGTCACCCAGCCTCTACTGTACATTTGTAGCTCTGCAGAAACTAGAAGACTCCTGTCATCAAATGGAATATGGAAATGGACAAACTCTGAGTGAAGTCACCTTTTGAATGCGTCCCAAATGGCTCCCATCCAGCGTACAGCTCACAGCTCAGATGGATCATTGCACTAATGACCAAATGCGCCCACTGAGAGCACAGGCTTGCTGCCTGCAGCAGTTGGTAAAGCGTAATAAATGTATTGACAGTAAATCTATTTGTCTGGTCTTCCGGGGGCATTAAATGTCTTATCCAGAGATCTGCATTGTGCAGCCTTTCAGCAGCCTATTACATCAGTAGAATAACTCAACACGTGCTGTTTTAAACATTTAAACCGCAGTAGTTACTCTCACTCTTCCATCAAGAGGAAGGCCCAACATGTCGACTGTCTCACTTGTGTATTTGTGCAACTCACACAGAAGCCACATTTCTCTCTGTTAGTGATGAAACCTAACTAGATGTTGAAAGACTGCCATAGTGTCTCAGTTAGCTGTGATGAAAATGACTATTTATATCTTAAAACATGAGGAAAAATTATTATTTAATGGCTCTTGAGGCCCAACTGTGATGACAAAGGAAAAAGCTATGTTTATGTGGTTTACAAAACTTCAATTGTATTCCAGTTCCTCAACAAACTGCATAGGTTCAGCTCTCACATTTCCTCATCTGCATGACTGTTTTGCTTTTATCAAGGGTGGTTGCCTTGCTTTAAAACAGGAAACAACAGGGCTTATGGGTAATGTTGTTATGGGACATGTTGCACTTTTACATATGATACAGCTACCCAGATAATGTAGATTCTCTGACCTTAATTAAAATGAGAAGATACTACGCTTAAAGCTAAACATTTTCATTTTAACCATTCTTAACCAATGAAAGAACAATTTTTACATTACGTGTCTTAGATTTTCTTTTTGTACGCGTTGTGTTCCCACACAAAAGTTGTATTTTCTGCTCCAAGAACTTGCTCCAAGAAGAAGTCCTCTGGTTGCAGGATTAGCTTGAAATATGAGCCCTTTAAGAAATGAAACGATTAGTTGATGCACAGAAATTCACTCAGTAACAATTTTAATATTGTTTTAACTGTTTCATTCAAGTGGATGTTATTTATATAGCCTTACATCCTCAAATGGCTTTATAATAATTACAATCAAATGTTTAGTTCAGTTTAACTGAGTTTAGTTTAGTTTAGTTTAACAGGGTTTCGTTTAGTTTAGTTTACTTTAGTTTAATTTAGTTTAACTAAGTTTAGTTTAGTTTAACTGAGTTTAGTTTAGCTTAGCTTAGTTTTCTTTAGTTTAATTAAGTTTAACTAAGTTTAGTTTAGTTTAGTTTAGTTTAACTGAGTTTAGTTTAGTTTAACTGAGTTTAGTTTAGCTTAGCTTAGTTTACTTTAGTTTAATTAAGTTTAACTGAGTTTAGTTTAATTAAGTTTAACTGAGTTTAGTTTAACTGAGTTTAGTTTAGTTTAACTGAGTTTAGCTTAGTTTAACTGAGTTTAGTTTAACTGAGTTTAGCTTAGTTTAACTGAGTTTAGTTTAGTTTAGTTTAACTGAGTTTAGTTTAATTAAGTTTAACTGAGTTTAGTTTAACTGAGTTTAGCTTAGTTTAACTGAGTTTAGTTTAGTTTAACTGAGTTTAGTTTAACTGAGTTTAGCTTAGTTTAACTGAGTTTAATTAAGTTTAACTGAGTTTAGTTTAGTTTAGTTTAGTTTAACTGAGTTTAGTTTAGCTTAGCTTAGCTTAGTTTATTTTAGTTTAGCTTAGCTTAGTTTAGTTTAGTTCAGTCATTTTTCAACGTATAAAACTCAAACACACTGATAGATAGAAAACAATTATACTTAAACTTAATGCCTTTTTTAGCATTAATATACCAAAGACAAACATAAAACCAAACAGGACTGAAAAGGTGTGGGTTGAAGCTTTGCACCTACCCTACCTACAACATACAGAACAACACCCTCTATCCCTCAACCCTGAATTCGGTTAAGTCACTTTTTTTAAACAAAAATGACTAAAATTCACAGATACCACCTTGTCAAGTGTTAATATTTGCTGGTTTCCTCAGTCTTTTCAAGAGCATTTTTCTGTTTTCTCACATTTCATAGACTTAACAATCAATTGAAAAAATAATTGTCAGATTAACCAGTAAAAATGTCTAGTTCATGGAATACTAAATGAAAACAAAAAATGCAAACATGGACCAGAGACCCTCAAAATAATATTAAAGCATCAGTTAAACTAAATAGTTTGCGAGCCAAATGGCTTTCTTATAACCCAATTTTACTTAGATTTTTCATGAAAATAACCTGTGTTTTAAAATAAAGGCAGGCTGTGTTAAAACACACTATTATTGACCTACAGAAGTTAATCTGCACCCCCTGAGGCAGCCCACCTCTGCAGCACAGTGTCCAGCTTGCTCATTAGTTTGTGTTAACAGCCGACCTTTGACCCCTCTCTGTGTTTGACAGGATCCAGTAACGGGTCTTCTGCCGGGCAGTCCAGATCAGCCTCACGCCTGGGTCAGAGACAATGTTTACTGCGTCCTATCTGTGTGGGCTCTCAGCCTGGCCTACAGGAAGAACGCCGACAGGGATGAAGACAAGGCCAAGGCCTATGAACTGGAGCAGGTAGGAGCGAATTTGGGTTGTGAAAGACAGGATAGTGGGAGTGAATTTTTGTTCTTACTGCCTTAAATGTGTCCCAGTGCAGAGTGTTTCTCTCTGCCAATGAAGGGCTGAAAGGTCTTCTGTTTTTCTGCCTTAACACTGGAAACTTTGTGTTAAAAATGCTGACGTCTAACCATCTCTCTGTCTCTAGAGTGTGGTGAAACTAATGAGAGGCATCCTTCAGTGTATAATGAGGCAGGTACGTTGTATTAAGTATTATTCGATAGCCAACAGACACACTCTTTAATGCTGTGCTCTGAAATACTCACTGTTTTGCTCTTTATACACCTACTTCTTTCTCTCATACACACAAACACACACACAGGACGTAACTTATTCCACGTTGATCACACCTGCATCAACTTTACTAGGTGTTTCTTCTGCTTTATTTGCTTCCTGGTTATTTCTTTTATTAAATAATTTATTATTTTGTTGTAGCTGGATAAGGTGGAGAAGTTTAAATACAGCAGAAGTACGTCAGACTCGCTCCACGCCAAGTACAACACCACAACCTGTGCTCCTGTTGTCGGAGATGACGAGTGGGGTCACCTGCAGGTCGACGCCACCTCGCTCTTCCTGCTCTTCCTCGCTCAGATGACCGCGTCGGGTAAGTATGCAGCCAAGAGACATCTTGCATGTTAAATCTTGATAAACCTTTGCAGTTGTTGAGTCAGGCAAAATGAGCTCATCCTGGAAAAATTCAGAAGAGTTTTCAGGTGTTGATAGATTTGAATTCACACAAATTTTTGTGTGATTTTGTTTGAGTTTTGCTTCCCTCACCAAAAAGATCAAGGATATTTAAGGTAATGTGATGGAAAAATGGCATGTTTCAAGTGAGATTTGACTCAGAAATATGTTCTAGCTAATACTTAATCCTTCATCTATGTTTTGTTTCTATCAAGAAAACCAGATCTTCACAGTGTCACAGTGTCATCACAGTGTATACATTTCCTTTTTTCTCAGCCGTATATAACATTTATACACATTCAGAAATGACCTAAACATAAAAAGAAAACAGCACAGACAGCCCTCAGATAGTTTACTGCAGACAAACAAGAGCTAAACACAATGAAAACAATACAAAAGTTGAGCATTTCTAAACACTTAAAACATTTATCAGCTGTCTCTTATCCCCACAGAAAGTTGTCATTTTTTAACTACTGTTATTTAGCCTGTGTACAGACTAGCTGTGCCTACTCAGGATGGTCGGAGGAAGAACATTTTTCCTTTTACAACAGGAAGCAGAGAACAAGAAGTGTTTTGTTGTGTCATCACAGTGTGGTCAAACATTTCTTCACTCCACTGTCATTTGCTTATAGACAAGATTGTATTTGTAAAGCTCAGATAAATGCTTTTATGCCTGCTTTAAATATTCTTATCTTAACTGTTAAATGCTTCTATGAAGTGTCCGTTCCTGTGCTTGTGTGTGTGCATCAGGTCTCCATATAGTTTACACCCAAGATGAGGTAGACGTCGTCCAGAATCTCATGTTCTACATTGAAGCAGCTTACAAAGTGGCTGTAAGTGTTCTTTCATTGACAGCACTCTTTCTGGAACCAGTGATGTCACATTAATGTCTGTCCTTTCCTTCTCTGGTTCCTCACAGGATTATGGGATGTGGGAAAGAGGAGACAAAACCAACCAGGGCATCACTGAGATCAACGCCAGCTCTATAGGCATGGCTAAGGTGAATACACACACACACAGAAACACAGTTTCCCCTGTCTTTCCTTCCCCTGAGTGTGGTGTTATAGAGGCAGGTAGATGGAGAGAAAACAGCCGGGGTGCTGAGTGAGAGCAGAACAGGTGCTCCAGTAAAAAATCCCTGGCACGGTGGAAGGTGTCTAGTCACTGCGGCGGCCTTTACATTGACCTTTAGACGACTCAGAGCCTCCCTCTGACTCAGAGTCGGATAGATCGACTTTGTTTTGGTGCTGAAAGTGTACACAGTGGCTCTGATGCTTCCTGATGTCAGTACAGATAAATATAATGCTGCTGCCAGATAAAATCCGTCAATTGAAATCTCTTGCAAAGAACTAAGACACATTTTTAACTAAATATTTTTGATTTTTTTCAACGTTAGAAAAGAGTTTTACAGCATAAACAAGTCTTGTCTGAATCCGTATAAATCCTGATTCTTGTAAGGAGGATTTCACACAACAGGAAACTCACTCTGTGCCCGACTCTGCTGTCCTTGGCCCGCAGTGTACAAGAGGTATCAGGTTCTCTGTGGTCTTCCAAGAATGGCGTCTCACTCAGAAATAACACAGAGTACTCGCAGTACCCAGTGGGCACACACACACATACAGAGTTTAATTTAAGACCTTGGAAAGGGGCACCTCTGCAGGACGTCCCCTGCTCCATTAATTACATGTAGTTAGTTATTGGTATTTATAAAGCAAAACAGCATGACTGTAATGTATACTGTAGCATTATATACAGTGGCTATGTATCTACGTAATACTGCTCAATATGTTTATACACAGCAGACATAAAACTGTGTGTTATATGCAGTGTACTGTAACATCACTTATTATCATGCTGCCATTTTTTATTTACAAATATGGGACACTTACACCAAAAACCATACTGTGTGTTTGTATACTACTAGAGCGTGACAAATTTTTAAAACCACTTGCTGGTATAGTGAATGACATCGATCATTTTGTTACAGTGCAATGTTCTTTTGAGGAACCTTCATGCCATTCATGTAGATGCCACTTGACTCGCACCACCCACTCAAACACCATTACAGACCAGTACACCCCCCCATGGCAGCAGCACTCCCTGACGGCAGTGCGCCCCCCCGGGCAGGACAGAGCAAAGAGCTCAAGGCATCAACCTGGCCTCCAAAATCCCCAGATCCCAATCCAGTTAAACATCCATTGGGCTTGGTGGTACCTTACCTCACAGCCCACAGGACTCAAAGGATCTGTCGAGAACGCCTTGGTGCCAGACAGGTGAGGTCCTGTGTTGTCTGCTAGAGGCCCCACCATAATCAGACTTGTCTCTGACCTGTCAAGGCCTGGACAAAGGACCTCTGAGGTGCTGGTTTGTCCCACAGATGCTCGATCAGATTGGGATCTGGGGAATTTGAAAGCTAGGTTGATGTCTTGTGCTTTTTGTCACGTTCCTTGGACCATTCCTGAGCAGTGTTTGTGGTGTGGTATGACGCATTGTCCAACTGGGGTACTGTTGCAATGAGAGGGGGTCCATCATAACATTTCCAAATGTTTTCTTCATCCACACCTGCTGTGTTTCCTCTCCAGAGTCCTTAATCAGTGAATATTGACACCAAAACTCCAGTAGCATGTCTCAAGAGTTCCCAAACCACCCACCGAACCACTTTGCCTCTCCTCCAGGACGTCACAATCCAGGGTTGATAGAAAACAAGCGCGGTTTTCAATAATTAAAACAAATAAATTGTCCTAGTTGTGGTTTACCTTATCCTGTGGTTTGTTTTTTCTTTCCTCTCTTTACTTCATTGCTTTTTGAAGTTGTTTCTGGGAATACCTGAAGGATTTTCAGCAGAAAGTGCTCGACTATATACATAAAATAAAAAACTTTGAGAACAGACGAACAGAGCCTGCGGGAGTAAACGTGTCTAACTTCTACCTAGACAGCATTATTATCTATATCGTTGTCTTTTTGTGTTATAGTTTAACCATTTTCCCTTTAAAAAAAAAAGTCCTTCATTCATCCGTATCCTGTACATAAGATTCTCCATCACCTGAATATCGTCTTGATTTTTGTTTTTACTTTCACTAATGATTTAATTCCCATTTATGTTTACTCTCATCTCAATCAAGCGTCAGTTAGTTTCTGTTTTATGCTCTGCTGTGCCGTGTGTGCACAGAGCTAAAGTCTATTTGTTTATTCATTTTAAAATGATTTATATAACGCGGATTATGTTATAAAAACATAATCTCAGGCAATACAGTGTATTTCTGTGAAAATCTGGAGACGAGCCGGGAATAAGCCTCTGTAATCCTATTTTACATACTACAGTATGCCTCATACAGTGTTGTCATATTTTGTGTTTTTAATCTGAATCTGCGAAATAACGAAAGGTATCAGATATATGAAGCACAGTAAATAGTACAATATTAGAATAAGAATAGAAGTCAAAAGTGGCAAAAAATGGAAACACTCTTAGTGTACTGAAGCACAGTACTTGATTAAATGTACTGTACTGTTGTCATGTTTTAAATGAGGGTCACATGACTGCTGTGTGTCCTCCAGGCAGCTCTGGAGGCTTTGGATGACCTCAACCTGTTTGGAGCAAAAGGAGGACCTGGATCTGTGGTCCACGCTTTGGCTGATGACATACAGCACTGCCAGGTACACACACACACACGCAGATGTAAAAACATTTATATATGATATTAACTTTTATTTTGATACCGAGCAGCTATGATTCTAATTCCCCCAATTTCCTCCCGCCCTCTTCAGTCCATCCTGACGTCGATGTTACCCAGAGCGTCCATCTCTAAAGAGGTGGATGCTGGAGTCCTGGCCATCATCTCGTACCCCGCCTTCGCTGTTGATGACATCAGCATAGTCAACATGACCAAGGAGGAGATAATCTCCAAACTGCAGGTGCAGAGAAGTACAGTGGAATAGGAAAGGGATTTACTTTTACTGTCAACACAATACAGTTAATATTTGGAAAGAGGAGATCAGCTTTACACATGCAAAAGGTAGAAAAAGGTTAGTATGTAGAGCTGCAACAAAATAGTACTCTATAATCACATTTAAAATAACTAAATTTATTATTTATTCTTTATAAAACATCAGAAAATCCTCATCACAATTTCCCACAGTCCCAAACAACTTTATGATTCATGGCATTTATAAAATACAACATACTTTTCCAGGGATAAAACAGTAAAGTTCTGGACTTACTTCCATTGTTTTGTCATTTGTAAGTGAGGGAAATTTGCTTCAAAGTTTGCCAAATAAATTACTTTAAGGATATTTAAATTTAAGGTAAGTTTGTGTTTGAGAAAGCTGGTTCTCTCTGACAAAATTAGCAAAAAAAAATTGACCAGAGTTGGACTATTAGCTATGGAGAGGAGAACAAGGCAGAGTATCTTCAAGTAAAGTCTGACTTAATGTCACTTGTTTTGATAAAGAGCATTTCTAACAGATGCTGCTGCTCTTCACACCTCATGTATTTTTACACTTAGTGACGCAGCCACACTGTCGAATGTTTAAAGATAAATTTGTGCTCACTGACTTCCTCTGTGTGTGTGTTCAGGGTCGATACGGCTGCTGCAGGTTTCTGAGAGACGGACACAAAACACCTAAAGAGGTAAACAACCCGTAAAGGTAGATGATAATCCATTTATAGGAACATTTTTCCGTGGCATCTCTGTTTATGTTTTCATCACTGACAGCAGAAAATGCAGAGTAAATGTGATGTTTATGAGCTTTGACAAGGTGCATAGTGTTAAATGTTATGTCTTGTATATTGACTACAATATGGGCTGTTAAAGGAAGTTGTGACTCTTCTTTAAAGGTGTAAACGCTCCTTCTTGTAGTCTTTTTCTCCTCTTTCTAATGAACCTCAGCGGCCAGACACAGCTGAATGGATTCAAACATGTCTGCTCACAGAGGGCCGAGTGTGTCACAGTCAGCGTTGCTTAGCTCTTACGTAATGTTCCTTGGAGGAGGCTGTTTGGATTAATGAACTGTAGCGAAAGGGCTTCACTTTTTCTTCCTTTGGGTGGAAAATAGGTTTATTCTTTGTATGTCAGAGTAGGTAGGTTTAGTTTTTTTGGCTTTTAACTGCTGCTTGGTGCGGATTACATTAGACAACATTTCAGACAAGGGCATTTTTTTTAGTTGCCATTTTGATTTTGTCTTGACCCTCTATGCCCTATTTGCAACTGCCGTTTTTATTTTGCATAATTTTGCATTTTTAACTGCTTAAAAATGAAGTTGACAACTTGTACACACAGCTGCATCTGCTGCTGTGGTGTCTCATCACCTCATAGAGCTACTGAGTGGCCAACCTGTGCCATGTGGTTATACTGGGAAGCTTCCAGGTATCAGTGTGACTGCAAGACTGTTTATTGCATGGGTATTTTATACAAGTTGAGTATTTGTGCTCTGCAGAGCATTTCCCGGAGGTCTGATGGTTACAGGCACAACCTCAACATGGTATGAAGAGGGGGAAGAGTTATAAAATTAAAAGTAATAAAAAGTTATAAAAAGAATCTTAACTCCAGCAACACTTGTAACATAAAGAATAACTTTATTTCTGTCTTTCCTCAGTCCAACTTGGAGCTTTTGTACATTATTTTTTGTGCAGCAGGGCGGTGTAGTGCAGTAGATCAGCTCAAATGACGTAAGAAACGTCTCCTGGCACTGAATCCATGTCAGTTTCAGATATGTAAACTGCTAGATAGAGTAACATCTGACCTTCTCATAGAGAAGACATCTCCCTGCAGGGATCAATACAATATCACATCCATGTTATTATATTCCGCCTTGCACACACTGATCTAATTTAAATTAATCCTACCTCTGTCTTCTCTTCTTTGTTTCTCCAGGATCCAAACCGTCTGTATTACGAGTCTGCGGAACTGAAGCTGTTTGAGAACATAGAGTGCGAGTGGCCGCTGTTCTGGACCTACCTCATACTGGATGGCATCTTCATCAACAGCCCCGAGCAGGTAGTTTACACCAGCATGTGTGTCGCCATTCCAAGCATCATTGTCTGGACATTATTTATACATGCCTCTGTGGATATTTACACTGCAGATGTTTTGATATTACTCTGTTCATTGTTCCAGGTGCAGGAGTACCAGGAGGCTCTGGAGGGCATCCTGATCAAACAGAAGGATGGGATACGACTGCTGCCAGAGCTCTACAGTGTCCCTCCAGATAAGGTAACGCATCTGAGGGGAAGCTGTAGAGATTCTTGATGACATGTGAATCTTTGAAGGTGTTAAGAGCTCTGTATTGTCAATAAAAAAGCATCCGTACCTTTTAAATGTGCTTGTATGGTTCCTTTTTAGTGTTTCTACAACAACTGACAAGACAAATTTATTGGTTTGAACTCTCTGTTCACACTCAGACTAATAGTTTGGTGTGTTTTGGAGGGTATTTATTTTATTAGCTATAATTTATACAACATTTTTATGCTTGAGCTTTAACATTGTCTTATTCTATTGTTTGTTTGTGTGTACGAACAGGTGGAGGAGGAGTATATGAACCCCCACTCTGTGGAGAGGGTCCCGATGGGTAAATGTCCTCTGAAATGGGGACAGTCTCTGTACATCCTCGGAAACCTTCTGGCCGAGGTGAGTGGTCAGGTCGTGAGCTTAAACAAAATTATCCTTCAGTATTTTAATAACACACTTAGAGGGAAATTTGGCCGATTATGAACCAGCTCTGTGTCATTGCAGTGTGTGCAATAGTCGGCCGTGACGTGAAATGTGTCATCTAAGGCGGGATTCATACTTGTGCATTAGCTCTATGCAGAGCCTACGCACGTCGCCTACACCGTTGTGAGCTTTTATACTTGTGCGGTGGTGTGTTTGTGTCACTCTACAGTTACTCCTCCAAAACACTAGTCAGGGGCGGAGGTTTCTGTGAAGTGCTGTAAAGTATAAGTATAATAGAGACAGTTTCAAACACAAGTACACAAATCAGCAGCAGCATTCACAGACAAACACTTGTCTTTATCTGGACACATTTTCCCCACAAATACAACATGCTAATGTTTTTAGCACAAGCCTATGGCATTTTACATTATATAAATTAGCCTAGAGGCTAGCTGACTTTTCCTCTACTCATATGAAGCCAGGGACAACAGCAACATTTAACAAAGGTAATGATACAAAATTTGGCTCCATTACAACTTACAAGGTGTTTTTTTATTAAATGCAAAACAAATTAATTTTATAGTTTAATTATGATTAAGTGTATTATCCTTAAGTTGTAGAGTTTTTTTTTATCCTATAGTGCCTTTAAATGTTCAGGTGAAGTTGTTTGTTTTTTTGTGTTAAGTCTCACTTTCTTATCCAACGCACCAAATTCTTGTGGATGTTTAGACTCTGACATTTAAAGCTCCATCTCATTTTCAGGGATTTCTAGCCCCCGGAGAGATCGACCCTCTTAACCGACGTTTCTCCACCATCCCAAAGCCCGATGTGGTTGTACAGGGTGAGTTCCCAGATCAGTGTTGGAAAATCTGGATTCACTCCAAGTGAAATGTTTGGTGTCAGTGGTTTATGCTCTTTTTTTTAAAACGTGTTCAAACCTTGTCTTCCCTCTCATAGTGTCGATTCTGGCAGAGACGGAGGAGATTAAAGAGCTGCTTCTGAAGAACGGTATAGATGTGGAGACTGTTGCCGACATCCATCCCATCCACGTGCAGCCCTCCAGAGTCCTCAGCCACATCTACGCCAGACTCGGTACAGTCTCAGAGGACATTTTCTTTTAAGAATAAGTTAGACCAAAACAAAATTTGGACACTCACTTGTTCATTTACGCTAATTTTATTTATTTATATTTATAAATTCACCCATAAAACATGAATGAAAGTAGAAAATATAGTGCCAGTAAAGTATGATTTATAATTGTTGTTGTAAAAGAGTTTCTTTAATCATTTTTATTGACTGATTTCACATGAGAACAACCTCCTCAACAATTTAAATTTGCCTTATACTTACTGTTTATGACATTCTTTGTATATAAGTGATGAGTATGCATTTGTTACAGGTAATTTATATGTCTGTTTATTTTACCTTGTGCATTAATTTGACTGCATTCAGTAGAGATTTGTTTTCATTATGAAAGCATAACTCTTATGTAAAAAGGACTCCAGGCACCACTCAGACGTGAGACTGATACGGTTACTCGATTTATTTACTGGTGAGTAAAGGCCTTGTGTCATTCAGGGCTAACACTGCTTGGCCCAGCAGCTGTTGGAGCTAAATTTAAAACAGTTAGTCTCCTCTGAATGATGAAAGACTTGTGTTTTTCATGGCAATGCCGAGAAATTTCAGCAATTTGGAGTCAAAGATCTAAGAAAATACAACTTCTTGCTGCTTACATGATTTAGAAAACATTAAATCTGAGTCACAATTAAGGGCAAAAAGATAAAATTTTGATACTTTAGATTTTGTATCTACACAAATGCTTATCTCTCCAGGTCTTTACTCACTCTTCTCCCCTCTTAACCTGCTCTGTCGCAGGTCGTAACCCGAGGCTGGGTCTGACGGGGCGGCCTTACAGGAGAATAGGAGTCCTGGGAACCTCCAAATTCTACACCATCAGAAACACCATCTTCTCATTCACACCTCAGGTTAGTAAACATACAGTGACTTGGGATAAGTTATTTATAGCCAGTGGTGAAAATCAATGGCTGTCCAGTGCCATCAAGGAATACTGCACCCCTCAAATGACCATTTCTTTATCAGTTACTCACTCTGTGTTACATTGAATTTGTTAAACAAAATGTTTTCCTCCATGCCTCCACGGTGAACGAGGAATCCAAAAACAGAAAGTTCTTGATGAATTGAAGTCATAACAACAGCTCCATTGACAAAAACAGCAGTTTTACCTTGCTGAAAACAGGAGCTGCTAGTCTGCCGCTGGTATATGTTATTGCTTTGAAGGCGCTTCTCACGAAACTTTTGACAACCTCCTGGTGAAAAAATGTGAAAATTATTCCTCTGTTTCTCCCCTTAACCCGTCCAGTTCATCGACCATCAGCAGTTCTACTTGGCGTTGGACAACAAGATGATTGTGGAGATGTTGAGGACAGAAATCGCCTACCTCGCGTCCAGATGGAGGATGACGGGACGACCCACTGTCACCTTTCCCATTTCACAGACTATGCTGAGTAAGTACACACCCACACACATATACCACTTACCTAGAAGTGCTTAAATGCTTTGAAAAGTGCTGGAAATGTATTAAATTTAGTCGTTGAAGATGCTGTATGTCCACTGTGAGACTGAAGGGTGACCAGAGTCTGCATGATGCAACCTGTCTGTTTAACTGAGATGGGGAAATTTTGACTTTTATATATATGAATATTAAAATTGTATATGTACAAACTGTATATGTATTCCTTGTGTGTGTGTTTCAGCTGAAGACCGTACAAACTTGGACCCTGCAGTGTTGGCCACACTCAAGAAGCTACAGGATGGATATTATGGAGGAGCAAGGTGAATGTTACCAAGGATACCGAAGAGGTCATGTCCCGTGCATTGCTTTTGCGAATTTTGGGTTGTTTTACAACAGGAAGAAAAGTTTACATTATACTTGAACTCACGATATATAGAGTATACAGTGTACTTTGTGTTTTTAGGTGGAAACATTTTTGAGTTTTAGTTGGAAAGGTTAAATTAAATCTAAGTGTTTTTCTAGCAGAATTGCCGTGCATCTTGAAGGTTTAAATATGTACGAATTTTACAGAAAGTAACAGTGCCAAACAAAAATAATTAATCAAAAAATATTTGTCATTTCTACTCTCAAATTTCTACAGGGATTGGCTTTGGAAATTTGGGTCTCTAACCTCAGTATTCCTATTTTAAAATCCTGTCGTCAGCCCTGAATGCCATGCAGTTTACGTGTATCTTAAGGCTTTTTTTTCCAGAGTATGTTTTTCTCCTTTGTATAGCAAATGCCTTTTTTCTCTAAAAATAACTAAACAGCTGTAGATACTGATAAACAAGAGTGGATAACAGACAGTGTTATTACAGAGACCTCTCCTCGTCCCCCTCTTTTCTAGGATCCAGACGGGGAAGCTGTCGGAGTTCTTGACCACTTCCTGTTTCGCTCACCTGAGCTTCCTGGACGGTAAGGGTTCTGGCAGCATGATCCGCCACGACGAAGAGTATGATGATGATGATGAGGGTGACAGCGATGGATACGTGCATGAATTACGCCATGATGATGGTAAGAAAAAACAGATTGATGGATGGGGAGGAATGGTGACACCAGGGATGGAAACATTTATTAAACATGGAGGTCACGCTGCCAGGTGGCGGTGGTTTGTTTTCCATTGTTGGTTTGACCTTTCCTGGTGGTATGTATTCCTAAAATACATACACGGTCATAAGCTGTAGAAGCACATGAAGGTACATACAGGCAAAGTAGTTGGCTTTGCCTGTATGTACTGTTAACAGGGTTCCCACACCTTTTAAAATCTTTTAAAGTTCATGAATTGAAGGGAAAATTCAGGCCTTGGAAGTTGACGGAAAATGACATAAATAGACTATTAATAGTGGAAAATATGAAGTTCTTTTGATTTTGTTTACGATCACTGTAACACAGCACTTTCAGAGAGGGTTCACACATTTAAGCCTCTACGTCTGCGAGCTTCTGTTAAGTCTGCGACTTTTCGTTAACTGTATGCTTTGACTCAGATGAACAATGACAGCAATATAGTCCATGATGAGCAGCGCTAAAATCAACCTGCATAGTTGTCCCTCCATTGTGACATTAGAAAGTGTCACATTTATCTTGCAAGTGTACTCTTCTTCAATGTTTTGTTTACTTCCTGGATTTTTCCCACATGGAAATTCTGACCAATCAAGAGCAGCTTTCTCACACAAGGCATGATCTGGTCCACTTGTAAATGCTGCCATGAGAACACGAACCAACTCTAGGCAATTATGCAACTTGAAAACTTCAAACTCTAGGTCTGAAAGCACCCTCAGACTATGCCATGCTTGGTCCTTGAATTTGAGGGACTTGTGCCTTGAAGTCCTTGAAAAGTCCTTGAACTTGATGTTTAAGGTGTGTGAACCCTGTGTTAGGACCATGATTAACCTATCAAGAGACTCAAAATTACACATGAACTGCAATACATGTATGTTACAGTATGTTTATGTCTCCCAGAAGAAAAAAAATCACGTGAAGTTAAAAAGTTTGAAGACTTCTTATCGTTGCAGCTTCTAATTATATTTACCTGTCTTTGAGAGTGATGTCAGGCAGCTAACCCCTTATTTTCAAATCCAAAAAAATGATTTTTTAACAATTATTATCTGTGTTTTAACTCACCAGAAACATGACATAAAACTAAAGTAACCTGTTGCAGATTCTCATTAATCACTACTTCTTTCATCACTACTCTTCCTCCTGTCCCCATCCTCTCTGTGTAGCTCCACTGGTTGTTGAAATGTTTCTCAGCCTTGGACTTGCAACACCACACCAGCCTTGTTGCTGTTTAAAATCAAACACAAAACAACTCATTCACATAACGGCTTTCGCTGCCGGCTTCGTGGCTTGAGAAGGTTGAGAAATTTTGCTTTGCTTGTGTTGCATTTAAAACAGCTGATGGCAAATTTACAGATTTTAAAGCTTTGAGTCAAGTTATTTCCTAACTTGATTTGGATTGAAATAAAAATATTCACAGTTCAGCATGTTTTAACAGGGCATGTTGTTGCATGGAGTGCATACCTGGCTTCATTTAACACACATGCATGTTTTCACATTTTGATTGTGAATGATGTATGTTGTAATCTTCTCACAGTTTAAAGGGTCAGTTCACCTAAAATCTGGGTGTATGTAGCCATGCAAATAATGTTGGTTTTATTGTTAATGCTGCCAGCTCAAAGCATTTTACATTTTAATGAAAAAACCTTAACAGCAGCATGTCTTTACAACAGTTTTAACAAGACTTTAACTTATAAACTCTATGTATGGCTAGATACCACTGTGTGTGCATGATAATATGTGTTTTGGGTGAACAAACCTTTTTAAAAACTGCAAGTTAAATGTTAAAACCTGTTTTAAAATAACAACACTTTGTAATATTTGAATTATTTTTGTGAATAAGATGGTTTAGCTGATTCTTTAGGGTTCTCTTACTTTTTTTAAGGACCTGTGTGTACATTAAATAAAGGTGAGTTGAATCTGCTGGTACTTACTTAATAAACCTTTTTCTTCTCTGCTCTCCGTGACTCTCATCTCGTTATCTCCATCCTCCACACTCTCATTCTTTTATTTTTCCTCCTTTTTTCAACTGTCTGTCTCAACCTCTGTCCTTTTTGTCCTCCTCTGCAGAGGCTGACGACCTTGCACAGTACCTGGACCACCTGTTGGCTCACGCTGCACCGAAGAAGCCCAAAAGGCAGATCGGAGGTCTGGGGAGGTTCAAGGCTGCGGCCACCAAAACCAAGGAGATGGTGACTCTGATGAGCAAGGCTCAGAACCTCGACGTACAAAGTGAGCGGATCCTTCTTTTCAACAAAAAATTAGACATCCCAAAGATATAGACACTTAGTCTTTTTTATTTTTGTCCAGATGTGAACATGTACCTGCCGAACAAGCTGTTCCGCTCTCCTCAGTCTTCTCTCAACCTGGACCTGCCAGAATCCTCTACACCACAAGAAACTCAGGTGTGTTTTCGTGTCCTTTAATCTCAATGTAGCTGCAGGATGCTCTTTTTATATACTCAGGCACACCTTTAACTTTCCACCCCTGTCCTCCAGGCTCCGCAGGCGACAGCGTCAAGAGAGAGCGGCATCCCCAGAGACGCCAGTGGAGGCATCGACTACAACGCTTTGGTCCAGCTGCTAAAAGACACACAAAGTCTCCAGGACCAGGCTGATATCCTCTACATCCTCTTCAAAGACAAGTGAGATACACAGTTTAATTAAGCTCAGCTCAGAAGTTCAGCCCAGTAATAACTTCCAAGGTTCAAGGACAAAACAATTGTTTTTTGCTAGTCACACATTATTAGCTTAAGCTACACATTATTAGCCTAAGCATGTTTACACTGCATAAATTAGCCTAGCAGCTAGCAGACTTTTTTCTGATACTTATAGCTTAACAAAGCTCATTTAATGTAATTAATTTTCTTCCTCACTGTTGGTAAATAACGTTATCCTCATCGTCTTTCTCTCGGCTGCTTTCCATCTGTCTGCTGCTGTTTGCTGGTGACACAGACTTTCAAAATAAAAGTGTATCCTAATGATGACAATATGGATCAATGTTTTCACTTTGCGCTGATGATACTAGATCGTTGATCATTTAATCGATATATCGATCCAGATCGATGGATCGTTGCGCCTCAGTGTTTATCACGTTTCCTCCATTTACTGATGTCTGCGTCTCTGTCTGGGAAAGTCAGCGTTTTTCAACATAAATCCAAACTGTCATATAAAATATTATTTTGCACATACATAGGACTGGCCAGTGGTGCCACCAATAATTGAAAGAGGCGTTAAAAGAACTTCTAATAGGATATGAAAACAATAAATGGTATGAAATTAACCATACTGCTGCCATGAAAAAGTGTCACATGTGTTTTTTATGTACTGTATGATCATCTTGAGGATTCATGCTTGAGGTAGGCTAAAGGTTCTGTAAACTGACCAGAAGGGACAGCTGTGACTCGGCCAAAAACATTGAAAACCTGCTGTTTTTGCTTTTGTTTCCATCCCAGGGGAATGGACTGGGACACTCATCTGCAGGGTAAGGGCACCACGGTGAGATCTCTGCTGTCTGACCTTTATGAGAAGGCAGGTGAACTCAAACACTGGAGCCTCATCAGGATGATCTCTGGCATACTGAAGAAGAAGGTGGAGGAGCTGGACTGGGTATGACACACACACACACACACACACACACACACACACACGTAAACATAGACAGAGTTATAAATAAAGCAGGGTGACATTCACTGAAGAGTCTTTCACTCTACCGTGGAGGCTATGCTTTACTCCAGGTGAAGGCCTTTGCATATGAAGTCGTTTTTTAATGTGTTTTTTATTTGTTTTATTGTTGTCTTATTATTGAGAAACAATTTGAATTTGAATTTGAATAAAGTTTATATTAACTTACATTTCCCCAGCACTCTTTTCTGAATGTTTGTGATCTGTATTTAGGCCTGCTCTGATTTGCTGGCGCATCAGAAGCACCTGACAGTGGGCCTCCCCCCTGAGCCCAGAGAGAAAACCATCACTGCCCCCATACCTCCAGACCAGCTGGCTGCTCTCATCGACGAGGCCAGCGACAACAACATCAGCGTGGCCATACTCACTCAGGTGAGTCACATCCTCTGCCATCATTTAGGAGTTCATCCTCGTGTCTTCCTCTTTAACCTTCTCCTCTGTCCTCCAGGAGATCATGGTGTACCTGGCTATGAGCATCAGGACTCAGCCCAACCTGTTCAGCGAGATGTTCAGGCTCCGTATCGGTCTCATCATCCAGGTCATGGCTACTGAATTGGCTCAGTCGCTCAACTGCTCAGGTGAAGGAGAAAAGATCAAAATGACTATGAGAGCGTTTGCTGAGACAAAGTGGTTTCTGGCTTTTGAAATTGCCCCGCATCCTTTATTTGTGTGTGTGTGTGTGTGTGTGTGTGTGTGTGTGTGTGTGTGCGTGTGTGTGTAGGAGAGGAAGCCACAGAGAGTCTGATGAGTCTCGGCCCCTCAGAGCTGAAGAATCTCCTCCACCACATCCTCAGCGGGAAAGAGTTTGGAGTGCAGCGCAGCGGTCAGTCCTGGATTGTACACACAGACACTTGAATTCTGTTCTGTCACTTATTTTTTTTGTATGTAGCATATTATAATAATTCATTTTCCCCCTCCACAGTTAGAGAGCTGGATGCCGGCGTCAGTCCTGCCATCTCCATCCATCACCTGGGCAACGTGGGCGCCACCAAGAGCGAGCGAGCCGGCATCAGCAAACTGAAGAGCGACATGAAGATGGTAGGATTATCTGTGGTTCTGAGATTACACACACTTTTAATCTTCCAAAATATTATCACTGCTGCTGTGATAGTGCTGATGATGAAGACATGGTAAAGGGGATCTTATTTTGAAAATATTTGTCTGTTTGGCAAACTGACTCTTGTCTTTTCACAGCTGGAGCACAGGTTGTCTTTGACGGATCCCAGTAAGGTGATGATGTCATTAGGTGGTAATTCACCTGGCTGAGGCTGATGGGGAAAAGGCTTAGTGGAGAAATGAAAGGGGCTGCGCTGCATCTGAGGAGAAATGTGGAAATAATTAAGAGAAACTTGTGAAGCTGGTTGTTGATAAATGGCAAAAGTAGATTTTTTTGCTCTTGAAAAATCACCAATAGGTAGAAGTGAATCATTGAGGCTGAGATTCAGTTTTAAATAAATCACTGGAGCAGCTTTTTGACTGTGATTTATTTACAACTTGGTTTCTGTGTTGCAGGCGGAGCACAGGTTGTCCTTGACGGATCCATTTAAGGTGATGATCACATGAAGGAATATTAACTATCGCAGTATTATATCTGATTCTTCTTTCTCTTTTTTAAGTGTAAAGACGTGTGTAATTAAGACATGATGTTAAATGAAGTAATATGCTGTAGGTGTTAATTCATCTTCCATGTAAACATCACCAATCACAATCACAGAGGACTTTTTTCAGCCGTCCTCGTGTCTGTCAGTTACAAATGTTCCCAGAGCTTTCAGCTGCTTCACATGGCCTTCATCATCAGATGGAGAATGCTCAGTCGTCCACGGGCTTCTTGTCCACGTCGAACAGCAACTGACAGAACAGTCTCAAGTCAAGGATGCACTCACTTTTTCTGGAGCACCCAACTTGAGTTGAGCTTGTTTTGTTAATTGCTTTTCAAAAATGAGCAATGAAGCTCGACTTTTAAGCTAACATGGAGTGTGTTCACACATGAATAACACATTTATGAGGCTTATTTGGGTTCTAGTAATGTTCAGGATATGGTGTGTACATGAACACAGAGTATATACATGAAAAATACTTGTAATCCGGTTATTAATTACTGCTGTAGACTGCTGTCTGTTTGTGCAGGTGCTATGATATTTACAAAAGCAAACCAACCTACACTGTGCATTTATTTCTTGATAAGTTAGCTGTTGATTCATTTGCCAGCACCTGTCTGCTCTTAGCGCATCCAACGTCTCCCTGTCTCCTTCTGTCTCAACCACACACACTCCTTTCTGAGCTTACGTTATTCCTGAAAGGAGCTGTTCGACTCTTATATCACTGTCCTCCACACTGGCACCAGACTGTCACTGTTGTGGGGAGCATTGGATGAAGATATGTTGCCTTTTTCATTACTGAAAAACAAAATTATGCTTCTTAAGTGTTGTTCCAGAATTAGGACGCTGTTGCTGCTTCTTCTGCTTCTTCCTCTACTTCTTGTTCTGCTGCTTCTTCCTCTTCTTCTTCTTCTTCTGCTGCTTCTTCCTCTTCTTCTTCTTCTGCTGCTTCTTCCTGTGCTTCTTGTTCTGCTGCTTCTTCCTCTTCTTCTTCTGCTTCTTCTTCGTCTGCTGCTTCTGCTTCTTCTTCCTCTTCTTCTACTTCTTCTGCTGCTTCTTTTTCTTCTTCGTCTGCTGCTTCTGCTTCTTCTTCCTCTTCTTCTACTTCTTCTGCTGCTTCTTCCTCTTCTTCTTCTTCTGCTGCTTCTGCTTCTTCCTCTTCTTCTGCTGCTTCTTCTGCTGCTGCTTCTTTTTTGTCTTCTGCTGCTTCTTCTGCTGCTGCGTCTTCTGCTGCTTCTTCTTCTTCATCTTCTTCTACTTCTGCTGCTTCTTCTTCTTCTGTGTCTTCTGCTGCTGCTTCTT
Organism: Cephalopholis sonnerati; assembly: GCA_019142605.1. Lineage (NCBI taxonomy): Eukaryota > Metazoa > Chordata > Actinopteri > Perciformes > Serranidae > Cephalopholis > Cephalopholis sonnerati. The sequence goes on from JAGQAX010000023.1 coordinate 17,811,428, forward strand.
CCTCTTCCTCTTCTTCTGCTGCTTCTTCCTCTGCTGCGTCTTCTGCTTCTTCTTCTTCTGCTGCATCCTCTGCTGCTTCTTTTTCTTCTACTTCTTCTTCTTCATCTTCCTCTTCTGCTGCTTCTTCTTCTGGGTGCATTACCACACCTTCTGAAATGGAGTGTGGATCAAAACGGCCTTAAGCCTACATTATATTCTTATGCTTATCCCTGTCTTTTCCAAAAGTGTAAATATCACCCTTGTGGGCAGTTCTCAATAACTGGGATAACATGTATACATGCAACAGTGTCACAAGTACTCCAGGTTGCATATTTGGGTTTCTCATATTCAGGATAAGGTCTTATTCAGGTTTCTGAAAACAGGATGTGGTGTTTACATGCTCAAACACATAAACAGGATACTACAAAATCCTGATCAGTAACTGGTTATTCATGTCCGTGTAAACACACTCATAGATGAGAAGTTTGAACACTGGCAGAACAAACTCTATCTGCTGATTAAGACCAGTTAAGCAAACAAGAAGACCTTGAGTTGATTTTGTTTCGCTGTTAGCAAGGTCAGGAGTTACTTGTCAAGTTCAACGTCATAATGCTGCTTGTTCTGTCTTTGTTTTGATCCAGGAACCCAGGTTGTCTTTGACAGAGCCGGTTGCAGAGGTGATGATGATGATGATGATTATAATTCACCAGGCTATGAAGCTGTGATGTTCTGCAGTGTTGAGGAGGATGTTATTCATGTGTCATTGGCTTTTGCTGTGGAAAAGGAATATGGCTTTGCTGCTGGTTGTCAACAAACAGTGCAATTCATTGTGTTTCCTCTGTTGCAGATGGACCGCAGGGTGTCTTTGACTGACTCAGTTAAGGTGATGATGATGATGATGACATTCATTAATCTCTAAGAAGCCAGGGAGGATTAGATGCTGAGATGTGATTGTGGTAAATCGGCTGCTGGTGAAGTGAATCCAACAAAAATACTTAACATATAATGAAGTTTTAATTTTATTCTGACGCAGATGCAGAGGGATCACAGGTTGTCTTTGCCAGACCTCAGAGTGATGATGGTGATGATGATGATGGTGTTGGTGGAGGTGTCAGTGATTAGACTTTAATTAGCTGATTGAAAAGGTCCTGACATGATGAGTTTGATATTATCCCTGAAATATACGCAGATAACACTGTGTTTTATGTCTTGAAAATCACTGTGGATTTTACAAATGTAAACATAATGTTAAGTTTGAGGAACAAAGAAGATTTGGGGGTAAAAGGGATTATAGGAGGTTAAGGTTTGTAATGCAGAGTGGATTTCTTGTCTCCGTTTCAGCTCGACCAGTCACTGAACTTCTCTCGCAAGGTGACAACATTAACATTCAAACGTGGTTTGCTGGGTGTTAATTCATCTGAAATAATTAACATGAACATCGACTAAAGGTCATCAAATGAGCCTTTAACACTGCTTCAGTCTAGCAGGGCTGCGACTTTAATATCAGTGGTTAATAATGATCTGTTCTTAGTAGAGCTGCAACTAATGACTGTTTTCATGATCAATCTGCTGATAATTTTCTTTATTATTTGTCGAAATAGTTCCAGAAAATATGTTTCTGGAAATGTTATTTTGTCCAACCTATAGTCTAAAACCCAAATATATTGAATGTATTTTACTTTAAGTCAAAGACAAGTAGCATGTATTTATTTATTTTGTTTAAACAGTTGTCAAATTTGCTGCCAATTTTGACAGGCTAATCGGTAAATTGGCTCACTGTTTCAGCTGTAACTTATTTTGGATAAATAATTTATTGTGAGTTCAACGTTTCAGATGGAATTCGATTTATATTTTCAGATGTCACTGTGGTTGATGTTTCAAAAGTGTCCTCAACATTTATTAAGAATGAGCAATTTCCAGAAGGACACATGGTGCTTAAGTATTTAGGCTCTTGTCCCTTAAAGGTCCAGTGTGTAGGATTCAGGAATCACCAGAGGCCTGTACTGTGAAGCAGGATTTAGAGTTAGCAAGGTAACTTAACTCTATACTAACGTCACATATAACCTGGTGATACCTACATGTACTTTAATTTCAGCCGACGGTGAATTTTGGATAGCTTTTTCAATATTCCTCTGGTCTGTTTGTTTTGGAGAGGAAGCGACCTCTGCAGATAATTCGGCTCCTGGTAAAAACCTCCTGAAGGCATCCTAGCTTGGAGTTCATGCTTGGCACATGAAAGAAGTTTAAGCTGGTTGCAATCTGCAATCCTTACTGAGGGACGCCACTAAATCCTACACACTGTTCCTTTAAATAAAATGGACACTGGCCAGTTAACTCTTCATTAAATTGCTGTTACATGATAATTAAGTTTGGTTTAAGTTTCACCCATGTGCTGAGTTTGGCGCCATTTCATGCCAAACATGCTGATAAATTAATCAGTTTATTTTCTTGTTGTTTTCTAACCTCGTTTCTATCATTCTCCATCCTGGTCCATGCATGCTGTAACCCTTAATTTAGGGATGTAAGAAGCCAGGATCCACTGGTATTGGGGGGTGGTTTTATTTTCATCACTGTTTCAAGCCATCGATCTCACTTCTGTTACCCTCCCATTTTTGTGTTTTAATTTTGTGCATCTTTTTCTGTTTCTCTCCCTCCTTTCTGTTCTTCTCCTGCCTCTCAGGGCATGAGATCTCAGTCTGTGGACTTAGAAAACTTTGAATCTGGGGTAAAGATTGTCAATTAATCAGATATTTTGGACATGTTGTTTTATAGGCTTATTCTAACGCAGTTCAATAGAAGCCACTAACATCAACACTGAAGTCACATTTATAGTCTGCTTGCTGTGTGCCTTTTAAGAACAAGAGGGTGCTGTTCTTCCGCAAGTGCTTTAATCGCTTAATTTTTTTGTTCATCATTGTGGCTGTTTAGAGGTACAGGCTGCCCTCCATAGAATCTCTGGATATACCAGAATTTGTGCCAGTTGCCAAGGATACCAGACACGGCCAGTGGCTGCGCAGGAGGCGTCTGGACGGAGCGTTGAACCGAGTCCCTGTTGGCTTCTACCAGAAAGTCTGGAAGATCCTGCAGAAGGTCGGTTTCACCAGTTCAGACAGTGGTTTTAAAACTCTAAAGTAAATCTAAGATTTCCATTAGCATTTATGTAAAAGCAAAACTAAACTGGGGCTTTTGAAGAATACAAATGAGCTAATGACCATGTTGTCTTGCAGTGCCACGGTTTGTCCATAGAAGGGTTCGTCCTTCCATCCTCAACCACCAGAGAGGTAAGAGCTCCTCTTGACTATTGTCCATAGAAACAAAGAAAAACTGTTCCGACTTCTCCTTTAACACATCATAGGGTGTGTTCTGTCAAATGAAAGGTGTCTGACATTATCTTGTCTTGTCTCTACCCTCTTGATTCCTCCAGATGACACCAGGAGAGATCAAATTCTCTGTCCACGTGGAGACGGTTCTGAACCGCGTCCCTCAGCCTGAGTACCGCCAGCTACTTGTGGAGGCCATCCTGGTGCTCACCATGCTGGCCGACGTAGAGATCCCGACCATCGGCTCCATCATCCACGTAGAAAAGATCGTCCATCTGGCCAACGACATGTTCTACAAGGATCAGGTGAGCGGGGCATCAGAAGACATAATCCAGGATAAGTGTTTCTGTGATCAAGAAAGGCAAGATTTTATTTATTTCCTGTCCTTCAGAGGGACCTGGGAGCGGAGGAGCACATCCTGGAGAGGGACCCGTCCACCGGAGTGTGCAGGCTGCTGTACGACAGCGCACCCAGTGGCCGCTTTGGGAGCATGACCTACCTCACCAAGGCCGTAGCGGTGTACGTGCAGGACTTCCTGCCCAGCGGGTCGTGCGCGGTGCAGTGAGAGGACGACCCATGAAACCAGAGTAGGGGTGAAACCACTCAGTAGAAAATTAAGTTAAAGCTAAAATTTAAAGCTAAAAGCTAACGTTTTTTCACATTAAAATAACAATAAATCAGCAGTACATGAATTGGATCTGTTGTATGTTGTAAGTGTGTGTTCGTGCAGAGTGTGACAGGTGAGAGATACATGTTACAGCGTGTTTTATTTATAGACTTTATGAGGAAATCAGAGCAAACTTCAGCGACACACTCACATGAACTGTGACATATGCTGTTAGATAACTTAGTTGGTGAAAGGTCGTGGACACAGGGTCAGTCCCCAGTGTTTTGGTGTCCTTGTCTCCATGGCAACCCCTCTTTGCCAAAACTGCAGGTACTGTAGTTGTCAAACAGGAGTAAATACCACACTTGTTAGGGGCTGTTTTCTCCTGCATTAATCCATGTTTGGTGCTCTTGTGAGTATTTACTGCTGTAGGACAGTAACTCAAACTAAACTACGATACCCATGTTCATCAATTAAAGGTCACCCAGTGCATTTTTTTGTAGTTTCTGAAGAATAATAGAGCTCTATGGCACAGAGGAATAAGCTACTGCATCAGGCTTTGGAGGCGCAGACTCAATTCATTGTTGTTTTTGCTCTTTTTGTTGCATTTATTTTAACAAAAAGAAAACATAGAACAAAGTAACAAAGATTAATTTTCATCTGATGTAACTTTTGTATGTTAAAAGAGTTGAATTTGATCAGTAGAAATGAGTGTGATTTGACATGACGCATGTCAGTTTTCACTGACTAACTGACCTAATTTATTACCACACGTGCTTTGCATTGCAGCTCACCTACTAAAACTCACCTTACCTCTAATCCCACATGCTGTGTGATGTATAAAATAATGACGAATATACGATAATCTGTCCACTATTTATTTTGTAGCTCTTAAATGATAGTTAAAGAAAGCTAAAAGTAGATGTGAGATGTGTCTTAAAGAGGACTCGAGTCAGTTTGGGAGACTTCTTAAACGCCTTAACGTTGTTGCACTTGTAAAAGTATGTGTGAAACTACTGGAGTGCTTTTATTTTTAACTATGCAAAAGTAGCAGACTGAGAGATTGTGTAGAGATGAAAACCACCTTTTTTAACATAAAGACTTAACTGTGGAAATTAAACCAGTTTCATCAAGCGGTTATCTGTGAATGCTGTAATTTCTAAGTCGGCTTAATAAGTGCAATTCAGATTTCTGCCCCTTTAAGAAGGAAAATGCCTTAAAATGACTGCTTTCATCGGCTAAACTGTAATTTTACAGTAATTTGTAGCCATCTGTTTTACATTTTTATTGACACATTTCACCTTTAACTGTTTGCTGCACAAAAGTTTGAAGGTTTCAGTGTCTAGTCCATTGTGAGAAGAATGATCCCTCATCATTAATGTCCAATAATTGACTGCATGATCAATTATACTGTGATGTTAGAAGATGTGAGCGCCACACTCCACGTGAACTACAAACAATCATGGCAGAATGAGAGTGAGTCACTTCTCTACATAATATTAAAGTCTGAAACAAAGTAAGCGTTGAATTGTGTTACAAGATATCAGTGTCCACTGAACAACTGTTTTTGTTTTGTTTTGTTTTTGAAGCTAATTCTGTAATAAAACAGAAAAAATACACTGTTTCTGAGCATCTGTTCACCGACAGTCACAACCAAAGGTCCACCTTTTTCCGGAATTTTAACTATATCAGTATATAGCGGTGGGAGTTGGTATGATTTTCAGGATTTCTAGGTGTTGAATGAAGGTTTGAAAGCACCATAAAAAGCTAGTAAGTGGACCTTGAGGTAGGACTGTTTTGTCCAAGATCAAGAGTGAATGTTTTAGGCATAATTATCTGATGTGTCTGTCTTGAATGTTAACAGACAGTAGTTTGCTCATTTGACCTAAGAGAAATATAAAAACTTAAAGTACGAGTGTTGTCACAATACTGAAATTTCGAACTTCCATGCAATGCCTTGTTCACCGCAGGGAAAATTGACAGGGCATAACATTCATATTTTCTATTAAAAGATAAATATAACTTCTTCAGAACCTAAAAAAATAATTAAGTCTCAAACTGGAGCTTTCATTCACAGATGATCTTTGCAATAAAGTCACAATGAAAACTGTTTGCAAGTGGGTTAAAGCATCCAGCAGGTGGTGCTACATTGGCACTAATTGTAGTGACCCTATAACATCTGAACTGCAGTCAGAGATTAGTGTTTTGTTGTATACCTGCTGCATTGCCACATTTTCAGGGGTTTTTTGTGCCAGTGTGTACCACATATTTGGTTTAAATATTTCTCTAAGCAAAACCTTAATTTTCTGTAATGTCTTATATATTACTGAGTCCATATTTAAATCTATAGTGTGTCCATAACACCCACAGCGAGGCCACTTTGAGCGTCTACGGCCTCAGCCTGTGGAGAGGCTTGCTGGAGAACCTGAGGGCCGCAGAGAGTGTGGATATCTTCAAAAGAAAACTTAAAATACATCTTTATAACCTGACTTTTATCAAGTCTGTTTTAGCTGTCCTTAACTTTTACTGTTATCTCACAGTTCTGACTTTTATAGTCAGCCTTATTTCTCCATATTTTGCTTTATTTAGTCATGTTTTAACTCTTATGTTCAGCACTTGAATTGCTTTTAATGTACAATTTGAGTAATCAATAAAGTTTGACTTGATGTGATTTAATTGTATTTGCTGTTCTCTGATCTTTTTCGGCCGTTGCAGGAACTGTAATCTTAATCTTTTCTTATTTTAGTTCATCACTGCTGTTTTCCAGTTCAATATAAAGCCACAGTGTGGACACTTTGGTTAAAGCTGTTGAGCAAGAGTGATGTGTTGGAGGGGAAATCCCCAGAAGGTTTTTATCTCATCCAAGTATTTTGCCTTCATCTGATAGCAGACAGTAATGAGGTGATGAGAAATGAAGGGGAAGGGAGAAGGGACAACATGCAACTAAGGCAAGTATTTAGCATTTTTACAGAAGCACTGCTGGAAGCATACAGAAGGTGGAGAAATGAAATACCTCAAAACAAGCAAAAATATCGAAGCAACTGCTATTTAGACAAAAAACAGCAAAGAAAAAGTATTTTCCTGTTTTTGTTTTGGGGTTTTTGTTTGTTTAAAACCAGCTGAGTGCCAGTTAAACACAGTGACATATTCTAAATAACCAGCTTTCTAATAAAAATAAAAATACAAAGTGCAGCAGGACAGCTGGGCACACTTTGTTTCTGGAGAAAACTGTCAAATTGAAACAGCATAACTCTGGGAATGAAAACAGAGAAAGAATGTAAGTCAAGGTCAAGAGCAGCTAAATCTGAATATTAAGGCTCTATTGTTGCTTTTTTGCTTATTGTCTTCTTAAAAAGTTGATGGTTCTCCCTCTGGATTTCCAGGGTTAGGCTAGCTTTTAACATAAGGCACGTTTTCTGTCTAGTTTGTCACCCTTTTAAGACAAAAAAAAAACTTGGAGAGTTAAAATTGAAGTCTCAATTTCACAGAAATAATACTGAGGAAATTACTTAGGCGCCCTTAGCATGGAGGTAAGTTACAGCCCTACTTTCTAATTAACATGCTAGCATGTTTTATCTTTCTTATCTTTATTTATCTTCTTCACACATCATAACACAACAAAAACTACTATCAATGATAATGAATAAATCCAAAAATATGCTGATGTAATATATGATTAAATAGAGCTACAAGTCTGAGCTAAATGCTAACAACACCATGCTAATGCGCTAACAATAGCGATGCTAACAAGCTCTTAGCGTGCTAGCTAACATGCCAAGCTAAATAACTAGCTTTAAAAAACTGACTTAAAATTGAAGCGTCAGTTTCACGGAAATAATATTGTGGAAAAGCTTCAAGCGTTCTTAGCATGGAGGTAAGCTGCAGCCTTATTTTATATATAATAAACTTGCTAATTATGCGCTAACAACAGTAATGCCATGAAGTTCATAGTGTGCTAGCTAACACACTAAGCTAACTAGCTAGCCAAAACGGACTTAACATTGAAGCCTCGCTTTAACGGAGATAATACAATGGAAAAGACTTTAGCATGGAGGTAAGCTACATCCCCAATTTCTACATAAAAAATATGCTAGCATGTTTTAATTTTTGCAATAAATATCTTCTTCACACATCGTATAACAACAAATATCACTACTACTAATAAATTATGAATGCGCCCAAAAACAATATTATGTAATATAATTAAACTAGAGCTACAAATGTGCTCCGAGCTAAATGCTAACGTTACCATGCTAATGTGCTAACAATGGCGATGCTAACGAGGTCTCAGCATGCTAGCTAACACAATAAGCTAGCTAGCGAATTGGCTAACACTAAACACAAAGTAGAGCTGAGGTCAGTCAGAAGTTAACTAGTTTTTGCGGTTCTTTTTCTGACAAACTGAAACATTAAAATATATTAGAGAAAAATGAAAATGTTGGGGATCAATAAAGATAATATTTTATCCTATAATTTGATTAATTTCAAAGTGCTTTATTGTAAAGAGCTAGCATTGCTAAAAATGCAAGTTATAGGTGTAATCTCTTGGGAAATACTATAGTAGGGTAAAAATATGAATGTAAAAACTCAATTAAAACAGCTTCAAGGGAGCTGTCAGGAAAGTAAAGTGGATATAGAGGATGCATAGGTTGTCATGTTGAAACATGGTGTTTAGGGTTCAAAGTTTACTGATGTTTAACAGAGACAAAAATACATGACCTGGGTTATATAGGCTGCATCTGAGGGGGAAAAGCAAACAGACAGGAATAAACACAGACACAGGCTCTGTGTGGGCCTGAAAATATTGATTTCTGACACTGATCACACACACACATAAACGGCCTGATCAAATAAAAGTTAATCTAGAATAAAAAGTCTTCAGTTGTTGGGTTTTAAAAAAGCATTAAAAGGGAAAACATGTGAACCAGTTTGCAGCACTCAGCAGAAAATAAACATTAATCAGTTGAATGAAAAAGATTCCTCAAGACAGAATTTTTCCCCTTTTATTTTTATTTTTTCTCTCAGTTTCAGTCACCCATTGATTTCTCACAGTAAATTATGAGATCAGTAAGTGAAAACAGATGTTTGAAGGTGGAGCACAAGTTTTGTTTTTATTTTGGACTTTGGTCCAGACAATATTTTCAAAAAACATCTGTTAATTTTGGCAGAAACATTCACAACTTTGGTGCTTGTTACCCAACACTACCAAGAGCATGTATTTTACCTGAGTTTTCGAGTTGCTTTGGTTCAGTCTGCAGCAACAATTTAGTAGGCGTGCCTGTTTTTATCGAGGCCTACTGTTACTTTTTCTCTGAAATATGTTTTTGGGTAAAAAGGAATATTAAAATACCTCTATTATGTCATATACTTTTATATCATAGTTACCTTGAATGTGTAGGTGTGTAGGCTACTGTAAGTTAAACGTGACTTCATGCTAATCACTAATGGTACCATAAACTGTTAGCAGATGCATACGCTAATTCTGAGCTCGCTAACGTTAAGCCCTGTCAGCCAGGGACTAGTACACATCAACGGCGTCATCTATCTATCAACTTTTACAATTACGACTCTCGTTTATTCTTATTAATTTACACATTGTATGCAAACTAGAATTACCCTCTCTGCCCCTATTCCGACTCCCGTCCTCTTACATCTTCAGAACAGTGTCTTTAAACTGTCCCACGATCGAGGCCAGTGGGTGAGGAAGATCATGCCTTTGAAGAAGCTCCTCCAATGCTCCCCTTCCATTGACACTTTAAAGACAAATCTTAAAACATACATGTTTTCAATGGCCTTTTGTTGCCTTTAATGGTTTTAATATTTGAGTATTTTGTAATCTTTTACTTTTGTTATTGTTCTTATTGGTTGTACTCTGGTTTGTATTTGTGTACGTGTTAGAATGCTATATATTTGTGTGTCATTCTCTTAACTTGAACAGCACTTTGGTCAACTGCGGTTGTTTTTAAATGCGCTTCAACTTGATTTGATGTGTGTATGCCTCCGCTAACTTGTCAAGTTGCGCTGACAGTTTACATCCCTGTTTGTCTAGACATCGATAGCCATGACCGCAGACAGTCTTCGAATATGGATGTTGCTGCAAAGAAGCTACAAAATCTAAAACATGGATGCTTCACACACATCTTTAACCCAGCAGCAAAGAAGATGTATGCAATCACCACAGTTTCAAGGTGGGCACCCAAGATTAGTGTCACTAATTCCGTATCTGGCCAAATGTCTTTTCTTGTGCTCCTCCGTTATGGTGTTGAATAATGGCCAGGAAAGTGTTTTTTTGCAGAATATTGTGATGTCACAGTGAAGGTAAAAGTGTCACCTCTTCATCATGTTATCCCAACAGACGTTTGTGTGAAATTTTGTCATAATTACTGGGTTTTGGCCAAAAACATTTTTTGTGAAGTCACAGTGACCTCGACCTTTGACTACCAAAATCTTATCAGTTCATCCTTGAGTCCAAGCGGACATTTGTGTCATATGTGAAGAAATTCCCATCAGGACAAAGGCTAACATCAGTTTTATAGACTGCTGTGAGACTGACCTCTTCAGCAACTTAAAACTGGCTCAAGCACAGCATTTCCTTGTTTATTTAACCGAATATGTGCATAAGAGAAGATGATTATCGATATAAGTTTATCACAGTGATACCGAAATGTTACTAGAGCTGAACTTATAGGAATGCCAACAATATTTTCACTTGTAAAGGAGAGGATAATTCAAATAAAAAAATCTAAATTCATTTATCGCTCAGGTCATTTGCAACACAGACTGATGCACTCGCAGAGGGCGTTTGCATGCATGATAAGAGAACATGAAAGTCAAGGTATGGATAGTAAACATCACCTATCACCCTTCACATGCAGTCAGCATGGTCTGTGTGTTTGAACAGTGTCTGCAGTCTCAGCTGAGGAGGAAAGGCCACTGACCAGCTGTGTGTTGACTCCATGAAGCAGACATGTCTGCTAATAAATACAATCACTTAACAATTTATGTCACTACATTAACCGCCCCTCATAAGCAGTAGTGAATACATGTATATTCTAACATGCAATGACGTAGTTGTAACCATCTTTAGCATTTTTTTAAAGACTTTTTTTAATGTATAAACTGGTAACCCAATAAAATAACAAGAAAAGCTTTCACATAAACATTATACACACAATACTCCAATATGCTGGCTCCTGTTCTTTAAAATCTGGACAGTTCAACACAACAGCGTAACTGTGGGTGCGTTCATTCTCAGAAAAGAGTGCACCATAGTGCTATGTTTTCAGGGTTTAACATCACGTTTCTTCAAAACAGTGTGAGATGTTTAGCAACGGGCTTTGACGTACATTTTCTCTTGTGTGGTGGGTGTGTCAGAGATGTTACCCAATCAGCAGTGGCGTGAATATAAACAAATATCTATCAAAGCTTTACTTGTTATACTTTATATTTCTTTTCACACTTGCTTTGTATACATGTGTATACATATGTTTCAATGAATTCAACTGAATTAAACTCCATTGTAGTAAAAGGCAGTGCACCTGCGTAACACAGCGGGGCTTAACGTGCCACTGTTTACATTTGAATGAATGTTTTGCCACGTTTTGTCTGCACTGAACGCAGCCCATCTTCCCAGCAATTAACCTGAAGAGGAGCAAGTGTGCCTGCTGGGAACGTGGGAAAGCACTTGAGTCCTGTCTCTGTATTCGTGCCATGTTCATGTCATATGGGATAGATGGGAAAGATTCCCATGTTAATAACATCCCATGTTATAAACATTAAATATGGGTTTAATTCCTTGAGCGACTGGATTAGGCTGACAGGAAACATCTCTTTTTGCTTGACTTCCAAGCCCCAACTCGAATATATTGGAGCTTTTACACAAGTTTCAGTCATAATTATGGATCATGAAGTTAACGGGAACATTGCAATAACTCTTACAATAATTGGGTTACTCCAAACTAAACCAAAGCAGACAAAAAAATGCAATTGAATTTGATAGGTTTCATCAAGTTAGCAGGTGACACTACTGTAGTCAGGCTCGTCACAGGAGGGGACAAGATGGTCTACAGAGAGGAGGTCCAATCTGCTGCTGAACACCACAACAACCAAGGAGGTTTTCACAGACCTCCAAAGAATCTGAGCTGACTACTGCCCTCTCTACATCAACGAGGACTGTGTAAAGACTAAGAGGGCGGCATCCTTCAAATTCTTGGAAGTCCACATCTCAGCGGAGCTCTCCTGGTCCATTAGTTTATGAAAAATAAACTAAATCAGAAGCTGCTGGTGACCTTTTATCGCTCCACGATACTGCATCACAGCCTGGTACGCTAGGAGCTTGGCTGCAGACAGGAAGGCTCCATGGGGGGGGGGGGGGGGGGGGGGGGGTTTATTGGCTGCCCTCTGCCCTCCTTGGAAGAGATCTCCAGCTCCCGTTACCTCAGAGGGTCTCTCCTCAATGACTCCTCCGACGCAGCACATCGTTTGTTTGACCTGATGCCCTCAGGCAGGCGCTACAGGTCATTGCGAGCCTGTACCTCCAGACTAACAAACAGTTTCTTTCCCTGGGCTGTAAGAGCACTAAACATACAACAAAAGTGTTTTAATTTAGTTTATTAGTTGCTATTATAGCCATTATATAGCTGTTTATATAGCTGCTTTTCCAAGGTCTATTTTGGGGATTTCACGCACATGGATGAAATCAAACTCTAATCAATGCAGCTCCAGCAGAGGCCTGTTGTGAACCCAAACTGAGGACAAGAGATAAGAGAGAACAAAAATAAAACCTTCCAAAACAGACATGAAAGCAGAGGAAAGGTTGAGCCGTTTCATAACGTAATATAGCAAATATGTGCACAGATTCTGGATCTGCTACTTGAAAATCGCTATCCAACGACAGCACACCTGGCTGTTTCTGTCGCCCTAAAACATCATCATCACCATATGTAATATTAAAAGACGCACACTTTAACACACAGTGAAATGTTTGCCTGTGCAGCGTGCATACAGAACACTGTGTGCGAGGCGAGAGTGCCAGATGACTCCTGCCCAGAGAACAATTGATGGATAGTGATGTGGCGGATGCGTCGGAGTTTGACTTCAGGCCACATGGAGCTTTCACAATATGATGGGAACAGTAAACACATTTTTAAAAGGCCACTGGTGCGACACCCGGCGATGGTATTGTGTTGCCAAATATGGCCAAAAGTATGTGGACACCTCAACAATACACCCATGTGTGTTTATGTGCAGCTATAACAGTTTTCACTCCTCTGTTTTCAGGCTTTCTGCAGGATTTTGGAGTCTGGCTGCAGGAATGCAGGAAATTGCCCCCATTCAGCCTCAAGAGCATCCATGAGGTCCAACACTGATGTTTGGCAACAAAGCCTGGATTCTGATTTGTCCCCAAAGTGTCCGAAAAGGCCGTGATGAGGTCAGTCAAGTTCTTCTAACCCTATTGCCTAATCGGAAGGCAAACAACTGGTGAATATGTTTAGTGACAACATTTCAAATTTTACATCCAGTGTACAAAACACAACATAATATCTCCATGTTTTAAACAGTGTCCAGCTGTTTTTATATTGAAATAGATATTTCACGTATTTCAATGATAAATTTCTATTTTATTTTTAAGATTCTTAACTGTTGTGGTCACTAAAGGGGCGGCTACGACGTTCGAGAAACATTCCACGTATTGCGACAAGCCAGTCGTTCTCTCCTAGTAGACAGTTGGGCTGCAACGTCGAGACAGAATTGCACAAAGTGTGTAAAGTGGAACATTTTTTTCCTTAAATGCTGTAGCTATCCCTACATATCTCACGGCTTAAAGCTACAGTTGGCAGCTTCTATAAAAATAACTTTGTGCCATATTTGCTGAAACTGTCTCTAGATTCTGAAAGCACATGAGACAGATCGTTTTCCTCCCCCTTTTCCTACCGCTCGAGAAGTATTCACGAGAATCAAACCGTGGTGCGGTAGCAACAACCAGTCAAAGCCGAGGAGTCTCTAATGTAGCTGTCACAGCTCGTTAATTGCGGTCAAACTTTCAAACTAGGCAGCGCTGATCAAATATGAATCAAGATTCTGTTACTGCATTGCCTTCTTCTTGCCTCAAATGTTTTCAGATACAAGTGAGAAAGTACGTGACCTGGCCGCCATGTTGGATACAGTCGACCAAAGTTCCAAGCACTGCCCACCGGCCATAGCAAACAGTACACTAAAATATGTTTCTGAAAACATCTGCGGTGAGAAATAGACAATGCAGTAACAGAATTTTGATTCATACTTGATGTGTCAGTTTCACTGCAGTTCATTAGCTATGATTGACATGATTGACAGCTGCTTTAGAGATTCCTCAGCTCTCGGTTGTTGTTGTTTACATGTGGTAAGGCCATAGAAATAGAGCACAACACATCATACTCTGATTAGCACAGCCACCAGAGGAGAAAACCACCACACAATGAAGGGCTGAAATTGATTTCAGCATGTCAAAGGATTGTTTTAGCACCTGTTGTAAACCATAGAGGAACAGTTACATTGATAAACTTAATTTTGTAGCTCTATCTCAGTGTGCCTTCTCTTTATTATCCCACTGAATATCGTAAAATGCTTGCTGCATGTGGGCAAACTGAAGGTCAGGATCCTGATGTCTCTTACAGTTTTGCCATGTTCTCCTACTGATGCCTCATGTCATTATTGCTTAAAAGGTCAGTTTTTCAGTTTGGCAGCTTGTAAAAACTTGGTTATCAATTCTTTACCATGTTGGTAGTGCAGCCCACCACACAGCAGCTTTCAGGCCTTTTTGTCTCATGTGCTCGCAGATATAAATGACAAAGAAGCACCGTCACACATTACAAAGTCACTGAAGCGCGACTAAATTACAGTTAAATGTGTTCTGTCTCTTTTAGAAATGCTACAAGGCAATAGATTAGACAAAGGATCGTGATTTTTTTCACAGATTATCTGTCTCATAAACTACGGCTTTAAAGTCCGTTTTACCGCATCGTACCGCAAAAACTAATCTTCAATTTAACTTTAATTTTTCTTTTTAACTTGCAATATATTTCTTTTATCTTGCCATGTTTACTGTGACCGTTACGCACCAACATACCAAGGCAAAGTCATTCACTGTATGTGACTTGGTGATAAACCTGATTCTAGTTCTGAACCTTTATTTCACATTCTCTCCTATAACATTTGTGCATGGCAACTATGGTGTGGTAAAGGGTTCGGGAAAGGTTTCGGCTATGGCAACTTAAACACTTGTCAATGTTAATAAAACACCAAGGTCCAACCTGCAGATATGTCCAATATGGATGTGTTATCTACGAACACTGGGCTGATTCCTCCACACTAAACTGGGAAAGCAGTTTCTTTATGGACCTGGCCTTGGGCAGGTTGTCATGCTGAAAGAGTTTGCCCCAAACCGTTGCCCCAACTAGCTTGACATTATTGTCTGAGGTAGCATTGTATGCCGTATATTAAAATGTTTCTTTACTGAAAGTAGAACTAAACACGAAAAACACCTGGACAAAAGTATTTCGGAGCCTTTTGATTGCATTTCGATCCCTATCTCTATATTTTCTTCCCTTTCTATCTTTTGCCCCAGTTTAAAGTGAGTTTATAAGTGACCTGAATGTTGAGTTCATTGCTTTATGTATCATGATTTGATTCAGTCTCATAGCGGACAGGAAATCTCTGACATGGAGACACGTGCACATGTGACAGCGCTCACATGTATGTAACTAAACACACATGCAAACGTTTCTGATGACTCATCACATTCGAGTATGAAGTGGAAAAATCCTTCAGCTTTTGTTGCACTCACACACTTGGCCCATCTCTGTCGTTGTGAAAGACTGAACATCTGAACACCAACAGCTGTTTGACTTTTGGACACTGACAGCAGATTGGGTCTCCAGTCAGCGCATGAAAAATGCACAGCTCTGAGCGTGAAAGCCGATGAGTCAGAGTGCATGAGTCAGACTGTCGTTCAGGTTCTGCAGTGTAAGCGCCCCAGATGTATTAAATTAGTTTCAGATTAGTGCTGGTGTTGCTGCAGCCAAGCGGGAAATCAACATGTCATTCACACAACATGTTGAACATCCAGAAGAGATCTACGGAGCACATATATATTTCTATAAGCCGTGATTCCAGGTAGTTTTTCTTCTAAAGTTCCCACCTCTTGCACAACCAGAAGATTTAGATTTTAAAGTTGAAGTCCAAGTCACTGAGTGTCAATTTGAATAATAATAACAGGCAAAATTCCTGGAAATAGTTTGATCAGGAAAGATGGGATAGCCTGTGGTGGGTTCATATGGACAAAATAGCAGAGGAACATTCAGAAGTCAATTCATAAATTAAAGTAAAAATACACAACTTCAAATTCCGATCCTGTTTTTTTAATCAGACTATTTTTTCAATTTGGCTCATTTTTGTTACTGTACTCCTCTCTATAGGGTATCGTCCTGTCTTGAATACATGTGGTACCTGATATATATACATATATACACTAATCAGCCAAAACCACTGACAGATTAAGTGAATAACATTGATAATTTTGTTACAATGCAATGTTCTGCTGGGAAACGTTTGGTCCTGGCATTCATGTGGATGCCCCTTAAGCACTCCACCCAACTAAACTTTGACCAAGTCTCCCCACTGATTGCAACAGTACCCCTGATGGAAGTAGCCCCTCAGCAAGGCAGTGCACCATGCCACAACACAAAAACTGCTCAGGAATGGCTCAAGCAATGTGACAAAGAACTCAAGACATCGACATAGCTTTCAAATTCTCCATATCCCAATCTGATCAAGCATCTGTGGGACAAGCCGGAACCCCAGAGGTCCTTTGTCCGGGCCTCGACAGGTCAGAGCCAAGTCTGATCTAGCGTAGAGCCTCTGATCTGTCGCGGCATGGCGTTGTCGACGGATTCTTTGAGTCCTGTAGATTGGGAGGTAAGGTACCAGCATGCCCAATGGATGTTCAATGGGATTGGGATCTGGAGACTTTGGAGCCCAGGATGACGCCTTGAGCTCTTTGTCCCCCTGGGGGATCCTAAAGTATCTGCTTGACGGGAGAAGTTGGTACTCATGATGGAGGACATAGGTGGGGTCTGAGATAATCTTCTTGGCTTGTCTAATAATGGCTTGCTCAAAGATAGACTGGAGTGTGGCATGCTGCCTATCTCCCTTGATTTTCATGGCTCTCTGCATAAGCCTGGTAATCCTGGCCTTCAGTTGTACCCTGAGGTTGCCAAAACGGGCTAAGATGCCGTACTGCAGGATGCTCTCAGCTACGGCATGGTTGAGGAGAAGCAACACTTTCTGGTTACTCCCAAGACCCTCAGCCTGCGAAGGCAGTGTAGTGCAGACCTTATCTACATGAACACTCAATGTTAATTTATGGTTGATGTTCATGCTCAGGTATTTATATGATTTAACCTGGGCTTTGTTTTGGTCATAGATAACCACTGGTGAGTGGTGTCCAATAGATTTAAGGTTGAATATCATCTGTTTTATTGATGTTGATGATGAGAAAATGTTTATCGCACCACTGGGCAAAATTCTGGATCTCCTGTCTGTACACAGCTGTGTCACATGTGTCAGACATGAGACCCAGGATGGCTGTATCATCAGAAAATGTTATGATGGAATTGTCAGCAGTGTTGGATGTGCATTTATTAGTGTACAGGGTGAACAGGACTGATGAACTGTCACACCCCTGGCTTTCAGCTGTATCGCACTGTCTCCATCAGATCAAGAATAAACTGTCAAATTTAAGTTTTTTGCTTGGATTACCTGACTGTGTAGCAACACAGATGACAAGTCCTAAAAGTGCTACGAATAAAATCGTAATAGCTAATGCAAGTCAACAGCGCCATCTCCATGACAACTGAGCAAACTCTATCTGCAGATTAAGACCATTTGATCTAGCAAGTAGACCTTGAGTTGGAATTTTCTGGATCAATCCCAGGTTGTCAAATACCAATGCTTTGTCATGCCCATCGTTGTCTCATTGCGACGAATTGTGAAATGGTTGCAGTTAGGTTTAGGCAACAAATCTACTTGCTTGTTTGTTTGTTACGTAACAAAGGTAATACATTACATGAATGATTTCAGTGTGGACTGATGATGACCATATGTAAATTACGTAACATTATGTTGAAACACCACTGACTTTTGGTTTCTTGCTCTTTATACCATGTCAGTTGCTCTCAGGGTTTTTACACTTTTTTTTTCTCCAAGTGAGGATTAGAATATATGCCGGTCACATAAGCCAGTCGAAATCAATATATAGTTTTAAACACTTGAAGATTTACCCATGACAGAAGTTTCTGTCATCCAAGAGAGACAATAAAAACAAATGGAATGGTCAAGGCTGTCACATTGAAATTTAAAGTATATTGATTGATTCACGTCGTCAACTTATGCATTGCGTAACATTACAAGTTAATGTTCCGCCTTAAAAGTTGCCTGCAGTCGGCCCATGAAGTTGAGAAGCAGAAAAAAAT
Source organism: Cephalopholis sonnerati (assembly GCA_019142605.1). Taxonomy (NCBI): domain Eukaryota; kingdom Metazoa; phylum Chordata; class Actinopteri; order Perciformes; family Serranidae; genus Cephalopholis; species Cephalopholis sonnerati. The sequence goes on from JAGQAX010000023.1 coordinate 17,829,844, forward strand.
CCTTTCATTTTATAGTTACAGTTTACTAATAAAACTCTCCACAGTATGAACAGTGGTTACATGAGCCTCAAAACCAGACACAACTCAGCCCTGAGCAGAGTGACCGTCCTCTATTGACCAATCAACAGACAGCAGTGTTCACAGCTCCACCTTTTAGTACCAGATCTGTGTGCTAGGTACCCCAACAGAGGGGGGACCAAAAATGGGGGCAGTATGGAATGGTTCCATTGGTACCATCCACAACTTTTCACAGTGGAAGAGTGCTAAACGTAACTGTACCGAACTGTACGGGACTGCTTGGTGGAAACGGGGCTTAACAGAGACACCAAAGGTTGTCCAAGATCAAAAAAAGAACTGTTTAACTAAATAGAACATGAGGACATGTAAATCTAATGGGCATTAAAATTGTGAATCAAGTAAATACCGTAAATGTAAAAACTCCAAATAGCTGTTTATACACACTAGAGCAACAAATGTGTATCAATCTGCCTGTTTGCTAGAAAACTACAATGCCCAGCTGTTTTTGGGAATTACCTTTAAAAAATCAGAGAGAGAGAGAAACTGTTATGTGTGACCTGTTTAAAGATGAACGTACGCAGTATGAACCAAAGGGCTTGGGGCTGAGAGCCACAGACAGGGTAGGGAAGTCAGAAAGTACTGATTAACACACTTGGTTTTGGTCTTTTCACGAGTATTATTGATAGAAAGACAAATATAGAGTAACAGCAGCCTCATTATTAAAACCTGTTGTGTTTTTTAACTGAAATTATTCTAAAACCATGATTAAAAAAAGAGGAACAAATGCATTAAATTCTTTTTTCCAATAGTTTTATTCCACTTTTTCTCCAGCCCCTCTACATGTAGGTAATACAGTACATACAGTAGACAGTACACAGTACAAAGATAATTTGGGTTTAAAAGTGCAATCTTACTCAAACATTTCTCAAAAGCACTGAGCGTACAAAGTATCAGCAACCACCTGCTCGTGCATGTTGTAAACTATGCAGGTGAGTCGAAGCTAAATCCACGATCGCTTATCAATTTGATTCTTAGATGGATGTGCAAAATAAAATAAAAAAACCAAAGCTCTTTAGCTTGTTATTATGAATCTGCTCTTGACATTTGTACACTCTGCCAAGATATTTCTTAAATTGCTTTTTGCTCACAAATTTAAGGTTGACTGAATGAGTAGGTATCTTAAAATCCCCGCTGGAAAAGTTGAAACAATCCAGTCAGGGTGATTGGTTATTCTAAAACAAAGCATTAATATTAAAAAAATAATAATAAAATGATGTAAATGGGTACATTTTTTAACTTTAAAAACAAAGGAGAAAATAAATAAAATATGAGAATCACTGCATTACACCAAATCAGTACGCATGCATTGCACATGTTAGGAATAATGTTGCCATAACTAACTTTGGTGATTTGGACAAAAAGCTCTGTTGACTTAAAATATAACTTTCAAACGAATAAAACTAGAATAAAAAATGAAAATGTATAAATGTCGATTGAGAAAGGAATCAGTACTTTGTAACCTCTGCTCCGTCTCTTTGCTTTGTCTTGCATTTTCTCCTCTTATACCCCCTTTCCTACTTTGCTTTAACAGTCGAATGTTTTCCCAGCATGTCAGGCAGCTAATTTTACAGCTTAAATAATGAATTGTAAGTTGCGTTCAAAGGTTAAAAGTCAGCTACGATGTCATTCTTTTTTTCAGACTTCCTCTGTAGCTTTTTATTTGATCTCTATTTGTCTTTACAGTATTGTTGATGCTCCTGCTGGCTACCAATAGATAATATAATGTAATATGATATAATATAAAAGTCATAATTTAGAAAATTGACTGTTAAATATGTGCTTTTTTTTTAATCGTAGGTTTAAGAAATGTTGTTGCTATGAGAGAATTAATAATAAATCAGGAGAAAAGCTGTGACAACAGCCTACAGACTAATCCCAACGATTCCTCTTGGGGAAAAGGGAAACATGTGTTACCATTTGGCACATTATCAGTGGAATGATAAGAGTTTATACGCACAAGGTCAAGTGATAACTTATCAAACACGACACGAGACAGATGACGACATGTGGAAAAAATTAAAGGTCAGGAGCTTTTAGAAGGCTCGCAGTCTTCCCTGCGTCACTCAGTGTACCATCCATCATTATCGCTCAGACGGTTTTTTAAACTGTTTTTAATACTGTCTGGTCTAAGGCGTCATGATATCAGTGAAACAATGGGCTGTTGCCAGTGAAGCCTTCCTATCAAGCTGTGCAGACTTCAGACCTCAGAGTTATCTCATTTGTGGAGGTAAGGCCACAGTCACTGACGAGGCAGAGCCAGATCAGACAGATTTTGGTCCACAGCTGTAAGAAATGAGTATTTTTAGTTGTTTGCACCCTTGTTGAAAACCAGGAAATGGCTTCAGATGATCACATCATGGAAAACATCAAGTAAAAAAGACTAAATTACTCTTTGCCTTAGTTTTTTGCACTTAACCCCGGTGCCTCAGCTCACCTCCTGTGTGCTCACCTTTGAAATACACCAAGCGGAGCAGTTACATGCCTTTTCTGTAATATAACTACTGTGAAAATTCATATATCATCAGCAACGTATTGGAACATATAAATATAAAACAGATTTTTAAAAAAAAAGCCTGGATATGTGCATAATCCCAGTCATAGGGATTATGGCTGTGCACTCATGTAAACACGCTGGTTGCTTTCCTGGGACGTCTAGTAGTTCACAGGCTCTGAGGGGGAGCGGTGGCTGGTGGAGCAATGTCCTGCCCTAGAGAAATGATAAGAGAAACAGTTAGATTCAGTGAGGTAAAGTTTATTAGTAATTAATTAGTAGGCTCCTCGGCAAAAGAGAAATTGGCAGTAGGTGATTGTTACAAGTCTGTAACTCTCGAACATTTTCCTTGTAAATTTCCGGTCAAAAACTGTGTCATTTGGTACGATGTTCAGTGATACAACTCATTCATTGAAAAAACTAAATGTGACATGTTACTATGATATCGTGAGTTTTTGTCAGTTATTTCTGTTAATTAAAATGTCATGATACTTAAAGTGCACTTGCACATTTTGTACTTCATAAATCCATACAAAAATAATACTAATATAATACCTTTCTGTAAATTATATTCCTTAGAATTAGTGCAACATTCATGTGTTTTTTTTTCATATGTTTTCATGCAAAACTTTTCACAGAATTATTAGGAAACAGGGCCCCTCAAAAAATAAATATTTACAGAAATCTAAATTTAATAGATTTGTCAATGGTTAAAAAAAAGTTTAATTTGCCTCACACATTGCATACACTGAACCTCCCGACTTTCTCACACACTTTTTGGGGCAATTTTCTGATTAGCTTAGCTTACCCTACTTGTCGCCCATTACTTTCCACTTTTTATGTTTGTATTTCTAAGCATGAGTCCAATAAGGCTAATATCATAATTTTGTTGTACGCATTTCCATAAGCATTTTTGTACGTAAAACTCTATGTAAGTATATCTGAGTGCCGACTGCCCAACCCACAGAAATATAGCTACATAACAGAATGTGTTAGCTTGTATGCTGACCCGCTAATTTTGCTAACAGTCCTGGCTACAGCAGACGGATAATTATTAGCAAAAGACACATACAAATGTATTGTGGGCCATATTTATCTTCATAACCATTTTCACTTTTAACCTGTAACTGAAAGAGGACGTGTCTCGCGAAACTTAATTTTTAGAACAATTAATACTGCCAAACTACTCCTGAAAGGTAATACATGTGTATTTTTCCATCTTTCAAGATAATAACTTTTATCTTCTGTGTGCAAGTTAATTATCTGTGGTCTTACTCAATGTTTTTTTGTGTGCATAAGATAATTAACTTGTGCATACAAAATAAAAAACACCTTTCAGGACTATAAGTGTTCTGCAGTAGTCTGTACAGTCAGTGTTTCTGCCTCAGATGACACCAACCTGACTAGGACTCACGTTGCAATGATTAGCTATGATAAATAAAGGCTATTAAAAGAAAATATAAAATTGTTTTCACAGTGGCAGCAACCTAGATCAGCGTCTTACACAATCTACTGCTTTTACTTGAGTATTTTCCCGCCCAGTTACCTGCAGAGTCCCGTGGAGCACTCATAGTTGTTCTGGCAGTAAGCTCCAAACGGTTTACTGTTCATGATCCTCCACAGTGGGGTCATCCGAGCCACCCTCCTCAGTGTGTGGACGCTTGAATCTGCCTTCTGGTCAGAGCTGGACTGGACTTGCGGGACCAATGGACCTGCACACACCTGGTGTACATGGAAAGACACAAAAATGTTTGTTACATAAAAACAAATAAGAAAAAAAGGCACGCAGCTTCATGAGATTAATTTATTATGGTAATATATGTACAGTTCTAAACATGAAAGCTGATTTGCGGGCCATTTATATAAAAATTATTGCGTTTTTAACAATGCAATTTAACTTTGCTAGTTCCCTGTGAAATATGCAGTGGAGCAGTGCACATCATTATCAGCGCTTGACAAGATAATCTCGATTTAAGACCCACTTATTAGCTTTTTCTAGAGCTTTCCGCCACACGTGACAATCTTTACCAGCTAGAAAAGAGACCTTTTGAATTTTCACAATGCAGCACTTTCATTTGTCAGCAAACTGTAAATGTTTTTTCACTTTTGTACATTGCAATAGTGCATTTAGAGTACTAGTCTTTTTATTTTCTTTCCTACTTTCCGTTGGTTTTTCTTTTTTGGCATATATCTAAAGCATGAAATTAATGATAAAACACCCAACTTGATTTGGATTTTCTCTGTTGTCATCTCCTATTTCTGCTCATACTGACATATGGATTGATCTCATCAATAACCTCACAGTGTAGAGCATGTTTCTAACATTTCAAACTCCCAAAGAGAGACAGACACAACAGTCTGTGTTAACAAGAGAGAGGAAAATCCCCCTTTAACATGAATCCATCCTTTGATTTAACACCATGCACACTTCCTCTGTATTTCATGAATTCAGAACGAAGCACCCACCTGCTGAGCCAGGACTAGCAGCACAATGCACAGTGCTACTGCTGCTCTCCTCTGGGTCAAGAAGCTTTTCTCCTGCATCTTTGCACAGTTTCACTTATTTGCCGGTAAGAGTGGAAAGTTTCTTCTTTCTTCTTCTTCTCCTGCTCCTCAGTCTTGAGTAAACTCCCTGATGATGTCCAGCACTTACTGGAGGACTCTACCAGCTCAGCTTTGTGGATCTTGAATCCAAGAAGTGAGTCTTTGAGGTTGTGTGGTGTCAGATTTTCATTAGTTGCAGTGTATTTCTTGAAGTCAGCCTGACTCAGCAAACTCAGCTGTGACACCGACAAAGAAGGTTGGGCTCTCCTTTATACCGACAGGCCATGGTCCCAGGAGAGAGGAAGCAAGAGGGAGGGAGAAAGAGTCACAGTCCATGCTGTGTCGTCCACCCCACCCCTCTCTCTTTCTGTCTCTCTTTATCTCTCTTTTCTGGCCCAAATGTGACATTATGTGTTTGCAGAAAAAACAGCCATTTCCCGAAATGAGGCCATCCAGCTCTCCGAATCTCATCGTCTTTATCTCTTGGTTTTCTTTTACATATATTCTTGCAGATAACGTGACACAGGTGAAGCAGACACGACCCACGTGATCGAAACATAAAAGGAATGGCAACAGACACACAGCTGGGTAACAGGGTTGAAGAGACAAAGAGGTCGCTGCATGTGTGTGCATGTGTGTGTGTGTGTGTGTGTGGATGCCACAGTCTGTGTGAATGAACTTGCAGAAAGATAAGGCTTTATCAATCCTCGGTATATCTTTGGCTACCAATGCCCCTGGCCTGACGCAATCTTACAGTCCCACTTATACAACGTAGCCAGGATATAAGAAGGCGGCAGGTGTGGCTTACATAAGTAGGTACAGGGAGCACACGACCCCGGCACGTGACCTATGTGTGTGAATATGTGTGCTCCATATATTTAGGTATGAGGCGGAAGAAATTCCTGAAGACTGAAGACAAGTTTGGGGAAAATCCCATCTTCATGTCTGGTGATTTTTAAAGGCGAACTTTTTTGTTTGCTATGGAAGTTATACCTATAAATATCTTTGGTGTTTATTTTGACTTGTTTGACTTGTCATGCATTTGGTCAAAATTTCAACTCAAGTTAAATTCATTTTTCTAAAAGGTCTCTGACAGTAGTGTTCTCCATGTTAATACTGGTCCATGTTAATACTTGTAATTTTTCTGTCTGCGTGGACAGGCACTAAAAATAGCCAAATAAAAAGGCCAATATCCAATATTACATAATTATCCAATATTTCCTGGCAAAAAAAATCTGTTTGTGAGAGTGTTCAATTAAATGTTGGTTTTGGCCCAGGCAACATTTTATCAATTTGGGCAGAGAGAAAGCATCTGTGGGATCAAAACACTACCTAGCTGGACCCCGTTAGGACGAAAATTTGTGACGAATGCAGATTAACATCCATGAAACATGACATCAAATGGGAATCAGCGCTAACATTAGCAAGCTAGGCTAACTAGTCGAAATGAATCGTATGCAGGATTTTTTCAATTTTGCGGTTCCTCTAGACTTTCCAACTGTTGATGGACCAAAAGGATCAAAATTTTGTAAGTGAAATGAGTCATTTCGTTGGGGTTGCGACACTCACACAAGAAGAGAAAGATGTCTCTTTTGCCATGTAAGGCTATGTCCGCATGAAGACTTGTCTTTTTGAAGCCACCAAATAAAATGATTGGATTGCAATAGTGTCCTGTAAACATGGCGGCGACTTCAGAATGCAGACGTCAAAATGAAGCGTCAAAAAAGGATGCAGTATAAATGCCAGCCAGGAGATGGTGCGCCACTAAAAACCGCACCATACAGCTCTGAACCGGAGAAGAAGATGCGGAGCTCTCTGCGGTGGATCCAAGAGCATGTAGCGTAAATAGTTGTCTATTGCTGTCTGTTGCTCGTTGTAGTGAAGGAGGAGAAGATTTTGCTGTAGAAGCCCCAATGGGCTCAGCAGGTTTCGTTGAAGGAACACGAGTCTGTAAGGCGCCATTGTTGTTGTTGTTGTTGTGATGGGACGGCTTCCTGCCAGGGTAAAGTCAGAGGTTAGAGAGGTGGGGCTATGACATCAAAGTCGCGCATTGGCTGTACACACGAAGATGCAAAGGCGCCGTCTTCAGGTTTCAGATGCGGTTTCGACCTCTGAAAACGCTGGTTTCATATGGATGAAAGGCCGAACCGGTTAAAAACTTTGGCGAATTCACCCTGACAAGGCTTCACGTGGATGGGCCCTAAGTCTGTCGGCCACAGGGTATCATGTGTTGGATGTAATTCCATTGTTTGGCCACCACAAACATTGTCTTCAGTGCCCAGTGCACTTCCTGGGTGCCTGGGCTAAACGAACCAAACTTGTTCCAAAATGAGAGTGAATGTGGGGTTGGCTTTCACTTTATCTTTTGCTGGTGATAGGGTGACCAGGCGTCCCCATTTTCAGGGCCAGCCCCTGTTTTGGGTAACCTGCCCTTTGCTGGTCTATTCCAGTGATTCCAGAGCAGTGGGCAGGTACAGAGCAGTGCCTGCATGGGGACCAAGACCAGTCCTGACGCTGGTTTAGGTCAGTGGAGAGCCAGTAGATTGTGGCCTTACATGTTTCATAACTTGCTCCAAAGATATTCAAGAACTGCAGACTCATGGATTAACAATTTACAGTGTAGTCGAACCTTTTTTTTTTTTACATTTTATTTAAATTTCTCTTTCATGGATTATCTCCATGACCAACTTTCCAGTAGATACTTTGCCACAAAGCAAAGTAATTTTAAATTTCCAGACAAAACACTGTGTCAGGCTTATGGTGTTGAGTGAACCTGGTGGTAATAAAAACTGTTAGCCTCCCGGATCTCGTCCACTGGGTTAGTAAGACAAAGGTAAGCCTGCCAAGATTTTTACAGGACAAATACTTCATTGCCAGCTGGACAGTAATGTAATTTTGAGAGCCATTTCAGTTTGTGTCATGGGCCAAAAGTTCAGCAAAAGTGCCTTCCTACAGGACATAAACTAAGAGATTTGAAGATCTTTCTGTCAGTCTCTTATGGCGATGTTACACCACAGCAACAATGATGTCCCAATTCTTTTCAATGACAATTCAGGTCAGCCTAGAAAAGACAATGATGATTTTACCCAAAGAAAGACAGGCTTCCCACCAAAAATATGTTCAAACACCAAAATATGAGAAAGAAGAGAGGAGATGTGCCGTTGATTTAATCAGGGAGCGCAGAGGATGGAATGGAAAATTCCTGTGCTGATTCCTGTAAGGTTTTTCATCACCGAAAGGCCGTCAGAGGAGCACGAGACTGACAGGAATCCCGCGCTACATAAACCCAGAACATCTGCATCATATATTATCACAGAGCATGACTCATCACATTGTGCCTGACATGCAGCTGCAGAGTGGAAACTGTGGAGATAGAGGAGGCTCGTGGAGGCTTCGGAGAAGAAATTAAATTAGTTTTTTTCCCATGTTTGTACTAATGTAGGACAGACGCAAAGTGTTGGACTTCTGCAACTGGTTAAATATTCGAAGGGACAAACAAAGGCTATGCACGTATCAATCATATTAATGATAAAACGCGACACTTTAAACAGCATTTATCATTATTTACAGTGCCTAATTGTAGCTAATGAAAGCTGTTTGCGCATGCATGATTGTCATGATGCGTGTCACCAAAGTGAGAAGTCAACTCTCCCTGTCATATAACTTTATGCAACAGACAATGCCTTCAGTGTCGTCCTGATTATAAGCTACATAATATCATCTGGAAAATCTAAGTCATTCTATTTTTGGAAATGGAAAACAGATGCATGACAATAGATTTACAATACAGTGTGATCCTTTGTGGGTTGAGAAAATTCTCCTACTTCTTAAAGGTCCAGTGTGTAAGATTTAGGATGATTTAGTGGCATATAGCAGTGAGGACTGCAGATTGCAGCCAGCTGAAACTTCTCCTGGTTAGTATTCCTTCAGTGTTCTTTGTTCTGGAGATTTTTAGTGAGAGACAATTATCAGCAGAGGTCTCCTCCTCCCCAAAACTAACAGATAAACTTAGATTTATAAACATTGCGTATGCGCAAAACGAGGCCTGAAAGAGGTGAATGCCACTTCCCAAGCAAAGGTTGTGATATATAAAAACAGACTTGATGGGAGAAGCTTTGACCCATGTTTCCGAACATTTTGGAGATAGGAATCTGGTGGCGCACACCATTTTTGGCGTTTGTTTACATGATAAAATTTGTGATATTGTAGCGAGGCAGTAACTTATAAAAGGAACATTTAATTGAAGCCGTTTTTCAACCACACTCATGCCATAGAACCACAGCAAAACACACCTCAAAGATTTTCAGATGGGTTTAAACACCTGAACGGCGCTCTGTCAGAAGACTCCACTCGCAAATATCCGCATGGGACTGAGCTCGAAATGCAACAACACCGGTGTGTCTTTCAAAAGCACTGTCAGTCACAAAGGGGTTCAGCCTTTTAGACAGTTCCTCCAATCATCATACATACACTGAGCATCCTCTCCCGCCTACCGCTCCATTAGGTCCCACGGAAGTGACGATTTTGTCGCATGTATCCCATGATCGTCTCGCTTTGCTGCATGAAAAAAACCTGTCTCATAGGAATGCTTGGAGGCTCCGAGTCCATCGTGTTGACACGAGAATGTATGACAGGGAGGTCGCGTTTGAAAACTGGTGATGAACAGCTCACGTTTGAACATCACAGTCATGATGTTAAACGCATTATTATTAGATTATTAACTTGTAATTCTGGGAAATCCCCCCCGCCCCCCCCCCAAAAATGTTTATCTGAATTAACATGACAATAAAATCATTAATTCTTATGAGCACAATTTTTTGCTCCATTTAATGCATTACGCTTTCATACATTTCCACAGTCCATCAAAAAAAAGCCCATCTGACCACCCAGTGACGTCTGTACTTTAAACTTTGATTGACCTGAAGTAAGAGGGAATGATTCCCCTGGACAAACGGATCGAAAGAAGGTTGCAGACATGACCTCATCTGACCAGCGTTCAGTCCTCATGTGGACTGATGTTCAAAGAAATCATTTTGTCCCGAAAGCCCCATAAATACGGACAGGCCTTGAATCAAAGCCAATAATTCTCTGATAGTGGATGTGGTGACGGTTCATCTCTGGCGACGCTCAGAGGTGGAACAGTGGGTGGCGTCAGAGGCTCCAGCCCCAAGTGTTTTATGGTTTAAAATGCCTTCAAGTCTGTGTCATTCAAATAATATAGGCCTATGCTGTTTATCCTACGATGCTATTTCTGAAATAAATCTAATATAATTGAATGAATGTTCTTCTGTTAGCCTAATATTTAATTCAGAGTAATTAGAATACATTTACTTGATGTTGTTGGAGATCCTTGATCCTTGATCCTTGACAATAAAAGCAGCCCAAATTATTAACTTTAAATGTGAACTCTAATCCAATATAGTGTCACAAAAAATGGTCGTAACATCAGACAATTTTTCGTCTTTTTAGGTGGCAGGAGCGAAAATAAGACATCCTTAACATTTGTTGTGTTGTGGTTTGTGTTTGATTGTGAATAAGGAAGAAAGCTGGAGAAGAATTAGATATAAAATAAGAAGGAAGCTCTACCGGATGATTTTTTTTCTTGGTAATTATTATGTTTCCTCCTAAATGATGTTCAGATTTTTGGGATTCTGTTATTTCATATTCTGTTATTTTCATAAAAATAGTGGCTGTAGCTGCCGTAAATGGGGGCAAAAAGTCTTTATGTGGAGTCTCGCAGGACTTTACTTCTGCGTCAAATTGATGTCACAGCGATGCAGACCTCCTGTCTATTTTTGTAAGCTGAAACCATTTCACAGATAAGAAACAATATATTGTGAAGACAATAAAGCCTCCACAAAAATAACATTTTAAGTCTTGTGTGTGATTTATCCTGGCTTTATATGAGTACAGGAAATCTGCGCTATTTGCTAGGCTAATTTCTGCCATGTGAAATGCCATGGGCTTGTGCTAATAACGTTAGCACGTTATATTTGTTTGGAAAACGTGTTTAGTATAAGACAGTTGTTTTGTCAGTGAACCTTGTGAGTTGTGATGGAGCTGAATTTTGTAGCGTTACCTTGTTAAATGTTGCTGTTGTCCCTGGTTTAATATGAGTAGAGGAAAAGTCCGCTAGCCGCTAGGCTAATTTATACAATGTAAAATGCCATAGGCTTGTGCTAAAAACATTAGCATGTTGTATTTGTGGGGAAAATGTGTCCAGATAAAGACAAGTGTTTGTCTGTGAATGCTGCGAGTTATAGTGAAGCTGATTTGTGTTTGAAATTGTCGCTGTCGTTTAATGTGTGTTTTGAATCAACTAAACTTTACAGCACTTCACAGAAATCCCAATGCGGATTAGTGTTTTGGAGGTGTAACTGCAGAGTGACACAGACACACCACTGTTTCTTTACCTCAATGGTGGAGGTACTGATCTGAGGGATCAGGGCTCAGGGAACATAGCGTTACAGATATATGATGCTGAGGGAGCATAGAATTGAGGGACAATATGGTTGAGGTAACATAGAGCTGAGGGAACAAAGACACGCTTTACACCAGTTTTAGTTGAAAGTCTGGTGCTTCTCATGCAGATGCTAAAAGGAGCCTTGTGTGTTTTTAAACCCTGGAAGTGACACCAGGCTGACCAATCAAATATTTAAAGGCCTTCGTTCACATTGATTTCTGTCTTTGGCCTTGTAGATCTACAGAACGTAAGATGTGGGCACCTTTTACCTACTTGTTTTATGGGTTGTCAGATTAAAGCTAATATTTTAGTTCCAGCACAGATCCTACTTATGCAAGGCAAATATAAGCAATGACACACAGCATGCAGTAAATGCAAACATTTGTGTCTGTGGGACTGTCTGGCTGACTCATTTCATCACCTATCGCACACACACACACACACACACACTTTCTCCACACACGATTCTTCTGTAATAACTGACCTTTATGGCTCCCTGTCTAATGCGATTAGCAACAGGACACTTCTTCCCCGTGTGACGTGTCGTAATGTGACGTTTATGGGAATCAGTCTTGCTAAAGTGTGCTTCTGTCGAGTGTGTTATTTCGGGACATTACAACATCTGTCAGAGGAGATTAGGGTGAGAGGAACACATCCAAAATCCCTTGAGGAAATAGTCAGGGAGGTCCCGTAAAACTGAGGATTTCCAGTCACTCTGTAAACAAAATGTTACGGTAACACATCAGCACTGCAGATCCTCGGGCAAAATAAGAATAATAAACATGACTGTGGTTGAATAAGACATTTTTTTCAATCTCCTCATGAAACACACTTTTACTGCAATGCCAGCTTTTTTTTTAATTTATTTTTTTACTTTTTTTCGCCTGCAGGTGTTTATTTTTATTTTATCATTTTAAAACTTTAAACCAAGCTGCAGTTTAAATTCCTTATTTTCTTATTTATTTATTTTTTTAAGAATTTTTTTTTTGGCATCTGCGCTTATCACTTTGAAGGTCAGAAGGAATTAAATCAAACCATATTACTGCCCAGAATTAATGCAACCAGTACCTCAATAATGATCCTGATTCACCATTAAATTATCTAGCTCAAAATAAGCTAAAATCCCAGAGGTTTGTTGACTTAATTAAAAATAATCCTGACTGGAAAGTGAGTTCTCGAGCCAAAAATCTCTGCACATCACAAAGTAATCACTGTGTGAGTCACACACATTTATCAGCAACCCGATAAAGATAGTATCAAGGTCATACTGTGCCTCAAGGAAGTAAAAATCTCAACTGTTTTGTTTAAAATGACATATATACATGTGGGAACACAAGTTTACTGCTGTAGTGTTTGAAGATATTGTGACACAGAAGAAAAAACCCTTTCATTTCTAGGCTACCATCATGTTTAATATACAGCAGGTCCTACCTCTTGCCCTTATTGGCAGAGTTAATGCAACCAAAATGATTTGTTTACCTCAGCTGCTCTACATTTTTCAAATCTCCCAATCTATTAAATGGAAGCCTTTTTTATGAAACTAGATCCCATCATCACCCAGTTTCTCTCGAACAACAAGTGTCCCAGAATCAAAGAGATCCACTTATGCAAAACCAAGATTGAAGAAGGACTGCCATGTTTCAGCTGCCTCTCATAAATGGTTATAAAGAGAAGACTTCTTCCCATGTTACCAGGGATTATTCTCTTATCTCCTTCCACACCTTTCAAATCTAATTCCAACCATCCATTTTTGTAAGTGCTTATCCTCTTGAGGGTTGCGGGGGGGCTGGAGGGCCTCTCACCCAGCTGTAGTTGGGTGAGAGGCGAGAGGTACACCCTGGACAGGCTTTTACATTGATACAGATTTTCAGCGAGTGTTGCACCGTTTTGCAGGCAAGGTGTGAGTGTTTAGACACACAGGGCCAGATTGGCAATTTGATCCGAGGTGCCAAATTTTCCGCTGCGTAGGGGCAAACATATTGGCGGAACCTTTTTGGTTTATAAAGAACGAGGCACCACAGGAGGAGCTGTTGATGACGCCGTATGTGCGACCCACTGGCGGTGGACTAACAGGAAACACCTGATAGAAAGAATGAGCAGCTAGTAGCAATAGGGTAACACAAACAACGTCGACACCGACCTGAAAGAAACTGTAAAGATGAGCAACTGGGGAGACAAGGAATTGCACGCCCTCCTTGCCCTCGCAAACTAAGCGGCCATTAACCGTTAAATGACGGGTACGGTGAAGGGCGGGCCAACTTATGAGAGAATCACTGAAGGACTGACCAGCCGTGGCTTCCCTCGGAGCAAGGTGCAAGGCGTCACTGTTTACGTCACACGTTGAGCTACACGTTCTGTTACTTGCTCACGACCCCATTGCCCCGAAAAAGGCACATTCTGTATGAACTAAAGAAGGCAGGCAGCATTTCGCTGCACTTGCCGATTTTGTTTTTATACTGCCAATGCTGAACGAAGACAACCATTCACACCTACGGCCAGTTTAGAGTCCCCGGCCAATCGATTAACTTATCGCCAACCTGCATGTCTTTGGACTGTGGGAGGAAGCTGGAGTATCCAGAGTAAACCCACGTTGACACGAGGAGAACATGGAAACTCCGTACAGCAGGGCAACAGTGCTTATGTAAATCTAGATCAATGAAAAAATGTACAACAATTTGCATCTGTAAGCAGTTAAACAAGCATGCCAACCTGAATACTTTAGCTCTCCTGATGCTGATATATGGAAACACTTCATTTCCACCATTCACGTTAGATGTCACCTTTAAAATCTGGGAGAATGCTGAAATTTAGACACTATTTGATTTGTATATTGACAGAAATTTAGCTTTATGTGAAACATATTTATTTTGACATATTTAAAAGATTCAACTTCTTCAGACACCTTCAGATATGTTCTGAAGTTCCTACCACCTTATGAGACTATAACTGACTCCACACTCAGATCCATTGACAAGCTCTCACGATATTCTCGTTCTATCAGTACAACATCGCAAATTGACGTTTCTTTTCCTTCAACAACAAAAACACGTGGTTGGGTTCGGGAAAAAAGAACAGGGTTTGGCTTTAGAATCTTACGGGACACGAACACTGCTCTCTTGGGTGAAAGTCGGTGTTTGCTGGACCCATCTGCCACCTCTCCCGCCCGTCCCAGTTGGACTTGCGCCACCTTAACTTTCGTCCGTGTCCCATCAAGGTTCCCCCAGATGCCGCCGGGGGCCATTGAACCATAACAGCAAGTGGCCGCGTATCATGCTGACGTTAAAGTTGGCATGGTACGGCGTTTCTGACGCTCCAAGTCACTGCCCAAGTGCCAGATTTTGACGACTTCAGAGTGAAACCGGGCTCGATGAACAGACTGAAACTTTTATCTATAAAACATATGTTAAAAAGTTTTCCTTTAAAGACAAAATTTGCAGTTAGAAAAAGGTTCTGAATCACAATATATTGCATAATGCATTGAGTTTAAAATCGCAATAATATTGTATCGTAACAATCGTATTGTACGGTCTCTGGTGATTCCCACCCCTACTGGTGCAACATTTTCCATATAATTTCAGAAATTCCTGATTTAAGAACTGAGCCACAAACTGTTGTTTTTAATATTTCAGAACAATTTAACAACCTCACACTGGCTCAAAGACGTCTTATCAACTGTTTACTAAATATGGTGACTTTAAAGCCAAAAACTGCAGCACATTCATTTGCTGATTTGGCGTTTAGTATTTTGATTTCGTAACCAATAAGTCGCATCTTATCGTGACTAACATGCTTGTTTGTGTGTACATTACATGACTCTATGTTGAGCATGTCTGTCAGTAAACAGTGACGAATGAATGGCTTCTCAGTGACCCACATAATACAGGGCAAAGTTCACCTCTTCCAGTAAATCAGGTTTCACAGTTGAACTTATACCAACTGGGAATTATTTGTAATACCAGGGCACAAGTTAGCTATTTAACAGGACTACTTTTTTTGTGTGTTACAAATGTCTCTGCCACTGTATGTGCTGGTTCAGCGGAGAGCTGGCTGCACAAACTAAGTATCTGTAAGGGTGTGTAACAGGCTAGAAATGCTTGATAACTGCAGAGTGATTGTCGTGGTGTGACTGTTAGCTACCTTTCTCCCCTTGCCAGCCTTACTTCAGAATGTATTCAGAATTCAGATGTATATACAAAAGATGTACTTTGTATATACATCATCCCAAACTCACAAAGTGTATTATTTATCACAGGGTAAAGCAGGTTTTCATTTCCCAAATGGATCACTACTGTAACACAATGAATCACATTCAGCTCTAGTCTGTATTTCAAGCCTCTATCGTCAGCTAACTCATGCTGTGACGTATAAATTTAGCCTCTGATAGACGTATTAGTTGGTGAAAAGCAGGTGAAACCAGATGCAGTTGTTTGGTCGCTCGTCCAGTTTTCTATGGTCAGATATGATCAGGTCGAGGGTGAGGCAGCAGGTCAAGTGTTTGCTGTCAGCATGGTCTTGTGCATCGATTCAGTTTTTTGTTACTCCATTTGGAAACTCATTAGTTGGTTTTTATTGCATCAGCTTTTGCAAGAGAGGGGAGCAACAGAAACAGCAGCAGGATATGCTTCAGGCTTGTACTTGTGCTTTATTTTTCTGTATTTGGCCTGTTTTGTTTTTCAGTGTTTCATATTTCAGTCGGATCTCTTGCTATGCACCTTCTTAGGTAATTAAATCATGTTTTACCTCAAATCTTATGTATTACATTTACATTTTAGACCCCCAAAATTCAGAGTAGTCCATTGACATAAATAAGAAATGCACATTTGGGTTCATACTGTATTTTTCTGTGTCAAAAAGTTACTCACTGAACTTTCCTTGCTGGTGAAAACAACAGCTATCTGCTTTGATTGTTTGTTTGTGATTGTTTGACCTTTTCTTTCCTTCATGTAAATCCCACATGACCTCCTCCACAGGCTTTTCCTGATAGTGAGGTCAAGGAGAAATAAGAGGCAAACAAAGAAAGGTTTATAAACTGACTGCACAGGCAACATAGATAACAGCATGTCAACCAGATGAACACACATATACTGTACATGTCTGACATCGACATACAGTTAGTGTTGTAGTTGTTCAGACATTTTCCTTTCATTTGTCTGTGAGCAATAAAACTTAAGAAAGAAAACAAACGAAGTCTCATAGCTGGATTTAGGATTGGTGTCTGCCTGTGGAAATATTAACATGTTGCTCTTAGTGAAGAGCGCCATCTGTTGGACTTGATGCTATATTGCACTTTACTGAACATTTTGTATTTTGTACAAATTCCCTCATAAATTAAAGGTTGTCTCGTACAATTCGTACATGGATCTCTTAAAAAGCAACTGCTTTAATAAAAAGAAAAGTGTGGTAATAATTAATAAACTAATAAACAATAATTTATGTTAAGTACTTAATTCAAGATAATAATTAACAAGATATATTTATGGTTAAAGCTGCACTGTCTTCTTTCAAAACTTTAACTTGATGCCACTACACTTAAATTTTGCTCATTTTCTTTGTTCTTTTATTTTTCCCTGGATTTTTTCTTTGTGGCAGCAAGTTTGTTTTAATGTTGGTACATATAAAATGTGGTCTTTCTGTGTTATATTTCCAGTTTCATAACTTTTTTTTCTTTGATTTATAAAATATAATTTTACTAGTCACTGATGTCTCATGATACTCAATTGGGCTTTTCGGTCTTTGTCGCTAATAATGGCTTTGTAGGTGAAATACGGCTGTTGTGGTGCCCATATTAAATTTTATTTATTCATTTATTTAACCTTTATTCAACCAGGAAGTCCTATTGATATTGAAATAAGCACATTTATCTTTGAGTGCAGGTGCTGTTTGTTTTTGCTTTTTCAGTCTCACCAGCACAATCTTTTTTTTTTATTATTCGTTTAATGTATTATGTTTTTTTATTATGTTTTGTTCTGTGCAAATAAACTAAAGTTAACGACTTAATGTTCACTATTCACAATTATAATATACGTTTACAGTCCCCCCAAATTATTTAAAAAAAATAAAATCTTGTGACCATCATTCACTGGCAGATTTTTCCAGAGTGCTCAGATGCTTCAACTTACTGTATCTTTACATATTCAGTACCTTTAATAATAAGCAAATATTTTCCTGGTGCTGGTGAAATTAAAGTAAACAGAAATTACTCAGGGCAGATTTAAGGTACTTCACATAGTCAGGAATAGGTAGCCATTATGTCGGGAATTACACTGTAAAATCTGTGCAACGTATGTACTGTTATTGTATTTGCTGACTTAAGGAAAAGTCACACATCGGAGGAAATGCACATATTTGCTTTGTTGCCGAGTCATAGACAAGAAAATCAACACCGTGTTCTTGTCTGTGCACTAATTATGACACTACAGTCAGCAGCTAGTGAGCTTAGCATAGCATTACGATTGTAAAACAGGTGGAAATGGCATGCCTGGCTCTGAAGAAATATATTAATAAGAAAAATATGCTTTCGATCATACTGCATAATCTTCAGCTTGTCCATGTTCAATCTGCTCAATCTGGACTCTGCAAACAGCAAACAGTTCTAGATATACAACAGATTGTGAAAACATAAAAAATGACACTAAATTGGGTTTTAGCAAAACATGCATTTTATTTTATTATTCATCTCTAGTCATAATAAAAATTGCATTCCTTTACACAACAACACTTCTGTTTGTCTTTTTTAACATTCAACAGTTACATCTTTTCTGCAAAGTTCATTTTGTGATTTCTTTTCAGTAGCAGCACTTTTATTTCAAGTTTTTTTACAGACCCTTCCCATTATAAATAGCCTACAGCCGACCCCTTGTATTTAAAATACAATGTCTCACAGAGGAACGTGCCCTCAAACAGTGCCAACACATTATATCCAGAATTTTTTTTTTTTTTTTTTTAATACACACAAATTATTGTGCTGGCTCCTTGTGAGAATCGCAGCCCTGATGTGAAACAGACCAGGTTTTAAAAAAGAATGATACCAAGAAAAAAGGCACATGAAAGAAAATAATAATTAGATGGCTGTGGTTTGAGGTTGAACATTAAAGATGGATTCTACATGTGTGTGTGTTCAAATGAGACAACTCACTCAGTTTAGTATTACAAACAAACCAGTGATTACTCCGAGATCGTTTTTCCTAAAAGGATGTTATATCAATTTTATCAAGTTAAAGTTAAATTGTTAAGTTACTCTAGAGGGTTTAGCCAAGCTGAATTACGACTTAAAGTCGCTCTCAAGTGGCTTTAAATACTTCCAAATTCACCAGCTCCCTTTGATCGCAGTGGGAAAAGTACATCAGTGACTATGAATGTAGCAGCCAGGACGTTCACCAATCTGCACAGTGCCTCAAACAGCTCACAAAACAATTATTCAAAAAAAGAAAAAAAAAGTAAATAGACACATCCGCTCATCTGCACAACCCATAGTTCTTCACAGGCCAGAGTTTCATTCAGCAGCTGCCTCTTAAAGTGCTTAAACAGGGATGGTGAAGATCCGAAACCACAACAACTTCCTCCTTCCAGTCACGAGCTCATTATGGTTAGCCGCCAAGCTGTAGATCAAACAAACGACCCATCAAATCTGCCCCCTTTAGTCTCTTCTCTCAGCGCTAAGCATGTTCAAGTCCCGAGTCTTTAGCGACACGTGCACGACTCCGCCACCATGTCCTCCAGCTCCTTGTACTCCACCTTCTTCTTGTGCACCACCAGCACGCTCATGGGCATGTACTTATAAGGCACGCAGGACGGAGGCGGGACGTCCCCGATGCCCAGGTCGTTGATGACCGTCTGGATGATGGCGTGGTTGGGGGAATGGAAGCCATAGGGGAGCACCCTCGGGCAGTTGCCCTGGCAGAACCGCGGGTTGTACACTGGCGGAGCGATGAAGTAGTGACCCCAGCCGAGCTCGTCGAATGAGAGGCGGAAGGAGTGGAGCTTGCAGCGGTTCTTGGGCATGCTGGTTTTGCGTTTATAGTTGGGGATATCGGAGATAATGGAGGAGGAAGGGGAGGTGGAGAAAGAGGAAGAGGAAGTAGGGGCATTTTTCAGAACATCCAGCGACGTATCCTTGGCCTCTGATGATGAAACATCTTTGGAGCGGCGCCGGCGAACCGAAGGGTGCCACTGCTGCATTCGCTTCATGATGTTCTCCCCTTCAACCCCCAGCAAGTCCCCCATCCAGTCCTTCACTTCCCTCTCCTCCTCCAGGTATAACAGAAGAGACGGGACCTGAAGATGAGGCTCACCTCTCCACCTTCTCCTCCCTCGAAGATGAGACAACCACCACCACGAGAGGCTGCCGTCCTCCTCAGCATGCCCAGGGTCTGTGCACCAGTACTGGGCAGTGAGGGTCAAGTGTCCCCCCGGGCCCCGGTTCTTCCCATGCTGCTGGACATGTGCGGTGATGTCCGTCTCCGTCCACCGCTCATGGGGCTCTAGTGTGACGAAGCTCTCTTTGCCCAGTGAGGTGATCTGAGCCCTGCAGCGGGGCGGCTTGAGAGCCAGAGTGGGGCTTGAGGCTGTAGTGGAGGAGGAGGGAGAGGATGAAGAGCGGAGGTGGATGAATGAGGCTCTGATCAGCTGCTCCGAGGGAAGAGTGTCGAGGTTGTACTGTACTGTGAAGCTGTAGTGGTGGTCTGAAGGAGAGAAGAGAAAACATGAAATGAGCCCTTTTTTGACAGTATAGATGAAAAACACTTGTGGCTTTTGTATTTCCTCTGTGCTGGGTAAAACGTTAGCAGTTGGCGATTAAGTTTTTTTTTCTCAATATGTTCTAACACATCTCAAACAAATGAGCAGTAGTAGAAAATCCAAACATTTTTGTTTGGGAAAAAAAATGAACAGAAAAATAACCTAAATCTTGCTGCCTTTTTGGATCTCTCTCTGTCCACTATTGGCCTCCATTGTTGTCCAAATGTTTATCTGTGGCCTACTGATATTGCTCAAGCTCTGATTTCTAAGTGAACTCATAATCTAAAAGTGTTTTCATGTGAATATGTACAGACAATTGGTAAAATAGCGCAGAAATATAAAGACCAGTGTTCACAGTTTGGCTAGAAGTGCGTTATTAAATTACAGACCGAATGAACGTGCATCCAGTTTGGCACACTTGGTAAAATGCATTGGCTATATGTGTTCGTGGTTGCAGAGACACTGCTTCAAGAATCACCGTTAGTGTTAAACATTGAGGAAAAATTGGAAAAACGTGCCATTTTACAGGCAGTTGTCTTTAGTCCTGTCCTTATAAAGAGCCGTACTCAACTTGATGCAGACAGCCGTTGACGATAAGGAGAAGTTAAGGGGGTCTTGACTTTCCAACTTGACAATCCAACTCGCATCACTATCTGCCTGCTTCAGCCACTCTGTCCCCCGCCTCACGACATTGGCAATATTGACTCCCTGTAGACTCTCAAATCCCGTCTGAAGACACACCTTTTCACGCTGGCACATTCGGTCTGATTTAATGTAGACACGCATATGGTGACCTGCACGAATCATATTGTTGGATTATAAATATTGATGTATTAATATGTTTAACACTGTTAAAAGTGGATCTAATTTTAACAGCTTTATAAACTGCTAGGTAGCCTGTGACCCTGGAACCAATCAAGTCTTAACCAATATATCCTAATTAATTTGTTGGTTATACTTTATGTTATTGATCTGAATCTGCAAAGTTTGCAATAAAATATGCACTAATTCTCTCTGAGCCGTGGTGGAGTATAAGTATAAAGTGGAATAAACAGGGAACAGTCAGTAAAGCACCTTAAAATTGTACTTAAGTAAAACTACTTAGTCACTTTCCACCACTGTGTATTAGCAGCACTTGTGGAAGCATTCACTTGAAGTTAAGTTAGTTTCAGACTGAAATCTAAATCTGACCTCTGGACGCTGGCAGGTAGTGCACCGAGGACGCCGACGGTCTCAGCAGACGCACCGTGTTGGAGCCGAACTTCCGGTGCTGTTTGGGCCTGCCGTCCGGTCCCGCTGCGCTCCGGTACAAGCTCAGCATGAACTGCAGGTTCTGGTCCGCTTTCTGCTCGTCTGTCAGCGGCCGGTGGTGCGCGCCTTTGTGCGCCTTGGAGCTCTGGTGACTCCGGCGGCTGCGCCTCAACAGCGTGCGGTGATGGGAGGCCATTTCCCGCCCGGACACGACCCCGGTGCAGGTGGAACACAACAGGAAGATAAAACAGGACAGGACGCAGACACGCAGGAAGCTGTGCTTGGTGCGGGTCGCCTTCATGTTTGGTGTAAAACCTCTGGTGCTACCGAGCTCCACCAACGAGGCTAGAGTTGGCAACCATCCTCTGCGCGGCCGAGGGCGTGATTTACAGGCTCACCTGATCACTGGCCATTTTGGACAAGACAATCAACTTCCTGAAAGTGGCGGTGACCCCAATTAAACCCTCGGGTGTGCGTGAGCGTCAGGAAGCCACGTGACTGGTGCGTAAAGGTGCGTGGAAGAGGCCAAATTGACCATTTGTGTGATTAACTTACTGGTTAAATACCCTGCAGATTGTCCTATGTACGTCCCAATACTTCTTTCTATAAATGTAATAATTCACACATATTAATATGTTTGTTTACACTCATTTTTGTACCAACTCATTACTGGGTGTAAGCATTCCTTTTAAAATGGCTATACATTGTGCCTCTATCATTGATACATCGGCTCTGGAGCCACATGTGGCTCTTTTAGCTCTCTCCAGTGGCTCCCTTCAGCTTTGACAGAAATAAACGAATAAATAAATAAATTAATAAATAAATATATAAAAAAATAAATGGAAATGAATACTGGTTATTTTTTAATATTTCGATTTTCATTTATCAATGTCGTAGGCCCTAAAGTGATCTGACACTCTCCAGTACATACATAAATAAAATAAAAATAATAATAATAACAAAAAATAAATCCGGCATACCACAACAAACTGCAGAGAACCTCGGATTTCAACACACACAGAATCAGTCATATGGAAATGAATAATGGTTTTTTTTTTTTAACATTTTGATTTTTATTAATTACTTTCTGACATTCTCAAGTAGATAAATAAATCAATGAAATAAAGTAAAATTAAAAATAAAATGAAAAAATCATGGAAATTAATAATGCTTATTTTTTTTTACATTTTGATTTTTATTAATTATTTTCTGACATTCTCCAGTAAATAAATAAATCAATAAATGAATAAAATAAAGTAAAAATTAAAAATTAAATAAAAAATCATCTGGAAATTAATAATGGTTATTTTTAACATTTCGATTTCCATTTATCAATGCTGCAGGCCCTAAAGTGATTCTGACATTCTCCAGTAAATAAATAAATAAAACAAAATAAAAATAATAATAATAATAAAAATCAATCTGGCATACCACAACAAACTGCAGAGAAGCTCGGATTACAACACACACAGAGGTAGTGTGACGTCATTCTCTGCTCAGGACGCCATTACTCCACGTTACATTTACATAACAAATAGTGGTTTGCAGCTATATTAATGTTCTGAATGTTGTGTACAGAACCTTTAATCAAAGCAAGTTCAAATGCGTACCGAAAATTTCTGTGATTTTGTGCTTTGTCCGACAAATTATCCAATCATTGGAAAAAGTAGCTCATTTATTTAAAGAAATGTTAAAAGAAACGTATTGTGGTGAAGGTATGTGCAAACTTTTATTTTTCATAGTAGCATTTAAAGTTTATTTAGATCACTGTGCACCACAGAAAGTAAGAGGAAACAGTTTACACTTATTTAAAAGACCATTAAAATCAAAACAACATAATTTGCTTATCTAAATTCTGAAAAAGAAAACAGTTAACTCAGGTAAAGGTTTTCACTTTGATGTGTAAATGCTCTACTTTGGCGCCATCTAGTGACAGAACCACACCAATCAACACAGACTGCACCAGGTTTCACTGATCATTCTTCTACAAACAAAAACCTTTGTGATCAAAATAATTTGAAAGATGTTAACATACTTTTTCTACACATAATGACTCTGCTGACTTCATGAAATACTTTAAAGAGCTACCCTGTGTCAGTGCCATGTGAGAGTAATTTGTTACTTCCTCTCTTTGGTGAAAAGATTTTCAGTTTGCATTGTGGTTTACTTTTTGTATCCAGACTCCTCCCAGACTATATTTGCAGACTGTGATTGCAGTTTCTTATATATTGTTTGTTCATTCTTGTATAATTTGAAGCCTGAGAGCTTTGGGATCTTCTGGTAAATCAGTTCTGTGTGAGGAGGAGCTGAGTGGATGACTCTCTGTTTCTGTAAAAGAAATGAAAGAAACTCGAGATGGAGAAAACAAACTTGATCTCACTTGAAAGCAGCTCTCGCCACCAACCTAAATATTACAGTTCAGGGTTTCTGAGAACAAAAAAACGGGTTTGAGAGGGGAAGGGGGGAAAAAATGGTTGTCTGATCTGACCAAAACAAACTCCTCGTGGTCTGGATTAAACGTGAGATGTCTGGGCATGTTCACATCTTTGATTCTCCTCATCTCCCCTCCTTTACTTGCTCTTTCTCCTGACACACACAAAGGGAGTCACTCATTCACACACGTTCGGTTAAGTGGCACTGCAGCGTGGTGACATTCCACAACAGTGATTATCTACAATCCCAATCATTTCAGTCTGCAGGGAGAGTGTGGGAAAGCTTGAGACTGTGGGGGACCTGCAACAAATGGCCATAGGGGCACATTTAAGAAGTTAAGTAACATAAAGAAATTTACCAAAAATGGCAGCAGCAACTGCTTCAGCTTAAATTCCCAGAACAATCCACTTTTTTTTTTTGCATTATTTTCTCACAGTATAATGCAGCTTTGATAGCTATCCAAGGAGGCCTGATTACAAAACACGCACTTCTTTTTCTCAGCTAAATACGGTCCCTAAATTACCATGTATATGATCTGCCCCATTAGGGATCAAGTAAAGCTTACATCGCATTTAAAAGGATAATAAGGGATAATAAATATATTGTTGCAATGAGCAAGTTTGGCTCATTTTAAGAGCTTAACGGCTTGTTTAAATGTTTCTTAATATGGTTGTCAGACGGGCAGACTGGTATGACTGGTAAGGCTTTAGAAATGTGTGGGATGTGATAGCAGATGTTGTTGTTGGCCTGTACTTGTATGTACTGTAGTTGTGGATCTGTTCAGCACTTTAATGTTGCAGCTGGCAAAGGTAAAACTTTTGTTGTTTACTTTATATATTGCTGAGTAGTTTGTGATTGTATCCCCCAGGATCAATCAGGTCTTTATCTATAATAATACATCACAAGTATTTGTTGATTAAAAGTTCAATGTTTGCCTCTGAATTGTAGTGGAGTAGAAATATAAGTCTTTAGTCTTTAACCTAAAAGTGGGTAGAAATATGTCTTCAGTCTCCTGTGATATTATTATTATATGATATTCAGTTACTATAGTAGCCAAACATCACTTTATTTCTGTAGGATTTATAGTTTTCCTGTGATATTTGTACATTAGTCTTTTAAATATTATTGCCAGAGCACTAAAATGATCCTTCTCCTTTTGGGCATAAATTCGGCATATAGTCATCAAATGAACTGATGATAGTTTTTGCAGGGGTCTGTGGCAAAGTGGCGGGTTTCACGTTTCAAATGAGAGGCCAGCCGCTCACTTCTGTTACTGTTATTTGGTTGAAGTTGCCGCCGTGACTCTGCCTGATGTTATTACAATACAGCGGTTGTTGCGCTGGTAGCCCCTCCCCCTCCTCGCTTCTCATTGGACACCGTCGGCCAGAGAGTCTCTGCTATTGGTGGACCTGTCTGTCAATCACATCCCGCCGTTCGAATAGTGGGCGGGGCCACCTACCTCGATTCCCAAAGTTTTCCCAAAGTTTTTAGCTTCGTCAAGCTAGCAAACGTAACCGGAAATAGTGATTAAGATGTCAAAATAGAAGCGTTATACCTGCTCGTTTTGGGGACCTAAGTGAGTAATAAGCTAAAAGCATCAAACCGTATACTCTGTGGAATAGTTTGAGAAAGTACCGAGCGAAAGTTAGAGCTATAAAATGAGCTAACGTTCTACTTTTCGTTGCCGTTAAACACCTTGACCGGAAGTTGCAACCGCCATTTTGGAGCATAACTTCATGGAGCTTGACGGTAGCCAAAACTTTCCTCCCTCCCCCTCTTCCACTCACTCCGTCCTTCCACCCATCCATCCATCCATCCATCCAACCAGTCGTTGTTGTTGTTAGAGCGGTGATGGAGAAGCCGAGGGACCGCTACCGGCGCCGCTAGCTAGCAACAGTTGAAGCCAGGCTAACAAACCGACACAGAGAGAAGGTGGAGAAGTAAACAGACGGATAAACGGAGCGGAGGGAGAGAATGGAGACGGTTGAGCAGCTCGTCTCTTTCCACCACATTCAGGTCCAGCTAAGCGGGGGCGCGCCTTGGGGGTTCACGCTGAAAGGAGGGCTCGAGCACGGCGAGCCACTCATCATCACCAAAGTAAGTTGACCATGACAATTGACATCATTGACATGTGCATAAAATGTGACTTAAACTGCTTAAAAGTGTTCCTAATGTAGTTGCTGTGAGCGTAAACTGCACTATATTTCAACTTGCATGCCATTTTCTTAATATTTCTGTTTTTATTTACACTTTAGGCTTCACATTTGCAACATAGTTCAGTCAAGTTGACTGTAGGAGTTTTATTTTGTAAGGTTGTGGTTGTTGCAACACTCCAGCTCCACCAAAAACAGCAATTGTGGTTAGTTTTGCAGGCTTGTGTGACTGCTCTCTCATTCATACGTGCTCCTCAGTCTGCTTGGCTGCTGCTCCCTATGGTTTAAACTTTTCAACCCAATGCAAAAAGTCCTAAAAAAAACCTCTGCTTTTCCTGCATCCTCTGTATTTTTTGACTTCTGCACAGCTAGTTCCGCTCTTCCTCCTCCTCCTTTCCTGTAGAGAATAAAAAGTTATTGTCCAAAGCTCAAGCTAAATATCCGGGAGCAGTTGATGTTTGTCAGCTGTCACTGTCAATGCATAAAAAAGGCCCTATATAATGTAAAGCAGTGGTTAAGCTCTCAAACTTGGAGGTCAGAGGGGTGCTAAAAGGGGTTCCCATGGGGGTTCCCTGGCAAAAATGGGGCTCTGTTCATCTTCCTGTCACTTCATTCACTGGAAGGTAAAAATGCCAAAGTGTTGACAGACGACTAAAACCACTTCAGATGGCTGAGTTAAGGGCAGAAATATGCACTACAGCAGGGTGTCTGTGGAAATCCTTGAAAAGAATGATTGTGGTTTCGTGAAGATGGATTCTTAGAATTGCTTTATGCTTGTTTGTCACATAGCTTACAGGTTATTGACCCCTCTTTGCAGCTGCTTACATTGACACAAGCATATTTAAAAATCGGGTTGTTTTGCAGAAGTACAGGGGTTGATGGACGTGCAGAACAACATGAAGTGTGTTCTATCTGCAGAGCTCTTAAAGGGTTAATTTCAGGTGTGTTTTGGGGGAGTTTGGGAGCTTTGTTAGAGATTTAGACGTGACCTCGTCTTGTGCGATAAAGTCGTGGGGGCCGACGTTTCCTCCCGGCCTCTTCTCACGGTTTCACGCTGCGGGCGGTGAGTTGCTGGAAATAAGGAGGGTGCCTTTGAATTACTGCAAGTAATTATTGGTGTGTGTTCTGCTGGGGGTGGTCTGTGTGTGTGTGTGTGTGTGTGTGTGTGTGTGTTCAGTCCAGTGCATAAGTAGGCCGCCTGACATTCAACCTCTGCTCTCCCTCTCAGTCTTTCCTTCACTGTCCCTCGCTCCTCGCTCTGTTGAAAAGTCGCAGCAGCGGCAGTGGTGTAAATGTTGGCCGGTATACTTCTATATTCACCACAGCACCACAGCGGGGGGAATGGAAAAGCCTGGCTCAGTCATCTGGAAACACACACACACACACTAAGTCACACACACAGTAACACAGCCCCTGGGAAAATGTGACTGGGACTGCTAAAGGAGATAAAAATCAAACTGTGTTCTGTGGCTGTTTTGTGTCCAGTGGCTAGTTAAAACACACACAATAAAGTAGCTCAGGCGGTGAGTGCTGGATGGGAAAATGGGGTGCAGAGAAGTGTTAAATGATTAAGTGTTAAGTCCTTGAAGGAAAGGGGAGAGAGATGGGAACATGGATTGAATTGAGTTCAGGTGTATATATGCATGAGTGTGTGTTTTAGGTTTAGAGCGTCTCCCTCAGCCTCCACACAGAGGTTTACTGTGTCTGTATGGACTGCAGCTGAATGCAGTCCTAATGCTCTCACTTCAGAAAGAAAGAGGGACAAGTGTAGAGCTGAGGACCTCTGGTATGGCTACCTGAAAGCACATACAGGAAAGTGCACAGAAATACAGAAGATTGATAGATCTATGTCTATTTGACAAAGTTATCTTAACTTATAGTTTACTTACAAGCTTTTTTTTTCATATCCCCAGGACTTCATCCCTGAGTGGAGTTTGCTCAGTTGTCAGGAGTTGGTTAACCTAGTGAGAGTACATCCACACTAATAGCCTTGTTCAAAAAGTATATTCCCACTGCTTTGTTTATGTCTACTGTCCGAACTACTCTGGCGTTCTGGAACCTCTAAAACAGAGACCTTTGAAAGTGCTGCTGACCCTTTTTTAGTTTGAAACTCAATGATTGCATTTTAGTCGGGGCGGGAGGGAACTGAGACTGAGACATGTTGTCTTCAAGATTGGGTTTTAACGGTCACAACCTGTCGATCCAAAACATTATAGCTAGATCTACATACTTTTTGTGACTTCATCCTTTTTGTGTTGGTGCTCTTTTCCCATTGTCATGGCTCCCTCCAGCAATGGATGATGCCCCCGGGCTACCACAGTAATGTGTCACCATATTTGCTTTGCAATGACTCCCAATCTGATTTCCACCCATGTGACCGCCCTATACTACATGTGTAACTTTCAGTAACAGTTCCACCTCACTGTTTGTACAAGAAAATAAATATCTGGTCTTACTTTTCACCATCTCTGTAGTATTTTCTGTAATTAAGCAACCAAGCGCAGAGAAGACAGTCTGCTTCCTGTTTACACTGACACACACGCCCAGTGTCAGGCCTGTTTGAATGGAGGGAATGGTGCTAAAATGCTCCTCTTTACAGAGATTGTTTTTATTTCGAATTGCCATTTTGAAATGAAAAAGAATTAGTTTGGCCGCGGCCGTAGTGTGGATCCTCGTTACAGTGAAAACGTGAGGTCGTATATTGGGGAATATTACAACATACAGAAACTGATGCTAGAGGGGTGTCATTGGAGGTCTGGTGCTGGAAGTAGTTGATCAATTGTTTAGTCAGTCTTCACAAAATTAGTCCACAACTATTCCAAGAATCAGTTCATCATTTATAAGCCTTACATCAAGCAAAGTGTTTGCTGATCCAAGCTTCTCAATGTGTGGAGATTTACGTCTTTCTCACTATTATATCATTTTAGATTGAATATCTTTGTGTTTAGCACAAAACAAGATATTTGAATACATCACCTTGGGCTCTTGCAACTTGTGAAAGGCCTTTTTCAGCCATCCATCTATTTTCTACCACCTATAAGATCTGAGTTGTGGTGTTAAGAGGCTAAGCTAAGCACCCTGGACCCTATTCTCCCCATTGCCTCTCGTTCCTCTTCCATAAGAAGTCTAACGGCAGGCCAGATAAACCCTCCAGCAGGTTCAGGATTTGCTACACGGTCTCCCTAGGGTGTCCAGAATCCCTCCATTTTAAAAATTTTTTAAAAAATTGTAACTTGCAGCCCTGTATGATAGTCTCACAGATGTCAGGTTTAAAAAGATAATTAAAGAGAGTTTTTTTGTGCATGTCAGCAGCGTGTCCTTGAAGGAGTGAGTCTGCTGTTTTTTGAAGCGGCCATGAGACATAAGAGAGCATGAAAATGTGCCTGTTGCCCTTTCAGGGTGTGCATGTTTTGGGGGAGTGTGTGTGTTTGTGACCTTTTTTTTAAAGTGTGTTCACTGCTGGAGGGGGAAGGGAGGTTTTCTTGAGTCTGAGACAGCAGAGGGATATAAGCCATTTGGTCAACATTCCACTGGGAGCATAACAAATTACCACCGTGGGGTGTGTGTGGATGGGTGTGGAGACTTTGCACATGTGTGTTCATAGATACATGTGCAGCGCTCATAACGATCTGAATGGAATACTTGTCTTCTGTTCAGCCAGTCATCAGCTGTGTGATGACACGGTGAGTTTAAGGTTTTATCTGTCCAGTCAGTCATTAGCTTCGCTGCTCAGTCAGCCATTCAATGAGTCAGCCTATCAGCCTGTTGGCGAGTTATTAGCTGGTCAGTCAGGCGAGGCTTTAACATGCTTTATGACAGTGTTTGTAAAGGTTGTTGAGGTGGCGTGGAAATAAGAGTGCATGTTTACACACTAAAAGACATGCAACAATGTTTTTAGGGTCATTTATCATTTAAAACTCTACCAGTTGTCATTCCCATGTGTTTTGTGACATTTCTTACGTCCTGTGTGTTAAATGTGGTTGTTGTGATGACAGAGCGTTGAGTTCCTTCCATTGTTGCGTTTGACAGAGGCAGCTGCTGTTGAACTGTCAGCTCACTTTCATATGTGGTTTTATGATCCACTGTGAGCTCTCTGGTGCTTTCTGTTGAGGGCATTTTTGTGTATCCTCAACAGTTTTTTTGGCTGCACTGCGGTCCCAGACTTTTAAGGCGGTGCTCTCATGGGACAGTTAGGCATCCAAAAAAATGTGAATCATCCTTTGCCTTAAAACCTCCAAGATGGTGTTGCTAAATTTCACTGGCTGATGAGTTCGGGATGCAGCAGGGTGCTGCCCCTTTTCTGCAGTGATGAGTCTACAATAATGCTGTGAATTTAGGAATCAATCCCAGTTGTTTTGATGGATCCCAGTTGCTCATGTGAACTGTCTGGACTCCAGACCTCTGCAGACCAGACATGCCTGCTATCTAAATGAACATCAGAGCCTACATGTTGTACAAGAATCTGTCTGAGTGGGCTGACGCAGAGCAGGGCCTGTGTGCAGCCTTAGTTACCCTCATTATTTTCATTTTATGTGTGTATGTTATGGAGATGAAGGAGTTGTTATTGCCTACAATTTGTCTGCAGATAGAAGAGATTTTATACAAAGATCTTATCTGTGTTTTAGATGTCAAAGAAAAAATGAGGTTTCATTATGCTTGATTTATGCTTGATGCGTCTGTAAGAGTGTCCTGCATGGTGAAAGCGACACCACACAATCAGACGCACTCCTTATGCAGGGGTTCTGTGCTGCTGGTTTTCACCTGTATATGCACATCCCATATTTTTTAACTACGCGGACATGGATGGGTGGAGTTTTTGATACACTGCTCCCTATAGTTTGGGAATATATCGGCGTTCTGTGAGGAGAAACCTGCATATAAGATCCAAACCTTTTCTTGTCAGGATTTCATGTCAGTACCTGTCCGTGCGTCCGTCTGTGTGGATAACATAACTCGTGCTTTAGACATAAAAAGGATGGAAATATCAACCTTAAAGATGTTTGTTGTATGTTACCTACATTAGATGGCGGTCAACACGCCAACAGTTTGGAGAAGCAGGCTGGAGTCTGACACGGAAGTTCACGAATATTTTTTAGCCACCTAAAAACATCAATATTAGTGTAATTGTAAGCTTTATTTGGGATGTTTTTACTGCTTTACTTTAGTGTTAGACAGTGATTTCCAATGGAAAAATTAAGCCGTTATATTGCCAGACTCCATTGAAAAAAACAGCGATTTTAGCTTGCTGAACACAAGAGCTGCTGGTCTGCCGCTGCCACTAACAGTTATTTTGTTTGTGTTATCGTGTTACTCTGTCATTTAAACGGGTTAGTTCAGAGTCACCAAAGTCACACAACAACACAAACTAAGTAACTGATCGAGGCAATGGTAGACCAGCAGCTCCTTTACACAGCAAGGTAAAATTACTGTTTTTGTCAATGGAGTCTGGTGGCTTGGAAGAGAGCATAGATGGGGAACTGAAGCTGTTAATGACTTCCCTGTTGAAACGGGCTGTCTAACAAGAAGGTAAAACTGTGAAAATACTCTCAATATAGTGTACATTTAATGAATTTTGTAGGTGGGACTTTTTTTTAGGTTGGTAAAATGTGTTTTGTCGCTGACCCCATTGTTTAGCGTCCGTGTCAGACTCCAGCCTGCCTCTCCAAACTGGGGTGTGCCAACTGATATCTTCTATATGTAATACACCGACTATGGAGAAGAACCCCTTATTACCCCACTTCAAAACATCCAGACTATCCCTTTAAACAGCATCCCAAAGTATTTGTCAGAGACTCAAACCAATATCGCGCACATGCACTTTTCACACGAGGAAACAGGTCCAGTCTGTTCTGAGAGTATTAGCTGACCACTAGCTTGGCTACCCCTCGCTAAGTGCCACACAGTCCATTTTCCTTGCGGTCCACATGTTCTATAAAGCTGGATTCATTGCCGTTTTTATTCTCCTCTCAGTCAAACCGCCAACAATGAGCCCATCTCCCAGGCTCTCCAACCACTGAAACCAACAGCACACTACTGACCCACAATGGGAGGTAACTTTGGTTGTTTGTGATGAAAACTTTGACTTAGCTGAACTCCTTATATTTCCTTTTTTGTTTTTGAGAGGTAAATCATTGGTAATTCTTTGAATTTTGGGTTGTTTCTTTGGTGGTTGTTAGATTATGTGGTTTCCACCACTGAAAATGTAATGTATCCTTTATACGAACTTCTCTGGTGCATGTTTTTGATGTTAGGTAGGGCTCATGATGTACTCGTTGGATGAATGGGAGAGTTGTATGAGTTGATGATATGAGGTTAAGTTTCTCTGGAAGTTGAACTGCAGTTGTCACCAGAAACAGGATTTAGCGTTAGCAAATGTCAAGGTATGTGTTCAAGATCTTATATAAGAGGCTCTTGTTATCTTGCCTGGCTCATCAAGTGAAAAACTGATGAAAGACTCCTTAAAATGATTGATTTTATACTCAAAAAATAATGTATTAACTTTGATGGAAGCTAAACTTGATAACTATGTGCTGCTGTCTTTTGCTGCAGGATTTTTGAAATATCTTTGTGCGCAACCTTACCTCAACTAAACTCAAACTGCTCCATCTGGGCATCCAGGATGTTGCGGATGAGTCTCCTGTTTTCTATTTGTGGCTTAAAGGGATTCTTCTTCTTCTTCTGCTGTTGGAAATCGAGCCATGTTTCTTGTGGGGGGCATTCCAGCAGATGTATGTTTGAAAACAGTCTGGAATTTGATTCGCCCAGAAGAGGGAACAAAGATGGAGACGATAATCTCTCTCTCTCTCTTTCGTCCTGCTGTTGACAGTAACAGAAATCAGGGGGTTTTACAAAAGAATGTTTTGACATGTGGTCGAAGGTATGCAACCAAATGTCTTGGGTTGGTAAAAAGCTGTGTGTGTGTGTGTGTGTGTGTGTGTGTGTGTGTGTGTGTGTGTGTGTGTGTGTGCTGCTTCCTACATTCCAGTAAAGGTAGCCTCCAGTAGCAATCTGCTCTGCAGGGGGTAGATGAGGATGCCATCAGATAGAGATGCTATTGTCTCTACTGTGTGTGTGTGTGTGTGTGTGTGTGTGTGTGTGTCTTGTGTATGTGTTTCCATGTCCTCTGCCCTGACTTGCTTTGCTAACTGTCCTAACTAACCAAAAACATATGTTGTGCAGCAGCATAGTACACAATAGAGCATATTGATGAGGGAGACAGAGCCTATTCATGTTTCCAACTAATTACATTGAGTTTTGCTTAAAGAACAAGATGGGAAATGGAATAATTGAATCATATCAAGTCATTTATGAAGCAAAAATGCCAGAAATTCACTGGTTCCAGCTTCTCACATGAATGTTTGCTTTTGTCTTTAGTCTAAACTGCATATCTTTGGGTTTGGATTGTTGGTCAGACAAAACAAACAATTTAAATAAGTCACATTGGTCTGTGGGAAATTGGATTGGGCATTTTTCTGTGTTTTACAAAGGAAACGATTATCAAGTCACGGAGAAAATAACATGTAGATAAATCAAAAATAAACATAAGTATTACTTGTAGCCTTATGTCTTAGTAAGACTTACACCAGGCCTACACTGCCTTCATGATAAGTGTGTCCCAGCTACCTCGCTGCTACGGCTCACACACACGTGTGCAGTGTTTACACAGACAGCGTTGCTGCTGCAGCGCTACTGCAGAGCTGCCTGCTGCTGTAATTACTGTATTTCCACAATTAAAAGCCAGTAGTCCTTTCATTTATGGAGCCGTGCAGGCCACTGCGTTGTCAACAACACTGTCGTGCAAATATTTCACAATAAAGGCCTTTGTTTTAACATATGAAGGGATTATGTCCAGGCTTTTATTTTGAAATGGAAATATAATATAAGTTTGAGGTAAAAATAAATCTTTTTTTTTTAATGTCTGACAGTGTTTTTCACCACTGAACCTGTTTGTAACTGGTAACTTACAGACAATGTTTTTGTCACTTCACTTGATGCAGTTCATGCCATGTGGTGCTGCAGAATGAAGAAGCTATAAAGAGAACACTGGGATGTTTATGTGGTGCTTCTTTTGGCATCTAAAAAAAGATTTTTTGCGGGGGTTTGGCAAGGGCTACTGTTAGAGAAATTGTGAATAAATGACCCGCCTTACTCTAGTTGCTGTCATTGATTGGATTGGTTAGGTTTGGGATTAAAAAGTCAGGGTAAGCCAATCAAAAGCGGAGAAGGCAGAGTAGGGCGGGCCATTCCTTCACCGTCCAAGGAAATGCTACCTGCTAGCCTGGTGGGCTGTCAGAGTCAATACAAGGGCTGCAACGAAGGATTTGTTCTTTTTTTCCCAGTTAATCTATTGTTTAGTCTAAAAAATGTCAAAGACGCCTTGCTCAAGATCTCAGGCCCCAAGATGGTGATGTCTTCAAGTTGCCCTGCCGCCACATCAACTAACTAAAACCCAAAATATTCAGATTACAATGTTATGAAGCAAAAAAAGGAATATCGTCACACAGTGTTTGCTCTATTTGCTTGATAACTGACTTAAAACTATTAATTGTTGTATCTCCTGTAGGTGGACTAATGGCACTAGTAATTGCTTTTAGCACTTACAGATGCTTTCACAAATAGTGTTGGTGTATTAAATTTTACGTGGTGACATCTACATATATGTTGCTATTGCACAGTTTGTAGAAAATTGATAGGGAAACATTTAGGTGTGTAATAACCAGATTGTTGAGTGTTTGCTTTAAAATACTGCTGTATTCCCATGTTAACTCTAAATTTGATTCCTGAAGAGCAGATTAAAGTGCAGAGTGTGTGTGTGTGTGTGTGTGTGTGTGTGTGTTGAGGTGGGATTGGAATGTCTCTATCTCTGATCTGTGGAGCCTTTAGCTGTTTCTCTTACGTCTGCAGAAACACACACACTGAAATACCAACCTCTCTCTGTGTACAGCAGCACACTGACCCTCAAACACACACAACATTTATATCATGTGTGCTTGTAATGTGTGTGTGAGTGTGTTTGTGTTGTGGAAAAAGTGGAGACGATATGAAAGAAACATGGGAGATGCCTGTCATAGCTGACTTTTGTTTTGTTGTATTTAGTGAGCGGTGTGTGTGGGGTTGTAGAAGTCCTGACCTGAGGCTGCTGCAGTTGTTATTGTTTTCGTCCGGCGCTCTGCATTTTACCCTCTCACTGGGGGGCAACACACACACGTACCTCAGTCATGTTTTCTTTTTTTCTCACATTACACCAAAATTGCATCTCGATGCGCTGGAGAACAGCCTTTTGAAACCCCTGTAGGGTTTTGTGTTCTGCTGATTTGCAAATTTGACCTGCAGTTCAGGGTTTCCTCCTGAAACATTATTTGTGGAGGTGGTGTGTGCAGGGCACCCCCCACAATACAGTTTTTTTTCAGCAGCAAGAAAAAATAAGAGACTGAAAGCAGGAATTGAGATGAAATCTGTGCTGTGAAATTAATGTAGCAGCTTCTGTTTTGACATAAGAATCCTTTAAGAAAAGGACTTCAGGGATATAAAGGTCTCAGCATGCATGAAACAGTGTCTGACGTCCCCTCGCAGGAGGATTATGTCTTACCATTTTTTTAACATGCTTAAGTTGTTAGCCAGGTATGAACATGTGAAAATGAGCAGGAATTGAACCCTACTCTAAAGCTCTTTTTTGAAAATAACAACTATTGAACTTAGAAAGACATACAAAAACAGTACCAGTAGGTGCACCTTGATTTAAGATTTTTCTTTGAGCAAACATATAACTTAGTTTTGAGGAAAGTGAGCTGAAACGATTCTTCCATTGGTCTGCTGACAGAAATTTAATCCATAACTATTTTGATAATTGACTAATGGTTTTGTTTTTTTCCGAACATATAATTATCACTAAGTGGATCCTCTGCAAGAGCTATTTGTCACTATTATCTGACATTAAATGGAACAAATAACAAATCAATCAGTCAAGAAAATAACTGTCTGATTAACCAACAGTGAAAATGCTCAGTGAAGTCCTAGTTTATTTCATTTTTCCACTTAAATATTGCTGTATCATGTTTTGTGATAGTGTATCAGTTTTCAGATTAGTAGATTTTTATCGTAGATTTTAATTTTAATTCGATTTTTAATCACGATACTTAAGTCACAATACAGTAATAATTGTGATATGTATATGTGTATATGTATACGTTCCACATTCTTCAGTCAATTGTCTTTCTAATGTCCTAGGAAAACAGACGTGCAGTGTTGCACCGTTACTGACGTTCAGTCCTTGCTGTCTGACGCTGTAATAACATCTAAAGATTCAGTTCATCCTGTTCTTTTAACCCCACCTTGTTCCCAGCTTCTCCCTATAACATTTTCCACCAACCACACAGCAGCTATTACGTTTAACGCTTTGACATTAGAAGCAGTTTCCGAGCTATTATGTCAGATTAAGCGGGGCTGTTACGGGGCATAATGTGTGTGTTTTCTGTGCATCTGTGTTTATATGTTTACAGTTTATTGCAACGTAGCCATGCCCCAAACCAAAGAATGTACCACACACACACACACACACACACATTCCACCATGCAATGTGGTCCACTCTCGTGGCTATCCTGGCACGTTGACTCCAGTTTGTGGTCTAAAATGACACAAAACTCTCTTTGTTTACTGGATCTTCTCTCGTTGTCGTCCCTCTCGGTGGCGTCTGACGGAAACATCCTTTCATCCTTCCCATCTTTTCCCCCTGACCTTGTCAGGCGATCGGGGTAACTTTGGGGGACGTAAAGAAGGATTTTGCACGTCATAACTTCCCTCACGTTCTCTCCCTGTTGGAAGTGGGACGAATGGAACCTCTGAGTGGGTAACCAAAATTTGTGGGTGCAGGGTGGAGGGGGACTGTGGGTGTGTTGCATTTTTGGTGGTTAGGATTTATGAGGAGTTTGCCCAAATTGTTTATTCATCCCTTGGGTTTGAGTGACTTTGGTTGGATTTGGGTTTCTGAAAGCTGATTAAAGCTGCTGATAATCGATATTCAATGTCTCCTTTCCTTTAAATAAGAAGGATTTAGTGTCTGCGTCTGGGTTTTAATCTGTTCATACCGACAGAAAGCCTCTGAAGCAGCATTTTTTACCACTGTGGGATACAGAAACTCCGCTGAAATCTAGACTAATTAAACAGTTTTAACATGAATACCTCTTAATGACAGTTGGGAGACTGTGGGATAAATGTCTTGCCCTTAAAAAACAGAAAGAAAACATGTTAAACATCTTAAAATGCGCAAACGATGTTGCTTTTCATTGCAGGTTTTGCAACAGTTTTCCAGTATGTTCCCTACTTTTTCAAAGACTTGTTACCTCTGCAGAAATGCTTCTTTTTTTTTTAAAGGAAAGCATTCAAGGACAGAGAAAAAAATACAAATCCTTGATCACATTTTATCCAGAAAAAATAAAGTTCAAACAAACCTGACTAAGCAACCAAGGGTCATTTCAGGTGACAATAAGACATCCAGAGCTTTAATTGAAACATCCAGACTGAACTTGCGTACGACTGGTGATAGTCAGAGTGCGATAGGGATAGATGAGAGAGTGAAATGTAGGAAAGATTGATTGACTGGGACAGACGGACGGACAGAAATGTAAGGAGGCCAGAGGAAGATGGTGGATTAAGAAGGATAAAAAGGTGAATGAAGAGAAAAGACCAAGACAGGAAGTGAGATGCATGAAAATATAGGAAAAAGAAAGACGAGTTGATTAGAATAGAAAAAGGATTGGGGGTCTGTGTTCAGCTGCCTTAGCTGTAGGCTGATAGATGGATAATAGGTGGATGGAGAGATAATAGATCAAAAGAGGAGGTGGGGGGAAAAGGACAGCCAGGGAAGGAAGAGTAAAAGGTTTCAGATGTCTGGACACAGCTGCCAGATTGATGCTTTCCTGCCTTTTTGTCTGCATTTATGAGTCCTTGAACACGTCGTGAGGTTTGTTTTTTCCTCTGTCGGTGACTTAAGTTGTATCTCAACAATGGAATGGTAAAACATTTATTTTATTTTTGACCATCTTCTTAACATTTCTTCTGAAACCTTGTAAAGCTGTTTTCTTTTAAATCAACAAAAGTTATGTTTACGGTCAGTTTTTTCCCCAAAAACACATTATGTGTATATACAATCATCAAATACAATAAAGTGCAATGGAAATACACTTAAGCAACAAATTAATCATGAGGGACAGGAAGCATATGAAATGTCCATTTGACTGGAATTTCCTGTGAAACTTAGAGGAAAACTTCAGCCCCCAAAATGATTGTTGTACATCAGTCACTTCCATGCTATTTTGGATTCCTGAACAGAAGTCGCATTCCTTTGGTGAACAAAGAATCCAAAAACTGAGAAAACTCTTCATAAATTAAAGGGTGACCAGAGGTAATGTTATGTAATTTGTAAATCGGCTCCATTACAACTCAGAAGGTTCACACTAAACACATTTTCCAAACAAAAACAAAATGCTAATGTTATTAGCACAAGCCTATGGCATTTTACATGGTATGAATTAGCCTAGCGACGAGCTTTGAAGAGAGCATAAATAAGGCGTCACTTTCAGTTGGGTTCCCTGTCGGAAAGGTCTGTCTGTTTTGGAAGTACTGAGCATACAACTGGATAAATGAGACCTGGTTTATACTGCGCCAGTTGTGTAAGAGTTGATTGATCTTTGGATATAGTTGTGCTGTTGTTAAACGCAGCCCCTTTTTATTTCAGTTCATCAAGAATATTCTTCGTGTTTGAATTCTTTGTTCATGAGACATGTTATCTTCACAGATTTAATGTAACACAGGGTTAGTAATTCATATACAATGCATTTAATATTCAGGAGTAGATGAAAACTCATATTAGTTTACATTTTCTTGCTGGTTTTCTGAAAACTGAGTTCAATTAGCTCTAAAAATGGATGAAAACTTGACCATCTGTTGATGAAATACAAAATCACTGCTCCATAGCGCCTCTAGTGGTCAAACACACAGGGTGCCTTAAGCCAAAGTTAGACAAAAAGTCTTAGTTATGAAGAGTAAAGCACTCAAACACAGTTAATCTGCCTCCCCCAGACTTTCCTGTCCTGACAGTGGCCTGGCAACATCAGGAAACAATCCCGACACTGTCATCACATTTTGATTCAATTGTTGAGGAAAGTAAACATAAATAACCAAAACTATTTGAAGCATCAGTCATAATAAACTCCAGGGGCTTTAGAACAAATAAACAAAGATGTAGGAATGTTGGGCAACATAAGGATCCTTCCAGGTAAATTTCCTTGAGTGGTTTCTGTTTGTTTTACAGTGGCAAGTCTTAATTAGAGATAAGTGATGTTTGTATACTCATAATTCTGGTATCGCTGTGCAGCGGCTTCTCAAATCTGTCCACAGCTGTAGATTAACTCTTGTTGTTTTAACACTGATGACAGTTTCAGTGTGCACCCATCATACAAGTAAATTGTCGTCAACTAATCATCAGTTTCGCCTATAAATAAAGACGTGGAGAAGCACTGATTTGCCTTACAGCTGGCTATATGTAGATGTAACAAGTGCAAAATTATGGGGATGTTAAAAACTCCAACCACCAAACCACCATTTAAAAAAGACTGAATTCAGTCTGATATCAGCATCTATTCTCCAGATGGATTTTCATTGCCAAATGTCAGATACTTTGATCAATTTTTAGCCTCAACTTTTCCAGCGTGATACGTTACGACTCTCATAAAAATACTTGAATAGAAGCCCAGATAAAATGTGGAGAGTTTGAAAGCTGGCACGGCAGCTTTGATCTGACAGAAAGTAAAAATACACACAATGCACCCTCTCATGCCTCCAGGCAGATTTCAGAGGAGAGAGCAAGGTCGTTCAGTGCACAATAAGAAGTTAATGTTTCACCCGTATGTCAGCGTGTGCGAGATAAAGAGGGCACACGCACATGCACGCGCACTCACACACACACACACATATGACATTGATGGATCAATCCTGTCTGTCACCAGGTCGCTGCCTTTTAACCTCTGCTATTGTCAGCGCTGGTCACCGGATCTAATGGCTTCCATACTCCACCAGAAACACACCGCCAGGGGTGTGTGTGTGTATGTGTGTGAGCATGTGTGTGTTTCAGTTGTTACACAAAAGAATTGAATAACCATTAAAAGATGAAATAAGTAGCTTGGGGCTGAGCTATAGGACCTAAAATCCATATAATGACACATGGTCACATTTACTTTACAAGGAAACTCTAGTGTTTTTCAACCGTGGGTCGTACTCTCACAATCGTGGCTATGGGTCATGCTAACTTGCTAACACTGCTAACAAGCAAGGCGACATATACAGGATGAAGGCAAGCAGCACGACCGGATTAAAGCTTTCCAGATAAACCTTAAAACCAACATTAAAAGTATTCGCTCTGGATTTAGTGGTTGAAATGGTAGCAAACAAATAAAAGCTTTGTATAAGAACAATACTGTAATTGTCCTTTCAAAATGTGAAATTTAATTTTAAGCTGATTTTATTATGTCAGTGCACTTTATTTTCTTACCTCGTGATGGAGTCCTTGTGATGTTTGACCTAATTGATAACAGTATGAGCAGCCGTACAGAGTCCACCGTCAGCTGATCGGTTGGTTAGATGTCACTGGGTTTTGTAGCTGTTCCTCAGTTTACTTGTAATATGGGATTTAAACTTTTTATTGCATTTGCAACATGAGTGAATATGGGTTATATGGTCCACCTCCCCAGAAATGTAACTACACATTGCGCATTGACGCAGACCTCCTGTCTATTTCTGTAAACTGAAACCATTTCCCTCAGTGGAAACAAAGCTTTTACTTACTTTAATTTCACAGATAACAAACAATAAATTGTGAAGACAATAAAGAAGATGAAGAAGATGTTTGGAAAACGTGTTTAGTAGAAGACAGTTGTTTTGTCAGTGAACCTTGTGACTTGTAACAGAACCGATTTTCAAACTGTTACCTTTGTTAAATGTTGCTGTTGTCCCAGGCTTCATATGAGAAGAGGAAAAGTCCGCTAGCCACAAGGCTAATTTATACAATGTAAAATACCATAGGCTTGTGCTAATAACGTTAGCATGTTGTATTTTGGGGGAAAATGTGTCCAGCAAAAGACAAATTCTTTGCCTGTGAATGCTGCGAGTTATAGTGAAGCTGATTTGTGTTCTTGTGTTTGAAATTGTCTCTACTAAGCCATGTTTAATGTTTGTTTAATGTGTGTTTTGAATCAACTAAACTCCGTAACACTTTACAGAAATCCCACTGCAGATCACTGTTTCGGAGGAGTGACTACAGAGCGACACTGACACCAAGTATAATGCGCACAGGCTAGGGCATAGGGTCTGCGTAGAGCTGACGCACAAGTATAAATCCCACTTTAGAGATCCATAATGCCACAGATTCGATTTTCTGTCTGTGACTCTAAAACGCTAGTAATAAAAACAATATGTCCTCTTGAATCCTATCCAGAAAGAGCCTCTTAACCAGTCAAGTGCTCCTTTAATGTTGTGCTGAACTGCTAAACACAGAGGAATTACATTTAAACAACAAGTATATCGCAATTGTAATACTAAAGCTTTATATTTATCAATGAGGTAAAGGGTGTTTAGATGTGTAGATGTATGCATGGTGTCTGTGTTGGTGGTCCAGCAAAGAAGGGGCAGTAAGGAGTGGGTGTTATTTTAAAAAGTAATTGTTTTAATTTAGCTTTTTAGCCTGTTGTGTGTTTCCTCCAGGTCTTCCAGGTCAACCTAAATTTGCTTGACAGGAATTAGTGTTGTAATGTGCACCCAGCAACAAATATGCAGTAATGGCAGCTATATAAATATTCAGTGTTGAATCTGCCGTTGCCGTTGGGAATCAAGCATTGAAAGTCAGAAACGATGTTATGTCTGCTGTTTTTGCATCCAAATATGCCTTCATGTGCAATAAACAATCCCCCAAAGATTGTTTTCTTGTTTCTGTACATGTAACATTGTTCTAGATTAAGTTTCCCAAATTGCATAGCCAGCTCAGAAGACTGTTTCCTTTTGTGTTTATTTGTGTTTTTCGTGTGTTTCTATTAGCTCGAAGCCTCGAAGTGTCCTCATAAAACCTCTCAGAGTTTAACTGTTTTCATTTGTGTATTTGTGTCGTCCCCATATCAACCCCGAGAGCACGAATCCAACCCCAAAAATGGACTTTTTCCCTTTTAGTGTGTACATATACACAAACCTCTGTGTGAGTGCATGTGACAACCAGAGTATCACACTGCCAGAAAGTGTGTATTGTCTCTTTCTTCTGTGTGTGACAGTCACTTGAGTGTGTGACTGAGGTTAAGTGTCACTGTTTGAGTGTCAGGCTTATGGTGGATTAGAAAGACCCAGTTGTGTGTACGTGAGAGTGTGTGGGGGAGGTTGTTGTGGTGGGTTATGGGAGATTGAGTGTGTGTTTTTATGATGTATGGATGTGCATGACGGCTGGGGGTTGAGGTCTGACAGGTTGGCATGTCTTCAGGGTCGGGGGCTTGCTGTGCCTTCGCTAAGCATTCTGGGTAGTAGAGTTGATGTGAGTGACAGCTCGTACGCTGTAATAAGGGGCTTGTTTTCACAGATTAAGTCAGATTTAAATGGTATTACTGGAGCTTAAGGTGGTAAGAACATCTTTGGTGTAAAGCAGTTTTGTCTCTGCACTGGATTTCCCAAACATCACACGTCAGTCAAACACTGTGGGCGGCACTTTGTTGTCTGTTTTCTTTGTAATAGGTTTCTTTTCTTCGTCTCTTCATTCGTGGTTGCTCACACTGGTTATGCTAACTATTCAGCTCCTCTTCCCTCACTTGATTCAGTAGTTTTTTCTTGCTGGAAAGCAGCTGCTAGTCTCTTAGTCTTAACTCCTAGCCGTTTACGCCAGCCTTTTTGTCGTAAAAACTGTTTTTACAGGCTCGTAAAATGCATATATTTTCATATTTTAGAAGCCAACAACATTAAAAATGAAATTAAACACTGAATTGTCCTTTCTTTATGGGATTTCCTTCATTTTACCCTCTTAAAATATTAATTTCTGAAACATAAGATGGCTGTTCATCATGACACTTAAACATTTGTTGCTGTGTCCTCCTAAATCTACAAGGCGCCCAAGTTGGGGGACTGTTTGAGCCAAGCAAAAACAAGTATTTCTACATTTTTTGGCACCTCTTCAAGCAAGATTGTTAGGGGCAGGGGGGCTTTTTAATTTGAATTTAAAATATTTAGTCTGGTCCTGGGAGTGCAGCTAATAAAAATATACCAGCGAAGAGACCCACCAGAAAGTGACCGCAGCACATTTTGAATAATTTCTGAAAGTATTCTGGATTAAAAACAAACACAAGAAACCACGGAGTCGGCTCGAGTGTCAAGATATGTAAGGTTTGTGTATAAGTGGAAGAATGCTTGAATTGTCTTTCAAGTGGACACAACAGGGCAGTGCAGACAGTCAGGGCAGTATCGTTCCTTATTATATAGTCTCCAATATGTACGTTAATCTTTAAAAACGTACTACCTATCATTGATCCTTTTGAGATCATCAGATCACGTCCAGAAAAACCTTTCATGTAACATCATATTTGCGACCAGGAAAGAGGTCCAAATCACTGAGATGTGATGACATAGGGCTAACATTGCAACACAACGTCTGTATTTGGCATAACATGATCAGTAATTTTTATTTGAAAAATTATGACTGTTTCACCGTGGATTAAGATCACAGATAATGCCTACAATTATTCCAAATTAATAGAGGTCCACAGGTAATACTAGTCCTGTAGGGTTTAAGACTAAGATTGATCCAATCAGCACATATCCAGTCGGGATGAGAATCACCAGAGGATCCACGATAAGATATCACGATACAATATTATAGCGATTTGAAAAAAGGCGCGAAATGCTGAGTATTGTGATAGAATATATTGCGAATTAATACCTTTTTATCGACTGTAAATTATGTTTTTGCAGCTACAAAATGTATCTAGTGAACTGAAAAGTAATTGATGATATTATTCTAGTAGGCTGCCTAAAGTTTAATTTGTATTTGTCATATTAATAATTTATATATTTGAAAAATCAATACATGACAATCATGACAATATGATATTGCCACACAAAAATATTGCGAAAAAAATGCAATGTATTAATTTTTTTTACCCCACCCCTGCTATCCAGCGCTTATTTAATTTATTTATTTATTGTAATTTTTCATTTTTTATTATATTTCTATTTTATTTTATTTTATTGTCCAATCTGAATCACTAAGAACAGTTGATATGATTTAGACTCGTAGTATCAGGAAATGAGTGCCGAAGTTCAGACTAAATCTACAGCAGTGGTCCAAAAAACGGTAATCTAGCTCTTCTTGTAAATTATTTTTATTTTCTCTGACATGGCACAACTGTTGCGTATTTTTAGTCATATTAATAACTCCATCCAAACCTGCTCATGACAGTGTTTTAACAGTTTGAAGCTCTGAGGTTGATCCATCTTTTATATCGTCTGCTCTGCTCTGAGATTGATTATGTCACTGTCCAGACTGAT
The DNA here is from genome assembly GCA_019142605.1 of Cephalopholis sonnerati. Lineage (NCBI taxonomy): Eukaryota > Metazoa > Chordata > Actinopteri > Perciformes > Serranidae > Cephalopholis > Cephalopholis sonnerati. The sequence goes on from JAGQAX010000023.1 coordinate 17,874,558, forward strand.
ATCAGTGCTGTTTTATTTGTTTCCTCCTTATTCTCGTTAAGAAGAAAAAGTGGAAAAGATAAGTGTAATTTTTAACATGTCACAAGGCTCTCCTCGCACAATAGTTTCTGAGTGTTATGTAACATGATGGCTGTAGATGGAAAGCAGTGTGAGGATGGGTGAAGTAAGACGTGTGACCGTGTGGAGGCCTCTGGTCCATCTCAGTGAAGAAGAGTCTGTCGGAAAAAGCCACGAGAGGCAAACAGATCGGGGGAATGTAAAAACACGGAGAGGCATTCCTCCTCTGGATTTAACAAAACACACACTGTTAACCTGAGAGAGAGAGAGACGGAGAGAGAGAGAGGGAGAGGGAGAGAGAGAGAGGGAGAGGGGACTTATGTTCACAAGCGAGTGTTTGCTCACATGTTGGTGTTCAGCCATGTGACTGGACCACAGGATGTTCTGTGGTGTCATGTTTGAGACTTTAATTGGTCAAGAAGACTGACTAGTTAGTGTTAACATTTTGATAGATGTAAAATAGACCCAAAAAGTGACTTTTTTTTGTTTCCTTCTCTGCCACTCTCCTCTCAGCCCAGCCATTTGTCGTCTGCTTCTTCTCCTTTCTTTTCCAGCCTCTCCTTTTCTCCTCTCTTATCTCCTTTTTATTATTTTCTAGCTTTCTTTTTCTCTCATCTCCTTCCTTTTCTTTTCTATTCTTTCCTTTTCTCTAATCTCCTCTCTTCTTGTCTCCTTCTTCTCCTTCTTTTTCTATTCTTTGTTTTCCTATCATCCCTATCCCTTGTCTTTCAAGTACTTTCTTTCCTTTCCTTTACTTCATGTCTTTCCCTGTCTTTCCCTTTCTTATCCTTTACTTCCCCATCTCTCCTCATCTCCCCTTTCCTCTCCTGCCTGTCCTGTCTTTTCCTTTTTTTAAATGTCATCATTTGTCCCTCTCATCCTTCTTTTCCTTTCCTCTGCTCTTCTTTCCTTTCCTTTCCTTTCCTTTCCTTTCCTTTCCTTTCCTTTCCTTTCCTTTCCTTTCCTTTCCTTTCCTCTGCTCCTCTTGCAGTTCCTTTTCTCTTGGATCCTTTCCTCTGCTCTTCTTTCAAATACCCATACTCTAAAGTCCTTTCCTTTCCTCACCTTTTCTTTCATTTCCTCTGTGTGTCTTTCTCTTCCTTTACTGTCGAGTCCTCTCCTTTCTCTTCCTTTCCTTTCCTTTCCTTTCCTTTCCTTTCCTTTCCTTTCCTTTCCTGTCATCTTTAGTCTCCTTCGTCCTGTCCTTGATTTCTCTCTTCTGCTTTTCTCTCCTCTTCTTTCAATTCCTTTACTTCTTAAATCCTGTCCTATGTCTATCTTACCTTTGCTCTTTTTTCTTTTCCTTTCCTGTCATCTCTTGGGGCCCTTCTCATTATTTCCTTTCCTTTCTGTCCTTTCCTTCATTCTCCTCTCCTCTCCTCTCCTCTCCTCTCCTCTCCTCTCCTCTCCTCTCCTCTCCTCTGTTGTCACTCTGGTATAAATCTGACTTTACTGTGTCAGTGAGCAGAGGTGTCCCCTTCTTTAAGGGCCATAACACTGAAGCCTTCACCCAGAATTTGGGGCTCCTCCGTCTGGGGCATTATCATCTCGCTCACTCCCTTCAGTCATGATTCCCATGGAAAGGCCGTTTGAGGACAACACACCCCAACGGTTGCTCCATCAGGGATCAGCGGACTTAGACAGCGGTATACATGCAAACACAAACACATCGAGCTGTTGGCGCTTTTGGTGTGAGCGTGGGAGCTTTTTTTCTTTTTCCATGTCTGCCGCTCCCCTCCTCCTCCCGCCCTGATAAAGAAGGCCTTGTGTGAGCGTGGGTGTGAGGAAGGGAGGAGAAGCTCACAAGGCTCAGACTGGAGGGCAGAGGTTGATGGAGGGTGTGTGTTCCTGAGAGCGTAGAGGAGAGCTTATTTATCATGTGTGCATGTGTGCATCTGCCAAACGGAGAACAGCAGCTGCTGGAGTGAACAAACTGGAAATTAAAAAAAAAAAAAAGTGCCTTGCTTTAACTGTAGAGCTTTTACCCCGACAACTGTTAGCTAGTTAGTTAGCTAGTTCACTTTCTTTGACCTCAAACACGCTATAGATGGAAGAAAAGCTCCATTAAATGCTCTAGTTCTTCATTTTAAACCAGCAGGAACACTCCCGATAAGAAGTTGCACATCAAAGTGTATATTTTATCTGATTTTTCTCAAATTTTATCATATTTTGTCTTGTAAAATACTGAATTCTTCCACCTCTATGACAGCGAAAAATCTCTTTTTGTTGAAGCAATCACTGCTCATGCCCATATTGAGACCAAACCCTGTGATTTGGGGCTGCAATTCATCGATTAAGCTGCTGATTATTCTCTGAATTAATAATTTGGTGTATAAAACATCAGAAAATATAATCAAATTGTTTGTTTTGTCAGATAAACAGTCAAAAATTCAAAGATACTCAGTTTACTTGAATGAAACAGTAGCAGCAAATCCCCACAATCCTTAAATAGAAGCAGAAGATTGTTTTGTCTTGCACTTAACTGGTCCTTACTGGGATTTTTTCCACCCACGCTGGACATGAGGTGTGTTTTAAACAGCTGCTTTTACTGTCTAAGTTGGCAGCTGAATCCACAGTAAAACTCTAAAAACATCCTCAAGAAGTCTCAAAGATGTTCAGCAGACTGTAGGTGAGATTCAATATTGTGATTTGCAAAGCGTTACCTTAAACAGTCACCAGCTCTTTGTAGATTTGATGCTTTGGAAATGGTTTTCACAAAGTTTTCAAGACTTTCAAGGCTTGTTTATTTCCTTTTTGATGCTCTGACAGGCTCCTTCTGCCTCTTGACAAACTGTTTGGACTCTCAGCACCAATTAATTTCTTGAGGAACAGTCTCTCGATTTAGCCAAGGAAACACTGCAAAATATTGAATAAATAAACAATAAGAAACCTCCAGTTGCAGCCAAGTACTGGTGGGAGCTACGTAGGGAATTGAACCTCACCTCCTGGAAGTGATGGGGCCTTGCTCCACCCACGCACATGTTGTGGTCCGCGACCTCATTCTGGAGAGTAGGTCAAACACCGAGTGACTCAGACTTAAACTATAAGCAGCTCTGTACCAGCAGTGGAAATGAAGGTGAATTCAAACACTATCAAAACAGGAACTGTGGCAGAAACTGGGCTCTACGTTCAGAGCTGTATAAAGAACTGGCAACATCAGCCTCCAGCTCCAGAGCCATATTTCCAAGTTGCAAACCACCGCCGCCGTTTCCAAATTCACCTCTCAGTTGAGACATTATGTTTGGGAGCTGAACGGTGGCAGCGCAGACAATAGCAGAAGCATGAAGCTGGTGTGCAGCAGGGGGTCCTGGGAGCTTCTTCTCCTCCCTCCCTCCCCTCAGGGTCTTTGTCATGGGGGGCCACAATGAGCTGAGGGGGGCTCTACAGGGTCTTGGGGCATGTGTTGACCTGTCAGGTTGATGGCTCTATTTAGGGGCCTGATGCACAAAGCTGACAGCCAGGAGTCAGACGCAGTCGAGCCTTTTCCTCACTCTGAATTCCCATTTCTTTTTTTATTGATTATGTTTTATATTATGGTGCATAGCCCCTTTTCCACCGCAGGAACTTTTATCGTTTACCCGGGACTTTTGAAAAACCTCTCCGCATTTTCACCGAAATTACCCGGGGAACAAACTTTCCCTCAACCCCAAACTTTCCCTGAAAAAAGTACGTAGCAGGGGGGTAGGACTTTTCAGATTACCCAGAATTCTTGAGGGGTGGTGCCGATTGGTGGGACACACACTTGCAGCGTTCCACACTTCTGTGCCAGTGTGGCTGCAAACTTTATTTCATTTCTACAAGCTTCACTTTGTTTGTTTTCTGATCATTTGGAAAATGGAGCAAAAGAAGTGAAGCTACGAGAAGTGGAGGGACGACGAGGTCCAGGCTCTTTTGAGCGTTTTTGCAGAGGAAGAAATTCAGCGGGACTTCGAGTCGGCGACTTCAAACAACCAAATCTATAGAAGAATAGCGGACAATGGCGGAGCTAAATAAAGGGCACGCGCCGAAACAAATTTATGAAAAGTAAAGAGAAACTTAAGCAAGGTTATAAGAAGCTTCGGGCATCTTTGCTAATAACGCCTGTCGTCTTTTCCGTGCAGATTGGTGTACTGTGTCGCACAAATGATGATGTGGGCTTTGCGGTTGCTGTTTATGGCGTCATCGTGCTTGTTTGGCCTTCAGCTTCAGCCGATTTGAATACATTTTGGAACGGTGGAAATGCAAACCACACAGATAACCAGGAATTCTTTTACCCAGGTAAATAAATTCCTGGAAACAAAAGTCCCTGAAAATGTTGTTGGAAAAGGGCCTCATGGCTCTAAATACTACACTGTGTCAGTTTCAGCTTTTATCAGACTTTGGATTGAATGATTTTGAAGACAAGGACGCATCACTACATATATTGGTCTCAAAAGCCAGATAAAAACCTGGTTACATACTACTAGTGGATAAAACTCTCACCTCAACGAAACAGTTTCTGTGTCTGCCATTTAAAATCTGATCTCAAAGGGCCCAAACAAGGATGCAGTGCGGCATTTAATGAATATTTAATGACTTTATAAACAGCACAGAGGTTTATCCACCTCAGATTAGACAAGATACATCAGTAGTGATTATTATTTACTCTGTAATGATGATTAATTATCATGTCAGCTGCAAAATACCACCTAACAAGTACATAAGTGAGGACTTATTGTAAACTTTGACACCCAGAAGGAACGTTGCGTCTTGTTTATGGCATTTAAACGACTGCATAAGTACTTTTTAAAGACCTTATAAACAAATAAGATTAGATTAAAAAAACAAAATGGCATCTGTGTGTGTGTGTGTGTGTGTGTGTGTGTGCGCACTCAGTTATCTCCTTTAAGCTTGTTTCAGTCAAACACATGACACATTGATTCCGATCTTTGAATATAAATACTTTTCCAAGACCTCCACAGATCCTCTTGTATTCTCTGGATGTCCTCGTGTAAACAAATGAGGAACTGTTTCCTTCACTGTATTTCTCGCCAGCGCTTGTGTATCTGTGTGTGTGTGTGTGTGTTGTACAAATGTGTACGTGTGTGATTTAAATTGCTGTATATCTTCACAGTCAATGAAATGACTCGAATTTTCCTGAACTGTACTCACTGCCAGAGGGTTTGAGCATCTTTTCTTGTGTGTGTGTGTGTGTGTGTGTGTGTGTGTGTGTGTGTGTGTGTGTGTGTGTGTGTCTGTGTGTGTGTGTCTGTGTGTGTGTGCGTCATCCCATGCGTTGTTGTGCATTTGTATATACACACTGTTTCATTTCCAGGCCTTTTTAAAGCAGTGTTATCCAAAGAAGTACTAATTTTCTCTGTCTCGACCTTTCAGTAATGTGAGGTTTTACATGCACATGTTTAGACACCGCCTTGCAATGGGACACACACACACACACACACACACACACACACACACACACACACACACACACACACACACAAACAGATGTGTACTGTAAAGAAACTTGAGTAACTCCTGCTGTTTAATATAGAAGTGCAGATGTTTGCTGTGTTAATCATTTCTGTCAGAGCTTCATAAATACACACCCACACACACACTCCGCTGCAGGATCGTTTCGTACCCTACTGTTCATAATCTTCAGGCTGGGGCTGATCTTTTCAGTTTTTGATAAAGAGGCTGTTGTTCGATGCACTCTGCAGCGTGTCAGGTGATAGCCTAGTGATGACAACCTGTGACCAGCATGGGGATTCCCCTTTTTTATTCCAGTGCACAATGACGGGCACAGTGCCACTGTACACACACACACACACACACACACACACATGCATAGAACACACCACCGAGGCTATGAAGTCACCCCTTAAATCTATAAATAAAAGGGTGTGTCTGACCGGTGTGTGTGTGCTTTAGCACATAAAGAGGGCATTCTTCTTCGTCTCCCCGGTGCCTGGGGTGACCTCACCCTGTCTGGACATCCCACAGCAGCGTGGCACACACACACACACTGCACAGGCATGTAGGTCAGACTGGAGTGAAACTGAACCAAAGTGCTTTGAAACTGACTCAGGAACAGCTGAAAAGAGCTTTATTGAACAAGAATCACATGGAGCCACAGTGGGACAGATAATTAATCATTAGCAATACGCTGGCATCAGTTGAGTTGTTTTCTTTCTCTAGTTGTGAATGTTTATATCTGGAAGGGCTCCATTTGTTGGCAGTTGAGCTTTTTGCAAGTTTATTTACGACTTTTTAATATTTGAATGATGACACATATTGCTGAGTGTGTTACAGTTTGTTATGCAGTGATTAATGAATACTAAGAACTGCCTGCATGTTTACGATATTAATTTAATTATTAAATGATATATTTTGGGCTTGAACCTTCATTAATATAGGCCTATATTTTATCAACAAGTGCATGTCACACACTGAGCGAGCCGCCTGTTAATGACGCTGTCGGCTAATGGGCATGTAGCTACTTCAATGTTTCAGATGATACGTCATGTTTGTAGTCGACCAATGAAGATGAGTTTACATGTCACCTTGGGTTGGTCCTTCACCTTCTCAAAATGATCCCAAACTTTGGATTTCCTGCCCGACATGTTATTAACTAGCCTGTGTAACAACCACAGGTACCAGCCCTGGAAATTAGAGGCCGTACACGCTGCGTCTTTAACCGCCTGGAAAACACGACGTTGGGCGCTACTCGGGGCACCTTTTTTTGTGCCAGCTTTCAATAGTGCAGCGGCAAGTTGCGTCCTGCAGGTTGCATTGTTTATAAGTGTGTAGGCCTCAGCTTCTCAAATGTGACAATTTGCTTCTTAACTCAGTGTGAATTGAATATTTTAAACAAAACATATGAAGGTGTCACATCAGACATATGATGTTGGATAGTTTCCCCTATTTTCTAATACAATGAGTAGATTAATTTGAGTAAGTAATTGAGTGATTAATAATGATAAAAATAAAAGGATGCAGCGTTTTTCATGAGGCATTAATGCAGTCCATCTCTAGAGGCAGTGTTTGGTTTGTCCGTTCTGGGCTACTGCCTCTTCATATGTAGATATGAAAGACTCATTCTAAGGCAACAAAAACACAACAATAATTATTTTCAGGTTATCATAAACTAATAAAAACATAGCCATAAATATTGTATTTCTTTTCTACCAGTATTTCATCTTAAATCCTACATACTGGACCTTTAAGTAAAGCATCTTAGAGTCCTTCTTCCACCACTCTCTTTTAGTTATACTTATTAGAAACTGCTTCCAACCCCTCCTGTGTGAAGTAGTGAGCTCCGGTTAATGACTTCATCAGCCACACACACACACGCCCAAGACACACACACACACACACACACACACACACACACACACACACACACACACACACACACACACACACACACACACACACACAGAAAACCCACATCTGCCTATAATAAACTCTCTTATTACCACACTTTAATTATGCCCTGTGTACCTGCTCCCAGGGGTTAAGTATATAAAACCCTCTCTTCCTTAGTTTCTCTCTCCTTTTCCCTCACCCATCTTTTTAGATATGTCTCCTCCTCATGTTATCCTCATCTGCTTTCTTCCCACCCTTCTCACCTTTCTTCTGCCTTTCCTCATCCCCTCCTTTTTAGCTTTCTTCCTGCCCTTCCTCACTTCAACCTCACTTCACCTTCACCTGTCCACCCTAGCTTTCTTTTTCCCTTCCCCCTCTCTTCCATCTCTACTTCCCGCTGTCATCCATGGGAAAATAAGTGTGTGTGAACAGTCATCCATACTGTAAGCAGTGTTAAACATCCCACCACTGAAGCCCCTGCTTTGTTTTCATAATGAAAAACTCATTAGAAACACATGAACATAAACACTGTGTCAAATGCATTTAACTCATGCTGCAGGCTCTTTTGTGTGTGTGTGTGTGTGTGTGTGTGTGTGTGTGTGTGTGTGTGTGTGTGATGTGTGAGGAAAAAGCTAGATTTTTATGTTCATGATCCCTAATTCCTCCCCTGTTCTACTGTTTCTCTGTTTTCTTTTCATTTATCAGTTTAACTTCCAAGTCACCTGCAAAACATGCGAGGAAAACTGAACATCATGTTTTGTTTTATTCCATGGCTACTGAAATTACCTGACAGACATGGGGAGAACTCCATAACTAGACACATCAAACAAAGATTTGTTTCACACACACACAACCAGAGAGAAAGAGATACTCCAGACTGGGTTGCCAGGTAACGATACAAATAATGTAGCATCACATGGCTAGCAGTTATTAATAAGTTTAACAAGAGTCGAGCCCTTCACAGTCTCGGTGGTCAGAGATCAGACCCTCGACGCAATCCTGTTGTCTTCCTCTGGAATTGTGAAAGACGTCCATACCGCAACATGTTTTGCCCTCTAGACATCTGTGCTGTAGTTGTCGTTCTTCTTCTTCTCTGTATTTATTGGCAGCTCGCAAACCAAGTCTAAAGCCACATGTACCGCCACACACTGTGTTGGGTGTATAGATGCTGATCTTGTCAAGTCCATGAAAGCAGTCTGGCTTCATATTATCAGCGCTATGTATTGACTATAATTTTAATTATCAGTGTAATGCATAATTATAAAAATGTCCCTTCACAAGGCGACAATTTAGCAGCCTGATATATATCTTGCATCTTTAATACTACTGTGTGTGGCTGCATTTCCAGATAATAACTCAAAGAACCTGACCTAATTAATTAAATGAGCATTCCCTAGTAGCACTGTGCCATATCACATCTTTCATTTCAAGTTCCTCATGTAGTTTAACAATATAAACCTTCAGAGAGCAAGAGCAAAGGCGATAAATTACAGTGGAAAAGCCACGTACATAAATAATTTAGCTCAGGATGCTTTGAGGTAAATAATTGGAGCAGCATGTTAGACATTGACGTTCGTTATTAGAGTTGAATTCGAGTAAAATTCCAAAAAATCAAGGGAAATGACTTGAGTCACATGTTAGCGTAGAGTTCAAGTTAGTTTTGAGTTATATAAATGACCATTTTCTGGCAATTCGATGCCAGCAGGTCATGTTTGATTGCATAATATTGCAGTACCTTGCAAAACAGGACACTGTTAACATAATGAGCCTTTATAGATGCAGATTGAAGTTAACAGAAAATTAAAAATGAATTACTCATAATCTGGTCAACCGAGCCAGACATCTCAAAACTTGACAGCAGTGTCAATTCATCAGCCAGGTCTTGAACTGATTGCCAGTCCACCTAAACTGGTTTAAGAAATGTCAACAGGAGACATCAAGACCAAAAGCTATGATTGAGCTGCTCAGTTTAAATGTGGTTTCCTGCTTCGGGGGTTTTCCATGTTTTAAGTGGTAATTCAGCAGGATCAAATTTTAAAACGTGAACCTTTTGAAGTCTGAATCGTGACAGCGTTAGACCCAAGAGAACATGGCAGAAAGTTAATATATGAAAGATCTCAATTTATGTTTGAGTTGGCTCATGAGGCAAAGTTACCCGCTGCGCGTCTGTAAAATTCCAAAAAGCGTAAAATCCGACCTGTGTTTCCATGACATGCATTCCTTTGATTTTTGCAGCGAGAGAAAGAATGAATGAATGATGGAGGGAGGGACAAGCCTGCTCTCCATTTCCACACTGTACAATCAGGAATATGTTCCTTTTTATATGCCCCTGAAGCATCTTTAAACATGATTTATTCTAAGCTAATGGTGGAATTCACCAGGGTTTTATATCTGAAGGGCCTGGCCCCTGAAATAGGATCTGACTTACTATTTGTTGAGTGTGAAATGAGAGAAAGTACTTTTGGAAAAACCACAATAATCACTTAATCCAGCCCTCTCCTAGTGGAATCAGTCATCCATTGAGTAAACGCTTACAGGTACTTTATACTCACACCAAACTCCATTCTGAAGTGAGACAGTTTAGTCTTAAGTACTCAAAGAGTGTCTCACTCTTCTAATAAATACCTCCCAAATATGCACTTTATCGCTGCCTACACTGATATGAACAGAGGTTTGCATTCTTAGCGTCTTCAGTAAGCCAGTATCTTTCTTGAGTAACCCAAATTTGTACACCGCGTCAGAAAAACCTGCATAAGGTCTTGCTTCTAATATGAGAAACCCGTTCTTAGATGCTGAAGTGGGGTTGCTGTGGAGTGGAAATTTGGTGCATCTTTCACCTATGGTTATTGTAAAATACTGTAAATCTTGTTTGTTCTTAAAGGGGCATAGGGCTGGGCAATATAACGACTATACGATATATTGATATAATTCCATGCAAGATTTAGATTTAGAAAACACTTTTTATATGGATATAGGGTCAAGTGTGCATCTCTCCTCTTCAGCACTCTCCGCACAGCTCCGCCCAACTTACAAGTTCTCCAGCAACACTAAGAGACACAGAGCTGCTACTCTGTTTAATCCGTCTGTTAATTACTCTACAGTGTCACATCGGTCTATATGAGCACGTGCTATGCTAGTTTAGTCTGTACTCAAACAAGCCTTGTGTGTTGCGACTCTCCTCACGTCTGTCTGCAGGAGACCAGAGAGAAAGGTGTTTTTAAAAGTCACGAAAAGTGTGTGTTCAGCTCTGCTTCATGTTTGCTGTCAGCCGTATTAGTAGTTGTGTGAAGTTGAAGGGGACTTTTGTTGTGAAGAATCATCCCTAGTAATTATTCAGTTTGGCTGAAAAAGACAACAGAAATCAACACGTTTGCTGATTTCACATACCTCCCCAACGGAAAACAACTGCCAGTGAAGTGACTGCTGTTGTTAGCTTGATGTCACGTTGATTCAAAGCCGTGCTGATACTCAGTACGACAGCACGACCTTGAGTGTGATGTTGCTACAAGTGCCATTTATTAACAATAAAAATCAGCAACAGGTTTTGGTTTATTTGTTTATTTCATGATGTATTTGGCCTCTTGCCTCTTTATGTAGGTCTACATGTTACCACAGGCCAGCTCCTTTGTGTCATGTAGACTACGTCTGTGTGTTTCCATTTATTTTGCGACCAGTAAAACAAGTCTGTTGACAGTCGCAGTGGAGACACATGTGTGATGCAGAAGACTTAACAGCTTTATCAGTACGTTGGGTCGTCTTCTGATGTTACAGAGCATACATGGAGATTTACAGTGAAGTATCCAGGCTTCTTTCCTTCCCTTCATCCTCTGCTGACCGTTCATTACTTAACTCAGATGTTATCTGTGGCAATATGTCCCACTTTGTGGTGCAAAGTTTGTGACAAAGACCCTTAATTTAAGCTTATTAATGATGAACATGATTGACAGCTCAGAACAGCTGTAAAGTGGAGTGATACATACACGGTTAAAAGTTCCAGTGCTACTGTATATCAGCACAGCTTAATGGAAAGACTCCTGTCCAATCAGATTGCTTGGTCGGAACTAACTGTTGTATGATTGGAAATCATTCCACTGATGACATCATATGCCTCTGATGTCATCAAAGGACTGACAAATTTGATTTAATCATTCCACTGATGACATCATATCAGTGGACTGATGTATTTGTGACATCACAAGGCAAGTTTATAAATAGACCTGGGAGTTTGACTTAGTACACAGAGACGCCTGGAAAGACCAGAACTCTATAGATAGGATCTTTTCACTGAAAACAGACTATCACAATGGCACAAGCTAACATAGAGCAGCTCCAGAGTGAGCTAAGGTGGTATCAGAGCAACACGAGAAGGATCCAGGACGAACACAAAGTGCAGAGAAGACAGCTAGATGTTCAATTGCGGGACACGGAGAAAAAATTGCGAAAAGAACAAGCTGATAATACTAAGCTAAAGGACAAGGTGGAAAAACAAACCTTGAAAATAACGGAGTTAGAAGCTGAGCTACATAAGTTCAAAAGGGACAGCGAGAATCTGAAAAAAGAATTGTTATCTGAACAGATTGAGAGACAAGCAAAGGAGAGAGCACTGCAATCGTTGATGAACGCGCTGGGGGGCAAGAAACCAAAGACCAAAGATGCGCAGGAACTGATGAGTCAGTTGGCTGACTTTAAAGAGCGTGCCAAGGAAATAATAGAACATCAGTCTTATCTGTTGGGAGAAAAGCACAAGGAACTAAAAGAGACAAAGGGTGACTTAACAAAAGCGAGTCAAGAGGCAGTACGTTTAGGAAAGCAACTGAAGGAGCTTCGGATAGTCTCTTCGAAAAAATCACTTGAAATTATGAATAAGGATAAGTTGACAGAGCAGTTGCAGTGCGAAAATAAGGACCTGAAATGTTTGAAAGAACAAACGGTAGCTCACATAAAGGAGATGCAAAAATGTATGGATGAGCTAACAGTGAAGTCAGAAAAAATAGGGGAGGAACAGCGTAACCAAATCATGACCCTGAAAAATGGCTGCACTGAACTCAAAAGTCAACTTCAAAGTAAATTCCTGGAAGAAATTAACAACAAAGACCAGGAGATATGCTGTCTTAGGAATTTGATCAGTGAATCTGAGAACAAGCAAAAACTCCAAAGAATTAAAACTGAGGGTGTCACAATTGAACGAAATGTCGCCCTCCAAAACTTGTTCAAAGCTCAGACACAATTAAGTCTGAAGAGCACAGAAATTAAGCAGCTGCAGGATCAAATCAAGGGCATGACTGGTAAGTTAAATGCAAAAAAGGCAAAACTGTCTCAGGTTATGACGCGTTATCAATCTACTGATAGGGACCTTAAGATGAGAGACAGCGAATTAGCAGAGATTAAGACAGAGAGGGAGAATTTGGAAAAAGAGCTGCAGCTTAACAGCAAGGAGTTAGTTCAGCAGCAAGAGAAGATCACACTCCAGGCAGCTGCGAAGGTCGACCTCGAACAGAGGCTTCAAAAATATGAAAATGAAGTCGAAAATTTGAGGCTGGAGAAGCAGAATCTTACGCAGAAGACCGAGGAGCTTGTACAGCAGCTTGATGACACACCGCAGAAGCTCCGGATGTACCTGTTGGAAATCGAAGACCTCAAGAAAATGATAGTGGTCTCACTCAGTGGGATGTATAATGGGGAAAACATCAGATTGAAGGGTGGGAAAACACTAACGCAAGAGACCAGAAATGATTTGCTGAAAATCTGGGACGAGGTAGCCGAGGAGGATTACCTGCAGCTCGCTGAGGCATTGCAGAAGTTGCAAGTGTGTCGGATGGGCAACAGGAACCTCAAGCAGAAATTAGCGGAATCAGAGGCCATCAAAAGCAGTTATGCTGTGGAAAACAGCAGTCTGATTGGTAGAAATAACGCGCTGAGAGGTATTGTGAAAAAGCTCAGGATGGAGTCTGGACACAGCGGCTTGCCACCCATTACCAAAAAGACTCAATCCTCCTCTGAGGGGAAATCACAGGACCAGAGTCAGCAGGGGCAGAAATCAAGACACACATGCTCTCCACTCCGTGCCCCCAAAACCCAGCGTGTAAAGCAAGAGACCACAAATCATTTGCTGCGAAACAGGGAAGCTGAGGAGAAGGACGTGCAGCTTGATGAGGCATGGCATAAGTTGCAAGTGGGTAGAAGCGACATCAGAGACCTCAAGAAAAAGTTAGAGAAATCAGAGGGACTCAACAGCAAGAATAAGGTGGAAAACCTCAGTCTGGCTTGTGAAAATAGAATGCTGAGAGATAACGTGAAAGAGCTGGAGTCTGTGTCTGGACAAAGATGCTTGCCACCTATTTTGAAAAAGCCACCTATTACCAAAAAGACTCTATTCTCCTCTGAGGTGAACTCACAGGACCAGAGTCAGCAGGGGCAGAAATCAAGAAACACACGCTTTCCACTCCGTGTCCCCAAAACCCAGCGTGTAAAGCAAGAGACCACAAATCATTCGACCACAAACCTCAGTTTGGCTTGTGAAAATACAACGCTGAGAGATAGGGTGAAAGAGCTGTTTGTGTCTGGACACAGCTGCTTGCCACCTACTACCAAAAAGACTCTATTCTCCTCTGATGTGAACTCACAGGACCAGAGTCAGCAGTGGCAGAAATCAAGAAACACACGCTTTCCACTCGTGTCCCTAAAACCCAGCATCAATCTACAGACGTCTTTAAGCTCCCCCCCATTACTCCCATCTCTGAAAAAGTCAGAGTGCCATGGAACTAAAAGCACTCAAGTGTTACGTCCACACCCACCTTCATCAAATTAAAAAAGCTTTCCCATCTATAGTTCCTCCCACAGGACAGACACCTTCCTTGAAAACAAAGTGGAGTGTCTTATGACCCACTTTGATCTTTTCCCGCCTTGCCTACCGCCTGCAGTGACCCTTGACATGACTGACATGGCATGGCTACACATGATATAAGTATGCGTGTATAAATGTGTGTTTATGCATAAGTACTTCTGTCTTGTGGTAACCATGTTTGCTCAGTTGCACTTTGACACAAACCTGGATTATTTTCAAAGTGCTGTACACGATGATATGAGCTTAACCTTCAGGGCAGCACGCTGACCTCTCACAGAAAGGGTTCAAATCCAGCTGGTGTGGGCCTTTCTGTGTGGAGTTTGCGTGTTCTGCCCAGTAGCGATTGGGTTTTCTCCGGGGTGCTCCGGTTTCCTCCCGACAATAATTTTAATTTAAAAAAAACAGTTCAGCAAATATCAACTGTAATGATGATGTGTTATGCATGATGTCTCTATGATATGTAATGGTATTGAGATACTCTCAAAATGTCCTCTCCAAAACACTGTTGGAAAGAGGACATTATTAGCTTTCTAATGTTATCAGTACAGTTTTTGTACTCCAACTATGAAACAACATATGTCATATTACATAATGGCGGTCACTGAGCCGGGGTTTCTAGAAAACGGCCTTTAAAAGACATGCACAGACCTCCTGTCAGTGTAAACAAAGCTTTTATCTCCTTAAATTTCACAGATAAGACAAGACAAATATATTGTGAAGACAATAAAGCCTCCCCAAAATAGCATTTTAGGTCATTTGTGTGATTTATCCTGGCTTCATATGAGCAGAGGAAATCTTTGCTAGTCACCAGGCTAATTTTTACAATGTAAAATGCCATAGGCTTGCGCTAATAACATTAGCATGTTATATTTATTTATTTATTTATTTATATACTTGTGTTTGAAATTGTCTCTATTAAGCCATGTTTAATGTGTTTTTAATGTGTGTTTTGAATCAACTAAACCTTACAGCACTTCACAGAAACCCTGCCGTCGACTAGTGTTCTGGAGGTGTAACTGTTGTGCAGCTGCATATTCTCAAACAGGAATAAAATCCCTTTCTTTGCAATTTATTTTGATTATAGTCTGTTTTTGAAAAACTTCTAGTGACATCTGAAATGTGGCTTTGACTTGCAATACAGAGATATAGATAGTGTATCGTCAGTCAGCCTGTAACTACAGACTTTTCACACAGCACGTAGGCACTGTGAGTGCACAGATGGAGAACTGTGTCGATAGCTTGCAGCTATATAGCAGTATGTAAATACTTCCCTTACTGTATGATGATGCTTTTACAGTTATACGTTGTAATAAAACCACTGCAAAGTGACACAGCAAAACATCTTTTCCTTTCTGAAAAATTGCCTGATCACATCCACCGCTAAGTTTTGTACCATTCGGTGCAAATCTTTCCCTGTCTTTGGTCCAGTCAGTTCCCCCTTTCATCTGTGTGTGTTTCTAGTCTTTCTTTTATCCTGGTCTTTCTTCCTTGATGTGATTTATGGCCAAACTCAAACCTCACACCACAGTGCACCACACACTCATCAATGTTTCACCCCTCTGCAGCCTTAAAAAAACGCACCAAGACATTCCAGCAATGCATTAACAACACAGGCTTCACCACTGTGTGACCCACGGTCAGCACTGTGGCAAACACACACGCACACTCACACACAGTCTATTACAGAGGAATGTGATGGTTTTCTGTGGGACGTTTGATTCAGGCTGTTTTGGAGATACTTGTTAGGGCACCGTTGCCATGGGGACAGAGACAGTTGGACAAAAATGTCTCCAAAAATGGGTTTTAAAGGAGTCGGCTTGGCACCATGGAAGTATCTTTTTCTTTATCTGAATGTGCTTCTGTTTGCCGTCCAGCTTTTTCTCTTTTATCTCAACCGATTCTTTGTCTCTAGATCGAGGATGGAGGGAAGGCCGCCCTGTGTAAGAAGCTAAAAGTCGGCGACGAGCTCATTAACATAAATGGGTCAGCCCTCTACGGCAGCAGACAGGAAGCCCTAATCCTCATCAAGGGATCGTACCGGATACTGAAGCTCGCAGTCAGGAGGTAAACACTTTGCCTTGACAACAATAAGAAATAATTGCACGAAGGACTCGCATGTTGTTGACACGCACAGGAGATATCACCTGCATAGTTTCATGACTTCAAAGTGAATATTTGAGCATCTGTCTCCCAAAAACGGATGTGAGTTTGTCGCCTGTTGTTTTCTTCTTCTTCTTCTTCTTACCGACACTTGAGATGTCTTGGTGTTGACTCACCGAATTGGGAAGGAAGGTGAGGGAGGAGACGAGAAGTCGGCGATCGTGCTTTTCATAGTCTGCTAGGAATCTGCTAGGCTGACATGCAAACACACCAAGGCGATCTTTCACACATCAAGAATGTTTCACAGGAAGTAAACTTTGACCTTCAGGGTGACACAGAAGGGAAGCTGATAACCTCTGATGAGCAGGGAGGAGTGGATGTCTGGGATTATGTGTGTGTGTGTGTGTGTTTGTGTGTGTGTTAGTAGAAATTTGGAAAAGCATTTGAAGCTTAAAGCAAACAAGTCAACAAGGAGATCAGTTATAGATTGATTTTTGTGTGTGCAAAAGTCTTGTGATAACTAAAGGAAAACTCCACTAGTTTCATCTTATTCTCATAATTAAGGACATTCTGACTGTGGGTCGTGCTAACTTTGCACTCGGCTGTAGAGAGTCAGAAAACACAAAATCTAACCCCAAATACATTATATTAACGCACCCAATAATTAGCTTGCTAAATTAGCAATTGTAGCTAATTACACTTGGATCTTACGCAGTTACTACAGCAGTAATTCACCAGCAGACTTAGCACGTGTAAAAGATAGAAAATCACTGGACTGGAAACAGTTTATAAAATTCGTAACACAAAAACAGTCATAACATTTTGCAAAGGGATCACCTCAAGCATCAGCAATTTAAAACAAATGTAGGCCAGGGGTGTAATGCAGGATTTATTCTTGTGCGTCAAATCACCGTGACACCGTACTTACCGCCATACCCAAATCTTAAGCCTGACGTGCACCTCCCCAGAAATGTAACTACATGTCGCGGCCACACAGACCTCCAAGCAGAAATCTCTGCTTGTCGCAAGGCTAATTTATACAATGTAAAATGCCATAGGCTTGTGCTAATTACATTAGCATGTTATATTTGTTTGCAAAACGTATTTAGTATAAGACAGTTGTTTTGTCAGTGAACCTTGTGAGTTGTAATGGAGCCCAGTTTTGTAACATTACCTTTGTGAAATGTTGCTGTTGTCCCTGGCTTCATGAGTATAGAAAAAACTCAGCTAGCTGCTAGGCTAACTTATACAATGTAAAATGCCATAGGCTTGTGCTAAAAACATTAGCATACTGCATTTGTGGGGAAAATGTGTCCAGATAAAGTGTTTGTCTGTGAATGCTGCGAGTTATAGTGAAGACAATTTGTGCACTGGTGTTCGAAATTGTCTCTATTAAGACATGTTTAATGTGTGTTTAATGTGTTTTTAATTAAAAAAAACTTTACAGCACTTCACAGGAACTCCGCTGCCGACTATCGTTTTGGAGGTGTCACTGCAGAGTGACACAGGCACACCACCGCACAAGTATAAATGGAAACTTCTCAATAAAATGTTAAGATTAATTTGAAAATCTGGCATGATTGAGTGCAAATATAAACTTATTGTCATTGTTGTCACCATAGGCAGTACAGTCAGACATTAAGTTCAGGAATTGTTAAATCTTTGTGGTTTTAAAGCTGAGTTTCCTTTTTTCTTAGGCAACTTTTGGGACACAACATTAACACATTATCACCTCACAAAGCTTTTAAAGTTGTAGAGAACAGTTGCCTTACTATGCAAATATAGTTAACATTAATTTAAAGTTGTATTTATGGCCCCCAACAAATGTCAGACTAATATTTATTGTCGTTTAGCACTTTTTTGGTCTTCGCCAACTCCTCAGGAAAATATCTTGCTCTTTCGCTGCTAAATGCTTCACAACTGCTGCTTACTTATGTTTAGTGCTTGTCAGGTAGTGTACTGTGGGTTTATCAGAGCTTTTCTTCCTCTGAAATCAGCTGTAATCACCAGTAGGTTGTAAGAAGTAAAAACCAAAACAGCTAATGATGCTAAATCATCACCATGGGCGACCCCCTTTCACGTTACAAACACATCCTTTGTTAATAAAATATTAATCTGAGCAGCTTTAATGTTGGTTTGCAGCACACTGACACTAGTCGGGTGAAATAAGGAGGAGAAATAGTTACTTGTTTCCCACCCTGCTCCACCCAGCCCACTGTTGGTATTTTGGCTCAGGAAGCAGAACTAATGGCAGGAATATTTCCACTCTCTGAACTACAGTCAAGTTGGCGTCTTAAGAGGGAATTAGAGGGTGTTGGGTGAAACTGCCCTGCAGATGTGAGGTCAGATGTAACGGCATCTCAGCTGTAGCTTAAATTAAATGCGGATCTCTATGAAACATTTTCAGGTTAGCACTTTCTTATCACCCAGATGTTACTTGGATTTTCCTGTCTCTATTTAAGGACCTATTAAGAGGCTCACCATCAGCTGATTATGTATTTTTATCCATGTTGTTGCTCGCTATCACCTTGACCGTGTAAAAAAAAAAAAAAAAAGACTCTTGATTCCAGCAGTGTGAGCTGTACTGTTAACAAAAAGAAACCTAGTTAAAGTGACTCCTGAAACCTGAGTTTGGCTTTTTTATATAAAAGTATCTTCGCTACAAGTTGTGTCCACCATCTAATCACATCTTTATATATGAGTCTTGCACTATTTTTAATTTAATAATTAACTCTAGACTCCTTTTTACCTTGTGTTGTTGCCACTTAGTGGATGTAGGTGGAAATGCAGCACATGTTTCAAAAGTTTAAAGTAAGTTTTGAATAATGTTTTACCGAAAAAGGAAAGAAAAAAAAAGACTTTTGTTATTTTTCTCAGCTTTTCTGTCTCCCTGACATTTACTCTTTCCGTAATACTCAACTGGACTCAGACTGAAAACCAGTGTGGGAGATTTTACTGGTGTTAGAACTCTCACTTTGTCTTCTCTGGACGGCTTCAGACAGCTGTTTGGCAGCAGCACGTCTTGTTCTGGCTTTGAAACCAGATCCAGCCGTCAGAGCGTTGCCGGGCTTTCTGCTCCTGTTTCTGCAGCAGGCGGACCCCTTGTCTAATGCTGTTAGACACACGTACGAGCCAGCGTTCACACACACACACACACACACACACATACAGTATAGATTCATTCACACAGACTCAGACACAGATGGACTCACAGAGATGGCTGTAGGAATGCGACTGATTATGAGCATGCCACCCAGTTAAATCCACTCTGTGTGTGTGTCAGTGTCTGGTATGTGCTGCATGTCTGACTCGCAGGGGCTTTCCCAACGCTGTGTGTGTGTGTGTGTGTGTGTGTGTGTGTATGCATCAATAATATCCATATGTGCTCCACATGTTTACACTAACAGTTGCTCCTCTGGTCATTCATTAAAAAAACAGCACATTACAAAGTTTCCTTTCTACACTCAAAATGATGATGCAAAGTATAATCAATATTTGATTATACTTTGCAGAAAACACGCCCTTGTTGGCCATCAGTTTGGTGTGTTGTGTGCAACTTTATTGGCCAAGACACAGTGACAAGAGGCGACGCAGCAGGGGGCTCTCGCCGCTGCTAGTTCTCCGACATCAGCTTGGTGTGTCAGGGCCTTCAGACCATGGATCAGTCCCCTGGTGCCGGGGTTTGTGCTGACTGAATTCGAGTTGCTACCCAGCGAAGTGGGGGTCAGTATTTACGACAATGGTGTCCCACTGCAAAACTGTGGAGTTACCAAAATGCAAGCATAGCAGTTCTTGCAGAATGTTGCTTAAAAAATTTTTAGCTTGGCAACAGTCTTATTTTTGACTTTCCTTTAATACTCATGAGAATTCACATGATCCTGCAATTAAAATAAAGCACCAAATTTAGTCTCAAAACACCTGCAACAGTAAGGCCTTGTAAAAAAGACATTCAACATATAATTACCTTCAATCCATGCACATTTGTGTGAATGAATCTGTGTTCCTTTATGTGGTTTGTGTGCGTATTACTTTCTGTATGCCTGTATAAAGCTGGTATTGTGTTTTGGCAGGAGCACCCTAACCACCGCCACCCCGCACGTGAATTAAACTCACTTTGATTGACAAGTTACTGACACTAATAGCCAATCACGGCTTCAGTATTGGGAGGGACCCTGTTGCACTTTGACCTGTGCCAGTCACATCACAGCCTTTGCCAGCCGTGCTTCAGTCATTACTGTAGGAACCCTCTGGAAGGCACTGTAGAGGTGTGCTGCCAGCCATCACACACATGCACGCACACACACTGGCCGCTCAGGGATGATGAAATACTCACATTTGCACATTTGGCTCGTCTTGTATAGTTTTAACAGTGGAAAAGGGCCCT
This sequence comes from Cephalopholis sonnerati, assembly GCA_019142605.1. Lineage (NCBI taxonomy): Eukaryota > Metazoa > Chordata > Actinopteri > Perciformes > Serranidae > Cephalopholis > Cephalopholis sonnerati. The sequence goes on from JAGQAX010000023.1 coordinate 17,895,272, forward strand.
TAGTCAAAAGCCAAAACTAGTTACCACCTCTTTTAATAACACAAGGGGACTGTTGGTGCGGTGATGGCATGTGAGTGGACGGACCTGTGTTTCTTTTTCTGACTCAGAAGGTCATTATTAGGAGTGTAAAAACCTGCTGTGTGTGTAATGGAGGCAGAAATAACCTGGCTTGGCTTAAACCTGAGCATGTGAGGGGCATGTTAGACAAAGAATAAAAGAAGAAGAAGCCAATAACAACTTCAACACAACACAGAGTTCCTCTTGTTACTCAACATGCATCATCTTGAAGGGTCAACAGGCAAAAAAACGATTCACAAACTTGCCTAGACTGCACTTTTCTATTTCTGTCTCTGTTACAGACAGTTCTGTTCCAACCTTATCCTTACGAAACCCTATCAAAATCCCACTGGATAAAAAACAAGGACACACATTGTTATCCAAGCATTTCCAGTCCTTGTTACAGCTGGTAAAGAGCAGCAGTTTGGCCCTGCAGATTTAGACATGAGGGTTTGCACCATCTACAGGAGAAGAAAGTGGTAGCTGTTACGGTACTGGCACTTGCAGGAAAGGAGCAGTCAAGTGCTTATGGCTGCCATTTTTAAGTATGTGTGGATGTGTTTGAAGATTTTTTTGTTTTATTTTACATTAAAGCTGATGTTTTGGCCTCTTGGGGGCAACTGAACAAACTGTAAATGGTCATATACAGTATGATGAACATGTAAAGTTAGAGATAGAGAGGCATGTTTCTGGCCATCTGATGCATATAAGTGGAATATATACTGTTGTTGAGGTCTGAGCTCTCTGAGTACCTTTGTAGTTTTAGGTTTGATTTGGTGTCCAAGAACTCCGAAGAAAAATACCAGGGTCTTCAGCTAATTGCTTGTTTGGTGCTGCACAGGTAGGGTACATTGTTTTTTTAGAGCTTTTCAACTGAAAATAGATGCCTGCTGCTGGAAACACTTAAAGAGCAGTGCGATCGAACCAAGACAGTAAAGTTGTGGCCGCAAAACCAAAACAATAATCTAAAAGAGGCTAATGCGGGATTTTTACTTCTGGGTCGAATTGACGCTTAACCTATGACGTAGGCTTTTTGTTGACATAGAGCCTATGCTGTACTCTGTACCATAGCCTGACATGCAGACCTCCTGTCTTTTTCTGTAAGCTGAAACCATTTCCCTCAGTGGAAACAAAGCTTTTATTTACTGTAATTTCACAAATAAGAAACAATAAATTATGAAGTCAATAAAGCATCCACAAAATGACATTTTAAGTCTTGCGTGTGATTTTATCCTCGCTTTATATGCAGAGGAAATCTCAGCTCGTTGCTAGGCTAATTTACACAATTTAAAATGCCATAGGCTTGTGCTAATAATGTTAGCATGTTTGGAAAACGTGTTTAGTATAAGACAGTTGTTTTGTCAGTGAACCTTGTGAGTTGTAATGGAACCGAATTTTGTAACGTTACCTTTGTTAAATGTTGCTGTTGTCCCTGGCTTCATATGAGAGGAGGAAAAGTCTGCTAGCTGCTAGGCTAATTTATACAATGTAAAATGCCATAGGCTTGTGCTAAAAACATTAGCATGTTGTATTTGTGGGGAAAATGTGTCCAGATAAAGACAAGTGTTTGTCTGTGAATGCTGCGAGTTATAGTGAAGCTGATTTGTGCACCGGTGTTTGAAATTGTCTCTATTAAGCCATGTTTAATGTGTGTTTAATGTGTGTTTTGGATCAACTAAACTTTACAGCACTTCACAGAAACCCAGCTGCCAACTAGTGTTTTTGAGGTGTAACTGCAGAGTGACACAGACACACCCCCGCACAAGTATAAATGCTTACAACGGCGTAGGCGACGTGCGTAGGCTACAGCTTAGACTCAGCATAGAGCTGATGCACAAATATAAATCCCGCTTACTAATTATTGGAAATAGCACAGTGTCTATAGTGTTCTGTGTGAGAAAGTACAAAAACGAGTGTCCTTGTTTGGACTGTACGTGGTACGACAACATGTTAAAATCTATGGATAAAAGCTGTTATTATCCATACTTTCTCTTTCCATAGCTGGCGCAATTTGGCGATATGTAGCTCTGGTCTTACAATCAAACAGCTCCCTCTTGTGGAGAATCTGCAGCCTCTAAAGTGGTCATTGAGTGAGTTTGTGAGGTTGTTTCAAAACAGTTCTAAGAAGTTCTTTGCATCTTAAACATGTCCTTGTGAATCCTAAACTAAGGACATTGTGGGACAAATGTTGATGACAGAAGTTAAGGTTCTCCTTAATGCAGTTCTTTGGCTCCATTCTCAGCCAATTATCCTTCATATTAAATGTTTGTGTAACTGAAACTAGGGACTCTTTATGCGCTGCTCATTTTCTTTGGTGCCTTCTGTCTTCACCACAACTACCTGGTTTTCCAAGACGGCTGCCTGCCAAACATTTGTCACCATTTCTGCCAAGCCGTAGGGACTCCACCTTGTATGTTTTTATATGTGCGTGCACACACGTGTACATGTATTTTAGTAAGTGTGAGAAATTTGGCGTGTGTGCCGTTTCTGTTATTCTAAGCTCCATTAAAAGTCACTTAACCTAAACTGAGACGGAGAGTAGTTATATGGACTTCTTACACCCAATACGCTTGTCTTGGAAATATCAGGAAATTACTCGCTAGGGTTCCCCTGTACAGTATTTTACTGTATGTTTGTGAATAAATGGGCTTTTTTTCTACTGATGGAGCAGGCAAGGAAAATGTACACACTGTAGTGGATTTAATTATATGATGTAAATGCAGAGGAAGGAAATGTGGAGTTGGCGAGGAGAGATGATTTGTTCAACTTCAGGGCTGGAAAATGGCACTTTTGTGCAACTTTTCTGCTTTGATACGACGGCTTGCATTGGATTCATGAAGGGGTGTATTGTATCTAACAGGTTTCAATTACGTTTATAAGGAGTTGTGTAACAGCGGAAATGAAAAACATTTGATTCTCATGTATTTTGACTCCTAGAAGGATGTTAAACTCTCATGCTATAAGTGTAGTCCAGACATTTTCATGCATTAACTCTGCTTCTTGTTCTGTTTATCTGAAGTGTATCAGGTATTGTTCGAGCTTTCCCCCACCCTTCACATCATTGTCCATTCTTTAATTAAAATATATTCAATTCAGACTCGCTGCATTGTCCTGCACTGCTGAAAGAAGAGCAGGCCTGCAGGCTAAATTTGGCCAACCACAGGAATTTACTGGCCTGCCCAGCAGTTCAGTGGAAGGATAGGACAGCAGTGTGTTCGGGCCTGTTTTGGGTTTATATCAGAAGCGATGCTTTATGGGCTTTTTAACAAGCCAACTGATGGTAAAGAGGACCCACAGTGCTGTTAACTGGTGTTTTATTTTTCTCCTGATCAACACATCCACTATCTAAAGGAATGCACAAAAAATGCAGCAAAAACATAAACAAAATATAATTTAAGAAGTCTGAGCAAAAAACATGAATTACGGCTGCAAATACAGATTATTTCCTCCATCAAAGAATGTGTTGAGTATTTTCTGTTGGTATAAATTGTATGTAGTCTACACAGTATGAACAATCATGACAAATTTTCAAGTGTCCAAAATATAAGATAGCAAATTCTCACATTTCAGAGGCTTAAACCTGCCAATGTTTTGTCATTTTTCTTGATAAATGCTTTATTTATTAACTAAATGATGATTAATTCATCAGTATACTTGTTGTTGATTAATCATCTAACATAACAATCACACTAAAAGCTCCACTTATTGCTGTAGTGTGGTTTTTGATACATACATTTTGCCCAAGCAGCAACCTCCAGGACTGAAAGAGGAAGCTAACGCAGAAGTGCTTAAAAATGTAGTTCTTTAAATGACCACTTGGGGCTGGCTCTAAAAGCGAGTCAGTCCTTACAGACCTCCATTTTAAAATGCCCAACGTTACAGCAGATATAAACATGTTTACGTGGACGTGGGGTACATTTTGAAATTACTCACTCTTTGTAAATTTTATTAAGGCTTAAAGTTATGCATAGTTAGGGGCATGGCCACTGTCACACTTGTAGCTTGAAAGCGGGTGATTTCACCCAGTTGTCAGATTTTAGATGTTTCAGTGCTCAAAAAAATGGAAACTTGAACATCTACAGTCCCATGAAACCTGAGCAAACTCCATCTGCTGAGGAAGATCATACCATACGACCTAAAGCTCCAGAATGACTGCTTACTAAGTGGACATTGTCGTGAAATTGCGCTGTAAAGAATGCGCAATAAATCTTAACCACAAATATGATTTTAAGGTGTGTCAGAACAACATATGTACTTGTGTGTTTCATGACTTTCGGAGCACTAAATTCCCATAAAACAAACAAACACAAGACAAACTACACAAACACGTGTCTGTATCCATGACATGTACACGCACATACTTTACTTCATGTGCTGTAGAGCTGTAAATGTGACATTTACAACTTGTGAATTTCTTACTGGAACCATGTAACATCACGTTATTGTACACACTGTATACTATCTGTTTTGTTGATATTGAATAGGGAACATTTTCCTTTGCTGAACCCTCTATAAGCGTGTGACCCTTCAGGCCTCCACCCTTGGTTACAGGGGGTATTTTTGTCTCTTTACATCTTTTCGGGTGTTTATGAGTGACTGATGATTTTTCCAATATATTTCTGGAGGGGAAAGAATGTTTGGGGATGTTTTGTTAACTTGACCTGGAAATGTTTCTTCTATAGTACTTCCTGTTTTCAACGACCTTTTGTTAGATCCAGCTTTGCTCTGTGTGTGCGTGTGTGTGTGTGTTTCAGTTTCTCTCTGTGGGCAGTCATGGAAGAGGCAGGAGGACATTCTTCAGCTTTCGCATCATTTCCTGTTCTTTCCAAAGTTCGCCCCCCTCTACTTCCTGTCCAGCTTGGACTTAATGTGTTGGTGAAATTTGTGTGAAAAGAAGCAGCTTGCAAAGACTAAACAGTTTATCTACAGCTGCTGATGAATTAGGAAATGGCTCTTTAGACGCAGGTGTGCATCTATGTGGTGTTTATGATTGTTTACACTTTGTTTTGTTTTTTTGTACAGATGAGACAAACAAGATATGAGCCGTTAATTAGTGAGCTTTTAAGGTGCTCATAGGTGGATTATGTTACCCTTGTAGGGTGTTTCCATACACGTGCATTGGCTTGGCTTGACTTGTTTTGATTTGGATGAACCCTACAATAAAAGTCCCCCATTATTTTGTTATGTAGAAGCTTTTGGAGGTGTTGGGTTTTCATCAGAAGTAACTTAACGAGACTCCTATACAGCTGAAGGTGAACATGAAACAGCAAAATAAAGCAGATATCTAAAGTAAAAACAGGGATGCAGGAGAGAAACTAAACTTCAGAACACAGAGATTCAGTTAGAAGCTGCAAAAGTACTGAGAACTGAACAGAGACTTTAAAAAATGCCTTTCTCTGCGGTCTCCTGTACAGACATAAATTAAGTCTTGCAACACACACTTGTTTCAGGGGGTTGGCTGCGGTAGGCGGGATATGACTGCTACTTGCTTGGAGGTGGTCGGGCGTGCTTTTGACCTGATGCCTAAGATGGTCTATCTTGGGCAGGGCGCAGCACAAGTTGGCACGTCGAAAGTGACAATTGAAACGTAAATCGGCACAGCATGGTTTGATTTGGCGCAGCCATAACTGCCAGTGGAAAAGCCCTACTGGAGCTGTTTCTCCATGTTTTCAGTCTTTATGCGAAGCTAAGCTAAGAGGCTGCTGGCTCTAGCTTCATGCTTATAACACAGATTTGAGAGAGGTATCAATGTTCTCATCTCACTCTCAACTGGTGTTGTTTTATTCCTCTAATTGTATGTATATGTATTGAACAAAAGTCTGTAGTCATTTGTCAACCAAAACTCCCATTCAGAAGTGCAGCTGTTTGTTTTATTTTTGCGATACCAATCGTTTCATATCACTTTCTACAAACAGTGAACAATCTGACTTTGGAAGGAAATCTCTCTCAAATTCAGAAGCAAATCAAAACAAAAGTTGGGAAAAGAAAAGCTGTCAGATTACAGGGCAACAAAGCAGGAAATATCCCGCAGACTGGAGTTACGTGGCAGCATGAAAAACGCTCACAGTGGCAGGAGGAGTGAACGTGAGGAAATTAAAATGATAATTACAAGAGAGACTGATATTGTGTTTGATGTTTTGACAGGGTAAACAAAACTTTATGACAAAGCTCTTTCATCTGAGCTCACTTTTTCATCTCTGCTACCCATTAACTAAACATTTATTTTGCCGAGGGCTGGCCGGGGAGGAGGAAGAGGAGATGAAAGAATGAAACAGGGAAAGTGGGTGAAAGAGAAAAGAAGGGAAGTTTAGGTAAAATGCATTTTTGACATGTTTTGACACATTGCCTGACTCATCAGGCATCAACGAGTACAAACAACACTTAAAACACAAAACAATGGCACGTAACAGAAATGAATTGAAAAACAAGTTTTACTTGGCTATAACTGGTTATTTTCATATTGTCCAATTTCTGAGACAACAAATAGGTCAAGCATTTGTAGAATATAATTTTATTTTCTATCGGCAGAGCCTGATTTTAAAAAGTTCTTACAAAAGTGAGATTATCATACAATCATCTCAGCTCTCCCTGATTGGTTTGTTACATGTAGGGCTGGATATTAAACCTCAGTGATGTTATGGTACTAGAGATGAAACGATACGAAATTTCATATTGCTATTATAGTGACCAAAAGTGCTGATACACACTCTGAAATCATTTCAGCAAGTTTTATTTAGAGAACCAAATATGCACTTTTTGTTTATAAGTGAGTATTTTTACATTACATTATCCATTACTACCTATATTTAAAGAAGCATTTCACCGCTGGAAAGACAGGCTTTTGAGATGCTATGCAGAGATGCAAATAGATTTGAAATTGGTGCTACAAATTTCAATGTGAAAACTTTGACCATCACTTTGCTTTTTAAATGACAATGAGTGGATCTTTAAGCATTTACATATATATTAATTTTGACTGGAATATGTGAACTAGATATATGCCAATTGTCACTCGCGAAAAAAAAGGGTCACAGAGCGTTGTTCCTGTGGGCTTCAGCAACACTAAACCCCTGAGCTTGCCTGAGAAGGACTAAATGCACAAACCCGCTATTTTTAAATATCCCATGGAGAGAGACTCTCACTGCAGCCTGTTTTATTTTGCTCTGAAAATGCCAGCATGCAGCCTCGTTCTGTGGACGACAAATGAGGGGCAGACTTCCCTCTGTCCCAACAGTTATAAGGAAATTCAGCAGGTGCTTTACGGAGCGACAATAACCCCGCCCACATTTAAGGGTACTGTTTGCAGTGGAAACACTAGGGTCTAGATACCATGTCTGAAGGGTTACTTTTGGTTCCATACTGAAAGTATTTGGTGGAAACAGGGCTTTACATTTAAACTCTTTGTGTCCGAGGTGGCGGGCATACCAAAATGCGAACGTACAATCTGTTGTTCAAGCAACAGCCCAAACCTGCCAGATGGCACATTTGGCGTCATTGTTTTGGATTCGAGCTGAGAGATGAGCTGAGAGATCGTAGCGCCGGTAAGATGGAGGGAAGTTTACCATAGTTCATTTGCACTTACCACCCACATTGTTATGATACAAAGCAGATTAAAAATTGGCAAAGTATCCCTTTAAGTGAAAGTCTGAGTCCCTCTTTACTGTGGTTGTGTTTAGACAACATTCAACAATTGGCGTCTTTTGTTACTGTAAAAAAGCAGACGTTTTGAGAAATATTTCTTACATTAAGCTACCAAATTCCAAATTATTGTTTTGGTATTGAAACTCATTATGTAGCCATTAGTGTTGACAGTTTTCTAACGATATGTAACCCAAGCCATACACTCTGTTCAAGCTCAATAAATTCCCGTCATGTCTGGATTTTTTTCAGATTTCATTATCCAGCCAAAACTACAATCGAGGCTGTTCCCTCTAAAATATTCTACTTGACTCTCCTCCCCTCTGTAATCTGTCTGTGTTGACCGGTGAGCTGCTCAATTTCACAGTTTGTTTGTTCTTGTTCATTTGAAACATTTGTTTTCTTCTTCTTCCTGGAAGAGTTCATCCTCCGACTCTGCAGATCTTCTTTGTGTATGTGCTGACTCGCATTTTTAGTCTTGTACTTTTTCTTGCTTATTTCAGACTGTCAGAAAGAGGTCTGTGGGCGCGGACACACACAACACACACACTCACACACATTCATATGATTGTTTGGGAATTTTACCGCAGACAGATTGATGGGCAACATGCGCGAACGCACACACACACACACATCCCGTTGTTTAGATTTTGGTACCACAGGGTCCCTGGAGACCGGGGCAAGACTGGGGTCTTCGGTGCCAAGAACCATGAAACACAATAGTCTGCCCCCCATCACTTCTCCCAATCTGAACAATAGACATTCCTGGCATTCCCCAAGACCTCTTCCTCAAACACACACACACACACATAAACACACACACACATATGTATATACACCACTCTGGGTCTGATTAGGACCCTGACTGTAAATTATTTCAGTTTTGACGCTTTTAGAGATGTTTTATCGACATTGCGGACAGAAAAGAAGAATGTGTGTTTCTTTGTAACACAGAAACACACTCAGGATGAACAGAAATGTGTGTGTGTGTGGGGGGGGATGTTAGCCTCAGGGATAGAGATGTGAGTTTATGAGGTTTGCAGTCCATTTGGGTGGTAAAAAAGTCAATTCAGGTAAACCTTGAGGTTCATAGTCTCCCAGGATTCTGGATTTATTTAACAGTTCCAAAAATTGATTCCTCTATGTTTATGTCTCTTCTTGCTGAGTATGCTATGTAGATGTAATCTGTATCTGTGGTCAGTATTTTTGAACCATAATAGTATGAAGGGGGAGAAAACTAGTTTATAACTTCAAGGAATTTTGGATTTAATAATCTCCTGGGGAGGAGGACATTCTTCTGGCAGTTCAGCTAACTGGTCTTACTCTATGAATCAAACATGACCAAAAGAGTCATAGAAAATTGGACCATGCAGTTGTTGTTTTTTAAGTAGCATTACTTGATTTTTTTGGCCACAGGGGGGGCAGCAGACCAAGCTAAAAAAGCAATTTTGACATATTATCACCCAGTGTGTTAGCATACAGTTGCCTTTTTACTAGGGATAGGCAAGAGTACTTGAGTACTCGTTTGGACGTCAGTATTCGTAGAACGTTTAGAGCACTTGCCGCCCCATCTTCCCAAATCTTACAATGACATATATCTATTTTTTAACTATTTGAAATGGGTAACATTTAATTTCACTTTAGAGCAGTGCCTTGCTTTGCTCAGCGCTTCTTTGCCCCGCTTTCGCTTCGTCTGTTTATCTTGAGATTATTGCTCCTGGAGTAAGGATGCACCGATCCGATATCTGGATCGAATATCGGCCCTGATATCATCAAAATAGATGGATCAGGTATCGAAAAATGCAACCGATACCTGAGCCGATCCTTTCCCCTTAAATCTATTAATCTTCGTGAGCTATGTCATACGTCAGCAGCAGCACGTGTGCCGCATGCCGCAAGAGTTGATTAGCCGTCCTAGACAAGCACAAACAACATGGAGCGAGGGAGAGAATGTGCTGAACACTCCAAGGTATATAGCTTTTTAGGTCAACCATGGTATCGGATCGGTATCGGGTACAGTTGGAGGAACAGTTGGTGAGAGTCCGCGCACATACACACAGTGACAGGGCTAACTGTTAGCATCGCACAGCTAACGTTACCGAATGATTATTAACAGGACAAAGTAAAGCGTTGTATTGTCAGTGTGAGTTTGTTGGGACCGTTAAACAGTTTGGTGTTGGATGTTAGTAGCTACTGCTGTGTTAGCTCGTACTTACTAGGAAGTTGTTGAATTGACCAAGAGGTGAGCGGCTCGGAGACAATCTTTCTGTGCTGTGTCTAACTTGTTGAGTGTTAACAGCAGAGACAGAGGGTTGCTGATTTGTCTTACGTTTACTCTGAATTTGTAGAGCTGCTGCTCCTTCATGTTGAAAGGGGTCAGTTGAGGTGGTTTGGGCATCTGATCAGGATGCCTCCTGGGCGCGTCCTATTGGTAGTAGGCTTCAGAGTAGGCCCAGAACATGCTAGAGGGATTACATATCTCATCTCAAATATGGAAGTTACTTAAAATGCCCATCACATTTACGAATCCTGCAGACACAGAGCAGTGTCAGCATTAATCAGGAGTCTTTCCAATCAAGTCCAATATCCACCCTCCTTTTAGCTCTGTTTTGGTCTCCACCAGCTCCTGAGGAAAATGTCTAATTCTTTTGCTGGTAAATGCTTCACTATGTTCGGCAGGTCGTGCACAAAGGGTTTATCAGAGCTTCGTTGCTGAAAGATGCTAAAACAACAGCTACAAATTCAAGTTATAATTCTCAGGTACTTGCACAGGTCAAACTGAAAGCATCTTCACTTAATTGAGAAGTTCTTTTGAGCCCTCAAGTCATGAAAGGATTGAAACAGAAACTAATTGTAAAACCAAAATTCTCACCCCTACCGGTTTCATTCCCCAGGAACCCTTAGAGTTTCCTTTTATTGTTATTGTTCAGATCATGACTTTGTCGTAAAATGGAGCTGCAACAGTTAATTTATTCAGGAAAAAGGACAAAAAAAATGCTGGTTCCACTCTTTCAAATGAGAATATTTCAAGCTTTTCTTTGTCTTGTGTGATAGTGAACTGAAAAACTTTCAGTGTTGAGCTGTTGTCTCATTAAGACAAGCATTTTGAAAACATTGCCAATAATATTTCAATATTTTCTGACATTTTATATATATATGTAAAAAATATTTAATCTAGGAAGTAGTCAGCTATGGTTGTAGCCCTAGCACAGCGAGAGTGTACAAGCATGAGTGTGTGAGTATCTTTGTGGGTGAGTTTGTCCGTCCTCTACGCGTGTGGTCTGCTACAGTTTATCTGTCTCCCCTGGCCTGGTTTTTATTAACTGGCCCATTAAACTGCGACTCCGTGATACATGACACTGGCCTCTACACACACACAGTGGTCGTCTCAGACACACACAAATTCCTCAAGGCCAACTTGGACACACACACACACATGTTAAAAAGATGTTTCTGTGTTATGGAAGGAGAAGCAGCACATTTAGTGTCATCATACCAAATCAGTGCTGTCCAGAGACAGAGAGGACACTCCCTTCAACTCTGTAACCTTGTTCGCCCAGTTATTGGTTATATAGTCTATAAAACATCTATTAATAATTCTCATCACAAGTAACAAGAGCCCAAGATGCTTTTAATTTGATGCAGATGTATTCAGTAGGCCATGATATTTACAAGGAAAAGCTGCGAATATTCAGCTTTTTGAGGCTGAAACAGGAAACATTTAATTGATTGTCACAATATTCATGAAAGGTATTTAAAATGAAATGTATGACACAGCTTCTATCTTGATATTTCTGGTCCTTTGCCGATGTTGCTGTGAAAGTCTCACATTTAATATATCAACAGCCGGGAAAACAGTGTTAAAGGTGGAAGTAGAGATAGGTGAACAGATAATTTAAAAATAGATTAAAAATCCCAACATGAAGAACCTCAGGTCTCACTGCACTTATATTAAGAGAGCATGAACATGACGTTCTCAGGCTGTTTGTCTGTTTCTGGCATGTGAATTGCTGTACGTTTTATTTTGAAATTTGAAATATTGCATTGACGTTTATTGCCATTTACACAGATTCCTCCGATGGTGTTTTTGCACCTGCCCTCACTGTAATCATACTTCCAGTTGTTTCCTCAAATGTAACTTTCAGTTGTCACAGACACTTAATTGATAAATACCAATCAGCAGCTGATTGATTAAAAACTCTCAAGATTAAAAAAAAAGAATAGACAAAACAAGGACATTGAAGGAGTAAAGCTAAGAAGAAGACAGGAGTGAAGAAATGAGCGCACAGACATTATTATTGTTCCGAGAGTTCGTTCTGTACCAAAGCGGAAAATTGAATTGTCCTTGTTTTGTATTTTACTTCAATGTCTGCGAGCAAAACTCAAGAGACGGAGATGCATTCTGTGTAGGACTTTAATAACCTGTCACAGCAAATCAGTTTTTTAAAGCTGCCTCACATGGTCGTTTTCAGACGCTCATTTCCTTTATTCCAGTCATTGTTCTTTGCTTGTAGCTGACTCATCAGATGACACTGACTCATGTCAGTGTTTACTCTCCAAATGACAATTAAAATTCCTTTTATCACATATACTTCAACTTCTCTCGGTGCTTAAACTTTCTGTTGGTATTTCCACTTTGACTGACTCTCCATGTTTCAAGTGACACTTTAGTCCAGTTCAGTGTTTACACTTAAACTGCTGCTTCAAACTTCTGTTACCATAAAGGCAAATTTGTTGTTTTGACATCAGTGTATGAGACTTAACACTTCAACTCCTTTCACTTCCTCAGCTACTTTAATACTAAGACTTCTCCTGCCTGCCAGTTTTCTTCAGTTCAGACTCCATTCAAATTCAGCTTATTACTTGCTTACACTTCAACTGACACCTCCAGCTGATTTTTATCGTTACAATTCAACAAATTTCATCAGTTTTTAGTGGTTCATCTGCTTTCCTGCTTACACTTGAACAGACACTTCAACTCCTGCCAGCACTTTCATTTCGAATAACACTTCAGCTCCACTCCGTGCCTACACTTTAAGGGCTGTACCTGACTCAGTCAAATCAGATGTGTCTGTTCAGTGAAAGTATTTGACTCCTTTATTTCCATATAGAGTTTTAGAGTTTGAACAAGGTTTAAACGAGACGCTCTGGGTGACAGTGTTGTTGATGTAATATTGTAAACAAGCCATGCTAGCCTTCGGAGCTAATGCATGCTAACTATGCTAAAGATGGATTGATTTGATTTGATTTGAATTATTTTTTTTCGAACATTTATAAAAATAATAATAAAATAAAATAGAATATATTGCAGAAAACAAAACCCTACAAAACATAGACAAACAATAAAATATGAACAGACATACAATGAGAAAGATAAATTAACATTTCATGTCCGAAAAGAAGTAGGAAGAATCAACATGCTTGTCTAGCCCTACCCCCAGCCCCAAACTATACTAATCCATCACTAATATAACTTTGCGCAATGTGCAACAACATTTTTTGTTGACACCAGATGTCAAACAAAATCCAGAAACTGTGTTGTATTAAGTTGCTGTGAGCTATAAATTCACCACTTCAAAGCAGAAGGCAGAAGGTAACGTTATCCTGGAGCCTGACCGGGCAAAGCCTTTCCTCCTCCATCTCATTTAGGCTCACTCTGGGTCTGGGTCTGCAGCTGCCTTTAACAGAGTACAGCTTGAAAGTGAGAAGTGCTCACTCAGCAGCTAAATCTGGGAACAGAAACGTCCCCAGAAGTACAGCGTACACTGACTGACAACAAAATAAAAACAACTTCTTAACTTAAAGAATTTCAATGGATTGAAGGGTCTCAGACTGATGATTCGTATCTTTGATTTCAAGGGGCAGCCCAGTGCACCTTACACCTTTTTTCTTTAGACTTTTGCCAGTTCACCTGCTTTTATTATTTACTTACTTCTTCTGCTTTTAGCAAGTTCATTTCCAGTGACTCTTCAACTCCTTTCAGCACTTCCAGTTAACACTTAAGCTGCAGTTCAGTTCTTGAGTTTTAACTGTTGATTCAACATCCTCTTAATACTTGATCATCAGTTGCCTCTACACGTTCTGTCAGTTGCTCTTGTTTCAACTGACACTTCCACTACTTTCAGTGCTTGACCTTAAAGTGCCTCAACCTCTGCTGTTACTGCCTTTCAAATGCATTTCATGAGGCTCCCGGGCATCAGTAATTCAAGGTATTTAATTAAGCTGTCTGTTCAACTCATCTTGACTGATGGAAGGTCAAGTTTTTGGGAACATTTTTTAATAACTTCCTTAAAATCTTCCTGACATTTGGATGGAGTAAATTGCAGTAAAGTACTGATTACAGGGACACACACACACACACACACACACACACACACACACACACACACGTAAGGCTAAGGGATTGAGCAGTAACAAACAGTGCATTGTGCTGCAGATGCTAAAGTGGACTTCACCCTTCCTGCCGTCGACCTCTGGTATGAGCCTAGTCTCACTGTACTGATTACCTGGTATGTCAAAAACCGTGTGTGTGTGTGTCTGTGTGTGAGAAAGAGAGAACGAGAGTCTGTGGGTACGTATATGTGCGTCTAAGCAATAAATGCATGTCTACTAGTGTGTGTGTGTCTCTCAGAAATCCATAATCAAGGCTGATGAGGGTCCATTAGGGAGGCAAACAAACAAGATTGCAAGCACACGCATGCACACACACACACACACACACACACAGACCCATAAAGCAAACAAATAGGGCTTGATTGCAGGCGAACACAAAGGGACCGAGGGGAGGAGGTGGGGTTGTTTAGGCTTTCTAGCATAGTTAACCCTTCACCCTTTTGAAGGGAAGACAGGGAATGTAAGGAATCTGCTCACATGCATGTATATAACTCTCACACACACGCTCACACACACACATCTTCACACACAGTCTGCAGGAGATATAAGTCTCCAGGAAATCCTTTGAAGCCTGCTGAGGGCCTCATGTTATTAAGTGTCTGCTGTTGTGGGGTTGGTTAAACTTCAACAGTGTTAATGTCGGACACTCACACCTCTTGATGTTTGCTCTGAGAGGTTCAAGTCTGGTCAAAATAACGAGGGGATGGTGACTCTGAATCAAGTGTCACATGCAGATTTTATTAGCTGTAGGTAATGAACGTTAAATCTACGAGTTGGTCAAACTACAAAACTAAACATTTGGCTTTTAAATGCATGTTAGTACCATTCATGTCCAGACAAATATGGTTGTAAAGGTTGACCTGAAGCAGCTACAGTTCAGTCTTCAATACTGCAGCAAAGTAGCAAGATTACAACATAAATGTATAGCTTTTACTGTTTGACTAGGAGGGGAACGATGCCATAAGTGGAGCATTCGTCTCTCTTTTACGAGGAGATTTTCTTACCTCCATGTTTAATATTTTCAGGCAAACAGCCTACATGTGTCTGCTGTCATAAACCACTCAATGTTTTTTTAAATTGAGAAAGAAAGTCAGGAATGAATTGCATTAGAGTCTCAATGGAGTATCGTGTAGCTACAGCAGTAGTTTTCATGGCAAATCAACAATATTCACTCAAACAGCTGTTTTTACGTTGATGTCATACTAAGAATGTGATCAAATAGTCACGTTATCCATCTTTGTTTGCATATCTAGGCAGTTACAAATGCATGAATTGTGAAAACTATGCTAACTGATTAAGAATAGATACATGCAGACAACTGTGGTGTTCTGACTTAACTCCTTTGAGAGAGATTTGAAGGACAACACTAGAAACGATTTGTCATATAGTTGAAAGAAAATTAATGCATTACTAGTTACAATCTTTTATCAAGTAAAAAATAATAAAAACAGTGAAAACATTGTTTAGTTCAAGGTTTTGAAATTTGTTTCATGTTAACATAAGGTTCTACATTGGACTCCCAGGTAGGATATCTCAAAACCTTAGCTTGCAGAGATGCCTTATTTTTATCATCTCAAACAGCCCAGCCAACTGATGGAGCAGCTGATTGATGGAAGGGAGTCGGCTGATAGATCACATGATTCCTCTCTATGCAACCAATTGGCGAATCTCATTCAGGGCGCCCTATTTAAACTGCTCTGGCCTGCCTACTGTTGCTGCTTCCTCTGCAAGCTGCTTTGCAACCCACCTCCACCCCAGCTCCTCCTTTTCATGTTGTCATTTCTCTTTGTCATTTCTCTTTGTCATTGATGCTGCGCTGTTCTGTTAATGTGGGTCTTTGCTGCTGCTCTCCCTGCCTTAGGCTTTCCATGTAGGCACATGAAAGGGCAGAAAGGTTTGCTCTCTCTGCCTTAGGCTTTCCTCATTTGCACGTGGAAGGGCAGAGAGGTGTGCTCTGCGATAGGCTTTTCACGTAGGTGCATGGAAGAGGCAGAGGCCCCAGAACAGAGCCATACCACCAAATATAATACTGCAAATGGGAATAAAGTAAAGCATAAAATCATTACATGTGATTTCTGTATCAGATTTAATTTATGCAAAAAATGTTGTTGGGAATAGCAACTGATCCAGGTTTGGTTTTCCCAAAAGTACACTGTACAGTTGAAGTATCAGTTGAAAAGAACAATGTTACTTATCAGTAGCATGGAGGTGTTACGGTCAAAGCCGTAGTTTGTTTGATAATATTCCTGTAACAGGCATGCATGCTTAAAGGCATACAGCGATAAGGAGAGTAATAAAAGTCACCACTTCTGTTCATCCATCACCCCCACTCATGTTTTATTTATTTATTTTTTTTGGCTCTAATTATTCAGACCCAGACTCTTGTATTCTCCTGCAGACCTCCCATCATCTGTTACATTCCCCCTCTTTCACCACATTTTGTTTTTCTCGTCTCTTGGCCAAACTGAAAAAGCCCCCTTGTCTGTCCAACAGTCTCTGCTTTCTTTGCTCTTTCGATCTCTTTTTCATGCTCTGCAAACACACGTGCGCACTAACACACACACACACACACATGCACACAAGGAGGAAGTACCTCTGCATTTTTCCCCCCCGTCAAACAATAACAGTGTGGAACTCTGGGTATTATTTTAGCAGCCGTCCACCACTTTATCTGCTCTCCACAATACTTCCTCCCTCACTGACTCACACATCCTGCCTGAGAGGGGGCAAGAGAGGCAGGGAGAGAATGAGGGAGAGGGGTGGGAGAGAGAGAAATGCAGAGTGCAGGAGGGAGGAATAGCCATGTTTTGTCTTCCAGCGCGAGGAGCGAGGGAGGAGGAAGCAAGGAAAAGGAGGGAGAGGGGATGTGAGCATCGTCCCTTGTTTTTTTTTCTCTCTTGGTCAGAACCTGCCAGACACTCCACTTCTTCACATGGACACCAGCACTTGGACACTGTCTACCAAGTCTCAGATGTTGCGGACAAAACCCAGTCCTCTTTGCAGACCTCAACTGGCTTGAGGACGAAAGAAAAAGTTTTTTTTTACAAGGTGGCGATTCTTCTCCGAAAAGTTGTGAGGGGGATTTAGAGAGTGTTGTTGTCTGGCTTCCCAAGGAGACGCTCAACTCTTTGAACTTGAACTCTGGGTATCAGGGATGCTGGGACGCTGAACTGGGATCAGTTTGACAGCGGATGCTTCAGCCTGTGGAGTCTGGTAGGTCTATGTCATCACTTACGGAGTAATATCTTCTCTGATTACTTAAGAGTCAATTTTCAGAACTTTATTTTCCAACACATGACGGAAAAGCTGAAGTTTGCGTCTTTGTCATTTGGCCAACGGTCGCCACGCTCTTATCATCTCAGGGTAGGGTTGTTGAGCACATGATCTGTCTGTCCTTTCACAAACACCCTGATACACAAACATTTCGTCATCTTATTTACAATCCTTTCATCATCCTTGTCTTGTTCTGAGTCCTTCTTGTCCTCAGGAAGTCATGTTTTGCCACAGTTTCTGTCCTTATCTCCGAGACTGTTCAGAGTCCAAATCTATTTGTCTGGCCCTCGTTCTGTACTGTATTGAGACTGTGTGTGTGACTCAGATTATGCGCGCTGACCTTTGCGGTATCAGTCAGCTGTTGCCGTTTCTGACCATTAAGTGGGACATTCCAGCAGCATAGAGGCTCATTCAGAGTCGCAACACAGAGAATTCATAATTTCCCGGCCTTTGGCTGCTTTTTTCTCATCGTCTGTGTCTGTTTTTGTCTCTTCTGTTCTTTTATTTCACCCCATTTTTCACGCAATAACCGCCATTGCATATCTCTTTTTGTGTATTTACTTTCTCGGTCTAAGGTGGACAGAAGAAACCCTGGGAATATATCCATAAATAGAAGCTTTCCATGTCTTGCAAACCTGATTAGATTTCCTGGTTGGTTTGTGGTCGCAGCAACACCACAACAGCTGTAGATTTACTCATTATCTCGGTTTCCATGTAAAGGACACGCTGTTACCTCTCGTGTGCCAGCGAATTTTTAGAAAAACATGATTCATGTGATTCCTGTTTGCATTTTCTTCCTAGATGAGACAGGTAGTCGACTGGGTTACAGGGTCAGAAACAGGAAAGGGGAGTTCTATGGATTATAATATTAACAACTAGTTACATTTGATAGAGGTCCTGGTACCTCAAAGGGACAGATGTGTCCAGTACTTTGATATGTTTCATATGTCCTATATATGAGAGGGCCATGGACTTTGCGGACACTCTGTAGCCGTCATTGAATGCAGCCCTGACAGGGTTTTACTTCCCAAGGAAGATTTTTCACAGAATATTGTCTGACTTAAGTCTTTGAGACAAATAAAACTTCACCCATCAGATACAGAACTACATCCTTTTCAGGGTGGATGCTTCTCTTTGCAAAACACGCAGTCCAGTGGAAGAATTGTTTCTGTTACATCTTGACCACTTATCTTTGCGACATCTTTGAACATCCTTGATAAAAAGCAGCTCACCCCCAAACCTTACAAAGACTTTCAAATGCCTAGAACAGCTCAGTAAGCATGCTTTGCGTCATTTCTAAGTCAGAAGGCATCTAAAGTGAAAATTTTCTGCATCACTTTACGTGATTTTTGTTTTACTACACTGTGTATATTATGCTTTTATGTGTAAATATGAATCCAGGTATATCTTAGATGTGATTTTCTGTTACATGTTTACGTAAAGGACACTAAGACTTAATATCTGTGGGTTTTGGACGGACAGAACAAGCAATATAAACATGCTTGGAACCTCTGCAAACTTCTAATGGGCCGTTTTTTCATAATGTTGAGACATTCTACAGATGAAAATACCAATTGTTGAATGTTGAAGATACCATTTAATATAATTGTTGGTTGAAGCTTTAGATTTATCTGATGCTTTGTCAGTTTTAACATCCTGTTCTTGTAGAAACTATATTTAATTTGACCTTTTTTACAATTGAAATGACTTACTTTTTCAATGACTAGATATTTCATCATGCAGCTGTAGTCGCTGAAGCACTGTTGAAACAAAAGGTTGCTTTTTAGACATCTAAGAATCTCTCACTTGGATGATTTTGACCTGCACAGCACCAAATCCTGCGACTCGAGGCCAGACTTTCCTTCTTGCAGAGGTAATTTGAAATACCTCTTCTCATTCCTCTGGTAAAACAAGTGTTATTGGACCACTAAAGTGACCACAATAGTATGTAGCATATGAAAACTGCTTATTCATATATCATATTTTCTCTACCGCGCAATATCACCGCTTTGGTTCCAGGTAGAGGATGCAGTTCTGCTTCCTGTAAATCCCCAAATTTGTGGGATACAAGATTGCTGACGCCCTCCCTCAAGCACTGCTCCAAGCATTTTGGAAAAACAGCGATTGGTTATGTGGTTTTGGAAGAACTTTCCCTTTCTCCCCTGCATGGCTACAAAACAGTACAGAAGCTTTCTATATTACATTCTTAAGTTGCACATTTGTCAGCATTTTTTTTTTTCTTCTTTTTTCGTCCATCGCACATTCTCCATCAAACTTTGGCGTCACATCGTTTGTTTTGATTTTCCCGGTCATCAATCTCCGAAAGCTAAACTTGGAGAAAAGAGGTTCGATAATGGTATTTTGTCTGGTCGAGTTTGGATAGTTCCCACACATATTCCTGCACACACATATATAGGCATAGATGCACATACAGAAACACACACACAGGCTCTACATAAACTTTCTCAGGGGATAATTTAAGGACATTGTCAGCGGAGTCGAACAATCAGTGGGCTCAGATAGAAATCCCTCTTAAGGAGCGAGAACCAGGAAACAAGGGTGTTTATTTTGGAAATGGTTCCCCTGCTCCTGCTTTATCATAAACAATAATACTCAGAAATGGTCCTTTTCTTTCCCTCGCGGTGCCAGGATCCGCATTCCTCTCCCAAAATTGTACCTCCAAATGTTTCTCCGAAATACCCAGAATAGTCTCACTTTACATTTTTGTACTTTGAGTTTAAGAGTCTGAACCAAAGACACGTCAGGGGACTCTGTCGGTGGGAATCTAATCTTTTCATTAAACTTGTCCGTTCTGCCTTTCCAGCTGTTTTCTAAGTTGTTTTAAAACCTGTTTTCACATCCAGTCAAACAAGTCCATGTCAAGTCAATTGAGAAAATTCTGAATTAGGTTTGAGTCTTGTCAAGTCTGTAGTTAATCAGAACAAGCCCGAGACATGTCTGGATTCAATGAGATGAGTCAAGACAAGCCCAGTACAGGTCTGGATTCAATGAGACAAATCAAGAACAGGTCTTTTCAAGTCTCAAGTCAATCAAGACAAGTCCAAAT
This sequence comes from Cephalopholis sonnerati, assembly GCA_019142605.1. Taxonomy (NCBI): domain Eukaryota; kingdom Metazoa; phylum Chordata; class Actinopteri; order Perciformes; family Serranidae; genus Cephalopholis; species Cephalopholis sonnerati. The sequence goes on from JAGQAX010000023.1 coordinate 17,915,700, forward strand.
TCAGTTTGAGGCTAGTAGTCGAGTGTCAAATCAAGGGAAACAAGTTCAGGAAAAGTCTCAAATCAGTCAAGACAAGTTCAAGTCAGATACCGATCTTGTTTCAAGTCAATCGAGACAAGTCCAAGTAAGGTTTGAGAATAGTCAAAAGTCAAATCAGCCTGTCTCAAGTCAGTCAAGACATGCCCAAGGTAAATCCTAATCAAGAACAGCCCTTATCGAGTTAAAAGTTAATTGAGACAAATTTAAGAGTCTTCTCAAGTCTCTTACAAATCAAGACAACTCCAAGTCAGGTTTGAGACCAGTCAAGTGCCAAATCAAATGAAACAAATCTAAGTCACTTTAATTCAGCCGTGATGAGTCTCAAGTAAATTGAGACAAGTCCGAGAGAAATCTCAAATCAGTCAAGACAAGTTTAGTTCCAAGTTAAGTTCAAATGTTGTTAAAGTCCAAGTCAAGTTTGAGTCTTGTCAAGTCTCAATTTAGTTGTGCCATGTTTCATGTTGTTTCAAGTTTAATGTGAACCAAGAGAAGTAGAAGTCTAGTGCGAGTCTAACCTGTCTTGAGTCAGTCGAGACATGCCTAAGGTAAATCCTAGTCAAGACTGACCCTTATCAAGTCACAAATTTATTGAGACAAGTTTAAATCAAGGTATTGTCAAGTCTCATGCATATCCAGATGAGTCCAAGTCAGGTTTGAGATTAGTTAAGTGTCAAGTGAAAGAAATCCAAGTCAGTTTTAAATCCTGTTAAATATCAAGTCAATCAAGATAAGTCCAAGTCAATTAAATCTTGTCAAATCTAAAGTTAATTGAGACAAATCAGTCAAGACATGTTCAAGTCAGGTTTGAGAATAGTCAAGAGTCAAATCAAAGTCCAAGTTAAGTTCAAATTCAAAGTCTGAGTCAATTTAGTCTTGTCACGTCTCAAGCCAAGTACAAATCAGGTTTGAGTTTTGTTAAATTTCATGTCAATCAAGAGAAGCAGAAGTCTAGTGCAAGTCTAGACTTGTCTCAAGTCCATTGAGACATGCCTACACATGCCCAGTTTATTGAGTTTAACTCAGAGTAGTGCCAAGTTTCATGCAAATCAAGACAACTCCAAGTCAAGTTTGAGACCAGTCAAGTGCCAAATCAAATGAGACAAATCTTGTTGAATATCAAGTCAATCAAGATAGTCTAAGTCAATTCAGTCTTGACTGGTCTTAAGTAAACTGAGACAAGCCCAAGTCAATTCTCAAGTCAGTTTAGTCAACAGCCTGTATTGTTTTCATGCTCTGTACATTATTTCCATCCAGCAGCAGCATTTTCTGTCCAACTTTTTAATCTTAATCTAAAACATAAACACATAATGGTCTCATTCAGACTGAGAATGGCACATTTATACCTGACAGTGCTTTCTTTCTTTCTAACCTTGTGTCTAGGTCTTTTCCCGACACTCGTTCTGTTTCTCTTTCTGCCTCACATTCATGCACACACACACACACACTGTCTGCAGGGGGTTGAATTGAATCTGGCTCACATATGGGATCGGAAGTCTGTATAAGGGAATTAGTGAATATCATGGGATACGCTGGAATGCCTGGCTTCAGATCAGTGTGGAGAACATACTGTACATGTTAGATGAGTTTTTAATGGCAGCCCAATAGAAGGCCAAACAACGTTTAAGGAAGCTGTTTCCACAGAATTTGGGTTGGCAAGGTACCGCTGCTGCGTAAGTTTTATGTGAGCCCTGATCTTCCAAGACACTTACAACTGTGGTTGCAAATAAGTGTGTCATCTTAGTCATGTTGCCTGGGTAAATCATCGTATTTAGACCAAAGTCAACCTACGTGTTGCTTCGAATTGTGGTTTCTGTCTTCCAACAAGATGAGGTTGCAAAATGGAAAAAGTGACGTACTGTAGAAAAAGGAAATTACATTAGCCCTCAGGGGAAAACGATGACAACCTCTATTTATCTATGTTGCACATTTACATCATAAGACTGGAAGAGGTCATGCAGGAAGTACAACACCACAGCAGTTTCTTTGTATGTGGGCAAAATCTCACGGTTATCCTACATAAATTTAGATCAGTCCTCAATTCTTATCAGTGCCTACAGATTGTAAATCTTAAAAAAGTGCTGTGGTAGAATACAATCCATGAAAATATGGCGTCTAAACAAAAATGCTAGTCATAAATGCAAAAGATGCAACAAAGAATCTCTTCCCATGGTTGAAGGCGCAGTTGGACACATTACCAGTTACGTTTAAAGGCAGTAAATTAACTCCCACACACAGATCCAACCAGTGTTGTGTCTTTAATATTCTGCCCACCCTATTTGCCCAATGACGTTAGACTAAATGGACAATAAAGCCTCCACAAAATAGCATTTTAAGTCTTGTGTGTGATTTATCCTTCAGGGGTTTATACTGAAGGATTTAGTCTAGCTTCATAGAAGCAGGGGAAATCCCTGCTCATTGCTAGGCTAATTTATACAGTGTAAAATGCCATAGGCTTGTGCTAATAATGTTAGCATGTTGTTTGTTTGGAAAATGTGTTTAGTACAAGACAGTTGTTTTGTCAGTGAACCTTGTGAGTTGTAATGGAGCTAAATTATGTGCCGTTACTGTTGTTAAATGTTGCTGTTGTCCCTGGTTTTACATGAGAGGAAGAGAAGATAGCTAGCTGCTATGCTAATTTATACAATGTAAAATGCCATAGACTTGTGCTAATAACATTAGCATGTTGTATTTATGGGGAAAATGTGTCCAGATAAAGACAAGTGCTTTGTCTGTGAGTGAATTTCATGATGGCAGGATTTTTTGCAGGATTGCTGTATGAGGTTCTGCTTAGTGTACCTAATAAACTGGCATCTGCCTGTACAATATGGTTAATTTGTTAAAGCAAATTCTGCATGCCAGAAGTGCATTTCCCCTTAGAATTAATTTTTGTTGTTATTGCCTTTATATGGTAGTTGATAATAGAGACAGAGAGTAGCTGACTTTGGTTTATCACTGTCGTCGATCCTCACCTGAGTTTTTCTCCCTCTCGTCTCTCACAGACGCAGCGTCCCTCTCATCAGGCCCCACTCCTGGCACCTGGCAAAGCTATCGGAACTGCCTCTCCCTCCCCCTCCCCCTCCTCCATCTCCTCCTCCTCCTCTGCCCTGCCTCCCCCCTGCAGACTCCCCTCCTCTCCCCCCTCCTCCCCCTCTGTCTGCCATGCAGCTCCACCCCGGCCCGTACACACTACCCTGGCACACAACTGACAACAGGTGAGACGTGGATTGTCATATCATGTGTACTTTATCTAATGAAATGTGTGTTAAGAGTAATAACTTCTATCTCAGGTTAAGTGGAGGAGGCGGAATTTCCCTCCTGGGAGAAGTCAAACTGTCAATCCAATAAACAGTGTGATTACATTGTCAAATGTAATAATACAGTGCTGTCAACATTTGATACCACTGATGTGACAAGGAAACAGTTTGTAAGACGTCATAAGAACATTTGTCTGTTTAATAACGTCAATAGGCAACTTGAGATGGGACGCCACATGCAAAAAGAAATATGTGCAAAATGTTCCTTGTGATTGTGATTATATATGTACTGCTAAAAATAATCTCTTCCTCTGGCCCACTTCCTTAATCTAGTTTTTGAAGTTGTTTCAGTTCAACCAAAAACAAACTTGCCTAATGTGCAGATCTAACCACCCAGCGAGTGCGTCATGCAGTAGGTTTGAATCACTCACAACGAGCCTATGACTCCACGGGACTTTGGCTGTAAGTCACTGCTGGGGGATTTTGGTCACCAGGAAACAGGTGACATCACCGTGTTCTAATGTCAACACTGCCCACGCAGGAAGCCCATTGGTCTATTTTTGGATCTATTTAAACATTACGAAGTGATAACGGATCAGACCTGCTCTTTGTCTGCCTTAATTTGGGGGGGCAGGTGGGTGTTTTTACGTTAGTTTAGTTGCAGTTTTTTTTCGGGGGTATTTGATGAAGGGGAAGAGTGAAATCAATGTGCTTAATTTTTTTCTTTTTACAGCTTTTCCTTATTTCATGAGTTACTGATTGCTGTCCTGTTGCAGTCTCAGGCCTCTTCAGGTCAAATAAGGGATTTTAGAGATCCATAAAATGCTTACAATGTTTAAAATCATCTCATCTAAAAAGGTAGTAGAAGCTCTTAAATAGGGTTGAATAAAGCATTGATTCACGTTGGTTATCCCAATGCATAATAACATTTTGGGGAGTTGACAGAGCTCTAAACTCTGCACGTTGCGCCAGAACACCTTGTGAGACATTTTAGTGTGTAAAATACATTGGCTTTGATGAAATCAAGGGGTTAACTCACCAGCTAATGAGGAAATGCCTTAAACCTCCATTCTTTATAATGGCCAGCAGGGGGCAACTCCACTGGTAGCAAAATATATAATATATATATGTAAGTCTATGCAAAAAGGACCCGAATTCTGATTTGACTTAGTACTTCAGGAAACATTTTCCCAATACCTTTATGGTCTCAATCATTTGCGTTCAGGCAGGGATACCGTGTGATTGACAAGTCGCTACAACGGCGGTGTCCTCAGGTTCTCAGTCAGACCCACCCCTGGTAACTCCATAGCTTAACCTTGTCCCAGTATGACCGCTACAATCTCCAAAAAAACAAAATGGCGATCGCCAGAATGCCAAATGCGTTAAAACAGTAGTCCACAAACCAGTGGGTGATGTCACGATGGCGACGTCCACTACTTTTATACAGTCTATGATCCCAATGCATTGAGCTTGACTTCCAGTAATAAAAACTGTTGCAGATGTTTCTGGGGAGTTGCCGCACTTCAGTTTTTGTTTTGTTTTATCCTTTTAAGTCAAACTATGTGACTTTTACTAAATAACACGACACGTGATAATTACAGGATAATGATAAATGCTAAAACATCATTTAAAAGGTAAGAGAGGTGCAAATAAATCAGCAAACTGCCTGAGTAATGTTAACCTGCAATATCTTTTTTCTTTTAATTAAGCTAACATTAGCCATCATGAGCTAACTGTCGTACCAGAACAAAAGAGGCTGTAAGCAGCATTTATTTTGTTTATGTATTAAACTTCAAATTTGCAAAAGGAAAAATACTAAGGAGAAATTATTCTTTTAGACTAGCCTAAAAATTCAATTAGTCGCCGAAACTATTATTTCCCTAAATCATGAAGTCAACAGGCCTATATTTTGGACAAGCGTCTAAAAGCGACAAAAATTTAAACATTTATATTTGTATGTGTGATTGAATTAAATGTTAGCTCAAGTATGTAGTCAACAACCTGAAAGAACTTCTATAAAAATGAGCTGCTCGGCAACCAGACCAGGCCTCTAATTGAGACAGGCCTTTATTTGTCAAAATGTGTAGCCACACTAGGCTAGTAAGACGGACTGGGCCTTAATATGAGACTAGGCTTTAGATTGAAGTTTTAAAGTGTATAGTCTTTATTGCATAGGCATTATGGATCCAATTAATTATCAATATAATTATAGATTACACTTAAAAAGTAATTGTTTGGTCTGTAGAATGTGGGAAAATAGTGAAAAATGGCCTAAATCAACGTCTTTAAATTGCATCTTTGACTAACAATCTTAAAAAAAGACTTGAGTAATTAATTGATTATAAGAATAGATGACACAACTAATTGTTTCAGCTCTAAATGTAGACATGGGTATTTTTGTGTCACTGCGAAACAATCGGGACAAAGACTGGGCTGTCCAGTCAGGTTAAATAAAAGAAGGCATGTAGGTACAGTGGTCTTTGTATTACAGTATGATCTCACAAAGCTAAACTGTAATCCTTTAAAGGAAAAGAGGAAGTTACCGCAGCAGTCTGTGTATTGACTCACAATAAAAATAGTCTTTGTTGGTCAGTTTCATGGTCCAGTACGTCAGCGCTTTGTACTGTTCTCTTTTTGATAAGCATCAGTGATATAATGTACCACTATTAGATGTAATAGTCCCTTGTGGATTAGATAGCGGTGTGTGTGCGCATGTGTGGGTCTCTCATTCCCACAGTTTGGCCCGCACACAAGCGCACACACACAGACACACACACGCAGCATCTGATGAGGAGGCAGCTCCCGGCATAACTCCGGACAATGGCATGTGACTCCCAGAACATGTGGACAAAGAGAGGAAGACATTCAATAAACTGTGTTTGTGTGACGGAGAGGGACATTTTGTACAGTCTGCATCTGTGTGTGTGTGTTTCCATGGAAGTGCTAACACTAAATATGTGTATTTGAGGATAAAATACACACATTTTGAGCTCATCTGCTCATCGATTGAGCTGTTATCTGATGAAATATGCTCAAGTGTGTCTGTAATAATTGTCTGAACAGACATCCTCCATCATGTACAGTATGTGTCTTTGTGTACGCTGGTTTATCTGCGTCGACCCTCACACTCACATGTTCCACATTGCGTCTCATTGGGCAGGAGTGACTGCCATTTCCTGTCCAGCTCCCGTCTCATTTCCTCTCGTCCTCTCTCTGTCACCCAGGTCAAATCTATACAGCAGCTTCTCCTTTCTCATTCATTGCTCACTTCCGTCAAAGACAGTTTTCTCAGGCTGATAATGAAACTTTGTTCCCACTGGTCTGAATATACTCTTCCTCTGTTATAAACGACAGAAACAGCTGGACAGTGTCAGACTTTTGAACATGGTTTTTATGCCCTACCAGGCAGCCATCGTACACAATGCATTTCTGTACACTATAAAAATCATGTAAGTACAGTATCCTGCCACCTTCAAGTTCCCATTGAGTTCAATACACATAGAAGATTACACATAGCACCTTTATTATCCAGCACCAGCCAGTCTTATGTGTGTAGATTAAGTTGTGCTAATTTAACAAAGCTGTATTTAGGAATATATATAAAAAAGAACTAACAATGCAGGACAGGCTTAAGGTGATAATTAGCTTTTTAGGTGCAATTTCTCCAACAAATTTTGCATATAATCACAATTTCCGAACCAACTACCACGTGCTTTACCTAAGACTCTTGGGAAATTAACACCTTTTGTTTTCCTTTTGGGCAGTGGTTTTCAAATGGCATGCCATGATGCAAATCTAGGATTTTGTGATAACCACACATTATTATTACAATATTCACCTGGGCCTATACATAAGGTTATGGATGAATTTTTAATTGACTATATTAGTATGTTGTGTGCATCCATTTCCTAATAACGAGGCAAATTTGACCCAAAAAATGTAAACCTAACTAGAAAGCCCACACTAATTTGTTGCCATTCGTGTGACATATCACATTATCTTACATTATTTTATATTATTTCAAGTTTAAATTGATGTGTTATTTGCGCTTTGATGCGATTTTAAAAAGTTTAAAATGAATTCTTGACTCATTTTGTTAAGTATTTCATGAGTAATAGTTGGTTGTCAACTGTTATTTGATATTAGTAAATAAAAACAAACATTTATGTCGTGATAAGAGTGATAACACACCTTTAGAGGCCGTTGTGCGCAGATATAAATACAGGTGTGCCTTGAGATTTTGGCTTGTCCTTTGGTGTGCAAAGGACAAGCAATTTGAAAACCGCTGCTTTAGGGACCCCTTTCCTCTATCTTATGACCCCTGACTATGGATTTCACATTTATATAATGCATAACAAAAACAATACAGAACAGAACAGCTGATCAACTGTACAAATTTGTGTGAAACGAGAGATTTGGACAAATTTTAGCCGACTATTTTCCCAGAGTATTGCATCAATGATGAGTTTTGTTTGGTTTTTTTTTAGGATTTTTTGTACAATTCTCTGTTTTTATTATGTATATTTTTATTTTTAACAATCATATATACTTAATAATCTTTTTTTCAAGCTCAGTGTTCTCCCTATTGCTTGGCCATTGTTCTGTTTTGCCCTTTGGTTATTTTAACTGCGTACTTCTCTAATGCAGGATGAGCCTGTTTAGCAGAGAGTAAAGGCTCTGTGAATATAGTTCGGGTCTTCATTGTGTCCTTATCCTGTACAAATTGTAGCAGCACTGTGTGAAAAAAGTTTATATCTTGAATAATTATCTTGTTTCTTCACATAAATGAATGCAATGCTGAGATATAGTTCCCACGGGATATAAAAAAAGGGTTTCCTTAGATCCCCTACAATCGAGAAGGCCTCGTAGCCTCAGGACTCCGAGGTTGGGAACCAGTGGGCTAAATGATTCTTCATTCATGAAAACCAATGGCTGCCAAACAAAGTCCAATCTTTTCTTGAACACAGAAGAATCACTTGAAAAAAATGTGAGATATAAAACATGCAGGAGTTGTCATGAATGGGCTAAAATCCCTCAATGCTCCTCAAATAAAATGTCATGGCCTAAATGATTAGTGCATAAAGAAGACAAATGACCCAAAACATCCTGCAGACCACCAACATATCTGACTACATGAGTAGATAATCATATATAGAGAAGAGTACATTGTGGTAAAAAAGAGGAACAAAACCCATCGGTTTTCAGATCATTGCATAGATTTCAAACCATAAATACCACAGAAACAGCTCGAGGCACTCTGCTGGTTCTTTCCCTATACTGGTTTAACATCAAAGCGCTTTTAGAAATTTCTCTCCTCTGTAACCTCTCCTCGGTCTCCTTGGCAACTTTCCCTGTGGTTTGAATTAAATAGCAAAGAAATACAAAGGATGAGCGACCACTTTCGTCTTTATAGGAAAAAGATATACCACAATAAAATGAAAAATGACATTTTCATTGCAGACTTTACAGATTTTATTCCAACCAAGCACAGAAACACCGTGTGCCCTTACCTTCTGGAGCTAGTGTTGATACCCCCATTCCAAATCTCTCCTTATGCTGAAAAGAACTCTCCATCATTATGTCTTTTGTGGTTTTCTCCAAGAAGTTGGAATTGTTTCTTTCTGTCTTCTTTTTGAACAACTTTTTGGACTTTTTTTGGCCTATTATTAAACAGCTTCAAGCAGAAGGGAACAGAGAGCAGACGGTTTGACAAAGGTCACAGGTCAGATTCAAGCTAGGGACATTGTGCTTGCATAGGGTGCAGTTGCATCAAATAATTTTTGACAGAATGATTGCGATACGAGTTGCACTTTAAGTGGAAATGGTAATTTTTGCATTTAGTTTTCACATTTTAAATAATATAAAATTGATAATTATGTGGTTTTTGGTGGGGTCTGTACCAAGCCAGCGTGTTCCCTTTCGTCTAGAACATAATTTGTAGGCCGAGGCATCTCTGAAGCAACACAGTGCTTCATTTATAACGGTATGTTGTGAAGCATTTCACCCTTATTGAAAAATTCCCACTCCTGCGATTCGTATATAATAATAATAATGATGATGATAATCATAATAATGATGATGATAATAATAATAATAATAATAATAATAATAATAATAAATTTCATTTGTATATCACTTTTTAAAACACAGGTTCATAGTGCTTTATGAGACAAATTAAATAGTGTACATCATCAAGATAAAAACAACAATAAAAACATTGTTCTTAGGCCAAGATCAGATAAACTGGAGTGTTTAATAAAAATGAATAAATAATAACACTGATAAAAGAAGGACAAAAACTAAAAAGCCTTCCTGTAAAAGTATGTTTTGAGGAGTGTTTTAAATCAAGACACTGAGTTTGTTAACCTAATTAATTTTGCACTTGGCTATCTTGAGGTTTCAATAATATTTTGATTATTTATTGATGCGTTGATTGTGCAGCCCTAGAGGTATCTCTGTGCTGCTTCTCTTGAGGTTTGAAGGGTTTTTGGGGAGTCTTTTCTTATCTGAATTAAGGATCTCAAGATAACAGGGGTCATGCTGTATGTTGTACAGACTATAAAAGCCCTCTTGATTGGCTCTATAAATTAAATATAAGTCAGTATGAACTGAAACATGAGCAGGCCCTTCTGTTAACATCCCATCATGTAATCAGAGCAAAGTCTAAATGGCCTCCTATCCTGTAAACAGAAACTAATTTGTTCTCATTTTGTGATGTCAATCAAATTTGACCAAGTGGGTTTCAAAAAGCGCTCATCATTTTGGAATGAATCCACAGTTGATGTTAAAGAGATGGGACAGGAAGAATCCACAAGAGGAAGAAAGGAATGAAAGAGGAAGAGAGGAATCAAGGGGATGACTTAGAGATGTTGACTCCAGGCAGTGGGAGTTGATGAGGAGGAAATCCCTCTCTGCCTTAAGAGGCTTCCTCCGAGGGTTTTTTGAAAACACATGGGGCTGCTGTGGATCTTTGGCTCAGGACTGATAGAAAACAGATTCCCCAGCTGTGCAGTTCAAAAGCTGCCCTCCAGAGCGATAAACTGCATATGTCTCAGGGTGGGGAAATGCAGCTATTTCAGATTTTTAATAAGCTATAGGATGTCAGAGAACAACGACAAATGCTTATTGCAACTTCCCAGCGACCGCCATGACGTCTTCGGTTTGCACTAAACACTAAAGTTGCTCTTCTTTGTCTCTTTGTCTCTGCAGTGACTTGTCCTTGCAGTGGAGTCAGCTGTCCAGACCTTACTCCTCCACAGACCGAAGCAGTTCTCTGGGCTCCATGGAGAGCTTGGACACACCAACACCAACCACACAGCCTTACTCCGACTCCCATAATTCACCTGTCGACCCCACGCTCTTCAACAACAAGAGAGACTCTGCCTACAGCTCATTCTCCGCCAGCTCAAACACATCCGACTACGCGACGGTGCCGCTAAGGCCCGGTGAAGCCTGCTCCATGGACAACCTCCTCCAGAGCCTGGGGCCAGCTTGTCGAGGCTACCCTGGTGGTGATACCTCGACCCTGGGGAGCTCATCTGGCAACGCCCCGGATGAGGCGCAGCTTATTGTTGTCAAATCCAGGTCGCTGACCAGGCCGAGACCGAGGCCTGTTGAGGTAAAAGAGAGGCCGTCCTCCTGCTGTTATGAGGAGGAGCGGAGGGGAGGAGACTTTGAGATCACAAATAATGGCGAAAGAGGAGCTGAGAGGAATATGAACCCTCCTAAGCCGCCAACCAGGAAGGACAGTTTCAGGGCAACCCGGAGTCGCCCGGTTGCTGCCAACAAACGTTGTGTCTCCGCTCCAATTGAAATTTCCAGTGTTTCTTTTTACCATGATGAAAACAAGTCCTCTCTGAATGTTGAATCAGGAATTCATAACGGCTTCCCTGCGCCAGAAGAAGGTGACAAAACTGGGAGTTTCAAAGAGGACACCTTAGACTCGCACTATATCCAAAGACAGACTGAAGACATCAGACATATCAGATGTGATGCTAGTGCTAATAAAGACTGCAATTCAGACACCACTTCAGATCACCTCTCTGATCAAGTGACGGACTCTGTAGTCCCTATAACCTCCTCTCATCCTGGCTCTTTACCTGCAGAACCCCCCATGGAGGTTCAAAAGCAGTCTAGTACAATGCACTCCAAGACGAAGCACACCTCTACGGCGCTGCACCGGCACAGTGCCCCCGAGAAGCTCCTCGCTACACAGCTTCAGTTATTGCAGTTTAACAGTGACAACTCTTCATTGGAGCCTCAAAATCTGCCATCTGATCCCTCCTTGTCCCCTTGTAGCAGCCAGTGGTCCCATTCATCACTCCAGCCCACGAAGGAGGACCAAGAATCTTCTCCCAACCACCTCCACGCAACATCAAACAAATGGGGAGGCAGCCGTTGCTCCACTCCAGGATCTGTGTTCTTGGATGGAGATGATGATGATGGAGATTCAGGTGAGAGGCTGGAGGGGTTGGTTGTAAATGGCAAGACCCTTCCGCAAATCGAGCATCACGTTCCTTGGGGTCGCTCTGCGAGTGTTCCAGTGGACCCCACTGGATTGTCAGCCCAGGGAAGGTTGAGCTCCGATCAGATACTAGAGAGAGATTTTGAGCCTCTTAGTGCTGCTGCCAGTGTGGATACCTTGCTGGAGGAGCAGAAAGCAGTGGATAGAGGAGGAAGTGGAGTTAAAAAGGAGGAGGGTGTAGCAGGAGAGACAGATATGAAGAAGTCAAATGCGTCCAGGAACCATCGTCGGAATCGCCGTCGTAACGAGCGATTTGCCACCAACCTCCGCAATGAGATCCAGAGGAAAAAGGCCCAGCTTCAGAGGAGCCGGGGCCCTGGGGGGTTGCTGTGTAGTGGAGAAACTGTCAAAGAGGAAGAGGGTCCAGACCTCAATGAGGAGCCAGACCTGCCTGCCCAGGAAAGAAGTACCAAAGTTGCATTTGCCTCTCCTGTTAACCCCCAGGATGCCAGCACCACAGCACCAGTCGAGAAATCAAACACCTCAAGTGAGTCAAACCATGATGTCTCGCAAACTCAGTCAACAAACTACACTCAAAACAACAACATATCCAGGTCTGTGCAGATTCTGGACCCAGGAGTGCCCAGCTTTGGTGTCGGGATCCGAGTAGTGGAGGAACCAGCTCCTGCTGGCAAAGCCCGCCGCTGGCGTTGGACCCCTGAGCATAAACTGCAACCAGAGCCAGACAGACGGTGTGGAGTGTTGACTGAGAAGGTTTTGGGAGTCACAGGGTCACGGCATGGGGTTTGTGCCTTTACCTCCTCATCGTCTTCCTCATACACTCGCTCCTCTTCCTGTTCTCGGATGGAGGAGTCAGATATCCTGCCGTTTGCAGATAGAATGAAGTTTTTCGAGGAGACGAGCAAGGGCTTGCCTGTGTCAAGTGTCTCCAGTCTGTCAGGTCGCAGGCAGAAGAAACTTTCCAACCATCCGGAGCTCCAAGGAGGGGAGCTTGGTCAGTACCCAACACAAAGGAGATATTCATATCAAGGAGGACTTCAGCAGGAAAGTTCCCTGCCTCCAAACACTGCGGAGGCCAGGAGGCTGTCTGTGAGTATCAGCAGGGAGAGGCAGAAAGAGAAGGAGAGAGAACAAGCCAGAGAGAGGGAAGAGAGGCTACTAAGAGAAAGGGAGAGGGAAAGACAGGAGAGGGACTTAGAAACAGAGAGGGCAAGACTAAGGGAGATTCAGCGGGAGAGGGAACGAGAGGAAAGGGCGAAACAGTGGGAGAGGGAAAGAGACAGGGAGCTCGAGTTGGAGAGAGAAAAAGAGACAGAGCGAGCCAGAGAGAAGGAACGTCTCAACAAAGAGAAAGAGCTGCAGAGAGAAAGAGAGAAGGAAAGGGAAGAAGATGCTCAGCTCACCTCACATCAGGAGTGTTATGGCATCAAAGAAAGAAATCAAGACTTCCAACACAATTTCCAGCCAAAGCCTCAGGTGTTCTCCCACAGCCAAACCCAGAATCAAGCCCCAAGGTCGGCTTTTTATCCTGTCAACACCCCCGCTCAGCCTCCGGACAACCAGCAACCTTTTCATCAGGGATACACAACGAGGAGCTACACGCCAACAGAGGTAAGAGTGCTTCTCAGACAAAAATGCATTGCAACATATGCATGAACACATGAAAATAGGGCCCGTTCTTTTTTCAGCATTGATCAAAGACAGCCTTTATATGGGTCATGAAGGAGTCAGGGTTGCCAGGTTAGCTGTCAGTAGAGTCTAGATCTGGGTTATAAACTTGACTGTCAGGTTTATAGACAGAAAGAGACAGGGAGTGAAATCTGGGCTGAAAGAATGATGATAGTGATCTGGAGGGAGTTTAAGTTTCGGTCAGTTGGCATTTGGGCTTGAAGTATGTTCACTGAGAGGTGAGCTAAGCATGAAGAACAGGCAGTAGGTCTACTTACGTGTGTGGTGATCAGAACACAAGCAGACAGCAGAGGCCGTTCACACCTGTGTGTATCATGCGTCTTAGGCTGACCACTTGTTTTCCTAACTTCTGTATACCAAAAGGTCAAAGGGCCCCATGCACAGCTGATACATCCACACTCCGATTAGCTGCTGGCTAGCATACACGTCTCCTTCCAGAGGGAAATACGATGGACAGTCAAGCAACACTTTGTCCGACTCGTCAAAAAATGAATGAGTTTCAGAGCGCCACCCTGTCCTGCATTAATAACGTAGTCCTTGTCAGGGACTTATCAGGACGTATTGGTGTTTACTCTACAAAAGATATGTCATCACATGCTTTCCGGGCCACCTCAGCACAAATTTGTTTTTCTAAAGACATGAGTCCATCCTGGTAAAAATTGTATAAAGAGGTTGGAATACCTTTAACTAGATTATGAGTGCTTTATTGTAGGCAACTGGACTGGCTTGCGTTGCTTGAGGACGTTTTGCCTCTCATCCATCATTGGAACCAAAGAAGCTTCTCTCATGAGAGGCGAAACGTCTTCAAGAAACGCAAGCAAGTCCAGTTGCCTTTGGTATAGCACTAATGATTACCATGACCCGGATGACTGAGAATTTTCACTGACTAAACGGATGTGCTTGACAGTTGGTCGAACAACGTCTGAAAATGCTTCTTACACACCTTTCTGACGTCAGATTTAAGTGGGTTGCGTCCAACATTTTTGATAGCTTTCCGAAGTTTCGGGGACAGTAGCTTATTCTGAGTGGAGATTCCAACTTAACTGTTTATGTGAACGCAAAATGAAGTGATTTGATATGATGTGCGTCTACATACCCTAAAGCATTTAATCAGAATAAAACTTTTTTGGGGCGCAAAGTGGTTCCACCTGCTGTGAAGCATCTAATGTGCCGAAAAAACAGAAGCCATTTTTCCAACTTTATTGAGAAAATTCAATTAATTCAATACATAAAATATACAACTAGAAGATGTGGTTCCCTGTTAATACAATTTAGCTATAGCCTGAGTAGCCTTAGTGTAACCCAGCTTATTTTCTGTAGCTACAAATTTCAGATGTCCCCTAAACACCTTACATGCAGACTTTTAGCAGACGCTATGATTTACCAATGCCATAAACATCTCATATGTAGGCTACTGGTAGCAATAGATGATTATTATGTCTAGGGACTCCACATAAGAAGGTAGCACAAGCAGAGTGCTAAATATTTTTGGAATTTATTATTGACCCTCTGTCACAATCTGCGAAGGAAGGCTTGTAGAAACAGCTGAGAACTAGCGATACATGCATCCCCTGTATCACCTAATGCCACCACCACATACGGCAAACATACGTAGAAAGAATATATTTATTCTAACCAGAGAGACACAATCGGACTAAGCATTAATGTGGTTATTATTATTATTTTTTTAATTTATTTTATTTTATATACCCTTAATAGTCCCGCGAGGGGAAATTCCAAATTTAGGGGCTATTATTGGCCCATTGAATGGATTATCATAGGTTTAAACACCTCTCCCAGTTTCTTCTGATTGAGGTGTTTAAATGGGCTATTCTGATTATTAGTGGAATATTAGGGTCCATGTAAACACACCTATTTTGGTTCTGGTCTGAACCTTGACCTTGGTTTCAAAATGTTTTATCTTATCTTTAATTTTTAAACTGTTAGTCACTGACCTAGATGACCTGCAAGCAAAACATTATTATTTACATTACTGATAAATAAATTTGTGCACTAAAGCAACAGTTATAAGACCTGAAACATGATTTTTCAAAGCATCAGTCCTGTGGAGATACAAACATCTTAGGGGCTCTAATTACATCCATTAACCAGCATGTTTACAAGCCAAACAGATTTCCAGCAGCAGGCTTGCTAAGCTGAATAACAGCCCGTGTCCCTGCAGCACTGAAACCAAGTAACACCGTTCAGAGAGTAAGATAAACTTTGCAGCTCGCTGAAATCAGACTGTGGTTTTGGACTGAACTGGAATGACCACTGGAGACTGAAAACTATCTTAGTTCTCTAAAACCAGCACCAGAAAGAGGATCAAGTGGCCACACTAGGATGTTGGAGCCCTAAGTGGCCACTCGCTCCAAGTCCTCCGTGGTTGAACGGTTGGTTTGAAGTCGAAGCTCGCATCCTGCATGCGGTCGGAGTCTGAAATACTCATTGAAAATTCAAATAGCTCATGGAAGTGAGGGAGATTGGGCAACAGCGGCGGACACTTGTGTCAGCGATAATAGCAGCGTTGGGTTACATTTTTACCACAAGCTGATTCCAGCCTCTTGGCGGGGGGTGCGGCCCCTCGTCTGAACCTCTGACACTCCTCTGAACTGCAGCCTATTAGTAACCTTATCATTTGACACTGAGCAAACCACGCTGACATTAGGTTTGGACTAAACAGATCTTCAGTTCAGCAGATATGTTTAGCTGTTTTTGTGTGTTAGTCGCTGTGCGGAGGCCTCAGGGGAGCCTTGAACTCCCTCCGCATTGGGATCCTTTTCAAATGAAAGGTTGTTGGTTTGATGCCACGCCGATAACCCCGTGCGCTGAAATCTTGCTTCATATCTGCCACTGACAACGTCCAATATCTTTAACGGTAACAGATGTGCTGGATGGACTACAAGGCTGTGATAAGACTATCTACAGAGACACACACACACACATGCAAAGGGAAACACATCCATTACAAGTGTGTGTAACGTGTGTTTAAAATTAAATCACGCAATCACACAGTTCCCATTTTAAATTAAAAAGAGAATTCAGATTCCTTCATGAAGTTGTTTGCTTTCATGCTCCAGTGTGTATGTGTATGTGTTTTGGACAGAGGAAAGAAAAAGAAAGTGAAAATATAGAAATATAATTGGCTTCTATTATTATTGTTATCCGTCTCATTTGAGAAACGTTCTCAGAAATGTGGGGAAATAATTCAGTTGAATTGTTGTTGGCAAAATTCAGCTTATGATTACATATTTTTTGTCACGCTACCTCATTATATGAACATTAAATCTTCACTTCAGTGCAATTTTCTCAAAGAATATTAATTTTAAAAAGGTCAGTTCAGAAAACATTGCGTGCATAATGTTCATTACACTGAATTTGAAACACATCCAATGAAATCATTCATATATTCTTTATATAAATGTTGAATCTTTTTTCAGTCACACAATTATTTTAAGATTTTGGAAGTTTTCAGTAACTTAAACTGTACAAGAAACATTGGAATTAACTTGTCCTCTGTATGTTTTATGTGAGCATTATGTTGTTTCCACCTTAAAAAAACAAAATATATTGTTAACCTTTATGAGGATTAATTTTATATAAGCATCAAAAGGGGCTAAAACTTAAAACTTTATTGACAATGCTTTGTGGAGAGTTGGCGTGGTTGCATTTTGCTGTCAAACAAAAACAAGCAGTGTAACTACTCTTGTATTTCGCATGTTGGTTTTGTATACAATTCCTTTACCAGGTGTTTCTGTTGATTGTCTTCTCAAAGGGATAGACGCCAAGAATTCACTGCACTCTGCCAAAAACTAGTCCGACATTTGCCCTAGTAGATCCACTAACTCCAGTTATTCACCACAGAGGCCAAAAGAAGCTAGAAATTACTCAATGTCCCTTTAAAGCCCAAGAGAAATTGAATTTGAATGCAGGCAGTCCATCCAGGTGCTTGTGGTAGAGCCGTTTATTATCACAAACTTATCAGTTGTAACCGTTTTATGGATTTTATGCTCTGTTGACAGCAAGTGACAGCCAAATATGTAAAATTCACATCCACTAATCCAACAAAAATACCATCTGAATGTTCAGATTTGCATCGCAGACAGTCAGAAAATACCTCTGCTCAGGAATGTGTGTGTGTGTGTGTGTGTATGTGAGTGTGTGTACCCCACCGGTGTGTTTGCACAGCTATCTGCTGGCTGCTGTATCTCCTCTGACCAGTAATGAGAGTGCAATGAGTTCGTTCAGCATTCCAGTGGTGGGGTAATAAACCAGGTTGAATGTTTTGCACAGAAGAATCTTGTATCGCAGCCATAATGAGCATCATTTCTTAGATCAACAAGAAACTGTTTTATCAGTCTTTCTCAGACCCTTATTTAAATTCTTGTAGTTATTGTTATACTTTTTTTTTAAAATTGTTTTCTACAAGCACAGACAGACAAAAACAAGGCCAACAGGAAGGGACATTGTAGGTGAAGGTGAAATGCCTAACAGCATGTAAAACAAAAACTGAACAGAAGCAGGGTTACACTGAAGTATCACGGACTGTGTGTCCTTTATATCCATGACTGTCCGTCCTTTAATGTCACAAAGGTCCTTATGATTCATGACTTTGATTCATGGAAAGCCAGGGTGTTTTTAAAGAGGGAGGGGTCTTCCACTCATTCATAAGCTGACGTCCGTTCTGTTTGTCAAAGTACTGAGGGGAATTTCAATCAAGGTCACTTCAAATTCAAGTAATATTTCATTATTTTCTAACATTTTTCAAAGTTTAGTAGCATGTCTCAGAGATAAAGCCAATTGCTCCATCACATAAATTTCCTTATCTATTTCTGTCCATTCAGAGATAGTTGGACACTCTTTACTCTGCCATTTCCTGGTTATTGCTTTTTTATCTGTCCTGCTTTATTAGCCACTGAAGTTAAATATTCCGGATACAATATAGCACATGTGAAGACTATGTAAACTCCAAGATTTTGATTGACTCTGTAACCAGACTAAAATGTGACATGTGCTTGGAGAAAATAGTGTCAGCGCCAGAGATGCAGTCAGAGCATGTTGCAGCCCAAGATACAACCAACACAACAACATATAGTTAATCTCCTCACAGATGAATGAAGATTTTTGAGCTGTGTCCTGTTGGCCAGACAAAACAAGTGATTTAAAGACAACACTTTGGACTTTGAGGAGACTTGATCAGCATTTTTTTTACCTTTGTTTGACATTTTATAAACTGTAGGATTCATCGAAAACATAATTGGTAGATTTATTGATAATGGAAATGATTGTCAGTGACAGCCCTAAAAGTTTAAGGCCCAGACGCGCCAAACCAACGTTGGAGAACTAGCGGTGACGAGAGCTCCCTGCTGTGTTGCCTGTCGTTGCTGCAACTCAGCCAAAAAGTTGCACATGAACACACCATACTGATGGCCAACAATCGCATAAGTTCTGCGCCTACGTGAGAGGACATACCCCTTCACACCATCAGATGGCAGTCGTCTGTAATCATCATTCTAATAGCGATAACCGGAAGAACATCTTGATGCTAGTTAGCCTTAGCCTGTTAGCACATTAACAACACAATCCAATGTTGACAGAACAGAGCATATTTACTGTGCGCCAATGAACACAAGCAAAAACCATTATGAAATGTTTCTGCGAAAATAACTGTACAGCTAAAGAACCTCATATAACAAGTTTGTTTCGACCTCACTTCCTCTCGACTTGAGCTCTTTGTTTACGTTCCTCGCTTCCATTTCTCTTCTGGTTCACTGACCTGAATTGCCAGTCAGAGTGATTTCATTTGCCGACGGGCTCCACTGTGCCGACTCCAATTCAACGTGCTGAATTGGCGGAAAAAAGGCCAACTAGCGCTGACTAGGGCTAAACGGTGCTTTACACCACACTGACGAGGGCAGCAGGCGCTCACCAATGGCCCAACTTTGCCCAACGGCACTGTTTGCTTGGTGTGTCAGGGCCTTTACACAGAATATAAAATCATTTCTTAAAAAATGTTCCTTGTTTGTCGTGTTAGGGGTTCAGTCTGAATGCACTGTTTTCATGTTCTTATAATGTAAAACAACAATGTAAAACACAGATAGCTGTGTGCCAATAAAGATACACGTGATAAAATGTGTTTTAAAAGGTGATTCAAGCTGAAATAAAGTGATAGCTTACCCAGCAGGTTTTTGACAAAAGAAAACACCTCCACCCAGATTAACCTTATCACCAGTGAAATATATGGCAGGGTGGAGTAACACACCTACTTCCCTCCAGGAGCGACATGTGCTGACCAACACCTAGCACCACATTGAAGCCTTCCTTCATTCTTTCTGTGTTATTAACCGGCTTAAAATGTCTTCCACAGACGTATCCTGCCCGGCAACAGGAAACGACCAAGCTCAACAGGAACTACAGCCTGACTGAGAGGTGAGCCACTTCCTTTAGTGACCACATAAAGTAAACACAGACACGTACATTAAAACAAGCTGTAATTCTTTCTCGGACTTGGTTATCTTTAATATATATCTGATTCCTCCCTCCTAACTGTCATGGTGGACACACACTTGCCTCATCTCTGATTCTCTCACAGCATGTCTCCGGAGACGTTAGGTGGGGTCGGCCCATTGTGCACTGACGGGGGCGGAAATCCCACTCAGTCATGCCTGGCTGTGATTTGACTATAATGAGCTCTAAGTGTGCAGAGCAATCATCCGTGCTCAAAATGTGCCCGTAATGATATGTGGTTGGCTGATGATTTCTGTATGTTAGGATATGAGGGGGGGAATTTAGGACATGCATGACTTAATAAAAGGCCTCTGCTCATATTTGACCTGAGACAGAAACAGTTGAGAGAGTCTGGAATGCAAAAAGGAAACATTTACTGTAATTTAACCACTCTCTGACTGACTGTTCTTGTTCCGTAACATGTGGAAATATCTGCCACACATCCATCAACGCACCCAGCTTGAACAATGAGTGATGGGATCCTACATGAACGCATGATTTCCTGTAAAATCAAGATCAGTTTTGTGTTTTTTAGATAGGAATTTGTGGGTTTTTTTCTTTAAAACTGTTAAAAAAAGTAAGGATTTTTTTACTCAAACTTCATTTATAAATGTTGCATATGTCTTTATGAATATTTAAATTATTAATTCACATCTTGGGACACTTTTTGGGAAAGAAAAGCTCCATGTCACTCCCATGTCTGTGCATTAATAAAGAGCTGGGGTTGGGATGTAGTTAGCTTAGCTTAGCTAGCTTAGCTTAACTCAGCAGATATACACATAACAGGCAAAATGGCTAGCTTGGCTTTATCCAAAATGAAAAATACACAAATTACCAAACTTAATTTCCTTTGTAATTTGTCAAGAAATACAAACTTTTGTTCTGTTTGTCTTTATGCGGGGGCTGGGTATCATTTAAAACATTAACTGTACGATAACATAACCGTACCCTAAAAGTGACAACAATACCAATGGTTTGCTTTGGTGGCATCTCAGCATGCTGAACAGCCAACATTCACCACACCAGAGACTATAAGGGTTGTAGCTGCTGCTGCTGCGGGAGTGTGAGCTCCACGCTAGGGTCAAATGGTGAGAATTAACCTGGCCTTAAACACACAGTGACAGGGCTACCTAATTGTGTCACATAGCTAACATTAGTTAGTGGTTATGAACAGGTTCAACCACATCACAAGGTGAACGTTACCTAACGGTTGTTAACAAGTGTAACTACAGATTCGAGACGTTTTAGTGTCAGTGTGAGTTTTTTGGGACTGTTTAGCTGCCTGGTGTCTGATGCTGCCCTGCTAATTCATGCTAACTGTGCAGACATTGAACTGACAGCTCGCCAAGAGGAGAGCGGTGCTGAAGATGGCAGCAACAGAAAGTTTGCTGATCCGGCAAAGAGTTGGGACTGTACAGGATTAGAGCCTTGGTGCAAAAAGGATTTAATGCGGGTGTAATTTGACTGGAGGAGTCACAATACTACTTGGTACCAGTACCAGCCCTACTTTATGCTAAGCTAGGCTAACAATACCATGACTCCAGCCCCATACTTAACACACAGACGTGAGTGAGTGAGTGGTATTGTTAAACTCGTGTCACTCTCTGAAAGAAGGCAAACAAACGTATTTCCATAAATGTTAAACTGTCCCTTTAAACTGCTCCCTTCGTGTTCTTTAATGTGCTCTATTTGTTGACAAAGAAATATAACTTTTTTGTCCTCTGTCACAGGGACTACTCCAGCTGGAGACGGGAGTCCAGACCTCCAGAGAGCCCTAATCAGTATCATCAGCACCATCAGGGTAGATGGGTCCACAGACAGGGTGACGTGGGCCACAATGATCGCAATGGATACGCGTTCGCTCCCCCGCCAGCTCCTCTGTCTCTCCGAGGACGAGCCATGTCTGAAAACGACCTCCGCTTTGACAGCAGCCACCGCTGGTCGCCGTCGATCTCTGTGGCGACCAGCCAGACCCTGAGTGAGGTGGAGGAAGGAGCGGGTGGCGTCAGGGGAGGAGAAGCTTCCAACACTGCGCGGCCGAACAGGAAGAAGACGCCGCCTCCACCGAGACCGCCGCCCCCGAAGTGGGAGCAGTTCCACCGCAGGCGTGCCTCTCACCACACCCTGTTCTCCTCCTCGATATCTCCTCACTCCATCACTCCATCCTTCGACACCGCAGAGGGACACTACTCCGCTCAATCGTCCTCATGCGGCCCTCCAGCTGACACATCCAGGCCGAGATCCTACAGTCTTCCCCCAGAGAGGCAGGAAGTGTCGGAGGGCTGCCCTCGCTGCAGCTGCAGCCAAACCCAGGAATTTTCCCACGCCTCGTCCAATCAGAGCCAACCACAAATGCAGGAACACCCCTTCTCCCACGCTCCATCCAATCAGAATCAGGTTCATTTGCAGGATCGTGCCTTTACTGTTGCTCCGCCCAGTCCTATGTTCTCCAGGAGGGCCTTCAGACCGGTGGCTCCGCCCCAGAAAGAGAGGGACCTGAGGGGCACATATGGACAGCAGGAGAGGGTGGACGTGTCTCTACTTCCACCGCCACTGCCACCAAAAGAGAGCAGAGTGAGCAGGTGAGCTGGGCAAAGTCTAAGATGGTGTTAAGATACTCTGTCATGTGATTTCTGGACAAAGCGTCAAACCCAATGTCCAAATGATGTCAGATAGTCTTTTATTTTTTTGTTAATAAAGTTTATCTGTGTCTCTGCAGTTTACCTGAGATGAACGTCAGCCCCGACCATGACAGAGTAGCAGTGAAACCTCACAAACAGCAGCCCAACGTGAGACCAGGAGCTGAGTGGGAGAGAACTCCATCTCCCAGAGTTCATAGCGACTCAACCCTTCCACCTGTGATAGCAAATGGAGGTGTTGGCGGCGTTTTACCTCCTGAATCCTACTTCTCCATGGACTACAAGCAGCAGCAGCTTCACATGACTAGAGGCTTCCAGAGCATCGATCCACAGAAGATCCCCGAACCAGGCACAGAATCAGAGACCACCCTCAGCCCGAGTCCTGCGCACAGCCTGGACGCAGACCTGGACGTCCCCATGGAAACAGACATCGACGATTTCCAGGAGGATGTCCCACCAGTGGACGAGCCAATCACCAGCGAGCTGCCTTGCTTTGCGCTGCCGGTCATGGTCCTGGAGACGGACATTGACACCTTACCGGACTCAACCGAGGCCTCGCCGTCGGGCAGGACGAGGGCGGAGAGCAGCTCCTTGGAGGAGGAGCTGGAGGTCGGGGAGAGCAGCAGAGAGAGGCTGAGCCTGGAGGAGCTCTTCCCCCAGGGCAGTGAGGGAGAGTCGGGCAGGGAGAGCTGGAGAGGGGCCTACCAGTCCACAGAGCACAACACCGACAGCTTGGATAGGTAACGAGAGAGAGGCTTAAATCTGAGTGGTGGAATGTGTGTTTCTGTGTGTGTGTGTCACGCATTAATTACACAGACCATTTGATTTGTACAAGACCTAACTGTTCTTGTCACTAAGCTCATTCCCGGTTTCCCACAACCTTTCCAGAGCACCTTGCTGCAGCCAGTTTTCTCTCTGCTCTCCCTGTTTCGTTTACAAATGGTTTGCTTTTGCCAGCACAGGTGCCAGCTGGGTAATTGTTGCCACATAACATGACATAAAGACAAGTCCTCGAGTGAGTGTGTGTAGATACCAGGAAAATGTATAAGAAAGTGAATTTAGCCAGCTTTTTGATTATCTCTAAATGTGGTGAACCACATCAAAAGATGTAGTTTTATTCCATTAGCATAGATCTCTGAGATAAAGTTAAACTTCATTTCATAATATGAATAAGAACGTTTTTGCCAGTACCAATATAAAGTATATGCTTGAATGGCAAATGCATGCAAAATCACGTTTCCTGAATTAAATCTAAAGTGAGCTGAAAATTTCAGGTGCAAATATTGTACAGGAGTAAAGCTGAAGCACTTGAAGGGTTCGAATTGTCAGTTAAAGCGTCACATGTAAAGGAGCTGAAGTGTTAGTTGAAGTCTCAGCTTCAACTTCAAGGCATGTAGACTGTTAAGTCGCCAGTTTACGTGTAAGAACTTAAGACAGCTGAGCCAGCAGTTAAAGAGTCAAAGTTGAGGACAGTTGAAGTGTCCGCTGAGGTGTAGTAAATGAAAGCAGCTGAAATGTCAGTCGAGCCAACAGTTTGACTTATAAGCATTAAAATCGAAGTGCAGGAGTTGAAGTGTTAGGGGTCGTTCACATGCCGCATCTTTAACTGCCTGGAAAACACGAGGTTGGGAGCTGGACGCTACTCTTGTGCCTTTTATGAGCCAGCTTTCAAGAGCACGGAGGCAGGTTGCGTCTGAGGTTGCTAAGCAACTTTAACAAGCACCATGTTATAGCCTATTTACCTGAAATCCTGAGTGCAGAGCTGATCTTCTTCCAGGAGCTGTTTATAAGATGGGACAGATGTAAAGCTCTGGGTAGCCTCCGCACTAACATGATCAACTTATCCATATTTATCACAGACTGATATTTACAAAAGAAGGGAAAGGTATCTGTCGGCTGTGATTGGTTGGTCCTCATCACATGACATGCTGTGCTCCTCTACTGCATTCCAAAAGCTGAACTCAGGGTGCAGCAGTAGCACTCGGGAACGTGCGCACACAGCAATGGTGGCATTTTAGCGCACCTGCTGTGAGTGTACACTGAAAACAACCAATTCGAGGGCCCAGCATTTTAGCAGCTGGAGGCAGCTTTTTGTAATTGTTTTTAACAAGAATGAAATTTTTTGCATTGTGGCGCACCTTGCGTTCCTGCGCTCTAGGCACCTGGCATTTTTGCCAAAGCGCTCTGAACTCCTCAAGTTAAAAAAAATTTCAACTCAGAGCAGATAAAGCCCCACGTCATCTCTTTTTTCGTCATCGTCCAAACGGATGATTTGAGATGTGGCAGGCCTTCTGTGGTGGTCATGACAACAAGTTTACAGTTGGTAAACAACGGAGGACAAACTGGTGTTAGCAGTTCCTGGATACCCAAAGCTATACAGCCGAACGATAGATAGCAGGTTGTCAAACTGCCTTGAGTCATCCTAAAATATGCCTGGAAACAGCCATTATGGAGGAGAAGCTCCTGGACCAACTGGTGGTACTCCCCTTGACCCACCCTCTTTTTTTAGGGTCTCATGTACCCACACAGATCTCCGTTTCCCTGTGCCCAACAAACTATTCACTGACAGCCTCTCACCCTCAACCAGAGCTACAGCAAGTACCCTCTGCCTCAACATTTTAGGAACTAGCTACAACACAATACAAAAAACCCTGATACAAAAACAAAGCACACACATTAAATTGGATTATGCATGTGTGACACTAATACATAAACATAGAGAACATGTTTTCATGAAGTTCAGATTTACAATTGCAACATATAATTAGTTCCACGCTCAGCTGGTCTTCTTAACAACACAACAATCCAGCAGTCTGGAAGCTATTTAACGCCTATTGTTCTTGGTATCAGGTAGATTTTAATTTCATATTCTTAGTAGTTTTACAGATCATCTTCGTTTCCTGTCTGTCTTAAATTCCTGGTGTCATCTGCTCTGTTAGCTGCCACAGTTTCAACTTGTCATCTCATTTTTGTTGCTTTATTTGCTTGTTTGAAGTTGAGATGTTTTCCAGATGACCCCTTGTTTTTCCTCTGCCTCACTTAGCCCACATAATTGATTGCGTTTCTTATTTATGTACTTTTCTAATCACTGTATTTACGACTGTGTCTGTTTTATCGCTTCGCCTGTGTGTTTTATCTCTGCGTAAATAAACCGAACTCTCCCCCCTCAGGCGGTCCGGTGCGAGCTCCAGCTGTTCGTCCTATTACAGCACGTCAGCAGCCAAAGCTCAGCTCCTGTCGCAGATGAAGGATTTCACTGATAACAGGGATAGGGACGAGGATGACGAGCTGACCTACAAGGTAACACCTGCAGCTACTGTCTTGCTACTTAACAGTGTTTTGCAATCAGTATTTTTAGTAGTTTCCAGTCCAAATAAACACGACGATGATGTGAAGCTGACAGACATGTGTTGCCTGTTATTTTAATTTTGAGGTTATTTAAACAATTCCTCAATCTGTCGTGCAGAAACAGCTGATGGAGAGCCTCCGCAAGAAGCTGGGAGTGCTGAGGGAAGCTCAGAGGGGACTGCAGGAGGACATCAGAGCCAACGCACAGCTGGGAGAGGAGGTGGGGGGAAACTTCATCCTTTTTTTCTGTCACCTCCTCTGGCTTTCACCATTGATGTGGAGAAGCTTCTCCTCTTGGCAGTCTTTATTTTGATGATTTATAAAATAAACTCAGTGAGCCTGTGTTGATCTTAAATCTGACATCAGAGAAGACCTTTGGCACAGCACATGTGACCTACCAAACACTTCACAGAACAATCATTTCAGCCTTCTACAGTGTCTGTCCCACGTCATTCAGATCCTTGTATCATCAAAAGAGTCAGACAAAGTGTGTGTGTTGCTCGGGAACATCAACAAGGTCGACTTTTATCCTCCAGACAGGCAGGCGTCTCTCAAAGTAAAACATGCAAAGTGTGAAGGGCATCGATGCTTCTAAGGTCGACGATATGTCAGTGCACAATTAAAACATTTATATGAGGCACAGAAACATTTCTTTAAGGTCAAAATTTCCTTCACAACCATCTTCAATCAGGATCAGAACAGCACTGTTTTTGTCATTGAGCTCAGTCATCTCCAGCTGTGTGTGTCTCTCTCTGTGTCCTCAGGTGGAGAGCATGGTGGTGGCGGTGTGTAAGCCCAACGAGGTGGACAAGTTCCGCATGTTCATCGGGGACCTGGACAAGGTGGTCAGCCTGCTGCTGTCGCTGTCCGGGAGGCTGCTGAGAGTGGACACCACGCTGGATACACTGGACCCCGAGACGGAGCACCACGAGAGGGTGAGGAGAGATGAGCGGGGTGTGAGGTGTCTGTGTAATAAGCTGAGGTTAAACACAGCATGTAGATGCAAAACGAATCTGTATTTTAATTGTTTAAGTTGGATTAAGATGAACTTTCAGGCACAATAAGTCGCAAGAAGAAAAGTAAAAAGGTTCAAGAGAGAAATAAGGTGAAAAACAAGGAAGCACAGAAATGAATGAAGGGTATGAAGAATAAGTAATGAGTGGGACTAAAAGTTAAAATGTCACAGGATCAGCTGGAGCACAGAAAAAGAAAAGACGGATAGTTGAAGCCAAAATCAAAGAAGAAAAATGCACTTTAAGAATATGTACTTAACATCACCTCTTGTCTCTATGTACCTCTGTCCTCTAGCTCCCCCTGCTGGAGAAGAAGCGTCAGCTCATGAGGCAGCTGTCAGAGGCCCAGGACCTGAAGGACCACGTTGACCGCAGAGAGCAGGCCGTCAGCCGGGTGCTGGCCCGCTGCCTCTCCCCCGAGCAGCACAGAGACTACAGGTACAGTAATTAATCATCCACTGTCTCTGAGTACACCTCAGCAGTATAACACAGTGGTTTTCAAACTTTTTGTGCCCAAGGCGCACCTGTATTTATATCTGTGCATTTAGAAATGTAGAAATTCTAAAAAACGTTGGCCCAGAGTGTTGCTGATTTAGGTCACAGGAAATATTACATAGAAACTGAATTATCAAACCTGTATTTGCTGCTTATTGGAAATCAGTGCCTAACAAACATTGATAGGAACTGACTTTGGCGAGATCATAGTTATAACAGACATGGTGACATTCAACACAGAACATAAATAAAACATATTAAAAATCACAAAAGACATAAATATAAAGGATAAGATAGTAACGTACTTTAAAATGGCAAAGGTCTACAATAGTTTACTGATTTATCCACATATGACACACCCTAAACTTGTACAATGACCCCTACTGTGTACATTTTTTAAATGTTTATGTCTGTTTTTTCCTTCGTAGCCACTTTGTGAAGATGAAGGCCGCCCTGCTGGTGGAGCAGAGGCAGCTGGAGGACAAGATCCGGCTGGGAGAGGAGCAGCTGAGGGGGCTGAGGGAGAGCCTGGGGCTGGGGCTGGGAATCGGAATGGGAATGTCGATGGGATACGGACACTATTGAGGGGGAAAAATAAAGACATGAAGAAGCAGAAGCTTGTAGACGTATAAAGTAAGTTTCAAGACAAAAAGACCAAGAAAGCAAAAGGACTGAGACAAAATGCAGGCAGTGTAGATTTTTAAAGGAATAGTTTGACATTTTGGGACTCTCTTGCCACGTGTGAGACAAAAAGGTCAACAGCAGTCTCATGTCTGTCAGCACCTCCTAAACTCACTGTGTAACACGTTATATCTTGTCTTCTGGGAGGTTATGGGCCAGACTATTTCTTGGCGTGGAGTCTTTGTACTCCGCTAAGCTAAGCTAAGCGTCTTCCAGTTGCAGCTTTGCAAAATGTCAAACTGTTCCTTTAAGGATTAGCAGAGGTGTAGATCCAGAACGTTCCAGGGCCAAACCAACAGCTACAACAGCTCAAACACTCTTTAAAGTTTTTCAGTAACACCCATTGTTGGCCAAGACCAAACAGGAAGTAGGAGTCAGAGGTGTCAACAAGATAAAAGACTGGACTTTGGTGCTACAGCACAGGAAGTGAAGATAAAGAAGAAGAAGAAAGTTGAGACTTCAACAAGCACATATCGACAACTCATCCCCTGAACTGTGATTAGAGAGCCGAGAGCACGTTGATGGTCAGAAAAGAGAATAAATGGATTCAGGCTTTGCTGAAACTTTAGGTTACCAGGGTAACCCCGGTTCTCTTACAACCGAGTGAGGTATCTCACCATGTGAAGAGAACAGAGAAGAAGAGAAAAGGATGTTTTTTTTCCTAAATTTCACCAAATAAAATAGTGAAACAGGAGCAAGGATTCAACTTGAGGTTGTTACTTCACTTTTCAAACCTACTAAAAAAAGAAAAGAATGTAAAATAACAACATTTAGTCTGACGTTATACCCTCTGCTTCACATTGTGCCTGAAACGTACTGTAAACTGTACTAACGTCACTACACTTATCCTAACACTACGTTGCCAAAGACATTTTCTCTTGATGAATGTGTCACTGAGACGCTGCTTGTTTTGTTTTCTTTTTATTTAAATCTCCTGGTTCAGAGAATCGAAGGAGACTTTTTTATTCGGTGCTTCACACTAAGAAACTGTGTTTCCGTTAGCAAAGCTAAAGTCAACTTAATGACTTGCAGCATTATTAACTGCCATCGGGAAGTACACTTCTCTTTTTGTATTCGTCCTCGTTGCTGGCTGACACCTGCACTCAGCAATAATATACTGTATTATCTCCCATAGTATCATCGTATCACTTTGTATTCCCTTTACTGTAACATGTTTTACTGTGTGGAGTTTGAGACTCCGCCAACTCGTTATACTGTCACGTGATAATTGTACAGTGTTTATAATGTATACGACGTGTATATAGTGTTTTTTTAAATGACTGGAATTGGTTGTAAAAATTGGTTGTACAAGAGAAGACCAGGAAGAGTCGACGTTTACTGTATATTTTGACGGGGAAGAGTTCGGTTTATCCCGAAACCAGAGTTGCAGTTTTTGTCGTTAGCTTGTTGAAGCATGTGATGTTGTTTTTCACCC